>JALMGA010000003.1:18200000-18800000 GCA_023333525.1 Aspidoscelis tigris stejnegeri
CAGACAGCTGTGCCTTGATTGGCATCGGTGGTCCCAGAACAGTGAGGCTGGCTGGCCCAGATCATGTCAAGTCCCAAAAATCTAGGAATGAAAGGTCCTGGCCTCGGAGTCTCCAGAGAACCCTTGTGCATACCTCCGTATTCCAGACCAGGACCTGCTAGTATTCTTGTGAACCTGAATGCTGAACTCAGGTCTGTCAGTTATCCCAATCAAGGGCCTCTTCATTGGGATCACATACTGTCAATTGAACAATTTATTTATATAGCGTCATTAATATACCCAGTGCTTTAAGATAAAAGCAAACAACATGGCAAAACCTGCCATTGACGTACAACCTAATAAAAAGATAAAAATAAGTTAAATTAGAAGTGGAATAAATCTGTAAAATCATGAAAAAAGATAAAAGCGCAAAAGCTTCAGTTGGGTATTAAAGGGGCCGACTGCAGAGAAGAGGAAGACGATTCCAGAGATAGGGAGCAGCTTGTGAAGAGAGACGTAGATGAGATAGAAAGGATGAAATCCTAGGTCCTTAGTGCATTTGTTGGTTAAAAAATTAGCAAGTCATAGATAGATAGATAGATAGATAGATAGATAGATAGATAGATAGATAGATAGATAGATAGATAGATAGATAGATAGATAGATAGATAGATTCTGAGCCTCCGGTAATCCGGTCTTTGCATGCCTGGTGTCTGAAAGGGTAGTTCTGGAAAATCTGCAAGGTTTCTCTATTTGCATCTAATTATTTTGAGAAGAAAATGACATATTTGATGTATGTCTGTGAAATAAATAATCAAAGTCATTGGGGTTATATCACACAGCCAGATAGTTACATGAAAATCACATTGTATCCTCATAATGAGGCAAATAATATATGCGGCTGGACATTGATGAGATGCCTTGTCCCATCGTCTTTCCCCCCTAATTGCCAGAGGGAGGCAACCACCTACCGAGTTGCCTTGATCTGCAAATCCACAGTACATGTCCTTGCTGTTACAGTCTCTGGTAGTTTCAAATAAAAGAAGGAAGTGCAGGATGATGTTCCTTCCAACAGATCTTTGCTCAGATCTTTTAAAGTAGGGCATAACCTACTAGCTTGTTTCACCTCCTAGGAGAAAAGATCAGTGGTTAGAGAGGGACATAGCTTTGCATGTATTACAGTTATCCAAGGCTCAGTGTCTTACTTGTCTGCATCACTGATCTTTGACAGTACCAACTGGAAAGGCCTGGAATCATTCAAGAATAAAAGAAACAGGATTGGGTCTGAACTGTTGTAATACAGTGGTTAAGAGTGTGTACAGTGGTACCTTGACATACGAGTTTAATTCGTTCCGTAACCTTGCTCTTATGTCAAATCGCTCGTATCTCAAAGCAATTTTCCCATTAATCCATTCCAGCTCCCAAAACACCACCTCAGTTGTTTTTGTTATGTACTGTACTGTATTTACATACTCGTATCTCAAATCTTGCTCTCATCTCAAAGCAAAATATCACTCGCTCGGCGGCTTGTATCTCAAAACACTTGTATGTCAGGGCACTTGTATGTTGAGGTACCACTGTATTTGGAACATAGTTTGTAGTACTTTATAGTACTGGTTTTGGATCTAACTTAAAGTGCTGGTATTGATCTATAAAGCCCTAAATGGTTCAACACCTGAGTACATCCAAGCCCATCTATCACATACATATTCATACCATTAGAAATTTGCATGACTTCTGACATTTATCGTGAATTGAAAGGGGCCTCCATATTCCAGGTGCCCAAAGCATTCAAAACCTAGTGGAGCTTTACTAAGTGCCAGCTTAAGTGCAAACTGCAGAACCCCAACAGTGGTACCAGTGTGCCTATGTGGCACCATTGTCAGGGTTGCCAGGTAATGAAGCATGCAGTTGTGCCCATGCTGCCAGTCATGTGTTCCCCACACACCAACTCTCCTCCTCCTCCTCCTCCTCTGTGCATATAGATGTTGACCCATATGAGAGCAGTTGTGGATTAAAATGAAACAAAATGCATGCACCCCAAAGTAGGTCTGATGCTTTTTGCAAGAGTGTCCAGCTGCAGTCTAAGAATAGAAGAGCTATAACACCATGCAGAAATTCTGTGGTTCAGCTTCATCTTCAATAGGAGCCACTCTAATTGCCCTCCTGAAACCATTCAGCCATTCCTGAAGCTTTATAAAATGGCCCTGACATTTTAGTTCAGACTGGCGGACTTGTCATGTCCAGTGGGATCATGATTAAGGAGAAAGGTTTAGACAAATTCATGGATGACAGATGTATCAATGGCTACTAGAATGGATGCCTAGGTACTTCATCCAGGCTGGGGAGACAGGCAGCATGCTTCTAAGGGCCATTTGCTGGGATTTGAGAGCAGGTGATTTTGCCTTTGCCTTTGGCTTGAGATGCCCATAAGCAATTTGTGGGTCACTGTGTGGGATAGGATGCTGGACCAGATGGGCTGTGGCCTAATCAAGCAGGGTTCCTCTTATATCCCTCTTATGTAAAGGTATTGGTGATTGGGTGGTGCATTGCTTGTTGAAGTTCTGTTGTCTGAAGAGACTTTTGTGGGATCCAGCCTTCCCTGGCACAAATTGTAAGTGTGCCTGCAATGATCTATCTTCAATTAAGTGATATTCCTGCCACCATTTCCCCAGAAGCACCTCAAGCTGGATGGATTCATCTGTTACTAATCTGTTCTACCTTTATATACAATCACCCATAACTCTGTTCCCTCTCATTTGTCCACATTAATTTGAAATGTTTTAAAGTGAAGAATTTCCTGGATTATTACAATTTAATATGCACTTTCAACCTATTTCCTCCCCTTCTTGAGTACGTATTAGTGTGCATGAGATGAAAGGAACTATAAATACGATTAAATAAAACAAACCCACTCAGACTGTAACACAACACCAGCCTTCCTTTTCAGCTACCAGAGGCTGAAAAACTATTCCACGTCTTTTGAAATAGTATCATTTCAGCTGCCTTTGCTTCAGCAGCTGTATTCATTTACCCATCTTGTATGTATTTGGCTTCATGGGAGCATAGCATTTTTTGCAGGTTTGCAGAGAATGTCATTGTTAGAATGGGTGGCTATTGGGGTTGATCTTTTGATAAGCCAATACTATTTCCTTCTATCTATGAGTGGTTCTGTCTCAGAGAAACAGAGACCCTGACATGGTGAAAGAAGACATTTGCTTTACTTACCAGTCATGTAGATCTGAAAGAACTCATCTCACGACTTAAATTAGAATTGTATATTTACATCTGCACAAGCTGACTGAAGAATTTATCTTTGTATATGATAGATTAATGGCCCATTACACACTTCTCTTGTTGGGTTTATAATCGAAAATAATTTTGCCTGGGCTTATTTGCCATGCCTCGTTGCATTAATAAAACCTTTACACTTCACTGTGTGACATCTGAGTGCCGGATGAAATCTAGCCCATGCTTTCTTGTCCTCTGCTCAGAGACTCCCAAAGCAATCCTGTGGTAAGTGGCAGCAGCACTGGCACTTTGGTAATTCAATTTGGGCTGCTGCCTCCCAAAAATTAATTTAATTTGCTTATGGCTGCCATAAAGCAGGTGCCTGTCCGCTGGTCACAGTGCCAGCCAGCTGCATCCTGAACACAGTTTGAATAGGTTACTAGAATCCATAATGTCAGGTGACATACTCTGGAATGTCTCCATCACTAGGGTCACTGCCAGCTTTACTGGCTGCCTAGAGCAGATAAAGGTTGGTTATGCCACATAAGGCAGTACCAGCAGCAAATTAGAGACTGGGCCTGGCAGTACTCCTGCCACAGATGCAGATCTTCTTTAAAGGAAGGGCAGCACAATCCCGACCTGGATTTAGGCCTGGGCTGTTATTATGGAAACATAATAAGTGGATCCGTGGGAAGAGCTGTGCTGGAGCATCTGCTTAGCCAGGGAGTTTAATGGGTGACTTTGGCCCTGATGTTTAACTCTCAGACTAATTATATTTCTTCACCCAGAAGGTCATCAGTCTATGGAATTTGCTGCCGGAAGACATGGTGACAGCTACCAGTCTAGATGCCTTTAAGATAGGGTTAGACAAATTTATCGATGACAGATGTATCAATGGCTACTAGAATGGATGCCTAGGTACATCTTTCAGGCTGCGGAGGAAAGCAGGATGCTTCTAAGGCCATTTGCTGGGATTCAAGAGCAGGAATAAGGTTTGTTCTTGTCTCTGCTTGAGATGCCCATGAGCATTTGGTGGGCCACTGTGTGCGAAGGGACGCTGGACTAGATGGGTTGCGGCCTGATCCAGCAGGGCTTCTCTTATGTTCTTATGTATAGGAATATCGCTTGTAGGCTGCTGATGAGAAGCTTGTGGTCTTCCAGACCTTAATAGAGTAGGGCCCCTTCTACACTTGTTGATGATCCAGATTAAGAAACCCCCTGTGGTGCCTCATGACTAGTTGTTGTATTTAATGTGAAATGTTTGCAGTGTATTTTAAAATATTTATTGTATGACATGCTTTTACTGTGTAGACTAAAAAGAACAGGTAAGCAAAGGGCTAGGCTTCCTTAATTAGCATAATGGAGGGGGGAGAGAAGTCCATAGGCGCAGCCAATCAGGCGAAGCCATGCCAGGCAGCAAGGAGTATAAAAGGCATTGACACCTGAAAAAATTGTTTCTAAGCTTGGGGTTTTTGGGGTGGGAGGTTGTGTGTGTGACTGATCTTCATCCTGAGGAGAAAATTGCCAAGTTAGATCCAGGGTTCTAGGTTAGGGACAGGCCAGGGAAGAATCCTCTCAACAGCCTAGGAGCAGTTAGGTTGTTGGTTACTGAAGTTACTTAAGGATACCTCATTTATTTTGTTTACTCACTTATTTAACTATACAAACATCATCATTGTAAACAATGAAGAAACATTATTTTGTTCAAAGAGACTCCACCTGCAGTTTCATTGTAGACTGTTAACTGGGAACACCAGGGATAAAGAGTTCCTATAGCTTCAAGGAGGGAAAGGGTGAGAGTTGTGCTGCAAATGAAAGCAGCAGGCACCCCTTCCACTTGAGCTGCTGAGAAAGCAAGAGAAAGAGGCGGCTTTTCAAATACAGAGCTATACTGAAGCAAGGCACAGGCAGTCCTTTAATATATGTTAAAGGGAGTTTTTAAAAAACAAATATGTGGACAGGGAAGTCTGAGGGAGAAAGGCACACAGCCCCAGCCTGATTGAGAGAGGGGGGAGGCATGTCACACCCCTTAATCCAGATCTGCTGTAGACCCATATAATCAGATTTACATTTGGACCAATCATGGGAGGCATGCAGAAGCTGTGCCTTCATGATGTAAAACTAGCTTTCAGAGGTGTTTGGGGCAGCTACAAAGTTCACATGAGCTTTGCAGCTAGAGGTAGGCATAGATTCTCAAGTAATCTGGATCAGAGGACCTCCACCTAGTCCAGATTAGTGGGCCTGGTTATTCCGGACCTACTGATCTGGATAAATACAAAGTGCAGAAAGACCTGAGTGGGGTTTTAGTATGGGCATACAAAAAATAGGTGTCCTTAGGACAATTGTATTTCCTCCCTACTCTGATTAGTTGCTTAGTCACCATATCTGAAATTAGTTGCACACAGCCAGGAAATGTCACATTTAAAGGGCCTAAGGGGTGTAGAAACTGAACGCCACTGCCCCTTTTGGGCCAGCCGCCTGGTCCAAAGGGTGCCAAGTTCTCTTGCCCCTGTCTGTGCTTGAGATGCCTATGGGCAATTGGTAGGCCACTGTGTGAGACAGGATGCTGGACTAGATGGGCTGTGGCCTGATCCAGGAGGGCTCCTCTTAGGTTCTTATGATGCTTGCAGGTTGAAGTGAGAGGCTTACAGTAGTGGCCCACATGCACTGAAGAAGGTTTATAGACTCGTGAAATTTGTGAGTAGTACCTGGCAAGTTGTCCTTACATTGTGTCACTTGTAAAAACAGGGGAAACATGTTGAGGGTAAAGGTGGCACGTGTTGTTTCCCCTGAGCCTATGTATCCCATAAGTATGAATGGGACTGAGCCTCATATGCCTCTTCATAGGAATGTGCACAAATCTTTTTTTGCATTCAAATTTGAGTCAAATCGAATGTCAAAACATTAAATTCGAATGTTTAGAATCCGAATACAACAAAAACCGATTCAAATCCAATACATTTGAATCTACTTGTTCGAATGTTAGATTTGAATTTGAAGACACGGATGTCAACATTCGTATTTAAAGATACAGATGTCAACAATATTCATATGTGTTTTACATATCTGTACACATTTTGCATGCCTCCTGTTTTATGTTTATGTTTCCGTTACATATTATCAGCGCAAATGTGTACAGATACGTATGATATTCATACAGATACGTATGTAATACATACATATCTGTACATTCGAATGATTCGAATGAATGTTTTGGAACATTCCAAATCTGTTCAGATGTTTAAATTTGAATGGGAAGACATTTTATTTGAATTCAAATGTCCACATTCAAATGAATTCGATTGAATTTCAAATGTTTAGAACTTTTATGCACATTTCTACCTCTTCGATCACCATCCTCAGCTTCCTGCCTTCCTCCACTTTAGAAAGAAAGACAGGAATTGTGCTTTTTACTGTGCTTTTGCATGAACAGGCAAGTGCTTCCTCTGAAGCTACTGACCTCTTGGTCTCTTTTCTTCTCTACAAAGGGAACAGAGTGAACCAGGTTCAGTGTGTTTTGTACAACAGGAGTTAGTGGTTCTTCGTCTCCCCCATGCTGGCAGTAATAAATGCCTCTGATCTGTGCCGTGATCCACGTTATTACTCCCACGTTTTTCACATTAAAAACATTACATTGGAAAGATTGTTTAATGTGCTGGGGTTTTTTTTTCCATCTGGTTCATTAAAGAGATAATAGTCTAATTGTTTTGACCTTTAGTCTCCTGTATTTTCCTTTTCAATTCTTTTAGCAAGCTGGAATTCAGGTTTTCTCTTTTCCCCTTCAGCCACAAAGCTGGCTTGGCGCCGAGTGTAAGTTTAATAATAGTCGTAATGATTTCTTTTTGTACCTTTTTCTGTGAGCTGCAGAAAATCTTGTGATGCAGGAAACGGTGGAGAAGGGGGAATAATTTCACAGGATAAAGTATTGTGGGCTGTGGCTAGGAGTTCATTACTAGTGAAGGAAGAGAAATTTATTACAATGCTTCTAAATTCACCTGCTGATTGGAATATGGCTCCCAGACAATATGCCCTCCCTCAGACCTGCGATAGAAATGCAGTGTATTAAAACTAAGCATTAAAAAGAGAAAATGATATAACCATTCCAGTGAGGGGAAGATCAAGCACAGGAGAACCCATCCACATTTCAGGGGCTGGGGGAGTCCTGAGCGGGACCACCAGCATTTGAAGGGCAGATGGCCAGGCCTTTGCAGGTTGGATTGCCATGGTGATCAGGATGCAGTGTGTGACTGGGCAGCTGCTGCCATGCCCAATCATAGCCTCATATACGGAAGGGAGGCCAGTTTGGTCTAGTGGTTAGGGAGCCGGACTCCTATCTGGGAATACCAGGTTTGATTCTCCTCTCCTCTGTGAAGCTAGCTGGGTGACCTTGGGCTAGTCACAGCTCTCCTCCTGAGCTCTCATGGCCCCACCTACCTCACAGGGTGTTTGCTGTGGGGATAAGAATAGAAAAGCTTTGTCATCCGCTTTGAGTCCCCTTGGATGGGTGAGAAAGGCAGGGTGACAAGAGTGACAAGTGACTTTTGTCTTCTTCTTCTTCTTCTACCACAAAGTTCTCTCAAGACATGTGCAGGGGAGAACACACAGATTGTATGGTTCTCACTGAGTTGGGCTTTCATGAATACAGACACACATTTTTTGTAATTTACTTCCAATGCTGAAAGACATGGATTTTTAGGAAGGATTTGGATGGTCAAATGTATAGATTTTGTGTAAAATTAGTATCTCAGATGAAAAGAACATACGGAGCAGGATTCAGTTTAAATGTGTGTTACATACAATAAAACTCTCAAAAAAGGAGGGGGCAGGAAGGGTAATGAATGCCAAGGAAACTAAAGCAGGATAGAATGTGGCTGCTGAGTTAATATGAGCATCCAAGTTGGGACAGCAGAAGCGTGAAGCAGAGAGCACCTGCCAGTATCCCAGACTTCTTAGTGTCAAGGAAGTGTTGTTGCTGCTGTTGTTATGGTATTTCTTATACAGTGACAGTTTTAGGATGCATCGTTAGAAAGGCGAAAGACATGCAAAACGTAACACTATGCTGACATCACAAAGCGATAACGGCAGCATCATTAGCAGGTAACACCAGCTCCAGATCAGGATGTGAGTGTTAACTTTAAGCACTTTCTGTCTTCTTAATGCAGCCATCTCAGTTTGTATTAGCCTGGGGTCTGAACTTCAGAGGTTGCTCGAAATATCTGGAGAAAAAATCAGCAAGCCTTCTGAACTCAATTTAATCCTCCCCACAACCCTTCTTAACGGCTCAGGCACCTTTTTCACACTGCTCAATGTTAATCCATGCTTCTGTTGAAGTTAAAGACCATCACTGTGCTAAATTCTGTGAGTTGGATTTTGGAATCACCCCAAGTCAAGTGTTCCATTTTTTAACATCCAGGAGTCTTCTCAGAAATTTCAAATGCTGACTAGATTCTTAACTTGATTTAAAAAAAAAAACAAAAAAACCCACCACCATTTAATACAGATGTAGGTACAGTAAGTCCAGATATCCCCTCGGGTGATGCTGACAACCGGCATCTCTGAAGCTCCTGAAAATCCTGTTAGTGCTCTAACAGTGAAGATTAACAGGGGTCAGGAGGGCACTATTGGTTATATCAACAGAGAGCAAATTGGTGCTAAGTATTAAGTGATGGAACTGTGCTTCCAAGGAACTCAGCAGCTGGTGTCCATAGTGAAGCGTGTTGTGACCAAAACCATTTAGTGGTTTTGAGTTATAGGAGATCATCTCACAGATAGATCTACACTCAGAGTGCTTGTGGAATTTTTAAACTGACCAATATTACAGGATCAAGGCTGGTTCTCCTTATCGTTGGCCACTTACCTCTTCACTTGACTTGGTCACAAAAATTGGGCCTGCTTCCTCTTGTCACTCATATCCACATATGCTTTTTGAAAAATGAATATTATAGCTTTAATTAAAAAGGCATTGTGGTCAATTAGGGCCCTTGTTGTGCATGTTTGAGTGCAGAGAGAATGAATATCTAATGCACTAAGGAACTGGAAATTCTATTTAGATGTTCAAATCTTTGCATAATTAAAAATTTCATAAGACAGTGATAACTTGTTTTCAAGAAAGCGGCTTGGATTGTGCTATGGTTTTTTTCAATGACAATCAATGATTGCACATTATTTCTTAACAACCAGAACAACAATTTGGAGCTTGATTGCTCACTCTATGCTAAAGAGAAACTCTTCATGTGATTGTTCGAGGTGGCTACATCCATTGCAGGAGCTCAGCCTAACCCGGTGTTAGATCCAAAGTTACTCACCAGGGCTTTTGTTTAGCTGGCAGCCCAGAAATGTTGCATTTCCGGGGCCACTTCCATGGGCAAAATGGCGCCTGGCAAAATGGCACTGAGCTCCTTGCATCACTTTGTCTGACTTGGCCACTCTTTGCCATTCACACGTAAGTGCTGCTCAGTCTACTGCCAGGAAACATCCATCACTAAGAATGACTTTTTTTCACAGGGGCTTGTTCCAAAGCTACATTCGATGTGGACACAGCTTTCTATGGAGAGATATGGCCTTCTGATAGACAGACTGGCAATGCAGCAACCCAGTCTAGATTGGCTAAATTTCTTCTTTTGAAAACTCATAGGGATGAGCACAAATATTTGTATGCATTCCTACAAATTCGGGCATTCATATATGCATCAAATGTTATGACATTCGTAAATTGATATTCGTATTTGTACGAATGCTTCTGAAGATTCGTGAACTGGGGAGGTGGGAAAGCTGCTGCACTGGTCACATCTGCAACTGATCCAGAGTGCATTCAACAGGGTTTGAGAGCAGATTCAAAGTGGATTCAGGGTGGATTTGACACTTTCAGAGCTGATATGTTACAGGATCCATATCAGATACATATTGGATATATATGCATTTATATCAGATATTTTTACAAATTCATATAAATGCATTTTTATCGAATAGAATCCTTCCATATTCGAAGGGGATATATATGAACAAATACAAATTTTCTTACATTCAATTCGATATGAATCAAATGCAAAAAAAACCATTCGTGCACATCCCTGTTCAAGATGCTTTGAAGTCTTTCTAGAACAAATACCTGCTTCGAAGTGCTCTGCACTCTGAAAGCTCCCACTGAGACCATTGTGTGGACAGAGATTGCTTCCTCTATACTAGGCTTGGCTCTGAGGGCAACAACAACATTTGAGGTTTCTCTCTCTTCCCAATGAGTTGAATGCTTTCCCTTTGGTTTACCAAAGTGTGCAAGAGGGAGAAATTTCTGTTCCCTGGAGCAAGATTTTTTTTCTTTAAAAAGAATGTGACCCATGGCTTCGGAACAGGGAGTAAATATGGCTGATCTGCACGGCCATTGTTGCTGTTGGAACCAGCAAAAGTTAAAGCAGCTAGAAGCCTTTCCCCCCACTAAAACCTGGTTCAGGAGCTTCTTCTGGAATGCCTGGATTCATATCCTGACACAAAAAACAAGGTATGCTGGGATATTTGACATCTTAGTCTTAATTCCCTATCCACAAAGTGGTAAATCAGTAGTAGCTGAACTCAATAGAATGCTTCCCACTCATAGTCCAGTGTGCCAGTGACACAAATTTCAAAAATAATCCTTCAAAGCTTAACAGTTTTATTGGACAAAGCCTAACTCAGAAGTATACTTTCTAACGGTTCTCAAATATTTAAGTCTGAAACTACATGGCTGACATTTCTACAGAGCTCACATGCTTTCATTTTTATTGACTTAGTCTGTTTTCAAGGCTAGTTAAGAGGAATTTGTATCATAATTAAAATTAATGGGGATTAGGCAATGATTAATGCAGCTAGAACTCAGTTTGAACAGATGACTCACAAAACATTAATCAATGAATGGTTTAAAAGTGGAAAGGTTCTCAAAGAGATCTTCTCACCTTTAACCTTTGGTTTCAGGACAACTGAATATTAAGAATTTATTTTATTTTATTCGGTTTATTTTCTGAAATCGTTCATAAAAATCTTTATAGTGCATTGTTAAGGCTTGCTAAACTTTAAAGGGTAGGGGAATGATTGTTGGAAGTGACTGTTGCTGGAGTATAAGTCCCAGAAGCCAAACATGAAAGTGTTGCTATGGTGGTGGAAAGAAATGCTGTCTGATGGGGCTAAAAGACAGTTTAGAACAGAAAATCAAAATACCCTGGGAATTATTATTTTTTTAAAAAAAAAATCCTTTACCTGCAATTGAAAAGACATCAAAGTGGAGGTTAAGCAAAGCTCCCTAGAGGCAGCATTCCAAAGGCAGGGGCTACAACCAAAAAGACCTTATCACAAAATGCCATTCAGACCTCCTTCAAGGCTTAAAGAAGCTCTTTTGAAGACTTTCACACTGAAACAGATTCCTGTAGAGAAAAGAAAGCCCTTTTCGGCACTTGGAATTGTGCCCCAAAATGGGCTAGGTATGAATATTAACTGTTTTAAAAGTAGCAAGAATAATTAACAGCAGGGTTAAGAGATTTTCAGTCCTGAATCAGTTGTGCTATGTGGTCCTGGAGGGCTTGATCCTGTCTCCTATCTCCTGTCTTCTGTCTCTTTAACATTTCTACTTAGTGATTACAAGTGTACATCAGGAGTTCTGGGGAGACATATCAATAGCATGCAAACATCACCCCGTTTTTCTTTCTTCATTACGTTTTTTTTCTTTCTTTCTCCATTAAACAGAAGCAGAGGAGACAGTTGAACAGTACTTGTAGGCTGTGAAAGTGTGATGTTCACACAAGTCTTCCCAATAAACCAGACAGGGATCTCTGAACTCTTTTTTATTTGTAGTTGCTAGAGGAACACAGTATTGCAGAATCGGTCAGTATACAGTATTGCCTTAGCAGTGGATTATCCCCAGTACTTATCTTTCCCATCCTCTTGGCATCCAGTGGAATCCTTGGAAACAGGGAATATATAATCACAGCCCTTTCTGCACATTCCTGATTTAGATTTAGATCAGTAGTTCTGGATGAACCAGAACTAGTGATCTGGATCATGGACAGACGTTGGACAGACGAGCATCATCTGCACTGACAACACTGATCTGGCCCAAGCATCCCCCAGGCTGCAAAGTTTATATGAGCTTTGCAGCCAACTCCCAACTCCCCAAAGGCTAGGATCAAAAGTTCCTGGCTTTGAGGCTTAGGGGGGGGGGGTGTTTTTCTGCAGCACAGAAAAAAGTGTTGCTGCAGCCCCCTCACACCCCCAAAGGCCAGGAACCCTGCAGAAAATGCCCCCCCCCAGCTCTGCAGCTAGGACCATTTGCTCCCAGCTTTGTGTACATGCATGCACACTTTTTGGCAGTTTGTTTTGATGCACCACTGAATAGCAGCCTTGGTAATTCTGAATTATGGAGGCATGCCTCCATGATCTGAATTAAGGCCTAAAGTCCAGTTGTAGACCCAATTTATTTCTGCAGAATAACAGGGGGTAGAGACTCTTTGATTTACATTAATGTGTGGATGAGGAGGCCCAGGACCACAGTTTTACACCTTTCCTCTTGTCCTTGATACTGCATATCTGGTGATAGCATGCCTGGTTGTTAAACCATCCCAAGGAATGTCGGGGACAATGTATGATTGGGAAAAATGCCGTCATAACAGATAAATGGGATGAGAACCAATGGACAGCAATTGAATCCAAGTACGATGTAAGCTCTCTGCTGGCCAGCTTTCAAGACTAAGTGGACATTTCCACGAAGAAGAAGAAGAAGAAGAGTTGGCTTTTCTACCCCGGTTTTCTCACCCATTGATGGTGACTCAAAGCGGCTGACAAAGCTTCTGTTCTTCTTCCCACAACAGAACACCCTGTGAAGTAGGTGGGGCTGTGAGAGCTCAGAAGAGAGCTGTGACTAGCCCAAGGTCGTCCAGCTGGCTTCATGGGGGAGGTCGGAATCGAACCCAGTATTCCCAGATAAGAGTCGGGCTCCTTAACCACTAGACCAAACTGGCTCACTAAATGACCAAGTCTAGGATTTGGGTGTGATCCTACACTGCAAGCTGTCACTAGAGGAATATGCTGCCTTATTGACTAGCAGTATCAGCAAATGGATTAGTTCCAGCATTCTTAGATGGAGACAACTTGCTTTCGATTGTGCCTGAACTGATAACCTCTTGACTGGATTACTGCAATCCATTCTATGAAGGGCTGACCTTGACAATGCAAAATACTGCAGTCAGACTGATACGCAAGCTTGGGAGATAGTTGCACATCACTTATGTCCTGGAAATGCGACTTTGGTTACAAATCATGTACTTGGTCCAATTCAAGCTTGCATATCTGGATAGCACATTATCTGTTGTCATCGAGACCTGATAGTTGACAATTCCACCTGTCCAAAATGTTGTGGGAGTTAGGCATTTGTCAGTAGACCTCCTATGTTGCAACACCAACTTTGTGGAGCAAACATCTACCTGTGCATTTTTAGGAAACAACTAAAAATTTTTTTTCCACCCTGGCATTTATCCCTGCATGGGCCCTTTCCATTTTTAATTGTTGCTTTTTACCTTTTTTTTAAAAAAAGTCTCTGAATGTTTTTAATATTGCATATTTTAACTTTACTTTGATATGTTTTGACTTCGGTAAGCCACCCTGAAAACTAAAAGGCAGTAGTGCTGGTTAGGGATATATGCATCAAATTATTATTCTTTTTAGTTTTATTTTTATAAAAATATTAGCAGAAACATAAAAAAGAAGAGAAAACCTTGTGACAGTATACACATATGTCCCTTCACCCTCAGTGTACTCTGTTGACAACATTGTATAGTTCTTCTCCTTTGCCTCTTTTTCAGTTGGATCGAATAAATAGTCTTGTTATTTCATCTCTGAAAAATTATGGAGCTTGAGGTCTTGTCGAATAGTTCAATAATTCTTCCCAGTTATCCTCTATACTTCAAATTCTCAGCCCCTGCTGTAGTTTTCAACCAGTCTTCGATGACAACACTGTCTAAAATATACTGGATTAATTCAAATGAAATATTACCATGGCATGAGTAACTAATCTGTTTATGTTCAGAAAGAGATGAGGCTACCAAGAAAAAGGAACATAACTGTGTATCAATAGAACAGGGATTTGCATAAATACAAATGACCTTATAATTGAGCCAGTTTGGTCTAGTGCAGCGTTTCCCAAACTTTTGACATATGTGTACCCCTTCTATAATTTTTGTAACGCTGAGTAACCCTCATAAAAAACATTAGGGATAAAAAGCGTATTTTATAAAAATAATCAAAAACAGTGGAACTTACTATAGCACAATAACAGGCGCCTGGAACTAACTATTAAAGGAGTAAGTTGTTTCTGTAACGAAGTGCAGTATATTCACGCCGTGTCACGCCTCACAAGACCATTAGATAACACTGCATTTCTCTGGCGTTTAAACAGCTCTGCGGCTCAGTGTCAACTGTTAATGTTCCCGCAGTTTAACAATGGCCGAACCCGAGCTGCGCGAAGGATGCGCAGAAGTTCCCACCATAATGAGTTGCGATACGATGTACGATGGCCCCAGTTCCCGTGTAAAAACTGTGATAACGCGCCTATTTCTCTCCTTGTTCTGTGGGTGCAGCTAAGCACGGTGCAGTGGATATTCCCACATGATCCCCACCAAACTCCGGTGCAACGCGTTCCCCCACCAAACTCTTCCCGTACACGTAAACTCTTCCTGGGGTACACGTACCACACTTTGGGAAACACTGGTCTAGTGGTTAAGGAGCCGGGTTCTTATCTGGGAATACCAGGTTTGATTCTGCCCTCCTCCATGAAGCCAGATAGATGACCTTGGGCTAGGCTCAGCTCTCTTCTGAGCAATCACAGTCCCACCTCACAGGGTGTGTGATGTGTGGGAAAGAATAGAAACTTTGTCAGCTGCTTTGAGTCCCCTTAAATGGTTGAGAAAAGTGGGGTAGAAAAGCCAACTCCTCCTCCTCCTTCTACAGCTACTTCTGCAAAGTCTGAGAGGTGTTGATCTTTGTGGTTTTCCTAACCAGAGTAAGGATAATTGCATTACTGTTAAATGTTGGTATTAAAATCATCAAACAAAATGCATGGTGGAATATATATATATGAGCTGCAGAGTATATCCAAAATGGAAGGAGAATGTTCTGTTGGAGTGAAGAAGTCCCAGAGACGGAAGTGAAAATGGAAAGAGGAGAGGAGAGTATGTTACTAAATAGTGAGCTAAATAATCAGGATTGAAACATCAATTAGAACAAAACTACAAAGTGCAATCTCCTCCTGCAGTTTCCCCTTCCCATGATGTTTCTTCTCTGCGTTGCATCAATCCTCTTCAGTAGATCACTGGACCATGGCAGGCCATCATGGCTCGTTACCCAGATGCTACCTAATTACACTTGCATGTTCCTGAAAGGTACCGTATTAAACGTAGCTAGTCAGGCTGTGCTGTGTCTCAGAGCCCCTCTCTGGTACCTGAAAGGATGGATTAATGAAGCCTGAAAACCTCCCATACAGATGGACTTTGATTTTGCCATTCCTTGGGAGTGGGAGGATAGGAGCTGATCACAGAGCTTGCTGGTGTAACTAGGATGGGCGCGACAGCTCCTCTCACTCTCGCTGTCACAGATGTTACAGCTGGCTCAATTTGAATTAACAGTTGCATTTCCCCTAAACTCCTCCAGGCCAATGAAAAAGGCAATTTGCTTTGTGGCAGCCACAAAACGGTAATCTCTTATGTTTAGTTCTCTTCTTTGATGAGTGGCTGAAACCTCGTACTCCCATTTTTACACTCCTTTTCAACTGAGAGTTTAGGCCGTTGCATCAAACTATTGCAGAAACATTGCCCCTTCCCAAGGAAAACAAATGAAAAAAGTACACCTATCTGAAAGAGAGTTAACAGTAATCATTTAGATTGCCTACCATGAAAAAAAAAATAGTTTGATGATAATTGCCTTAACTGATCATCATCGGTTTTTCTGCTTCTTTTCCTAAGGTGTACACACATCTCCACATTTATGAGAAAGGTCAGTGTCAGGTAACATATTTAAACAATTTTTAAAAATCCACATTGCCTTCTTTCTATCATCTGTCTGTCTGTCTGTCTACCTACCTACCTACCTACCTATCTATCTGTCAGTCTGTCTGTCTACCTGTCTACCTACCTGTCTACCTACCTACCTGTCTACCTACCTACCTTATCTATCTATCTATCTATCTATCTATCTATCTATCTATCTATCTATCTATCTATCTATCTATCTATCTATCTATCTATCTGTCTATCTGTCTATCTATCATTATTTGTATTTCTATCCCACCTTATACCTAAAGGTCTCATTTAAACCAACATTTAAAATCAAACATAATAAAACAATAACAGTATATATTAAAACAACAGTGCCTTCAAGTGGGAACGGAAAGTGTATCCTCATTTAACTCAAGGCCAGGGCAACGAGGTACTTCTTCAATGCCTTCCTAAACATGTACAGTGAAGGTGATAGACGCACTTCAAAGCAGAGACTGTTCCACAGTCTAGGGGCCATCACTGAGAAGGCCCTCTTCCAGGTGCCCACCCACCCACCTTGCTGCTGAAGGTGGTGATACAACCAGGAGGGCCTACCCTCCAGATTTTAAGGCATGGGCAGCTTGATATGGGAGAAAGTGTTCCTTTAGACATTTATTCATCTGACATAATATATTTCAAAATGCACACACAGGAGACATGAACTGTTATAAGAGAGATATTAAGTGGCAAATCAATAAAGCTAATACCAGCTCTGTATATTTTGATCCTTCTAAGTGCTGATCAAATCCTGATCTCAACATCCATCAAGTGAAGGGGGAAGCCCAAGTATAGTTGGCTAAACTCAAAGCATTAACTGGTAGTGAATTTCATTGTACATATTTGTGTCACTGTTTTAAAAAGTGAAAATCATTGGCCAAAGTTAGTATTTATCAAAAGGATTTAGATCTGAAATAATTTTTCTATTTTCTAGAGCTGTTCACGTAACACCAGATAAGCAGAATCCTTGGATATGTCCAGACTGGGGAATACTGCGCATTCTGATGCGCAGTCAGTCCCTGGGGGTCACACCTGATGCTGATATTTTGTCACGGTGGCACATTATGCTGCCACTACTGCAAATTTACCTGCTGCGGAATGATCACTATTCACGCCACAGTATCAGGTAATTTTGGAGTTTTCTCCCGTCCTGACAGGGTGTGAGCAGTCAGATCTGAGCATGGACTGAAGAAGGTTTGGTGAAGCAGTGTGAATCTAGGACGTGAATGCTCAGTGATTCTTTTTTCAAGAATAGGGTGGGGAGACTTGGTCCTCAAGTATTCCTTCTTTGAATGGAAAGGGATTAACTGAAGGACTGTGAGACCATGTCTTCATGTATCTGTCTAGCTGCCTGGGAAGAAGATCTAGGGCTTGGTGTCTCCATGTTCAGTTGTACCACCTATCCACCCAGGAGCACAAAGTCAGCCCATTGCTTACCAGCAAGGAGGCAACGTCACAAGAGTTACCAAACTCGTATTTGGATGAAATTTCAGTTACAGTGTAATCTGTTTAAACACCACATATATATTGCATAAATTCCCAGGAACTGCCTTCTGAGTCCATGACAATGCTGAAGAGCCAATGGTTAGAATTACCTCATTAAGAAGTGGAGTAGTTTCAGCCCACATCTATTTAGACTGCGAGGAATTCATCCCTAACTTACATACAATTAGAAACTGACACCACATAATTTTGGGTATCACTTGATACCAAGCTATAATCTTGCAGGCAATAATTAGAGGTAACAACTGTTATAAATAAATAAACTTTGTCTCAATGAGGAGACTAAAGTAGTTAATTGTCATCCCTTTCCATAAGCAAGAGACTCCTTTTTGGCTGTGGTAGCTTCCAGTAAAAGAGAAAAAAACAAAAACCCAAGAGAAAACATATCCCAAAGTAAAACAATTACATAGTTTGAACAAAAGCAAACTATTAGCTGGTTTATGTTCTGGGTTAAATTCCATTCTGTTCCATGGACCAGATTGCGAGCAATAATTTTTTGCTATTCTACTGGATCTTTTTTGCCTATAAATCCCTCATAAGGATTAATCAATTAATCTTCCTGGAATACCTGTGAGGCAGATGAGTAAATATTATTATCCTCACATTACAGGGTGAGATACTTTAAATCATTAAGTACTGAAATTCTGCTCCTTGGTAGTGTAAATCCTGAGTGATTCTATTTTCAGAATCTAGTTGGAGGAGATGTCTTTCAGCCATCTGGATTCATTCTACATTTTAACTTTCTTGCATTAGCCGCTTGGCTATTATACATGATTTTTGCTCAACATAAAAATGAACTATCTAGCAGACTACTAAAAAAAAACCCCTCTTACAGCATAGACACTGAACAGCTATTCTGAGGATTTTGAGTGATCTGATAGCTACAAGTACGTGTGTGTGTGTGTGTGAGAGAGAGAGAGAGCTGAGGCACTTAACATTGGCAATATATAAAATCATGCACGGAATAGAAAAGGTGGATAGAGAAGATTTATTTTCTTTTTCACATAATACTAGTAGCAGGGGGGATTCTATGAAGCTGATGGGGAGCGGAATAGGATCAGACAAGGGCAAGTATTTCTTCACCCAGAGGGCCATCGATCTATGGAATTTGCTGCCGGAAGAGGTGGTAACAGCTACCAGCCCAGATGGCTTTAAGTAAGGGTTAGACAAGTTTATGGATAACAGATGTATCAATGGCTACTAGAATGGATGCCTAAGTACATTGTTCAGGCTGGGGGGACAAGCAGGATGCTTCCCAGGCTGCTGCTGGGGTTCAAGAGCAGGAGAAGGCTTTCCCTTGTCTTTGCTTGAGATGCCTGTAGGTAATTAGTGGGCCACTGTGTGCAACAGGATGCTGGACTAGACGAGCCTCTTTTTTCCATGCTAAGACCTCATGCAGGAGGGAGGGGCCTAGACAACTTGTCCTGCTATGCTAGCTAGTGAGATAGCAGCCTTTCTTTCAGAAATTTCTTAGCAAGGGACATTCAGAAGCAGTCTATGAGGGCTGTTCACACTTGGACTACCCTTTTCATCAGTGTTCCACTTCCAGCTGTGTTTCTAGCAGTACTTCCTGGAGCACCACCAAAAAAGGTCTCCTAGACTATCCAGTTTACAGAGGTGTGCTGTCATCACACTCTCTCTAGTCAAAAATAAAAGGACTAAGGGCAGGGTTAAGCTGCCATTTTGGTGTAGTATTCAAACCCAATACTTCATCCAGTGTGGACAAAGCATGACAAGCGGGAATGGAACCTAATATGTTTCACACTAGAATATGAACAGTAGAATATGATTTACCCCAGAATAATGCCCTGTGCAGAAAGGACCTTGGATAATAGAAATATGTAGAATTATCCTAGGACCTTGTTAGAGTGACTAAATACAAATAGAAGAAAGTCATTACCTTTGATCAATGATAAAATAGATGGATGTAGAGCCCACTGAAACCAATGGGCTAACACATGATGAACCATTGTGTATTGATAGCAAATACTGTATCACTTGTCTCCAGAATCTATCATGTGACTCCCTGGAGAGGAGAAGATAAGCAATGTATTTCCTGATCCGAGGATTACTTAGTGAGTATATATAATGAAATACATAGAGCTCTAGACTCATGAGGACAAACGTAGGGAATCAGACTGCTGCTCTTTCATCTGTTTCTTTATATGCCTATATGTGGGGAAGTTTACTTTCTCCCTGTAGAATTTTTTTCATGAGGCATCAAATTATGCAACACATGGAAATGTCTTCCTGTTCTTATTCTTGCATTAGTCTTTTTCTGTCAACCTGAGACTTCTTCTTTTCGTAGAAAAGAGCAGTGAGCTTTTCATGCGTTTTCAATCCAAGTATTTGAATTATAAATGAAAAGACAACGTTAGCTTCCTTTCCTGTGCCCTGTTTTCTCTTTCCAGGCCTGAAATTACAGGGATCTGCTCCTGTGGTTAAGATAAATAAACTTGTGGAGTGACCTAATGTTGGAATGCCAAAATCTCTTGCACTTTGCCTCCTAGCCATTGGATATCTATGCTGTTGAGCCCCTGAGTGTTTGGAAGATAAATACAAAAGGAAGAAGTCATCAGGTGACTTTAGTAAATTATAGGACAGTGTAAGCTTAGTAATTTTCCCGTTCTTCTTAAATATATCCAGTATTTCAGTAACACTGTTTACTCATAAATTAGGAAGGTCTGTATGCCATACCCAGGAGTACCAATTTTTATTAAGAGAGGCTGATGCTGATTAGGTTATCATTTCCAGTTTAGTAGCTTTATGGGATGCAATGGCACGGGGTTGCAAGGTGCCTCCATGGGTTCTTGGATTTTTCCAAGGAGGTGGGTTCAACAGGTCAAGAAATGGACAATCTAAGTAGAAGGGTTTTTCCCCCTTGGTTTTACTAGTGCCTGGATCGTGCTTTATTTACATGAAGTGATTTGGGGTCTCTTTGCACACAATAGAAGGCAAAGGTTTCTTAGATGGATAAGCCACCCATAAACTGTTTCCCTCCGCAAACTCCAAAACGTGACAAGTCAAGTTCAAATGTTCATGTTCTTTTGTGATCTGTACTCTTTATGTGTGGCTTGCCAAGAGGATACTGTGAAATAACATGAAAAGTGCTTTATCTGATAAAACCAGATCAAAGTCTTCATTCTCTGTTACTAATTTCCTCATTTTTTAAAATTTTAACTCTGATGGAGAGCTATAGGATTTGAACACCTTTTAAGAGCCATAAAGGTTATGATTCCCTTTCTCCTCAAGGACCTTGACGGCATGTAGAGAAGGCCAAGCACACACACACTTACAAGGCTTTTAGCCTTTGTGTTGGAAACAGTGTCAGTCCAATGACTGTTCTGATGGTAGATTTAACCTGGTTCCTGGTTCCCTTCGAGGAGCATTAAGCAGTCAGTTTCTGATTCAAATACTGTAAGTAGCAACTCCAAAGTAAAAGGCAGCAGCTGAAAAGGGAAGCGTGGCCTGATCTGAGAAAGATGGGAAGGAAGGAATGGAGGAAGTGATGCATATATAAAATATTTATCACATTAATATGATCCAGCCTATCAGTATCAAACTTGATGTGAACAGTCATCCTATTATCATATGAAAGCTGGGCAGATTTGGGGAGGGGGAAATTAGAACTATAGCCATTTAAAATTATGGCTAATGGACCAAAGAAACAAGGGGCCTATTCGCACTAAGGCCTCTGGTATGTACCAGAGTTGTCCTAATTGCATACGAGAGGCCTGAGTATGAATAGTTCCAAGAATAATAACTATCATTTTTGGTCATTTGAATTAAAACAAACAAAACAAAGGCAAGAATATCCCTATAGGATTTCATGATATTTATGGGATCCATGGGCCAAATAATAAAATGGAAAGAAAGCAAAGAACAAAATCTAATACTGGAAATAATAAAAGACCCATAATACAGTAAATGAAACAGAATAATTACGTGGGACCAAGGAAGATGATCCTTGATGTTACTGTCCCTTCTGCATGAATAAACCCCTTATATTCCCTCTAAGGCCCTTTCTGCACTGGGCCTTATTCTGGATTACGTCCTGGAATAAGGACTTGCCATCTGCATGCTAATGCAGACTGTAGCAGGTCCTGAGCAGAGTCTGCCATTTTCTGCATCGGCATTCAGACGGCAGCCCCCTATTCTGGGATATAATCCAGAATAAGGCCCAATGCAGAAAGGGCCTAAGTCCCAGAATGGATTTAGGGTAGGTATGGTAGGAAACTGCAAAACGCCTGGGCCTCAGCTCTAACGACTCCCTATTAGGCCAGGCAGACCAGCAATGGTATGGTTCTGCACAAGCTGTTGGGAAGAACAGTGGTGTTTTTTCTTCATCCTCTGGGCTTTTTCTATCAAATTAGTGTGATGAAATGGATCATGCCAGTTCAAGATGCAAATTCTGGACAGAATGAAGTAAGATATTGCCAGAGTTAAGTTAGTGAAATCTAGAGATGAATGAGAGTACCTCCAGATACCGACAAAATCAGTGAACGGACTTTGATGCTTCCCTCGCCTGCAGTAGGAGCCCAGCATTCTACACCCCCCATTTAAAAGCTGTTGATATATCAACAACTTTTTAGTGCATCCATTGAATGTTGCACTTTTACAGCAGGTGATTGAGCTTCCTGTCTGTTGGACAGGAAGCGGAAGCAACGTCCCTGTGCAGCTGTCTGTTGTCCTGTCTGATAAACAGGAAGCAGCTGTGGTGTCCATCCACAGCTTCCAGTCACCCCATCTGTCAGACAACAAGCAGCTGCAAAAGGACAGCATGTCTTTCTCCATGTCTGAAGGGACTCTGAGCACGTTGGTTCTCTGAAGTCAGCAACTATCAGAAGCTGTCCCTATCATAGAGAAATGGGACATAGCAATGGATAACTCCTATTAGACTCCACTACCATTGCTCGCATGTGTCACCGTCTGTAGGGCCTTCACCAGTGATGTTCTCATGATGCTTCCAAGGAGATGGAAGTGCACACTGTAGCTGAAAGGTGCCTTTTCAGACATTTTGCTTCAAAGCTGTATAATGGTCATTTAGGATGGTTTGGTGCTGTGAATGGTCATGCTGTGTTTGATCAGGAAGTGGTTGTGATGCCATTAAACCAGCATCGTGTGTCTGCTAGAGGAGGTCTGGACCTGAGTCACTTGGTTAGCGTACAAAGTCTGTAACATGAGATGCCAAGACCCTTCAGACCCTAAGCTCATTCTCATCAATAGATCTGCACATTCAACAAAATGTATCACACTGCACTGAGTCAGCACATCAATGGTACAGGTTAGGAACGTCTGGAGAAAAATGACACTTTGATTTCTTAGGAGAGGCCTCACTTTTTCACCTTTAGGTTCATCTGGTAGTAGTGTGGATGACAGCTGTCTCTATTTAGGTTTCCTGTATGGAATATTTCAGGCAACATTTTAGAACTGCTATAAAACTGAAATTATTTTTGCTGCCTACTATCCTAGTTTGAGAATATTTACAGGTGATGTTGATTGGTATTGTGAGTTTTAAAATTTAATAAATTACTAAAACCAAAAAGTGGCATGCTGTATGGCAGTGATGGCCAACCTATGACACGCATGTCACAAGTGACACACCTTTTGGGTGACACACATGGTCACCCTGGCACCTGGGCGTGTAGTGCTTGCTTGTTCTTGAAGTGTATGCAATACTAATTTTCAATTGAAGATTTAGCAAATGTAAAGAATTATTTGTTTTTGCTTTTAATAAAATACATGTATCAAAAATATAACTTTTTTGCTATAGCCACAAATACTGTATCACAAAATTATGGATATTTCTAGATGTGACACAGCACCCGAGTTAAGCTAGGTTTTCTTGCAAATTTTGACACACTGAGCTCAAAAGGTTTGCCATCACTGCTGTATGGTATACATTTCTTGAATTAGTTTCAAGGAGAAGGCATCAGTTAAGTGATTATTGGAAGGAATAGTTATTTTTAATTGTTAAGGAACAGATTGGATTTTGTTCGTGTTTATCATGTACTCCTTTTATGTTTGGGTCTTTCTTTTTGATTTATTGTTGTATTTTATGCTTTTTAATGTTTTATGGAACCGTTAAGAAAATTTGTTGTGGTTTTCTAAAGGAAAGAGTAATTGGCTCCTTTAAACTCTGTCCAGGGTGCTGAAAAATCTCGTATGTCACTCCTTTTGTTTTCAACTACATTAACCTTAGTAGCCTGTACTTTTCTTCTCCCTGTTTGTCAAACTGCTGGCAGGTTTCATGTCCTTGCCCGCAGGCTTTGCCTTCTCAGGACAATTAGTTACGGTTTCTCTGGTGAAGCTACAGAACTTCAGCTGGTCATACAATTGTATATTCATGATGTGAACAATGCAGTCAATTTCTAGCCACAAATGCAATACAGCAAAAATGTAATAAATATCCAGAGATATATTTGCCAAGGGGTAACTCCCTGATTTGCTTCTGCATGTCAGAAGAGCGCTTCAGTGAATTAGTATGAGATAGCTTGATGCATAAAATTATGTTTTATGTTGCTTGTAGAAGCAATGGCTCAACATACTGAGCAGTTAGAATCTCCCCAGCCATTTGTGTCTACACACATAACCCTGCTATTTAATGCTTAACAGTTATAGGGATATTGTTCCTGCTGTTGAAAGTGATTAATTGTTTATGCTTTTTTTGGTACATGAATAGATGTCTTTTTTTTCATTTGTTAAAAATAACCTAGGGATTTACTTGAGGGGACAGAAGAGACAGACCCATAAACCTCTGTAGCTTGATCCAATGCGCTTTGAACATAATTTAGCAATCTAATTTGGGGGCAAGATCATAGCTCCCAGATTTCAGTGACATTGCAGGTATTAGCTACTTGTTACCGTTCTTATCCCACCAGGAACAGCCTTCTAGTAACAGCTTCATGGAAGAGAGGAAGTTGTAGAGGATCTTGTAAAATGTCTCCTTCATAGGGATGTGTGTGAATATTTGTAACATTTGTTATTTGGATGAATTTGTACATTTGTACATTAACATTCATATGAATACGAATGTTCCAGAACGGTCTTACAAATAGTTCATACATTTGTTAAACTGGGGATGCATATTGATACGTATGCATTTGTACCTTTCAGCAATGTTTCCCAACACATAACATATACTGGATGTTCCCAGTAAGACAGCAGACCAGATTAACTGTTTGTGGCTGGGAATGAGGTGAATCTATTATTCACACTTTCAAAAGCAACAATGAAAATAAATAAATACATGTCCAAATGTTGAATAGCTTCAGGAAATGTAAGTGAGGAATCCTCTAACCTAATCTCACTTTATCTCTTCTGCAGGGCTCGTGAAGTTGGGGGTTCACTGTGTAACATGTCAAAAGGTCGCAATAAAAATCGTCAACAGAGAGAAGCTCAGTGAGTCAGTGCTAATGAAGGTAATTTTCTAATGGGAAATCCAGGGGAAAAAAATAGTTCTTGGCTCAGTGGTTTCTGTTTCATGCAAAATTGATATCTTTAATTATGTTTAACAAACATCCTTGTCAGTGTTCGGTTTGCGGTTTGCATAATAATAATGCTAATAATTTAAGACTGGGGGAGGAGAAGCTGGAATTAAAGGGGAGGGTGCAGGAATGCATTTTAATTAAGGATCAAAACTAATGTCCAGTTCTTTGTGACAGGGTAATGAAACATGAATCAATAATTGTTTAATCTTAAGTTACTATGTAAGATTGGGACTATTCTGGTTAACTGTTTGTTATAGATGTGTTTTATTTTCAGCGGTGATTAGGTTACTTGGAAAGGGATTGATGGAATTCCCATCATTATACGTATCAAAGTTTTCTGAAAATTTCTTATGTTAGAGATTTTAGGGACTATGGAAGATTTTCATATCAGATCAGATCTGGTCCAAGTTTAGGGAATAAGTTCCCAATTTTAACTGTGCTGTTATTCAGAATGGAGATGGCATTAAAGAAATGTATTTAAATTGATGCGGATGAGACCCTTTTGATCGTGTCATTATTCTCCCTTCACCATGTGTTCTCTTCTTGTCTACCTGTGGGTGAGAAGTTTCTTAAGAGAATTCTGCTGTCAGAAACACACATACATGGAGTAACATTATAAACCTATCATTTTGTTCATCCTCTCTTAAAACACGTACATAACTTTACAGCAACTGATAGAAAGATATTGATGAGCTTCTACTTATTTATGTATATATTTATTTTCTTGCTTGCTGGTTTTATAAAATAAAAGAAGTTCTAAAGACAGCTTACAAAGCAAACTTTAGTAGCATCTATTAAAAATTTAAAATATATACAGATTTCATGAAATTAACCCACAAAATTAGTAGGTGGAAATAAATTAAAATTGCTGTGTACTCTGATAATAGACATCAACAGGCATTTTTATCACTCAGGATTCTCTCTGTGATAAGGTTATCACTACAGGCACAGATAACTTCTATGGTACAATAAGCTATTACTCGAGTTACATTCATGCCTGGACTAGGAATGTAGACGAATATTCTAAACATTCGAAATCCAATCAAATTTGTTCAAATGTGGACATTCAAATTCGAATAAAATGTCTTCTCATTTGAATTTAGACATTCAAATGGATTTTGAATGTTCTGAAGCATTTGTTCGAATAATTTGAATAATTCAAATGTACAGATACATATGTATTACATTCGTATCTGTATGAATATCATACGTATCTGTATGCATTTGCGCTTATAATATGGAATAAAAACAGGATGCATTTGGGATAAAACAGGATGCATACAATATGCGTACAGATACATATAAAACATACAAATGTTGTTGACATTCATATCTTTAAATACGAATGTTGTCGACACTCATATCTTCAAATTCGTATCCAACATTTGAATGAATAGATCTGAATGTAACGGATTTGAATCGGTTTTTGTTGCATTCAGATTTTAAACATTCAAATCAAATAGAATATTTTGACATTCAATTTGACTCAAATTTGAATGCAAAAAAAAAAAAAAAATCATGCACACCCCTAGCCTGGACCATAGCTTAGTTTGAAAATCAGTTTCCTAACAATGCCTTGTTTGAATTACTGCAAAATGTTACACATGTGGCTGTCTTTGAAAATGGCCCAGCTATCTCATATATTTGATAATATGGCTGCATTGGTTATAGGCTTTTATGTGCACCCGAGCCCGAGTGCCAGGCTTCCTCAGCTAAGCTGCGGCTCATGGCAGCGAGCCCGGCGCCCCTTTCCTCCTCCTCCTCCTCCTCTTTGCCCGCCCACCTCCATTGCATGTCAGGACGGATTTTAGTGCCTTTAGGCACCGTCCTGGCACTAAAATCCAGTGGACGGGCGAAGATGAGTGGCGGGGGTGGGGCAGCAGGGGCTCCTGTCCCCTCTCCTTTGAGTAAAGCTGCCACACCATCTGCTTATGTGCACTTGCGAGTCTCGTGTGGGAACAGCCCAATGTGCGCTCGGTGCTGTTCCCCACTGGAAACTCAAACCTGCACCAGAACCCGGGTTACTTCGGGTTCACGGTAGGTGGGAATGCGGCCTTAGCAAATGAAATTCAGCGACAAAAAAGTCACCAATGTAAAGAATTATTTGTTTTTGCTTTCAATAAACATGTCTGTCAAAAATATAGCTAGAGCTACAAATATCACAAAATTGTGGATATTTCTAGATGTTACATGACACTCAAAAGGTTCACCATCACTGGTCTAGATGCATGTACGTGCACTGTTGTTATTGTTCTGACTCTTCATGACCCAAGAACCATAGCATGCCAACCCTTGAGTCCTCTACTGCCTCTTGAAATTTGCCCAAGTCCATGTTCATCGCTTCCATGATCCTATGTAACCATCTCATCTGCCACCCCTTAACCTTTTGCCTTCACCCTTTCCCACTATCATATATAAATTCAAGTTGTGTTTTTGTGTATGTGATATTTCACTTAGCTATAGCTCCAAAAGGGGGTGTGAATTACCCCCTAGCCTTGTAACTTGAGTTCTTTCAGCCATTCACACAAATTCTAGAGTATGACAGTGCAACCTGCCAGGAATACCATCAATGCACAGAATGATTAATTCAAGACCACAGAGTGTAGTGTTTCCTCTCGCATTTAGCTGCCACTGATAATGTCTGTTCCTTGTTTTTCTCCATTCTATCCAATTTCTCAAATGTACTCTCTCTCTTTTTTTTCTGTTAAAGCATTTTAAATTTTTTTATATTAAGGGGACTGGCCTTTTCTCTGCAGCTGCTCTTCATCTGAGCTGTACAGAATTGAGAGGCATTTGGTAAAGTGCTTTCTAATCATAACGTAATACTATCAATATTTCTGGAGAGAATAATTCAGAATTGAAGCAGCTGGTCTCAATTAACAGAACTGCCGCTGTGGAGATGATACACAGGCAGGCGTGGTGGAGAATGAAATTGTAATAAATGTGTCATTTGAGCCTACATCACCCTGTCCAAGAGACTGGATTGTGGGTGGATGGCTAAGCGCAGACATATGGATTATTTTCCAAATGTCCACTTGGGATTCCTGGGATGCTAAATTCAGGAACATTTTGCACAAGCTTCGCTTTTGGAATGATTCTTTTTTATGTTATTTCTAACCAGCCAGCAGCTTATAATACCCATGTGGAGCGGTTGTGTAGATCTGGTCTGTTGGCATATGTGTTTGGGGGAACTATAACCTTGCCAGGCATAAATAATAGTTGTTCCACTGGAATGAGCGCTTTGGTTCAGTGACCGTCAGTGACCATCAGTCAGTGAGTCAGTTTGGCCTTGCAGTTGGAGTGTTGGATTCTTATCTGAAGGTCTCAGGTTTGATTCCGCACTCCTCCATGGAGCCAGCTGGGTGACCTTCGGTGAGTCCCAGGTCTCTTTCTGAGCTCTCACAGACCCACCTACTCCACAGGGTGTCTGTTATGGGGAGACGAACAGAAGGCTTCTCAGCTGCTTTGAGTCACCTTAAGGGTGAGGAAAGTGGGGGTATACTAATAAACTCCTCCTTTTTCTATGTCCATGGCACTCAGGCAGTAAGGGAAAATACATAAATAAACTGTGTATCTACTCACTGTGCTTTTTAGGTTCTGACCTAATACCCTTCTCAATCAGTACTGTGGACCTTTTCAGCTACATCTCCAAATTGATTTACTTTTATTTCCATCTCATCAATGATAGATAAATAGGAACATACCCATTTCTCTTGATACCTTAAAAAAAGAGAAAAACTAAAGTTCTTTCTACATTTGCCCTTAGTTAGGAACAAGGACCCCCATAGTAAACCTCTGGGTGGACCTGTGAGTCTATGCTCCCTCCACTGGAATGCTCTGACTGCGTTAGACAGAACATGATCCGATTAGATAGGCCCTATTCGGTATCACTGGTATCACAATTAGGCATTTCTACCAGTGTAACAGAGGGCCTGGCCTAGAACACAGGAAGTTTTCAAAAGGGATACTTCCTGTGTTCTGAACTAGTTTGGTCTGATGGTTAGGGAGCCGGACTCTCATCTGGGAATACCGGCTTTTGATTCTGCACTCATCCACAAAGCCACCTGGTTGACCTTGGGCTAGTCACAGCTTTCTTCTGAGCTCTCACAGCCCAACCCACCTCACAGGGTGTTCTGTTGTGGGGAGAAGAATAAAAAGCTTTCTTAGCTGCTTTGAGTCCCCTTAAATGGGTGAGAAAAGCAGGGTAGAAAAGCCAATTATACGTCATCTTCTTCTACTGGAAAATGCATTTCAGTGGTGATCCGTAATAGCACACCGCTGGAGGGGGGGACTGTGCATCAGAATGCACAGTATTTGTAAATCTGGACACTCTCATAGTTTGTTTGTTTTTGCTGTATCTGATCATAGTCTGAGTAACACGTTCTTTGAGAGCTGTAGCATTAGAGTATAAAATATGATTTTTCTTTAAGCTCTCAAACATGGGGGTAGGAGACCCTTACTGCTAGTCTATGATTAAAAACCCACCGCTTATGATGCATAATGATCCCTATGACAGATTGACTGTCAGAGTAGCTGTCATGTAGCCATTTCACCCTGGAAGAGTAAGGAGGAGAGAATCTGAGACAAATAAGCTAGCCCCACCCAAACGGTCAGTTCTCATCTGAAGAAGCTGCTTCTGCATTTCCTAAATTTTCATTGATGAGAAAAATGTTTTCAAGCCCTTGTCAATTTTCCTTCTGAATTATGTTTGCATTGGTGTTTATTTTTCAGTGGGCAATACTTTTAGTTATATACCTTGACGTTTGATGCCATACCCTTTCTAATATGAACTGCCAATACATGTTTATCTCAGAAACATACACATATTTGTGCATCTTTTAAGTAGGCTGATGATGCTGAATTATTCAAAATCAAATTATTTATGTTACCATCTTGACTTTTTCAGTGATAACAAGGACAGGAAGTATGCAGATAAACTTGGCATTGTATTATGGCTTTGTAAGTCAGTTTCACAACTCAGATAATATAAGCTATATTGTGATAGCCACACAGATATAAACAGTGGCTTCTGTTTATGGTGCTCTTGGCTGAAGATAAATGTAAGATGAGGCTTTTTTTTTAAGTGTGAGCCAGTCTGGATTTGTGGTTCAGGTGCTGGACTCTTATTTAAGAATCCCCAGGCTTGATTCTACACTCCTCCATGAAGCCAGCTGGGTGACCTTGGGTTAGTCACAGCCCTCTTCCTGAGCTCTCACAGTCCAAACTACCTTGCAGGGTGTCCGTTGTGGGGAGAAGAACAGAATGCTTTGTCAGCCACTTTGAGTCTCCTTGAATGGGTGAGAAAAGTGGAATATAAAAATAAACTCCTCCCCTCCTCCTCTTCCCATTCTGCATTCTGAGGCATGTGTGCTCTCTTTCATGGAATGTTGCTAGTTAAAGTTTTCCCTTCTCTCTGAAGGAGAGCAAATTAAGAACAAAAGAACACAAAAGGAGCCCTATCTAGTCCAGCATCCTGTCTCACACAGTGGCCCACCAATTGCTTCTGGGCATCTCAAGCAGAAGACAAGGGCAAAATCTTCCCCTGCTCTTAACTCCCTGCAAATGGCCTTTAGAGGTGTCCTGCCCATGTCTCCAACCTGGAAGGAGTACCCAGACATCCATTTAACAGTCATGGATACACCTGCTTTTCATGAATGTATCTAATCCATTCTTAAAGCTGTCACCACTTCCTTTGGTAGTAAATTAGAACTCTGTGCACATCTATCTTGCATGTGTGAGGCCATGTGTGAGACCATCAGAGAACTCAAGTGCATAGAAATGAGTGTGGTCCCTCAACAATGCCCCTCTGAGATGTGCACATGTGCTTGTGAATGAGTCATTTCCTGACTCTCTTACTAGAAGAATTGAAGGGATCTATTTCTCATTGTAAAAATCATCTCATTTTAAATGTAGACCTTTCAAGCAGCACTGAAAACCTGCTCATTTGTCATTTATTTTAGCATTCAAAGGAACAGGACAATTGTATTTTCCTACATAGATGACAGGCTCCCTCCTTTACCCATGCCACCCACAATTTCTTGTTATTCAAGTCCTTAATTCAAGGGGAAATTAAGTGAGAATCATAAACACATGCTGTACTTATCACAAGTACGAACCTGTCAGGTGGCCTGGATCATTTCACTCGAAATTTAACATGGATGAATTGATTTAGCTGTGCAAGTTTCAGACCCATTCAGTAACAGTTAGACAACACCAGTTGTGTAATTGCAAGCTGAAAGGTACAGAGGGCTTGTAGGCATCACTCAGGATTTCAAGAAGGACTTGACTGGAGGTTCTAAGAAGATCTTCTAAATCCAGTATTAACTCTTGCAGGAAGCTGGCAAGTCTGCAGGAGAAAGAGGAGGTTCTAGTTGGTGCCTTGCCTTTGAACTTTCTATCAGTCTGTTGTGAATAAAAATTTGATTTTAGAGAGCAACGTCATGTCTTCAGACCCCCTCAACTTCTCTGTCAGCTTGTTGCACAAGGTTCTGTTTTCTCAATTACTGTTGTTTTTGTTTTCTAATCTAAGGACAAGAATGTGTTTCTCATTGACAACATATTATCATCCAGCGCCCTAAGCCATTAAGATAATAGGAAAAAAATCCATTAATTGCTTTGGAAATCTGTTGTAGTCTGAAACTAAAATGTTTTAGTTTGGTACATTTATTAGTAATCTGGTTACACTTTAATGATGCATGTTCTCGTGTACATTATTTCTTTGTGGGAAACGCCTTTGTTTGTTGTTTCTTTTTAAAGTTCTCAGTCAAAGGTTAAACTTTTTATGGCTACTTTATAAAGATCAGCTCAAAAGTGGCTTAGAAATGCCAACATGCGGACACTAGTGTCTCCATCCCAGTTCTAATCCACGTTAAAGGCTAGCAAATGCATTTTGCAAGTGTATTTTCTGTCCTTTAAAGTGAGTTAGGGGCACTAGCATGTGGATTTTATCAGCTAGTCACTCTCCCTTTGTCCCTGATTTGGAAGCACATAGCTTACTTGGCAGAATGTTTGTGGTGCACCTCTGACCCCAGCAGCAAGAGGGGGGACTCCCACCACAAAGATGGCCCTTTTTCTGGTCAGCTGGATGTTACCTAGGAAATACTATGAAGTCCCATCAGAACAACCAGTGTCACAACATTCTTAAATATCTGAGAATGCTTTTAGTACACTTTTATGTGCAGACTTTTGAGACAAATTTATCAATCATGTTCTTTACTGATTTTGTATGCACAGCATTCAAAACTAAACTTAAGTTCATGCTGTGAGCTGCAGAAAGTTGTGAAAAAGTATGATGGCAGATAGTTTTGTTGTCACTCATTTTGAAACTTTTGTTGTAAACCTTGAGTGAAAAAGAAACACATCTAATACAATAGAGCCAGTAAGGGATTTTTTGCTCCCTTGCCAAGTTCAAATAAGGTAAAAGATAAGGAGAAGATGAAAAAGCAAGCAATTTGGGGAAGAAACTACTAATATATAAAATAATTAGTAACTTAAAACAAAACTACTGTACTGTTTTCCCCTCACTTCTGAAATATTTGTTTTTCAGAGTGTTTTTGTTGCAAATAATGTGAACATTTTATTGCCTTCATAATTTGTGGAGTTGTGTTTGCTAACAATTTTAGTGCTGTTTTATTAAAACCTGTACTATAAAAATGCAAGTTTCTTGCACATCTCCTCTTTCCCATGCATTTTAGATTAAACAAAAACTGAAATATAAATAATTCTGTATAATCACCACAAGTGATGCCCAGTATTTTCAGAATAATAATAATACATTTTAGTAAAAATGCTAAATAGAGGAATCATACACATAAACTGAGGAGAGAATGAGAGATGCCTCACCAACTCCATGTGTGCTGATTGGCCGAAGGGAATACTAGACCCCACCCACCGTAGCACAGTTCAGTCTCCTTTAGCCCATCCCCCCCACACACACCCTTGAGGAAGAGAAGAGGTCCTGAGATGCCAAGGTGGGCTGAGTCCTTCTCAGTCCTGTAAAAATGAGGCCTGTGGTTAAGATGATCTAATGGGGGTAGGCTGGCTTGGAAAACAAATGAAATTAAAATAATGTGAGTTACATGACCTGAGGTCAATCTGAGGTCGTCCTAAACTACTTGTGTGGCTGGGGCCCAGGTGTCCTAATGTGAGTGGCCTGGTTCTGGTTCTGTTGGACCACACCGACAACTGGACCACTCCAATTGTACTATTCCAGCTCAGATATGTGCCGAAGCAAGCTAAGAGAGCTACCTCATGCATCAGATGTTGAGGGGTGAGAATAAAATATTGGCAGACTGAGCTGTTAATCATGTGACCACGTGCACCTTACATCCTTAAAGCCATGCTGCCTGTGGTGGAAAATAATGTTCTGTAGCCAATGTTGAACTGAGGCTGTGTCTCCACCACTGGGGGAAGTGGCTTCACAGGGGGAGGCTTTATATGAGAATGAACCTTCATCATCTTCATTCTGGACCAAGGAGGCTCCATGAAATGATGCCACCTCCAGCAAAAGAGGTTGTGTGGGTACTACAAGGCACCAACTGCTGCCAAAAGTGGAGACTAGGCAACAGTGGACACCTTCCTATACCCATAGAGGTTTCCCCAAACAGTAAATGAAGACAAGGCCTCTTTCTTGTTTGCTAGGCTTACCAGCTTCCTATGTAAGATGGAAACAGGACCCAAGCTGTAAGATATCTAGGGGAGTGTCTGTGTATTACCTAGCTAGCTAATGATGTTTGTTTCTGCCTTTATGCATAGAAGACCATGAAGTGAAAAACTGAGCACTGGAAATGTAGAGTAAAAGCATGTGATTGATCACATGCACATATTCAACCACAGCTCCGTTACAAAGATCCTTGCAAAGGAATCAGTTGGATCTCTTTAGATTTTAAGGGCTTTTAGTGTTTCTTGTCTTTCGCTATTTGAATAATTACATCCAAACATCCCTTTTGGGAGCTGCAAATGTTATTTCTTCAATTTATGGTTGTTATAACTTCTTTAGATTAAAACACCTGCATGGTACCTGGATCAAAACCCCGCTTCTTGGAAGCAGACCAAATATGCTTTCCTTAAAAAAAGAAAAAGAAAAACTAAATGGAACACAAATAGAATGAGTGTATAAAAAAATATAACAGGTGAGAAACTTGAATAGGGATAAGCATGCATTATTTTTTTCCCCCTTCCATTTGCCTTGCATCAAAGTGAATAGGATGGAAATTTGCATTCGTGCAAAGGGAGCCACTTTGAATGTGCAAGGCTTCGAATTCGGTTTGAATTCACTTCAGATCCCTGCTTCCATCAGTTGTCCCTTCAAATACACTGTGAAGCTTTGGACAAAGGCCTGAGTGAAGTTTTCGCTTTGCATGCAAAGGTCAGTCATTGAATACAGCCAATATCTGATTCAAATGCTAAGTTTGGAACCTTTGCAATTCATATGAATTGTGACGGTGATGAACATTTTCCACCCACCCTTAGAACTGAAGTGTGAACAAAAAAAAATCTTAACTGATACGGTTTGCCGTTGACGTTTTTCACAAGTTTTCACTCCAGCTCTGATTCAGCCCCTTGAATGAGATACGAAGCCCATCAAAAGACCAGCACATAGGCTAAAGGAGAATTTTTATTCAGCTGCTGGTGGTTTTGCTCCACCAGTTGCATGCATTTACTAAAACATAATATCCTGCTCCTTAAATAGAAGAGTCAGTCCTTTTTGCCCATTCATTTTAAAGCAATTTCCAGAGGGAATATTTGTGCATCTGGAGACTGTTGACCTTAGAAAATGAAACTTCATTATAGTAACATCAAGTGGCTGATTTCAACTGCTCAGAGCCAGTTTGAGTCATTATAGGAAGCCCAGCTTTGCTTCTGGGTGCCCCCTCCCTTTCAGACTATGCAGACAGTTATGTGGCTTCATGACGTATTAGCCACAGCACTTGGATGTGGATAACCATGGCGGGGGGAGGGGGGATGGGGCGATATCTTTTGCCCTCCACTTTCCCTTGGCCTAGTGGATCTCTTTGGAATAAAAAGCTGTTGGCCCACATTGTGGTATCCGTTTTTATCTGATTTAATCAGCTAACCAAGGTAAGTGCAGAAAGACCCCTGGACTGTATGAATGGACCTTAAAATCTTCATTTTGAAACCTCTGTGTGTATTTGTGTGCATGTGGGCCTGCCTGCATGCCTGTGTTATTCATGTTACCGGTAACCTTGAAGCAGCTGGGCTCAATATCTAGCGCAGTGGTTCTCAACCTGGGGGTCGGGACCCCTCTGGGGGTCAAATTACCCTTTCAGAGGGGTCGCGACAAGCCTTCCACCGCCCTTCCTTCCCACCTCCCAGCTGCTCCGCCCCCATGGTTGGGGGTCCCCACAACATGAGGAACTCCATTCAGGGGTCACGGCATTAGGAAGGTTGAGAACTGCTGATCTAGCAGGATGGAAACAAGCAATGGTCCCATCTTTGTTAACTGGAAAATCTGTCAGAAAGGGTTTAATTTCTGCTGTGTGACCAAAAGAAGTTAAGTATTTTCTTTAAATACTTTACTGGGGTCTGCTCGCATAATTCGCTGATACATCACACAGTCCTAGGTGCTTGGGAAGTGCCCGGCTAGTGATATAATATGAAATCCAGCATAGTGATCTTGTTTGCTGTGTGTAACTGCTGTTTTTACATAATAATAAATATAATAATAAATATTATCATTATTAATAATAATAATCATATGTAAAAACAGCAGTTGTACTCAGCAAACAAGATCACTATCACTATCACTATTACTACTACTACTACTGCTATTATTGAAGTGGCTTGCCATTGCTGATTTCTGGGAAGAGGTGGGTATTGAACCAGCAACCTTTTGCTTCTCAGGCAGTTTGCTCTACCACTGAGCTATAGCCGATCCCTCCTCCAACTACTACTATTACTACTACTACTGCTACTACTACTACTACTACACTGGCTCTATAGAGGAAGCCAGAGTAAGAATCAAATATTACTTTTAAGTAGATTCGCCTGTTAAACATCTCCATTAGCTTAACAAGTACAATTTTTGTTTTTCTTCTTTCCTGAACACAAGTTCGCTTTCTGCAAGCCTGTGTACAGATATATACCCAAACAGTAGGAGAAGGATAATTATGAGCAGTCATTTTAATTTTGGTTTAGTTGCTATATGAGGATGATACTGCATAACAGTCGGAAGTTACAGTCCTGCATTGCAGCAATTTAGGAAGCAGGAGAGGAGAAAGTGGGGAAAGCGACTACCCCCCTCCCCCCCACCAAAAAAACCAGCAGGCAACACTTTCCATTCACCATATAGGGGAACCGTGTATTTGGGTCAGCAGAGTCCTAAAGCAGAATTTTCCTCAACCCACTTTCATACATTATTGAGAAACATGTCAAGCTTTAAAGAAACCAGGGCAAATATTAATAAGGAGGACACTTTTAATACGATAACATTCCAGTTCTTTAACTGTGTTGGGGCTGATATTTCAAGAGGGACTTCAATGGAGTGTTTCTATCAAGTTAATTGCAGAAGCGGAACCTCAGAACTTTCTCAGTGCAACTTCTAGGAGAACTGAGTTGTAAATGTGGGTAACATTTGTAAGGATCTGGAAGGCAAAGATATTAAAAACAGGCAATTTTTTATTTTTATTCTTAAAGCCACTTTTGAGATTGTAGATACAATTGTTTCCCAGTAAAAGGAGAATGTGAACATTTTCGGTTTCTGGCTCTAAAATGATGTCTAGTAAAAATCTAAACTGTAAGAGGGGACCTGATTGAAGTATATAAAATTATGCACAGTATAGAAAAGGTGGATAGAGGAAATTTATTTCCTCTATCGCACAACACTAGAACCAGGGGGCACTCTATGAAGCTGATGGGTAGGAGAGTCAGATCCAACACGGGGAAGCATTTCTTCTCCCAGAGGGCCATTGGTTTATGGAATTTGCTGCCGCAAGAGGTGGTGACAGCTACCAGTCTAGATGGCTTTAAGGAAGGGTTAGACAAATTTATGGACAACAGATGTATCAGTGACTACTAGAATGAATGCCTGGGTACATCTTTCAGGCTGAGGGGTGAAGCAGGGTGCTTCTAAGGCATTTGTTGGGATTCGAGAGCAGGAAAACATTTGTCCTTGTCTCTGCCTGAGATGCCCATGGGCATTTGGTGGGCCACCATATGTGATGGGATGCTGAACTAGATGGGTTGTGGCCTGATCCAACAGGGCCTTTCTTATGTTCTTATGTATTCTGTTTTTGTTTTTTTCTTCAAAGTCCTATTCCTCCAGTGCATACCTTTTGTAAATCCCTGTGTTACTTCCTTATCCAAACTGTTTCAAGAATTATTTTCTTAAAGCTAGTAATAACACTCCTCTTTCCTTTCTTTTCTTTTTTAGCCCATTACTAGGGGTGTGCCCAAGTGCAATGTTTGCATTTCATTTGATTCAAATTGAATATTCAAACGTTTGAATTAGAACAAATAGAGAAACAAATGAATGTATTCAAATTCAAATCCGATTTGAATACATTTGTATCTATTTATACAAATTTTCAATTCGTATTTGAAGATACGAATGTCGGCAACATTCGTATGTGTCCATACACATCTGTATACATCCCATTTTTGTCCCCTATGTATCCATACAAATGCGTATGGGGAAACGGGTTGAAACAGGGGCTTTCTTCCCCCAGAAAATCTTCAGGGAAAGAAAACTGGCATGGGAACAGGAGGCCTAAAATCTGGGGTGGATTCGGAGTACTGGGGAATTTAATGGCATCCCTCAGTGCTGAATCCGAATCCACTCTGGATTTTACTTCCTATGGGAACATGCCCAGTGACATTCTGGAGGGGAGACGCCATCTCCCTAGTACTGTACCAAAATAGGTTATATGAAGGATGACTGTGTTTGATATAGACGTTAATACTAAAACTGTTACTAAGTATGAAAGGAAACCCTATTACCAGTTTGGTGTGTGTGAGTGTGTGTGTATGTGTGAGAGAGAGAGAGAGAGAGAGACCCTTCACTCAGGGCAGGTGACAACAGTAAAATAAAAATAAAAACGCCTTCTCTCATATCAACCTGCCCATGCCTTAAGATCTGGAGGAGAGGCCCTCCTGGCTGTCCCACCACCTTCAGTGGTAAAAGTAGTGGGCATCTGGGAGAGGGCCTTCTCAGTGATGGCTCCCAGGATGTGGAATAGTCTCCCCCTTGAGGTTCAGCAGGCCTCTTCATTGTACGTGTTTAGGATGGCAGTGAAGGTGCACCTCTTTGCCCGGGCCTTTGGTTAAATGGGAATATACTGTCTCTTCCCACTTTGCAGACACTGTTATTGTTTTAATATACAGTATGTCTGATTTTAAATGATGTTACCTGCCCTGAGACCTTCAGGTATAGGGTGGGATAGAAATGCAAATAATATGTAAGCGAGCGGACGAGCAAGTGAGCAAACAAACGAATGAATGAGCATCTAATTTCCATTAAAATATAACCTACCCTCTCACCCTGGCAGGACAACAGTTAGAGGAGGTTAAGCACCAAGGGCCTGGCTGAACATTTTGTTCATGTAAAAAAATTAAAACTTTGCAGAATAAAAAGTTAGTCTGTACTCTGGAAGGTAAGGATCTGTCTCATTCTGCAGTGTGAAACCTGTCATTGGAAATTGTTGTTGAAAGGCATCATTAATCAGGTAGGTCCTACACAGAGAAGAGGCTGTTATGTTTACCTCCTAGATGCCGTATGGACAGGACAAGCATGAAGATGCAGACATGATAATGGTAAAGCTGTAATGGCTCCAAAGTATTTTGTGAAAAAAATTAGCATTGAGGTGGTAAATTAACTGAGAAAAAGGAGTTAAGTTGATATAATATGTGTATGTATTTAAAATCACAACAACGATTAATTGATCATCAACACTTTGGTTGTCCAACACGATTAGGTTAAATAGGTAATAAGGTGATTAAATCATTTTAGAAGTATGTGTAAATTTATAATAGAATCTGAGAAGTGGTGTGCAAATTGCCTGCCACAGGGTTTTTGTGTTTTTTTAATCTGGCAGATCTGTTTAATATGATTGGGAGGAAACACTATGGAGGGAATTCAAATCATTTTAAAGCAGCATCAACAATCATTAAGAATTCATTTTCTTTAGGAAAGTAAGAAAATTAAAATTAATGAGAAAGATAAGGAAGAGGAGGAGAAAACTTTGAAACTGATGACCTTTTATAGTTGGTGTTAATCAGGGGCAAGGTACAGAAAAGGAATTGCAGTTGTTCTGCTGTTCATGTTTGTAGCCTCAAGTCTATTTTGCAATTCTTTGGTAGTATGGAGTGGCCACTATAAAGGGCAAATTGAGGGGCATCTTAGAATGGAGAGAGAGCAGTGCCAATATCTATACAACAGAGTCATAAGTGCTAATAGCATCCTACCCATTTCTCCAGCCATCAGCATCACAGGGATTCTCTAGTGCTGATCTTGATAAGAGGTCTGAGAGTTGTTTGGAAGAAGCAAATGCCTTCTTCTGGAGAAAGTATGCCCAAGGTTGAACTTTGGCCTGTCCACATGCAAAAAAGATACTCTGCCGCTGAACTATGACTCCCACAGATGATCTTACTTAAATAAATATGAATAAAGGCTTACTAGGATGGTATTGTGAAACTCTTTTTGTGATTCCTGTTGGCTGTTTGCTCATCTAGCAGAGTTGTATCCTGAATAAAGGAACAGTACAGCGGAAAATGCTTCAAAGTTGCCTTCACTAACTTAAACTGGCTCCATACACCAGTTCCATAAATCACTAGCAAGCGACATTCTGTAGCCTTTTTCAGAATTATCACTTGTTGGCTAGACAGCACGGGGACATCCACCGTCTGTGCACATTTTAGTGATTGTGCAGGTCTTGGCATTTTGCCAGTGTGAGATAACAGTACCCAGAAGTGTGTGATCGCTGTGACTGTGTATGCGTGGTCATCTTTCTCTGTCCGCACACATGTGTGGTGGTCATGGCAACAGTGGCAGCTTCAGCTTCAAGGTGAGTTTTAGTGCTGTTTCAGGAAAACCCATCACAAGCCCTGGATTTTCCCTCAATAGGCTATATCAGGATTTAGAGGGGGTGTAGCAGAGCTATGGTGGGGTTGCCACAGATACATATGGTAATCGCCATAGTGCAGATAATGGCATTATATATCTCCTGTGTGGATGGGGCCAAAGTGCCTTCCAGATGTTGCATTGTGGATTCTGACTTCCCAATCCCTGGGGATGCTGCCTGGAACTTCTCAGAGTTGTTTTCCTGAATATCTAGGGGTTGGTAGTGTAAAGGGGGTTAAATCTTCAGGAAACATGAGGCTAGGAACTCCTAATCTTTCCTTTACAAATTTAACCTTTTTTTTATACCCTGTTTCTGTGCCATTTCTGGCAGCTGTTTAAGATCTGCTCTGGTGAAGTTAAATGTTGGTATTTCCATGGTGATTCAAGGGTTGTTGTTGTTGTTGTTGTTGCATAGTTTAAACAGGGTGCTAGAACCAGGAAATCACTAAAGTTGTCTGGTTGCCACACCGAGTTTTTAGATAGTGGCCTCAAAGTGACTGCTTTTTAGCACCACCCAGGGAACATGCGTGACTTAAGGAGCATCACGGACACAAGCAGTCGTCGTCCCAGAAAGGCTGCCTCTGGTTGACAGTTCAGGCAGAGAAGGAGATTCAATGGAACAGGTTTTTCTATGGCCTGAAAAGGTTTTAATAACTTTCCTCTTGTTGTTTTCTAACCAAAAGCTTGCCTACCACTTCAGATGTTATATAGAGTAAAGTTTGTCCAGGTGAAGGGCTGTTTTTTGGGTTAAGTAGGCAGTTATAGTTAATAGATGGTTAGCACTCCTCAGCATTCTGTCCTGTCGGCAGCCATGCCTTTCCAGATTCAAGTAATAACACTAGATTGTAAAATCTTAAGTTTCCATATACTTTTGTCAGTGTTCAGAGAAATATGTGGTGCCAATGTACTTTCATTGCTGCAGATGCAAGAAAAAGTGAATTTCTCTTGTGTGTACTTCAGATGGGCTTCAGCCATATGGCTATCAGCCATGGTTCATAAAACAGTAACAGAAATTACAGAGGCACAGCAACTTAAGACGGGAAAATGCAATTAGAGTGTTTAGCCCACCCTTTGTCCTTTTAGTGTTTTCCTTAAGAAATAGAGGACAAGATTCAAACAAACTTCACTGGGGCAGCAGAGTCCCTCCTGCTTCTGCCATCAAAGCAGCCCAGTAGAAATGAAACTAAAATAGTGGGACTTTTTCTTGAGAAGTACAAGCCAGATCAGTGACTCCTGTCCTGCAGAGGAACTCCTGTAGCAAGAGGAAAACTGGTGTACAGAAATGATGTCAAGTTCAAGATATTCAGCATGTCAGGTTAAGAGAGAAGCCACAATGTGGATATCATAACACAAGAGACTGGTTCTGATAACAGGGCCTTCTAGGTGGATACATATCATCTTTCAAACTCCTTTCTCCTGGAGGCACAAAGAGTACCTCTTCATTGGTCCATTCAAAGAGTGATTGATTGTGCTGTATTGTTTGATAGCTTAATTTTGATTTTCTGATATTCTGTGGTGCAGTTATATTTTACTCAATTAGTCAGAACATTCTTGTGGTTACAAGTGGCCTGTAAGGCTAAAGACACTCCTAAATCAACCCCAGCTTTTTCTGACTTCATGGATACATCCATGGAGTTTTCTTGGCAAAGATATGAGCAGATGCTGAGGGTTGAAGCTGGGACCTCTGGTCTGCCCTGAACTTTAGCTGTTACCACAGAAGTGGTATATAAAGACTAACAACAAATAGAATGCCAGTAATGCCAGAGTATTATTGACTGAAGAACTAGCTCCTTTATATTTGCTCATACAGTGTTTTTTGAAATGAAGAGCATTCGACATACGTGCCACTTAATCAGCAGCTCAAAGGGACAATAACTGAAAAGAAACTACCTCTGTTTCCATGTGTGTTTGAAATGGCCCTTGGTTAGAGAGGGCACAGTGCTTGGAAACAAATTTCCTTTTGTTACTGAAAGAAACAAAGTTGGCGTTGTGAGTGTATCTCAGATTAATTTAACTGAGGACACATTTCCATTTTGCTGAAGGAGCTGGCATCTAAGAGGATGCCTGTAGAGAGACATCATGATTGCTGCTCCAAAAGGCATCTCCATTTAAGAGCATGGAGGTGTCATTTCACCTGGTAAAGGACATTTTTTCACACTCTCTACAGGTGCTTCAGACAGTGATCCTGCCCACAAATGGGCAGTGCATTCCTTGCAAAGAGCCTATTACCACCATATGTAGAAACAAAGGCGCAAAGACACTTTTTTGCAGGCACCTCTGACAGTAAGTGGAAGTGTGACCTGGGAAAATCTCAAAATCCTAGACCCTTTGTGTACTGGGCCTTATTCCAGTTTATATTTTGGATTAGGGACCTGCCATCCTCATGTTGGTGCAGGCTATGACAGACCCTGTCATAATGTGCACTAATGTGTGGATGGCAGGTCCCTATTCTGAGGTATAATCGGGAATGAGGCCCAGTGCAGAAAGGGCCCTAGGTTTTGGAATAGCCATGCTTTTCTCTTACGTGCTGTCACAGCTGGCTGTTTTAGCTTTCCAATGTAAGATGCATAAATTGAAAAGTTTGACTGAGTTGATGTGATTTTCTGGGGTGTGGGAGATGGAGTGGGGGTAGCAGTTGCTATTAATAAAGGGTGGTTTGCGTATTAAATAAGCTAAAGTAGTTCTTAATGGGAATCAGACAATTACTGGCATGGTGGCAGAGAATGTATTTCCCGTTCTGCAACGCTCTAGGGGCCTTCATCTGCTTTGTGCTGTATGCTGGCTGGTATCTCATTTCCAGGACTTATTTTGCCTGTATCAGCACAGCTGTAATTTGCACCCACTGCTGTGCTAGGCCATAAATCACAGCAGATGGCTACTTGCTCTAAGTTACTGTGTGAATTCTCAATGTGCTACCCCGGGGTCTTCCTGTTGTCACCCAGCTTGCAGTCACCCGGCATAATAAATGTACATTCCTTTGCCTGTCCGTGAGCATTTCCTTGCTGATTTGCTTCCCTGTCTCAGCAATTTGCTCACTGGCTTTATTTCTCACTGTACAATGCAATCGTTTGCCTGATTGGTTGAAAATGATGTCATATACGGTCCCCTAACATCATGTTTTCTTCTGTTATAATAAATTGCCTTCTTAGATAATGATGTGGCAAAGTCTTGGGCTTTTCCTCTCATTCTAATGTGCTATGTATTTATGAAAGCAGAAGTGACAGCTGCAGAAAGTCTTTTTCCTCACCCTGTTGGTTTGGGGCAGAATTGCTCTGTCCTAAGTACAAAAATTGCTTTGCTGGAACACACTGGCCATCCAATGTAGGTCTAGGTACTGCAGTGACCTGTGAGATGCTCCTGAGATGATGATCACATCCAGGCTATAGAAGCAAAATCCTGTTTGCTGATTCATTTATCTATATACCATTTTATACTCAGGGGAGGGAGAATGTCAAAGCGGTTGACATCTGCATTTCAAAAGTTTCCCCTTTGTTTTCTGCTTGAGATACCCAGAAGCCATTGGTGGGCCATTGTGTGAGATAGGATGCTGGACTAGGTGGGCTGTGGCCTGATCCAGCAGGGCTCCTCCTTATGTTCTTAAAAACAAGCATCAAATAAATACAGTTTTATAAATCAATTTTGCAGCAGTTGCAATTGTACCATCTCTGAGTATGGTACTTCTAGGGTATGTTTCATCTGAACAGCAAAGATTCCAAGAGTTTTCTTTTCTTTTTGTTGCAAACTAATAGCAAAGATTCTGGCTTAAATCTTTAAAATTCAAGAAGGGGACTACAAGGATGGAAAGAACACAGAGAAAAGCAAAAATTCACTCTGGAATAAAAGCAGGTATCCTGTCTTTCAGTTTATAGCCTGTCAAGGCTTATTTTATTTTATTTTATTTTATTTTCAATGTATCATTGCATCCCAGTCAGCTTTGCTTCTTAAAATGCAACAGACCATATTAAAAATAGATATGAGTCAACTACAGTAGTGGAAGAATTGCAACTGATGTTTGTTGTCGTTTCCAAAGAAGACAGAGTTGAGAGTGTAGGGAGCCTGGCAGACAGAGAATGAGCAGCAAATTGAGAAATAAAAATGAAATAACAAGTAAAGGAAACTGGAAGAGAAAAGGAGGACACCTAAATTGCCAAACAGAAGTAAAACAATGGACCAGGAGCAACTTGGTCATGCCAAGATGGGAAGGGTCTTGCCATGCTGAGAAGAGCAACTTAATGCAGCGGAGGGCACTGAACAGAGATGATAAGATAAGAAGAGTTCTGCTTCACCAGTCCACAGACCACGTAGTCCAGCATCCTGTCTCACACAGTGGATCACTAGGGATGTGCACAAATATTTGAAATATTAATTATTCAGATGAATGTGGACATTCGTATATGAATCAAATGTCTAGACCAGTGATGGCCAACCTATGACACGTGTGTCCCAGGTGACATGCCAAGCCCTTTTGGGTGACACACATGGTCACCCTAGCACCTGGGCGTGTAGTGCTTGCTTGTTCTTGAAGGGTGCGAAATACCAACTTTCAATTGAAGATTTAGCAAATGAAATTCAGCAACAAGTCACTAATGTAAAGCATTATTTGTTTTTGCCCTTAATAAATACATATATCAGAAATATAACTTTTTTACTAGAGCTACAAATATCACAAAATTATGGCTATTTCTAGAAGTGACACAGCACCTGAGTTAAGCTAGGTTTTATTGTGAATTTTGACACACCGAGCTCAAAAGGTTAGCCATCACTGATCTAGACATTTGAATTTTTGAATTCAAAGAAATACAAATATTGTGAGTTTTACCTATGAATAATTTGGACATTCGTACCTGTACAGGTACATAAATATCTCATACGTACCTGTACACATCCGTATGCATCCATACAGGATGAAAATGGAATGCATACAGATGCGTACAGGATGCGTATGTACCTGTACAAGTACGAATATCTGAATTATTTATGCAAGTAAATGCAAATGTATTCATTTTGATTTGAATGTCCAGACATTCATTTTTCCTTATTCATACGAATTTGGATTTTTGAATAGTCTATTTGTTATGAACTGAATGCCAAAAATTGCATTTGTGCACACCCCTATGGATCACCAATTGTTTCTGGGCATTCTCAAGCAGAAGACAAAGGTAAAACCTTCACCTGCTCTCGAATCCCTGCAAATGGCCTTTGGATACACCTTGCCTGTCTCTCCAACATGGGGGCAGTATCTAGGTATCAATTCTAGTAGCCTAACCTGTCCTCTTTCTAGCTCTTTCTTAAAACTACCCAGGCCAATGGCTGTCACCACCTCTTCTGTAGTAATTTATATGGACCAATGACCCTATGGGTAGAAAAAAACTTTCCCCTGTCGGTCCTAACTCCTGCCCATCCACTTCATTGAGTACCCCCTGGTTCTAGTGTTGTGTGATAGAGAAAATAATTTGTCTACCTTTTCCAGAACCTCCATGATTTTATGCACTTCAATTGGATCACCTCTTAAACACCATTATTCAGGGCTGAAGAGTCATAGATGTTGCAGTCTGATCTCATAAGGGAGGTGGAAACCACAAAAGTAAGGAACAAAAAGTTCCTGGCCTTCAGAGGCTGGCTGCTGGCTCCATGGGCTGGATTACCTAGTGTAGGATAGCCCTTACTGTGCAAAAACAAAGCTAGTTTGCCCAGGAACAGCCATAGCAAAGCAAACTTGCTGCTCTTATTTTGGCAATGTAAAAGGAACAAGGGAAGCTACCTATTCTATCCTCTTTAACATCTGTGTGACACCATTGGTACATTCCTCAGGATGCTGGTGACACCCCACTCTTTCTGTCTATTCCATTCAAGAGAAGCAGATTGTGTGTTTGATCATTGCCTGGAGGCAGTAATGGGCTGAATGTGGACCAATAAATTGAAAATGAATCCAGATGTGATGGAGGTACTGTGTGTTGTGCAAAAGGTCTGGAGGCCTCCCTTCCACATAGCTAGTGCAATCCACCACTCCTACACTCTGTTCATGGAGCACAGACCAGACAAGGTGGCTCAAAATGGCTACCAAATCCACAATACTGGTGGACATTTTTTTAAAAGGGCTACTGGCAATCCAGATTGCCAAATTGAAATGTGGCACATGCCGCAAATCTTGGGAACATGGCACAGGACCCCAGTTTGGCAGTGCACCTAACTGCACCAGCAAAATGGGACCTCCAGGGACTCCAAGATTAGGAACTTTAGTTCCTTCCCATAGGAACTTTGTGCAAGCTGGAACAACAGCTCTCCTGAAAGATTCATCCAAATGTAAATGGTATTGCTCCAAGACATGTCAATGCGATCTGGAGGTGGACCTGGACCACTTCAGCTGATCCCATCCCCTAGAGCAGTCTATCTGGAAAGTTAGGTTCCAGGATTTGCTTTTCCTTGGGCTACACTGTATTTCTAGGGTGTTTTCCCACTAGCACTAAGTACCCATTAAGTACCCATTAAGTTTCCATTTGGCTCAGAGCAGGGAGACCCCATTTCCACTACAGACCCCATTAGAGCAACATTAGTTTCCACCAGTTCTAGGGAAATCCAGATCATATGGGTCCTTCAGGACCTATAATCCAGATTTTGTGTAAACCCCATTAAAGGGGTCTACAATGGGGTCTTCAGCCATCAAATCTGGATTATATAGAGCCTGCTTCCACCACTACTGGGCAATGGAGTCCAGGGGAGGCTCAGGGGGTGAGGGGCACCCATGGGGGTGCACATTCTACGAAGTCCCTCCGAAGCCAGCTCTGAAGTCCCTCCGAAGTTGCCTTCAAAGTTGCCTTCAAAGATTAGCACAGGCTCCAAAGAGGATCTTTGAAGTTTGCAGCAGATTGCTCTGGGGATTCTCCGGAGCCACTCCGGAGGATCTTTGAAGAATTTCCGGAGCGTCTACGGAGATTGCACCCCCTGTCCCCCAAAACACCAGGGGTGACAGGTGAGCCCCATGTGGGTAGATCCAGATTCACCACATGGGTGCTCCGGCATTTCCACAGCAGGCAGACCAGCAGCCATTGCTATTGGGTGCTAGACCACCTGTGGAAACACATTGCGTACGTTCCTTAATCCCGATCTAGTAGATCTGGATTAAGGGAAGTACCCATTCCTTAAATCTGGATCATCTTAGATCCGGATTAAAGGTCAGTGAAAAAACACCCCTAGATTTGTTGCCGTCGTTTGAGCCACATTCATCCTTTCCGTGATGGAGAAAACTTGCCTATATGCTACTGAACCTGGTTCAAGATTCTGAGGCTAATATGTAAAGCCTTAAATTACTTAGACCCAAACCTTCTCTCACAGAGACTTGCCTACCAAAGCCTTCCTTGAAGTTCTTTCACTCTCAGATATTCAAAGGGTGGCAGTAGATGAAAGACCTTCTCTGTGGAATTGTCTTAGATTTGGTTCCATGCTGTGGTGTGCCATGTGCCAACATGATACATTTTTGGCACATAGTTAAGACATGCCTCTTCAGCTAGCCCTTTGACGTTTAAGCTCAAAGCATATGTTATCCTGCTGTGAGTGAGTGGGTGAGGTTGTGTTTCTTCTGTATTTTAATCGTTTAGACTGTGTTTTCAAAGTGATATTAATCTTTCATATGGCCCTAATGCAACGCCTACATGATAGGCAAGATATAAACTCAAGGTAGCAAATAAAATCAAGCAAATCTTGGCAGGGTGTGCATACTTCAGTGGGTACGTTTTGTTTGGAAATTCAAAGAACTCAAAAGGCATAAGTGATGATACCAAAGCTGTGGATAAAGGCAACTTTCTTTAAGCAGATGTTAAGTTAAGTTAATTGGGCATAAGAAGGATAGTGTGAATTAGTATGGAATCTTTCTTTACTATCTCTGAAGTTCCCTGTAGGCTTCTTAATCATCTGCCACATCATGCCTGCCTGTTCTTTCCAAGTGTGAGCACCTGCTGCCTGTCGTGTGCAAATGCTAGCACCTTCTAGAAAAAGCATAGTCCCTGGAGAAGCACAAATACATATGCATTTATTTATGGTTACCATGCAAAAAAGAGGACAAAGTTAATGTTCCTTTAATAGTTCCACAGAATAGGGAATTTCAGCAGGTGTAGATGACCATGCAGACAATGCCAGCTGAAATTCACTCTCCTAAGAACTATTAACTGAACATGAATCCTGTCCTCTCTTTCAGACGGTAAGCCTAATTTATTTGTTTAGAATAATTATAGCCCATTCTGCAGCAAATGCTTTCTGACTTACTGTATAAGCTAAAACACGCACAGTTAACGCAAGAATGAAATGCAGCTAACAGTGCCACATCAAACATCTAAAGGCTTGGGCAAATAGAAGAGTTTTCATATGTCATCAAAAGTAAACACCCCTTAAAAACAAATTCCAGAGATGGCCAAATTCCAGGGCATGAATCTTATTGAAGAAGACAAAATCTGGGGCAGACTCTCAGTAATGAACATGTAGGCAGGTTCATTTTGCAGAGCGGAGCTCACCCTGAGGAACACAAGGTCTGTGTCATCACATACCAACTGTGAGTGAACTGCGTCATGGGCTTTACCACCTAGGAATCTGAGCCAAACCTGGCTGCTTCTGGCTGCTGTCAGAGCAGCACTGAATCTGTATATTTGGCACTCATCGGAGTGGACAGAATGTGACTCTCAGCAAACAATTAAGCCACTCAGAGGTCTTGCACTACTAGAAGGCATAAGCATGCAGTGTTATGATTGAGATTGCATGCTTTTAAGGAAATAAGTGGCAGGACACCTTTGGTGGCATTCTGGATATGAGGCATGCAACATTTGATCTTCAGGAACACCTCCTCCCGTTCAGTCCTGCCTGACAGCTGAGATCTTCACGTGAGGTCCTCTTTGTGCCATGAAGCTAATAGACACCTTCTCAAATGATGGTCCCCAAGCCCTGGACCAACCAGAGATATGACAGGCACATTCCTTATTTGTTTTTCAAAGCCTCCTTAAAGATGTACATTATCACGTCTTCACATACACTCGCACAAATACAAATCTGATACTCATCCAATACACATATGTATCCGATATGTAATCTGATACATATCCCATAACATATCTGCTCCGAAAGGGTCAAAGCCGACCCAAATCCACTTTTAATCCGCTCTCGATTCATTTAGAATGCAATCTGGATCTGTTGTAGATGCAACTGGCACAGCCGCTTTTCCACCTCCGCAGTTCCCCAAATGTCCAAACTATTCATACAAATGTCTGGAAGCATCTGTATTTGTATGAATGTTAATCTCCAAATGTCGATTCTTGTATGAATGTACAGATTCTGCCAAATTCATATGAAAAAAAGTGTTACAAATATCTGGGCACATCCCTATAAAAGCACATGACAATTGCTTTAAAATTTCAAAAATTCACTATCTGGGCTAAAATAAGAGAAATATGCCTTTTCTGCCTTAGGGGTCATGAGTTTGCCTCTTGCAATTGGTAGGTTTAGCAAGCTGCCCTCCTTTGCAAAACTCATTTGCACAATCTCTCCTGCTGGCACTTGGGTTCACTGTAAATTTCTTAAGACTTCTGCACTTCTCAGCTGCTCTGTTTCACTCTAGGGCTCATAATCTGCTTAGCTGACTAGGGCTTCTTCTTTTTTTAAGTGATATCATTTTAGAGGGAAAGGAGAATGAGAAGAAGTAATTAGTTTCCTGGTTTTGACCTCTTCAGAACTTCTGAAATGAAGAGAACTTTTTACTTGCACTAACGAGTAAAATAATATTTGAGTATAAGTTATCCCAGCACATCATCTCTAGAAGAATAATGATTTGCATTTTGACTCTTTTTCACTGTGAACCAAGTAAGGAAAGAAGCCCTGATTGACTAATAAGTCACTTTAAGATGTTAGCATTTTACCACTTTGGGACTCAAACCAAGTAAATGATAAAATGGCTGGATCAAGAGTCAGGAAAGTGAAGTTTTTGCTAAAATGAAGTGGTTCATTCACTTTAAAAAGTCTCCCAGATCAGTTCATGGAATATCAGTGGTACAAGACAATCCGCTGTCATCAAGGTTAAAATTTGGAAGTCACAACATTAGAGGAAAAAGGGCTTGGAGGGTAGAGGGAGAAGAATACTCAAGCACTATTGCTACAGTTGGAAAATCACTCTCTTGCCCACTTTCTGCACAACTGGTGTAAAGTTTCCTACATGACTAGTTTGCTTCCACACCACTGGTGCAGTTTAACGGAAATCCTCTCTGCCAGGATGGAGTGTAGACCAGTCCAGACCAGACTAGTAGGCCCAAAATGAATGCCTAGTTAGCGTAAATGTAGACTTCTTTAAAGAGGTGTCTTAAAATTCTAGGAACTGGTATGCCAGACCACAGGGTGTATATTGATAGACCTCTTTAAAGGTTTTAAAGGAGGTGTACTGACATACTAGGTGCTGGACCAAAAGACATATGGATGCCTCCAAGGTATAAGGACCCATTTCAGAAGTGTCATAGACTTCAAAATGGCTCTAAAGCTGGCATGCACTTCAGAGTTGGCATGGGGGCTGAGCCATAACAGCCATCTCTATGCAAACAGTCTTGTTTCAGTCTAGAGATAGATCTGTAAGTACCTAAGAAGGATTCCTTGAACCACATCAGTATGGGACACTTAAGTGATCGAAAGAGAGTTCCATCCTCCTGCATAATCAACCACCTTTTCCAGACTAAATTTGGACCATCACTGCTGTCATTATTATATTTTGTTTACCTGTACCAACAATCCTGTCAGAGATCTCGTTGGGAAATCCTGTGATGAACAGGATCTTCACAGGGTTTGGATTCCTAGCCTATCTTAGCATGTCCTCAGTATGCTTCCTGGATAGCCTAATTTTGAGCAGCTGTTGATAACAAGATACTCATGACATACAAAGTGACAAGATAACAAAATGTTTTGAAGTACGGTATTCTCATAAGCAGAATGCATAAGAATACATTTAATTGTCACAAAATACGTAAAAATGAAGCTTAAGGTCTCATTTGGATAGTAAAAAAGGTGCCCCTTGGGAGGAAATTAGTATTTTAATTAATCAAGTGGATGACCAAACATCTATTGAGTATGGGCCGTTAGATATTGCTGAACTAACAGAAAATAAAACCAATGAAATTATTATAAACATCATACTAATTATATAGTATAAATAATGTCAAAGATGGATATATAGAAGGAACCAGATTTCAGAAATATCTCCAGGTACCTCTGATTACTAAATAATAAAGAGCTTCTTACAACTCATAACCTGGTGTGACTTATTGGCATTAGGCAAAAACCAAGGTTTGAACTGGGACACGACACTTGTTACAGCATATTGTCCAGTTTTTCAGTTGTGTCCGACTCTTTCTGACCCCATGGACTATAGCATGCCACGTCCTCTGTCCTTCACTACCTCCTGAAGCCTGCTCAAGCTCATGTTTGTTGCTTCCACAATCCTGTGAATCTATCTTACCCTCCACCATCCACTTCTCTTTTTGCCCTCAGTCTCTCCCAGCATCAGGGCCGTTTCCAATGAGCCCTATCTTCTCGTTATGTGGCCAAGGTATTTCAGCTTCAATATTTGTACTTCTAGTGTACAGTCAGAGTTAATTTCCTTAATATTGGCTGATCTGATCTCCAGAAAGTCCAAGGACTCTCAGGGACTGTTTGCACCATACCCCACATTTCTCACCCATTTAAAGGGACTCAAAGTGGCTGACAAAGCTTTCTATACTTCTCCCCACAACAGGACACCCTGTGAGGTGGGTGGGACTGTGAGAGCTCAGAAGAGAGCTGTGACTAGCCCAGGGTCACCCAGCTGGCTTCTTGGGGGAGGGTGGAATCGAACCTGGTATTCCCAGATAAGAGTCTGGCTCCCTAACCAGTGGGGGACATCTGGACTTCAAGGCCCACCAGCACTTACAGCTCAGATTGCCATGTCATGCCAAATTACCATGGCAACAGCTTCAGCAACATCCGGTATGCGCCCAGACATTGCTATGGCAATGGGGATGAGGCATGTGACTGTGGAGCCACAGCCTCACACCCTTTTGCAGTGTTGCACCTGGAAGAGGGTGTGAATACTGCTGTCCAAGAGCCACCTAGCCACTCCTGGTCAAGCTGTGGACACCATTTTAGCGGACTTGCACTTACTAGAGGGTAAGTGTGAAGGGGGCACTTCAATAATAATAGCTAGGGCAACTCGTAACCTTTTTTCCAAGCAAGCGTATCGGAAAGCTTTTCCTTTTCCTCAGCCAGTCCTCTCCTCCCTCGGGTAACAGTCATGTGAACACCTGGGATTATGTTAAAGGAGAAGTTTACACTTTAAGCAGCTGAGTTAAGAACAAAACACTTGTATTCGCCTTCAGCCTTAAGGGTTAGAGAAACACAGCGGGGTTTTTTGAGGTCAACATTTCAGTTTGCAAATGCACATTTATTTTATTTTATTTTCTTCTCCCTGCCACTGTGATGAGTTTAATGCAGGAAACATTACTTTCCACAGGCATCTGGAGGAGAAAAGCAAGCAGAGATATGTTGGCTGTCGCTTACGGTTTGGTTGCTGTTCAGACTATGAACCTTACCCTGGGAAACCTCTTTGTTCCTCTCATGGGATCTGTTTACTCTTAGAATTTTTAAATAGCCCTATTCCCTCCCAGGTCCCCAGATAGATACTCCTCTAGAAGGCTCACTCAAACATAAGAATACTTTTGTGATTTTTAACTAGGGATGTGCATGAATATTTGTCACAGTTGTTATTCTTATGAATTCGTACAAATTCAGACATTTGTATACAAATCAAATGTTAGAACATTCAAACATTAACATTTGTACAAATACGAATGTTCCAGATATTTGTACGAATAGTTCGGACATTCATAGAGATGCTTTGGACATTCGTTAAACTGGAGAGGTGGGAAAGTGGGGTGCCAATCACATCTGCAACTGATCCAGATTGCATTAGATCGAGAGCAGATTAAAAGTGTATGCATGTCAGATTTGATGCTATCAGAATGTGAATATGTTGCAGATACATATCAGATACATATCTGTTCATATCTGCTATGTATTTGTTCGTATTGGATACGCCTTGTATATACTCTTATAAATCATTCTCATTAAGGTGGTCCCTTATGGGCACTGTCTATCACTAAGACTGTGTTCAGACATACTAAAAAGGGCTCTTCAGAGGGACAGTGTGTGGCCCTCGTGTTCCCAACCCTTCTCGAATCCACCTTTTCTAGCACAGAATGTCCAGGAGAGGAGGGAGGGGCAGGCTGACAATCCCACCTGAGAGTCTGTGTGCATCCAGACTTCATGATGCTGCACATATGAACAAGATCAGGTTGTCACACGTGACGGCTGATACTTCATAGTGGTGCCGCATTACAACAACGCTACTGTTAATTTACTTAATGCTGGTTGGAGAACACTCGCTCCGCAGCATCAAGTAAATTTGAAGCTTACTACCAGTCTGGACAGGACGGCAAGAATTGCTGGTGAGAACAGAGATGGCAGCTCAGCTGTGACTGTCTGCCTCATCCTATGTGACACATGTGCCAGCGCAGACTCCCACATGCTTCCTCCTCGGAAGCTATGGGGGGCTGCTGGAGTCTGGGCACCAAATCCCCACTTCGCGACAGGTAAACTTCAAATGTCTTTAAAACTGCAGATTTAATCCGCTAATCTGGAAGGGGCCTCTATGGGACCTCAGAAGTGCTATTTTTTGCTCTGTTTGGTCACAGCCTGAGTGCAGCTATTTGTGTCCCGTGTGATGATCTCCATACCACTTCAGCTCTCATAATGCCTAATGTCTATCAGTACTGTAGTTCAGTTGCCCTCCCTTGTCCTTTGATAACTTTCTTCCTTTGGGCATAATGGATTCTAATAGTCAAAGAAGGAACTTGCAGTAACCTTAGGAGCTGTGTGCTTGATTGGTGTGGGTTTGAGTTTGCTCAGTACACTTCATGGGGCCATAGGATGGCATTACGGGAAATATGTTGGATATAATGCAGCCCAGGCTTACCAACTGGCTGACTCTGTGCCTTGGGCAAACCAATTGACTCCCACAGTGGCTCACTCAACCCAGCTGGAAAATTGGCTAAAAAGCAGAAACCTTGCTGAAAACCGATGCCATATGTCATCTGAGCTCTCCTCGGGAAATGTGAAAATGGGATGAAGAGTCCATAAGGGTCATATTGGAGAGCATTATGTGTCATGAACAAAATCTGATTGTCGCTTCCTTTGGGCAGAGCACCTAAGAACGTAAAGATACCGCTGCCATTATTTCCCTGAGAAACATAGGAGTTTTGTGCTGTAATGCAACAGCTATGTCTCCTGGGGAAACAGGAATTCATTGGCTTCCTCTGTGGCACTCTGATGTGTTTCAGCAGTGCAAAGCTTTGTTCTTGTCACGTTTTTTAAGGTCTGTGCAATGATTCTAAGAGTCATGCTGAGATCTACTCAATCAGACCTTCTGCCAAAGGCACATGAAGAGAAAGCCTCAAGTAGCAAAATAATATACAGGGTGTCAAAGATGTCTGTCTGATTTAATTCATGGAACAGATGATTCTGTTCCCTGCATAGCTTCACCCAAGCTGGCATCTCCTACTGAGAGGCTTCTTCCCATATTTTGCCATGCTTCTGGTTTGGTACTCAACATATAGCTTGTCAACGTATTCCAAATTTGACCTCTGTCATTATTTATAATTTTGAAGTGATCTGTCACTAGCCTTGCATCTGGGACTGTATGAGCTCACTGGGAAAATGACAAAGCAGCCTTGTGGGTTTTGCCTGAGGTGCAGCACCACAAAGCAGCCATTTGCGTCCTGCCACTGAAGAGTGGGACTCTGATGTTGGAAAGCAGGGCAGGATAAACTATGAAATATACTTATTACTTGATCCAAGATAACTTAAGAGAAAAACTGAACAATCAAAGAAAAATCCACATACAGAAAAATTATATACAAAGGTGTGAGGAGTGACTTTGGTTAGGGATGTGCACAAATGTGTTTTTTTTTTTTTTGCATTTGATTCAAAATGAATCAAATGTTCAAAATCCGTCTTTGTATGAATGCATCGCATTTGAATGTGGTAAAATTCTGTTCGATGTGAATCTATTCGTAGGTATTCATACAAACATTTGATACGTATCTGATATGAACAGATACGTGTCCGATACAAATAGATACGTATATGATATGAACAAATACGGATCTGATACAGATAGACACATATCTGATACGTTTCCCCAACTTAATGAATGTCTGAATTATTGGGGGAAAGCAGGATGCTTCTAAGGCCATTTACTAGGATTTGAGAGCAGGAAAAGTTTGTCCTTGTCTCTGCTTGAGATGACCATGAGCTTTTGATGGGCCACTGGATGCAACGGGATGCTGGACTGTGGCCTGATCCAGCAGGGCTTCTCTTATGTTCTTATGTTCGTACAAATGTCTGGAAACATTTGTATTCATTGAAATGTTAGCATATGACTATTATAACATTCTATTTGAGTTTGAATGTCCGAATTCAGCCAAATTTTGAATGTTATGAATATTCTTATACATCCTAACTTTGGTCTTTTACAAGCAGGGAGCAATCTTGTAAGTCTGAAGTATTTGTACTGAAGTGTCTGTCACTGTACAGGAATATTGGCTCCTAGATGGAATTGATAAAGTGATGCAGTAAAGTCGCCCCTTGCATGCTCCTCATTGGAAGTTAGAAGTTACTGCTCATTTGAAACAGTTCATTTAACTGAATCATTTTCTTTGTGTCTGCGTGGTTTTCTTCACTGCACTGCAATACTCTATAGTGGTATTCTGCATTCAGAAATATGACAAAAAATGGGTCTTCCAAGTGTTTGCAGTTCCTAAGCAGATATTAAGCAAAACCTGTTCACCACTTTGTAACGAAAGTAGCCTGTTTCCTCTGTTCAGGAATTGGATGGATGGATATATATTTATGTTTATTAAAATCATTATTTTGTCCTATTACTTAAATCTGAAGGTGGTGAACGAAAACAGCCCAAACCCCCTTGAGAAATAAACAAACATGAAATTTATAGCAATCTGCAAAAGTAAACACAAAAATATCAGCATTATTATACCGAGAGGAAATCACGGGAAAATACCCCACTGATCAGCAGAAGTCAATGTACAGATATGTTTTAAGGAGATCCTGGAAAATACCAAAGGCAGTGACTGGCATATCCCTGGGGGATCTATCACAGACCTGTCTTATGTCCTTGAATTTAAATTGGGAACAGCATTTTGTTTAACGTGAATGATGTCTTGAACGAAGACAGCCCATGACACCAAAAACATAAGCAAGCATAAATAAGTCATTATTTACAATGTTCTTGAAATACAGGCGTGTGGTCCTACAAACTGAAGATTGATAGAATGACCTCTTTTCAGTAAGAAATGTTGAGGGGAGGAGAGAGAGAGAAATTTGAAAGAGAAACATAATGGGATTTTGAAATGGGCAATTTCTATTTTATCACTTTTTTTAAAAGTACCCTGAAAATAGTCTATCAAAAACTTGAGGCAGTAATTGATAGGGCAAAGGTAACTTAGGCAGTTTCCAGATTAGCGGATTAAATTAGCTGCTATTAAAAAATACGCACCTTGCCTGCTGAGAAGTGACGGTGTTTGGTCCCCACTTCCGACAGAAGTCCACAGCTTTCTCTTCGGCAGCTGCGAGACTACTTGGCGTGCACGATGGGAAGGGGCAGCCAATGAGAGATGAGCCAGCTCAGCTCTTGTTTGGTGTTCTCGCAGTCCTGTCCAGACTGGTGGGAACATTCGAATTTACCTTATACTGCGGCACAAGAGCTGATCATTCTGCAGTAAGGTACATTCAAAGTAGTGGCGGCGAACACCAAATGAGCTGGATCGGGCATCAAATGTGATGCCTGTGCCTTGCCTGCGCATTCCAATGCCTAGCTTTGCTAAGTCTGGACACCCCCTTAGAAAAACAATGAGTGTGAAAGAGAAATGCAACCTCTCTTTGATGCTGTGGCCCCCTGTTTCCATCTACCACAGTTTTCCTTCAGGCAGGGATAAGAACTGTGGCTGCTTTAGACTACAACTGAGAGGAGAGCAAGATCTCTGTTTGATGCTGTTTTTACTTTGTTTTGTAAAGATGGAATTATTTATCATCATCATCATCATCCTTTTTATCACTGCTACTACTAATACTACTACATTGCTTGGTATTGCCAATAAAATGATTTATTAACCACCTCGAATAGTATTTAGAAAGGCGGTGTATACAGTATAAATAATTGGATTGACTGAAACTGGCATTTATGATTGGAGAGCAGAGGGTGTAGTTTCTAATAGATATAATCTGGTATGTCATCTGACTTATTTATAGGATTATGCCTTATATCAGTGTGAAGATAAGCCTAATCGGAGGCTGGTTCTCAGGGCTCCATCATTTCAAAAACAACAAAGTAATTAAAGATATAGTCACGGTTTGTGCTTATCCCATTCGAGGGCTTCTGCACCTTGAGATGCGCCCCCTCCATTGTCATGCCGAAGGGCTTGCGTAAAGGATGGTCCTACATCTACTGCAGAAAAAAGCATTAATCATAAGTCAAGGTCAGCCTGACAAGAATGCAGGGAAGTAAAGCATGCATACGTTGAATAAGTATTACTCCTGCATTCCTCTGCTTCTCTCTTTTTTCTGTCTTTCTTTCTTCCTCCCTTCCTCCCCCCCCCCAATCTTTTCAGGTTCCACTCACCTGCTTCTTTGTTTCAAAACCGATAGAATTTTGGGTATCTGAGTTTTGGCCCAAGTGTTTTATCTTTTGGCTGGCGTTTCCTAGGTATGGATAAAATGCCAGAATTAAGAACACAAGAGGAGCCCTGCTGGATCAGGCCACAGCCCATCTAGTCCAGCATCCTGGCACACACAGTGGCCCACCAATTGCCCATGGGCATCTCAAGCAGAGACAAAGGCAAACCTTCTCCTGCTCTCGAAAATATAAATATTATCGATATACCTTCTGTCACTGGCTAGCAAACTGCATACAAGCAAGGTGTTTGGGGTTTTTGTTTAGACTTCTGTGTGCCAGTGACCACAGCGGGTTCACACTCTGCAAGCAGCTGGTTTACGCTTTGATGGGACAGAGTGGAGTGAGAAGACCCGGCCAGTTTGACGCTGCCCCTCTGACATCACTTCAAGCTCAACTACAGAAATCCCCTAAGAAGGATTCAGGTAGCACATCTCATAGAAGAAAAGCCCCTGGGTATTGGCGACCTCAGAGAAGTCACCTTTCTGAATGCAGGCAGGGCTGCAGCAGCCATTATTAATCCAGCAAGACAGATGCTGCCAATTATATATGAAAGGGTTATTTATCTCAGGAGCTCTTGGTTACCTGCTTCACAGACCTTCATTGGTGCAGAATGTTTGAAACACAGAAATGCATATGTTTTCATTGAAAAAACCTTTCTTTGCGATCTGACTTTTTTTTTTTTTTTTTGCTGTTGCTTTCTGTACTGCAGTGGCAGTGGACTATAATCAACCCACAAGGTAACTTGTGGTTCTTCTTAAATGAGTATACTCCTGGCCATATCCTAGAGCCAGTTTGGTCTAGTGGTCAGGGAGGCGGACTCCTACATGGGAATACCAGGTTTGATTCCTCACTCCTCCATGAACCCAGCTGGGTGGCCTTGGGCTAGTCACAGCTCTCTTCTGAGCTCTCACAGCCCCATGTACTTCACAGGGTGTTCTGCAGTGGGGAGGAGAATGGAAAGCTTTGTCAACCACTTTGAGTCCCCTTAAATGGGTGAGAAAAGCGGTGGAGAAAAGCCAACTCTCCTCCTCCTCCTTCTCCTTCCACATTCGGTTGTGGGCCGCTTACGAAAATAGCACCATTACAGCACTGCTATGGTGGAGTCATTTCATGTATTGTAGGCAACCCCACCATAGTCCCGCTTTTTTATCCCTAAAAAATGCAAAAACTGTTACTGGAAAACCTGGCACTGGTTGCAGGTTTTCCAGCAATAGCTCTCTTTAGCGACAGACTTACCTTTCTGGATGGGGCAGCAATTGAAGCAGTCACATCTGCAGTAGGTTCAGAGCAGATTCAAAATGGGTGTCATCAACTCACCTGAAGACAGCTTTGCTGTAGGGATGTGCATGAATATTTGAAGGTATTAAAAATTTGATCAAATTCGTCCAAATTTTGACATTTGAATTCGAATCGAATGACTATAAATTCGAATTTAAACATCTGAATGAATTTCAAATTTATCCGTTTGAATTATCCAAACATTTGTATGTGTGTGGGTTCATACACCGCGTGTACTTGCATATATGCATCTTTCCCGCATCCATACGCAATTGTACGGATCAGTATGGGACGAAAATGGGTTGCATATGGGATAACTACGGGATGCATACGGATGTTTAGGGATGCATACAGATGTGTATGGAATGCATAATGATGTTGTTGACATTTGTAAGTGCCAATTCAAACTGTAAATTCAAACGAATAGATTCGAATTTGCTTAATTCGAATCTAATTTGGTTAAATTTGAATTTTAAAGATTCAAATCAAATTGAATATTCAGATATTCAATTCAAATCAAATTGAATCTCCAAAATTGCATTCATGTTTGCTGTTAGGTAAGTTTGCTGTTAGGTAAGTTTGGTGGCCAATTTGAGCATCCAGGTGATGCTTATGTTTGGTACTGGCTATGGACATGGGGCATTTTAAATTTCAACAAATCCAACTGCTTGTATTCACAGCTAGTGGCAAGAGGTAGGTAGACATATGCTATATTAAGGAGAAAGGGCTTCCTAAGATACAGGTCAAGTAATCTCATTTGAAGCAGTTTTATAGCAGGTCAAGTAACATTAAAAAAACATAAACAATGTAGTGTGGGGTAACCATAGTTGTAGTTTCTGACAGATTTGTGGTTTATGGCAGTTGGGTACATCAAGCCCAGACCGTGATCAGAGATTATGTTAGCTGTAGTCTAAAAAAAGCAGACCGTACAGTATTCCAGATTTGTATATCAGATCAGCCTCTTGTGTGCAGTTGGCACAAAAATGGGTATTCAGTCTACCAGGGCTGGGAAGCCTGGTGCCGTGTCCAGTGCGGCAGCAGCATCGAAGCACATGGACACGCACATGCATGGCTAGCAGGAGCAAGGAGCCAAGTCAGTTCCAAGAGTTAGTCAGGATACAAAATCAAATGTAGTCAGGCAAACCAGGGGTCAGGTTACCAGATATTTGTCAGTCAGTCAGTCAAGGGCTAGGAGTCCAGCAGTTAACATGGCCTGGGGGTTGCCAGGAAAATCCTTTGTTTGCAGTGGAAGCTGCTGGTTGTGGCTTCCTTATGAAGGGCTAAGACTGTCCATCCCCCTCCAGTGCAGCTGTGTGGAATGGAGGTGTGTGGAGTGCAGCAGGTGTATGTTCTCTCTCTCTCTCTCTCTCTCTCTCTGGACGTGACTCTGGACATCAGAGTCTGAGCCGTCCACATCTGGGGGCACAGAATCAGCCTCCAAGGCAGGCCCCTGAGGTGTGGGTCCCCCATCTTGGCTGGCATGGGTGGAGACCTCATTATCTGAAGAGTCAGAAAGAGCATGAGGCATGACACGTGGTGCCATTTCACTGGGCACAGGAAAGTGCTGGATATGTACCACTGCTGGGGACTTTCCCAAAACCTTCGTTCCCAGCCTCCATAGCTGGGCCAATATGGGCTGCCTGTAGTCCTGACTGTCTTGGGCTGGATCATCTTATTCACAGATAAGATGAATCATTTGTTTCATCAAATGATTCTTGTGCTGTATAGAAACATAGATGAGTATATTATCTGCATCTACTGATGTAACCTGTATGTGTAGAGATTAGTAGATATGTGCAAATATGAACATAATTTGTATAATTTAAACAAAAATTCTCTATATCCCAATATAGAGGGAAGATTGTGACTTGTATCTGCCATCCAAATGGTAATTGTCAGGTTCAAGGTTTTAGCTCTGCTTTATTATGGCTTTTTATCTCTAAGGCCTCATCCAGACAGGAGGAATATAGTGCCAGTATGGCACAGCTATAGTGAGGTTGCTTCATGTACCTAAGACAACCCCACCACTGTCCTTAAAAAATGCTAGAAACTGTTGCTGGAAATTCTAGTGCTGGTTGCAGGCTTTCCAGCTGTTGTGCTTTGTGCTTACCTTCAGGATGGAGCTGCCTTCATAGTTCTGTCCACTGCGTGTACACGGAGGCTGAAACAGGCATCCACACATGTGCAGAGGTGATGATGTACGCATCCAGGCATTTGGGATGCCAAGATGTGCTGGTCCATAAAATGCACAAAGACAGCAGTGGCTGCACGGCTGTCTAGCTAGGAAGTGGTAAGTGCTAAGTAAGGATTTCCTGCTGTATTGTCTCCTTGTTAGATATCCAGCTGCTGTTGAGAGGTGGCCTAAAACAGATTTGAACCAACAACACCTTCCAGTTGATAACTCTGTTAAATACTATTGTTGGAGTTCAAATAAAGGACTGTCCTCTGCAAAACAGGACGTTCAGCCACTTTAATTCCAAAATCTGCCTGGGGGATTTTCTGACCTAAACCCGAAATGAAAGACTATGAACTCTACCCAGTGTACACAGGCGGACATGGAGGGAGGAAATCTGTGTGCAGATTTAACATATTGAAAGCTGATTATGGTTCTTGTATATCTGGCATTAGAAAGCGTTGTACCATGGATTTGCATGTTAGCAAACGTTTTGTTTATGAAATCAAGCTGGTTATTAAAGGGCAATAGGATTGCTTCTATTTTTTCCCCAATCAGTTTAAAAACTAGTGTGACTGCTCTGATCTATGTCACTGGATATGAAAGCATTCTGGGACAATCAAAATGGAATGAAACCACGGAATAAAGAAAGATAGGATACTCCACCAATGGGCATGGTGAAATCCTTTTATTTCTGCATAACTACCTTGTTGAGGTAAAACCAAGAACTGCTTGGTAAAATAAATTTCGCCCTCCCCCATGAAGCCAGCTGGGTGACCTTGGGCTAGTCACAGCTCTCTTCTGGGCTCCCACAGCCACACCTACCTCTGTTGTGGGGAGAAGAATAGAAAAGCTTTTTCAGCAGCTTTGAGTCCCCTTAAATGGGTGAGAAAAGTGGGATAGAAAAGCCAACGCTGCTGCTGCTGCTGCTTTTATCTGTGATAGGTCAGCAAAGCTCCCATGCCTTTAACAACACCAATGAGTAAACAAATCCTTTTCCTTGTATAACAAAACAACAGTAGCAGATTCCTCTGCTTCAATTTCACCTTATCGTATAGTTATGCAGAGGTGCAGAGAACCGGAAAGTAAAAGTGAGCACACATCAAGCATTTTTATTGTCCTTTTCAGAGAAAGCAAAGCATCCCTTCCCACATCTTGCCCAGTGTGAACATCTGGATTTTACCAGTTATGCAAGTGAATAAAGGATGATGTAGAGTTCAGTAGGGAGGGCATGGATCAGCAATTCATCAAAAGGCAAACTCAAAGACCCAAAATCCATCTGCACACCAGTATAAACAATAATTCAAGGCCGTGCTACCCACTGGCTCATTACTTTTGGTTTATGCTTCTCTCATCCAGTCTTTGTTGGTGGCACGAAAGGACTTCATCCTCTCAATCCATCAAAAATAGTCCTTTGCCAAGAAGCATGAAGATGCATTCAGGTCAAAGGAAGATGGGGCAGGAAATAATAAAGCAATAGTTTGAGGGAAAGTACACATTTACACCAACTGCTGCAGTGTCACGTTGATGTTAACTGCATGGTCTGGGTCATCTTTAGAGGTTAGCTTTGGAGACTTGCACAGATCTGCACCTCTGCATTGTAGATCTGTCCCTTCCTGTCCTTGGAATGATCATGAGCAGAATGCCAGCACTTACTTACTCACCTACAGGCAACTGTGTGGGACTTTTCACTTCAAAATACTGGGTACCCGCACATCCTCATCAACAAGCAAAGTATCTGAAGGCCAGCTGCTGGGAGGCAGCAAGCTGTGAACTTGTGTCCTGTTAATGGGCTTCCTTGTGCAGCTTGTTGGACTCTGGGAGGACAGACTGCTGGACTAGATGGGTCATGAACCCAATTCAATGGGGTATTTCTTATGTCATAGTTCCATTATCACACATTTCTACATCTAAAAGACTTTTCTTCTTTGAGTAAACATTTTATTTAGCATCCATTTAGATATCTATCATTCTTCATATATACAGTACATCCTAAATATGTATACACATATACATTTCAAAGCATGGTTTAGCAGACATAAAACAATTGGGAATTAGAAGTATAATTAAGGACCTTTTTGCACTTCCCTGGTACACCAGAACAAGCAGATTTCTGAACTGCTTTTTCTGCACATGTGATCTGCTGAAGTGTTCCAGAGGTGTCCTAAGAGGTCCCTGTTCTGGTCCAGCCTTGGACTGGTTGACAGCAGTCTGCAAGTGTGCCCGGGACAGCAGGAATGCTCCAGGAGCAGATCTTCCACACCACTTCCAGTGTTGCTAGGTCAGGGTTTGGGGGATTGTGCAATTGACTGTATGCTGAAGTCACTGCTCCAAACCCACATTTGTGCTCTGGAGCCTGTTGTGGAATGTCCTAATGAGTAGGGATGTGCACAAATGTTTGCGTTTTTTAAAAAATTTGATTCATATTGAATCAAATGCAAGAAAATTCATGTGCATTCAAATATATCCCCTTTGAATGTGGTAGATTCGTATTTAATACAAATGTTCAATTGCATACAAATGCATAAGAATAGCATATGGATCCTATATATGAATGCATACAAATAGCAAATGAAAGTCATCAATACCTTGGGGTATGGCTTCATTGCACCATACGGACGGTATCATTGGAATTTTACTGGAAGGGTACGTGGGTAGAGTACATCTAAAAATTAAAAAATTACCAAATCCCTTAAAAAACAGGGTGACTATGGTTAAGAGTTAAGTGTAATTAGTCCATTTAACCACAGGTATCCTGAAAGGCTATGGAGAAGGAGTCAAGGATTGATTGTTCATAACATTCACCACAATAGGTCTTACAGTCAAAGCACATATTGGGTGTTTTCCCACTGTTACTAAAAGTACCCATTAAGTACCCATTAATGGGTATGTAATGGCATTTTTGTACCCATTAATGGGTACTTAATGGGTACTTCTAGTGACAGTGGGGAAAACACCCATTGTGTTCGACAACCACCATATTAAATGTAGCCCCATGACATTCACACCATTTAGGTCTCATGAAGATCAAGGTGCAAGTTGTGTACAATTATGAAATGTAGGCAAGTAATGGGCCTGAAACTGGACATGATATTGGGATCTTCAAGGGTAGGTGTCAACCTAGTTGAATTGATAGGTATGGGTTGGTTGTCCAAGAGTTCATTAATATATTACTATTATCTTAATTATATTTTTGTTTGATTATGATGGTTAATATTTTATGATATGCTAGTGGTAAAGGGACGTACGTACTATTATACATAGTATGTATAATGTCTAATTAATAGTATTTTAAGATATTCTAGTGGAAGAGAAATGTATGTATATATATATATATATATATATATATATATATATATATATATATATATATATATATATATATATATATATATATATATATATATATATATATATATATATATATATATATATATATATATATATATATATATATATATATATATATATATATATATAAATGGCATATGGTTGCTATATATGAATGCATACGAATAGCATGCGGATCCCATACAAATGTGTACGAATAGCATATGAATCCCATATGAAGCTTCATACGAATGTATCAAAACATTCCATTCAAATTCAAATGTCAGTCTTTGAATGTGCCAATGAATGCCTAGGTACATCTTTCAGGCTGAGGGGAAAGCAGGATGCTTCTAAGGCCATTTGCTGGGATTGGAGAGCAGGAAAAGGTTTGTCCTTGTCTCTGCTTGAGATGCCCATGAGCATTTGGTGGGCCACCATGTGCGACTAGATGCTGGACTAGATGGGCAGTGGCCTGAACCAGCAGGGCTTCTCTTATGTTCTTACACCTCTGAGGTCAATGTTCTAGACCAGTGATGGCTAACCTTTTGAGCTCAGTGTGTCAAAATTCACAAGAAAACCTAGCTTAACTCGGGTGCTGTGTCACTTCCAGAAATATCCATAATTTTGTGATATTTGTAGCTCTAGCAAGAAAGTTATATTTTTGATATATTTATTTTATTAAAAGCAAAAATGAATAATTATTTACATTTGCTAAATCTTCAATTTAAAGTTGGTATTTCATACACTTCAAGAACAAGCAAGCACTACATGCCCAGGTGCCAGGGTGACCAGGTGTGTCACCTAAAAGGGTTTGGCGTGTCACCTGTGACACGCGTGTCATAGGTTGGCCATCACCATTCTAGACCCTGTGATGTTAGACTTCAAATCTTACAATACAATGTTCAGCCCTGCTGTCACACACCAGATGAACATAGGAGTCGTATGTGCATTGTCGGAGTTGTGGATAGGAGTGGATGAGACTTCTGAAAGAAAGATGAACCAGGGGAGGGACTATCCACATTACTGTCACTCCTGGACAAGAACTATGGTCTTCCAGCTCTTGTAATGCAAACAGTACTAACTAGGCTAGAAAGTGAGTAATTTGGGCTGGTCTAGAATTGCTCTGGTAAGGTAAGTGCAGAAATGGCCTGAGTGTCAATATGCCCATTGGTCTAGGATATACAGTACAGACTAAGTGAAGTTAGGTGGAATATAGGTGAACATGAGAGATGTTGAAGAAAATTCACTTTGAAAGTTGTGCAGTCTGAGCAAGCTATTTAGATGTTCTGAACTCAGAAAAGACCATCGTTTCAAAAATATTTCCTCCAAGTTTGAAACAAAACCAGATCCTGTTTTGTCCGCGTTCCAATGAAACATGACCACCAGGCTCCAAAGAGGAATCTTTTTTTCTTCTGCCCAACAGACAGCTGAGATGAAAAGATTTTTTCTCTTTCCTTTCAGAAGAAAATATTGGATAGGAAGAAAAGCCCAATTATCTCCCTTTCTGGCAAATGAAAGTGAGCCTGAAGGTGTTTTGTTAGATCAACTTGTTGATCAATTTGAATTCTGTTCCAACTCAGAAAAATACTGGGGGGGGGGAGGGTCGTATCTCTACTTCCTCTGGCAAGATGAATACTACTAAAAAAAAAAGTTTTGCTCCAAAATAATACAAAATAAGAATTCCCTCTCTTTATTTCCTTTTGATCTCTGTTCACATTACAACATCCTTTTTCTTGGGATAAATTATTTGTAGGGTCTGTAGGTTTGGATATCAAAGATCTAAACTTATTCCTGATTCAGTCCTCCCCTTTCTTGCTTCAGAAAGACTTCTTTTTGTGTACTGCATTTTGTAAACTATATTCATGTAAACTACTCTAAGTAATATGACTTAATGTGGTTCAAGACTCCACAATCCATTTTTCATTGTCCTATCTACTTTGGAACCATGAATTCCATTGCCTTGATGTAAAACCTGTATTTGGAGATGGGACCACAGCCAGAGTGGGTATTTGCATGAGGCAACTGAAGTTGAAATATTTTGCTTGCTTTAAGATGGTGGAAGCAGCATCCTTTCACTTGGAGAGTGAGACATCTGATACGGTGTCTTCTGCTGCTGTGCTTCAATTTGTGCAAACAGTGATGATGTTGCCTCATTACTGGCACATTTTTATCCAAGGCACCATTTTCTGAGAGCATGATTTTGCTATCCTCGATGGAGGAAGCACAGTTGCTGCTGAAAATGTAACCTCCGTGCTTGCAAATGGAGACAAGGAGACATTGTTTTCAATGGTGATCATGATGCTTCCTCCACAGAAGTAGCTATCTCTGCTTTCAAATGGAGACATGTAGCAGACAGAAGGCGCTTTACAGGGTGTCTCATTATGCAAGCAGAGACATGGCCTGTTTGGTCTAGTGGTTAAGGAGCCAGACTCTTATCTGGGAATACCAGGTTTGATTCTGCACTCCCTCACGAAGCCAGCTGGGTTACCTTGGGCTGGTCAGGGCTCTCTTCTTGCAGGGTGTCAGTTGTGGGCAGAAGAACAGAAAGCTTTGCCAGCCACTCTGAGTCCCCTTAAATGAGTGGCAAAAGCGGGGTAGAAAAGCCAACTCTTCCTCTTCGTAGTTTCTAACTTTTTTAAACACAGGTGTTGTTTCTCTTCTTCTACCCTCTTATTCCATCTCTTTGCAGATATTATTACAGTACCATTTCCCCCATTACTAATTCTAACTTCCCTTGATTCATACTTTGCTCATGCTGTGATCCTATGGTGAGTTTTCCTTTCCACTTTCATATTTTCTTACCTCTTCTACTGTAAGAGAAATTGCCCTGATCGGTATTTCCTTTGTATCAGCTGACATCCATTTTGGTTTCTTTTCTGTTTCACCTTCTATAGTTGTTTCCCAGACTCCTTGATTATCTCTTTAGCTTCTAGCCACAGTTCATAGGGTTCTCTATTAGTTAGGCCCTTTCTGCATTGATCCTTAATACAGATTAAGGATCCATTTGGTACACATCTAGTCTTCACAGATCAGCACACCCCACTGACCGGTTTTGTTTGCTTTATTTATTTTATTTAGTATTTATTTATTTAAAATATTTATATCCTGCCCCATATCCTGAGATCTTTGGGTGGCTTACAGTAAAAAAAATATACAAACAAAACATTAAATACATACCCTGTTAAACCAGTATTAAACAGCATAGTTTTAAAAAGTTAAAGTTAAGATAGTACTTGAGGGCCCAAAGGCTTTAGTAAAGAGCCAGGACTTTACTTGGCACCTAAAAGTTGGAAGGGTTGGTGCCAATTGGGTCTCCAAGGGAAGGGCCATAAATGAGGTGCCATGGCTGAGAAGGCCCTCCCCCATGTCCGAACACTATGGATTTCTCCAACTGGTGGGACACAGAGGAGACCTTCCCAGCAGATCTTAAGCCTTGGGTAGGTCTGTATAAAAGGAGGTGTTCCTTCAAGTATTGAGGTCCCAAGCCATTTAGGGCTTTAAAAGTCATTACCAGCACCTTGAATTCAGATTGGAAGCATACAGACAGCCAGTACACCTCTTTCAAAACAGGTGTTGTGTGCTGCCTGTAAGTTGTACCATCAGTAGTCGGGCTGCCGCATTTTGAACTAACTGCGGCTTCCGAGTCTTCTTCAATGGCAGCCCCATGTAGAGTGCATTACAGTAGTCTAAACGGGAGGTTACCAGTGCTTGACTACTGTGGCTAGGTTAATCCCACCTAAGAAAGGCCTTGGATGGCACAGCAGCTGTGGCTGGCACCAAGCACTCCATGCCGCCAAGTCCACTTGGGCCTTTAATAATAGAAATGGATCCAGGACCGTGACCCATATTAGGGAGGTCTTTAATCTGAATTGATGAAGACCCATTTATTTGGGTCCACCAGTGAACCAGCACTCCTGATCCACAACATTGGGGGCTGTCAAGGTACATTTCAGCAGCATTTTGTAGCACAATGCCAAAATGTACCTTCCCCCTCCAGAGAACCTGAGTGCCATCAGTGCAGGTCAGGATCAATGGGCCTGGCTGTTCTGAGCCGAGTAATCTTAACCATGAGCAAGTAAGTGCAAAAAGGGCCTCAGATTCAGTTTCTCAAAATTATTCCTAACACCGTCATTGAAGCTGGTTGGAATACCTTCTAGATCAAACTTTTGTAGCACTGTGGCTTTTATGCATGAGAAGTTTGTGATCTGTCCCACAATCTGCTCTAGGCCATGTTTTCACAGTTAGAAAAGAACTCTTCCATCTATTTTTACCAATGATGCAATGGATCTGATAGTCCATCTGCCGATATCCAAGTGAACAGCTGCCCCCTATGGTGATTGCAAAATGTATTTGCTTTAAAGAAGTTGTTGGATTCACAGAAATCAATGAGCCATTCACCAGCTTCATTACTATTGCCAAAGCCATGTGGCTCAGCTGCTTTCCTCTCTCAGCCATTCCCACCTTAGGATTCCAGTCTTTAACCATGAACAGTACACCCTACCTACAGGAACAATTTATTTCACTCTGGACTTGATCATGGAACTTCATAATTTCATCTCCTACTGCCTCCTTTGTTTGGGCATAAATAAGAATATTTATTATATTAAAATGTCGTCCCTGAAATCTAATTGAAATTACTCGGTCACCAACCACAATCCTGGCACTTTACCCTCGATGGTATAGTGCATATTTGTCAGGCTGGCAAAGAATAACCATGAGACTCTTTCTTGAAAAAGATGAACAGTGATTTATTTCAGCTCAGCGTAAAGGCATTTTTTGTTGGAAGCAACTTTGAACAGAAAGCCAAGCATATTTATATGTTTCATAGCTGGGTGGGGTTTGGCCTTCAACCAATCAACAATAACTATTTTTCAAAACTCAGTTTAAACTTGGAGCCAAAATGTATCACTCAACCCCAGCAGGGAGGGGGGAGTCAACTGTCACTTCCAAAACAACAGGCAGCCATAATATACATATATACAGAATCACATAGGTGGCAGAGATCTTACATTCAAATATTATGGCAGGCAGCTAGCCCTGCCTGACAATATTGTTCTTACTGGAAATGCCCCATGCCTATCTACTTCAATTAGCACCCAGCCAATATATTCAAAATCAAATGGTCCATTTCCCCTTTTACTATGTCTAACTTCATACTTTCCACATGCCATGTTCCTATGGTGAGTTTTTCTTTGCAGCTTCATATTTTCTTTTCCTTTCTGACAATATCTGCAGCTGCGCCTCTGTAATTATATAAATCTTTCCAGTTATCTTCACCTGAAATTTTGACCTCTCCTCCCAACATCCTAACTCTTCTCTAGCTAATCATATCATATTTAAACTGATCTGATATATAATAATATTATTTGTCAATTCTACAATTATCAATAGTTTTCCAGGCGATGACTATTGTTGATAATGGCACCATAAGCAGTTGATTCAACATATACCTCTTACTTTCCTGTATATTAATTATATAACTGTAATAATGCAGTTTCTAGGTTTTTTTTTTTACCTCTATACCCATACTTTCTGTAATCTCTTTAAATATCTGATCCCAAAAAGGAAGAATCTTTGGGCATAGCCACCACATGTGAAAACTTGTTCCCTTAAATCCACATTCTCTCCATACTAGCCGCATACTATCCTCAGTAGTATTATAAGCATCTTCTGACCCTAGGGGCTTATCTTCTGGCATTATCTCATTCAGTCCAGTTTGACTGTCCATATGGTTTTCTCAGTATAAAAACATACAGGGCTGGTTTACCAGAGTTCTCCGGGGCAGTATATAACACTATTCCATATCACTGCTGCCCAGTATGAGTGTTAGGCTTTATTCAGACATCTCGTCTTTGACCTCTCCACCTTGGGTGAACTTTTGCCTCCTGATGGCATAGCCCACAGGATCATTGGTTCACACAAGAACCCTTGTCCAGCCACAGTGGTTGTTGGGAGGGTGTAGTTATTGCTACTGTTACTATTATGAAATTTGTTGGCAAGTTATTTCATTATTTCCCATCCTGAACTTTGCAAAGGAATAAATAGACATTTTCTGCATAAAACATACTGGATCTGTTTCAGGTTTATTCATTCTAGCAAAGCACTTCAGTAAAATACCATGTGAATTCAAAGTACTGAGGTTTCCAAAATGATAAAAAGCTCTTATTAAGCATAATTTAGGGTGATTAATTTTAAATGGTGTTTTCAGAACTGAAGCTCTTTCTTTGTTTTGTTTTCTGGAACTGTCTGACTTTATGTTTTTACATGTTCTACTTATGGGATAAGTTACATTATAGAGATTTCTGCTGAAATGCACAGATACACTGATGCACAAAACTGCTGTAATTAATAAGATTGTGGAGTTAACTATCCATTGGGTGGGACAATTAAATATAATCCCCTTCATTCTCCTTTTTCCTTTCTGACATTCTTCCTTTGGGTAAACCTGTTTCATTTGGTAGTGAATATTTTATGCAGCACTGAGCATTTTCCAAACTGTGGTGTCCTAGTTTTCTGACTCCAGCCCCAAAGCAATGTATTACATTATGATGTTTTCTGAGTTGAGTGTAGGGAAAGGCTACAGTTCTTCAAAACTGTAACAGACAAAAGCACCCTTCCTTTATTTGGTCAGACAGCATCCTAAAGAGACCCCAAACTGTGCAGAGAATCCTAAAGAGACCAGAGATTGTGCAGAGATGAAAGAACTGTCAAAGATGATGTTTGCCCTGTATTTAACTGATTCCTGCGTGTGAATATAGAACAACTTTCAGTTATTTGTCACGCCTCTCCAAAGTTTCCCTAACTTTCCCCCCTTCCCTTCAGTCTGTTTTTTGGTGTTAAAGGATCAAGAAGATGATATATTTGTCCCAACATACCTTCTAGCCTTTGATCACTTGCTTCTTCTTCTAGGTGGGAAAAAATGGATCAAATGCTTAGTCCAAAATTCATATTCACAAAAGATCTTTTCCCCATTCTCTTTGCATTGAAGTGAATGGGACAGAAATTCTCCACATACCATGCAAATGGAACCACTTTGAATGTGCTAGGCTTCAAATTTGCTTCAAATCCCTGCTGCCACCAGTCACACCTCCAAATCCGCTTCAAATCTGCTCTGAATCCAATCCAGACCTTCAAATGAAGGCACAAGAGCTTTTGCTTCATGTATGGAGGTTAGTTTTCAAATATAGTCAATATTTGATTCTAATAAGATGTTTTGAACCTTTGCAATTTGTACTAGTTGCAAAGATGATGAACATTTTACACCTATCCCTAATAGAAATCTTGGTTTCTTATGTCAAGGGCTGGATCTTTACCCAGGGGTGCAGTAGATAAGAGTGCTAGACTAGAACACAGGAGACCCTCAGCTCAAATCTTCCCTCTACATTGGAAACTCTTTGGGGCTTCCCAGCTATAGATGAAGTAGTTCAGTTTTCTGTGAATGCCCTGAGAAAGAGTTGAATGGAGGTCTGAAGAAGAAGAAGAGTTGACTTTTCTACCTCACTTTTCTCACCCATTTAAGGGGATTTCAAAGTGGCTGAAAAACCTTCTGTTCTACCCACAGCAGACACCCTGTGAGGTAGGTGGGGCTGTGAGTGCTCAAAAGAGAGCTGTGACTAGCCCAAGGTCACCCAGCTTGCTGCATGGGGGGAACCCAGTATTCCCAGATAAGAGTCCGACTCCCTAACCACTAGACCAAACTGGCTCACAGTTAGGTCTAGACAAATCATAGGGCATATTCTGGGCACCTCTTGCAGCCACAACATGCCAAATATTACATACCTTTGGATCACACACTAGCAAGGCCAAGAGGAAAAACTCTGATGCCTGAACAACTCAGAATCTCTGAGCCATTCTCCACATACTATGCCTTATTCTGGTGGACCAGAACACAGCCTGGCATGATCTGAAATGGTGCTTCTGCAGGTTCTAAGAGTTAGAAAGCAAGATTCCTAGCCTTGGAGCCACTGGTGGCAAGCTTTAGTGTACCCATGGTTATCAGGAAAATGGAGGTGTGTTTTCTGTGCAGTTTGGTATTCCAGATTAGGCTGAACTTATCCTTCAGTAGACCTTGATATCAATGTTTACCAGTGATCTAGGCCAAGGGCCACTTGATCTGGATTACACTTTGTCCTCAGAGGACAGAATGTACCAGCAGTGGGTGAGGCGTCACAGATGAAATCCTGCAGCTGATTATAAGAGCCACTTATATAGGCCCTTTCATATATTGGGGAAATGTAGCCAGCTAGTGCTGTTTTAGCTTGTCACCCAAAGTGGCACTTTTCTGCAGCTGCTTCCAGATATCCAGTGAAGTCGGGGCTGGTTTCTTGCTCCCAGTAAACCATATTAGGTGCTCAGTGCTACATGCACACAGGCAGCTGGTCCAGTCCAATATCTTGGAATAGTGCATGGTCTGCTTTCTTCCATATCAACCAGCCCATGCCCTAAGATCTGGGGGGGAGGCCCTCCTGTTTGGGCATTCCTCTCCTTACTCACAGCAGCAAAAAGAGTGGGCACCCAAGATAGGGCCTTTTCAGTGGTGGCTCCCAGACTGTGGAATAGTTGTCGGGCACCTTCACTATGTGTGTTTAGACCAGGTGTGAAGATGCACCTCTTTACACTGGCCTTTGGCTAAGTAAAGGAACAGCCCTTTCCTCTCCACATTCAGACACTGCCATGGTTTTAATATGTTCAATATGTTATTGGTTTTAATGTGCTCATTTTATATGTTGTAACCCAGCCCGAGTCCCTTGGGTATAGGGTGGGATTAAAATGCAAGCAAGCAAGTCCACTGTTGGAAGGGGCTACAGCAGACTCATGCAGATGCAGCATTCTACCACCGCACTAGTTTGGAGCTGCTAAAAATATCTGGCAGCTCAAAGCATAAAAAGCATTTGAGGTTCCATTGCTCTTGAATCTGGTGTCCAGTTAATCCTTTCCAACAGGCAGAGTGCCAGGCAGTCAAACTAAAATTGCTTATAATGCACCAGCACTATGCACTTATCAGATATATTTTGCCCCCATTCTTCTTCTGGGAAGTTCGAGTGGACAGGGATTTTTTTTAAAAAAAATATTCTTCTCAACACTCTCACCAGATTACAATTCCCAAGAACCTTTTAAAAATCAAGGCAATTAAGCTAATCTAAAACTGATAATCTATATTTATTACGTAGCTATAGATTTGCCCTGTGCTTTTAAATTATTCAGACTACAGTTTCTTCATCTCTGGACTCATTACAAAGTATTTATTATTATTATTATTATTATTTAGAAACATAGCTTTTTATTCCTTTTTAACAAACCCATGGTTGTTGATTCTTTGATGAGTTTGCAGTCTGTTTCTCATTTTTGAGGCAAACCTCTTCCTATTCCAATCCTGACTTTATAAATGGAAAAGAAGTCCATTTTAAATTTGATCTCAACTTGTGATACTGGCAAAAATAAGCATCCTGGACTTACCCTCTGAGTTTGTTTGCTTCAGTGTGCTAGTCTCTGTTAGCTATAGCAGCCAAGGGAATACACTCTTTCCCTTTATTTGTAGAATGGGCTTTTACAGTAACTGGGAAACAATGGCATAGGAAAGTGAAGCTGAGACTTGTACTTATTATGAATTATGAACATAGCCCTAAATCCTCGGCACCATTTGCGTTACTACTGTCTGGGGAGAAAACACAATGCGTTGTGCACTGATCTGCAATCAGACACAATGGTGTGCAGGTAGCATAGATTGCAGGTAATGGCTTCCTTCTTCTAAATGTCTCTCCCCCCCCCCCAATAGATACAAAGAAAGGGCAGGAATATCATTAATAATGACTTTGACGTATGATTTTGAGCCCTTCCCCAGCAGAGCAGAAGGAGCCTCTCAAAGCTGTTGTTGCAATGCAGGAGTGGAGGAATTGTTGCAGTTCCCTAAGGAACCAGCTCCAAAATGTTACAAAACAGCAGTTCAGTGGAGGACATAGGGGCACTTAAGGAAACTGCAGCTGAAGCAAAGCAGCCGATTCAATCCACTTGCTAAGGCACTCCCAGTTCGCCACTCAACGCGCAAGGAAGCCAGCACAATTCAGGGCCTCTTGTGAGTCAGGCAACAATTAAGACAGTGCAAAAGTCTGTTAGCTTTTTGTCTCACAGTCTGAGGCTAATCCTGCACACAGTTAGGTCATTTACATCCCATGGATCCGGAGAGATTTTGCTAGACGATTAGCACAATTGTTTTGTGCTTCATATTCCTCATATGAATGTCCCAACTGAGTTGCATTTGCCTATCACAGGACATTTGACAATGGGATGCGTCATCAAGAGAAGCACTGAAGGAGGCAGGGTAATAGTTTATATATGGCCACATCCCCATTATAAGCTTAATTCGGTTTCCCTAAACCGAAATAATAGAACCGGATGCAAACGCGAATTTGCCTGTTCCCATTACTTTAAACTTAATCGTGTTTGATCTGGATTCTGAGGATTGTACGTGGCGTACGTGACTCAAGTGGCTACTTTTTAAAAGCCACTTTTCGGGGCTGCCCTGCCCTCTTCCTCCTGGCATGAACGCGCCACCCATAACGGACCCCTTCACGGAGCCTGGCTGGATGGCTGCTGCTTGACTGGATGGAGGAAAACCGGCAGTGGGCAGCCAGTGATCCTTTCCCCTCTTCTCCCCATTGCCCAGGGCACACAGCAGCAGCAGCAACTCAAGCAAAGGGCTTTAAACATTCACACATCTCCCAAAACCTGCCCTGCTTTCCTTTCCCCTTTAAAGGTCAGAACTCCAAAGAGCTAGAATTGCACAAAATTGCAACATTGTTATCAGGTGCAAAGTGGCTAGATTGCTGCAGCGTAGCGGCTGCTGTGAAGGTTGGATTTTTACACTGAAATCACTGTCTTTGGAAGCAAGCTGTTGGGAGAGGGAAACCCTAAACATGGATTCTCATCCCTTAAAACGGTAGGGTCCCCACAGTAAAAAATGTAACACGTATCAAACACACGATCTGGAGTGAGACCTGTTGAAATGAGGGTTAACATTTACAACACTTTGGGACTATTTAACACGTGGAAAGCGTGTTAAGCCAAACTGACGTGGGGTCTGCGAGGATTGAAACCGTATTGAATCCGAAATAAGCTTGCCATGGGGATTCACCCTATGTTTTAGCTTATTCCATATTTTTTCCTCTTTTATTCCTGGGACCAGCCCTGGGACCTTTAGATAAAGGGCGGGATAAAAATTCTTTAATAAATAAAAAATATGTGCAGCCAAGCAAGTTTTGTGAGGGCCCCCAGATATAATCTCTGTTTTTATTTTTTTTGTTAGAAGCTCTAGAGTAAAAGGCAATCCTGCAGTTGCCAGTATGGCTGCCTCCAGACTTGCAATTTAATCGAAAAGCACAGTAAATTCACTGCACAGGGAAGACCAGTCGTCCAGACTGGAAGGCAGCTCTGTAGTTTCCTCTATTGGAGCTGCGAAGGTTGAGGGTGTGCACCGTCACATGGGCTGAAGCAACCAATCAAATTTTCAGCTGCCCTTCCTGGTTAGGTGATGCCTCGTCAATGTTTTTCACCATCCTATCCTGCCTGCTTTAACAATTTGATCATAACACATACTGCACAGCAAGAGTCGTTCATCCCTCAATAAGGAAAATGAGCAGTCCCGGATGCATAATGCGCCACCATGATGATAGATTGATCGTCTTGTGCGACAGCTTGATCGGTAATGCACGTTCCATGCGCAGTATTAAATGTGTCTAGACGCAGCCTATATCAGACCAGCAAGGGCAATAGGAGCCTCCCTTGTCCACATTGATGGTGCAGTGCAGAAGGCACAGGGAGGCTGAGCTGATCTGGGATGTGCATGGATGGGTTTGGGGGGCATTCAATTTGCAACAAATCAAACATTAGAAAATTCATATTCATTCGAATAGATCCCCTTTGAATGTGGTAGGATTCTATTCAATACAAACATATGAATATCCAATATGAATGCATACAGATCCTTGATATAGATCCTGGATGTGTATCCTATACAAACACTTACATGTTTGCTGCGTATCTTATACCAACGCATACATATCAGATATGTAGCCTGTTCCAACGCATATGGATCAATAGGTATCTGATACTTATCCCCAGTTTAATGAATGTACACACTATTTGCAGGAATGTTCCAAAACATTTGTATTCATACGGTTGCATGCAATCCAAATTCATACAAATTCGTACGAATAATAACTGCTACAAATATTCATGCACTTCCCTACCAGCTACTGCAGAATTGCCCAATGGTTAACAAAAAACCCTGCATTCCTTGAGATGTTGTTGCAATACAATCCGCATGAACCACAAGCAGCCTAGTCAGTAGCAGCAAAGTATGATTGGAGCTGTGGTTCAGCAACATCTATGGGCTACATTTAAGCCACCCCTGCTCTAAGGTATGGGAAATTTAAACGTTATCCCCTGCTTTACGTAGGCCAATGCCTTAGTTTGATGCCAGTCAGTCTTCCATGACATAGTATGCATTGCGCCTTATAACATTTCCAGGTGCTCTCACCTCTAAGAGCTCCTATGTCACAACCGGGATTTTCTTTTTCTTTTTAAGGAGTAAAACCCTCATGCCATATTGCAAACTGCCTTTGAAATTGCCCTGCTGATCAGGAAACACATTTCCAAAGTCCTGCTGGGCTTGCGGCACTAATCATGACTGCACACTCTGCATTATGGGATCCTATAAATAAACTGAATAACTTCTAATTAAATTTGTAACTCTCCTGTTGCTTTTAGAATATTAAGGCTTTTGCCCCTCCCTTCCCCAAGGTAGTTTCGATCACTCCTGATCTGGCAAAAATAGGTTTTTCAGCACTACTATCTTACCTTTTTCACCCTTCTCAGGTAGATTTTCTTCCTTCCTTTCCTTTTTTTTTAGGGTACCGCATTAGTAGGAAATATTGCTACAGTTTGTTCAATTTCTGCTTATGGGTGAAGTTGATTATTTATTTATTTATTTATTTATTTATTTATATTTCTATCCAACCCTATACCCGAAGGTCTCAGGGTGGGTAGCAACCTTTAAAAACAACAGATTAGGGATGTTGAAGGCAAAAATCAACATTCAGTTCATATCATTCAGTTCAATCCATGCATTCATTTCATATCAAATTGAATGTAAGAACATTTGTATTCATTCCAATAGATCACCTTCAAATGTGGTAGGATTCTATTTGATACGTATCTGATGCTTAGCCCATAAGATATCCGCTCTGAAACCGTCAAATCTGCCCTAAATCCACTTTGAATCCGCTCCCAAACCATGTTGAAAGTCTGTAGGCATTAGAGATATTTTCCACTATTTTTTCCATCCATCCATTATTTATTTATTTTCATTAATACATTTCCATACATAATTATATACCATTACAATAATTTTATAAAATTTTTCCATGTGACTTCCTCTGTTCTTCAGACTCTTCTTCTTCTGATATTTTCTAATATTTTCCACTATTATTGCTTTATGTCTGGGTTCTTAAGATACATGTCACAGTACGTCAATGTAATTTAACAGTAGTGAAGGGCTTGTCTATTTCAGGAGGAAAGTACTGCATATTCTGGCGTATAAGACTACTTTTTAACCCAGGAAAATTTTCTCAAAAGTCGGGGGTCGTCTTATACGCCGGGGGTCGTCTTCTTATATGGCAAGTATATCCCAAACTCTATATTTTAACTGGAAAGTTTGGGGTCGTCTTATGCGCGCAGTCGTCTTATATGCCGGAATATACGGTATATCTAGTCTTTTTTAAAATCACATGCCACAAATGTCTCTTCTCAACTTGTCAAAACTAAGTTGGATTTGGGATTATTTGCCTGGCTACTTTAGAAGGCAGCTTTGCAAACCCATCCTTACCCCAGGCCCTAGATTTAGCATCCTGTGTTGATATCTTTCCATTTTGGCCTTTTCCTTCTGAATAGGCAGTGGCAGTTGTCCTTTGCTTCCTGCCATTTATTTGTTTATTTAAAATATTTATGTACCACTTCCTGTTAAAAATATAAATATACCCATGCCAAGTTACTAGCCAGTTTGATCTTGTGGTTAGAGTGCTGGACTCATATTTGTAGTCACTGGGGTTGATTCCACTATTCTCCAAGAAGCCAGCTGGGTGATCTTGGGCTAGTCACAGCTTTCTTTCTGAGCTCTCACTGTCCCACCTATCTCACAGGGTGTCTGTTGTGAGGAGAAGAACAGAAGGTTTGTTAGCTGCTTTGAGTCCCCTTAAATGGGTGGGAAAAGCAAGATATAAAAGCTAATGAATTCTTCTTCTTTATCTTCCAAGAAAAAAAGGGGGAAATATAATTTCAAAGCAGTTTACATAATGTTGAGAATAAAAGCAGCTGAAACCATCATTTTTATAAAAGCATCATTAAAGTCACAAATAAAAGAAAAAAATAAGCAGTGCAGTGCAAAATGTGCAGGTAATCTTTGCCTAAGAGTAACTGGCACTTAAGGGAAACCATAGAATGTTGCCTTTCTTTCCTAGGTCTCTGAGCTAAGTGAGTGAAGCAGAACACTAGTAACTGAGGACCTTCCTGCACTTACTTGTAGTCCAGAGTAGATAGCTCTGTAGCCAGGGCTTCCTCTGTCCATACACTAGTGTGGATTAAAGAAGCCCCACTCAGTGCTAGTACATTCTGTCTGCACCAGGCAGAGCATAATCCAGACCAGGAAGCTCCTGACAATTTAGATTGTCAGTTAGATAAAGTTAATGTTTTGTTTTTTTTAATCCAATATATGGTGACTGCAGCTAGTGGGGACAGGGAGATGAAAAATCTCGGCTGCGTTCCCATTACAGGCTTAAAACAGTTTCGAAACAGTTTGGATCCTCACAGTCCCCACGTCAGGTTGGCTTAAGATGCTTTCCGCGTGTTAAATCGCCCCAAAGCATTGTAAATGTTAACAATTGTTTCAACAGGTCTCGCTCTGGTTCATGCGCTTGAAACGTTTAACATTTCTTGCTGTGGGAACGGTACAGTTTTAGTGGGATGAGAATGCATGTTTAGGGCTTCCCTCCCCCAATAGCTTGCTTCCAAAGATAGTGATTTTACTGTAAAAATCCACCCCGTAAGCAGCCATTACACTGTAGCAATACACCCACTTCACACCTGATAACAATGTTGCAATTTGCGCAATTCTGGTTCTTTGGAGTTCTGACCTTTAGAAAGAGAAAAGAAAGGAAAGCAGCTACAGGTTCTGAGAGATGTGTGAATGTCGGCTGTGGCTGTGGAGGTGAGTGGGCAAAGGGGGCTTGAGTTGCCACTGCTGCTGTGTGCCCTGGGCAATGGGGAGAGGAGGGGAAAGAATCGCTGGCTGCCCAGTGCTGTTTTTCATCCATCCAGGCAAGCGGCAACCAGCCAGCCACCCAGCTAGACTCCGTGAAGGGGTCCCTTATGGGTGGTGTGTTCATGCCAGGAGGAAGAGGGCAGGGCAGCTGCAAAAAGCAGCTTTTGGAACGTAGCCACTTGTGTCCCTCCTTGAGTCACGTATGACACGTATGATCCGCAGAATCCAGATCGAACGCGATTAAGTTGAAAGTAATGGGATCAGGCAAATTCGTGTTTGCATCTGGTTCTATTATTTTGGTTTAGGAAAACCGTTTTAAGCTTGTAATGGGAACCAGGCTCTCCATGATCCTGGCAGGTAATAATTTTTATTTATTATTTGTATTTCTATCTCACCCAAAGGTCTCAGGGCGGGTAACAACATTTAAAATCAGACACATTAAAACAACATATAAACATTTAAATAGTAACAGTGTTTCTCAAGTGGGAAGAGACAGTATTTTCCCATTTAACCAAAGGCCAGAGCAAAGAGGTGCATCTTCATCACCTTCCTAAAGATATACAGTGAAGGAGCCTGACCCACCTCAAGGGAGAAACTATTCCATAGCCCAGGGGCCGTCACTGGATGCCCACCCCTTTTACTAATGCTTGAAGTTCAGGTGGAGGCCATGGCCAAGAGTACCTATTCCCAACTATGTCTGGTTTGACAGCTAAGGCCCTCCTGGACAGAAATTATTTGGCCACAGTTACCCATGCTCTGGTTAACTCCCAGACTGGATTACTGTAATGCACTCTACATGGGGCTGCACCTGAAGATGGTTTGGAAGCTGAAGTTGGTGCAGAACACAGCTGCTAGACTGCTGATAGGACAGGTGGCTGGATGCACATCACCTCGATCTTAAAAGAGTTGCACTGCCTGCCAATTTGCTACTGAGCCTAATTCAAGGTGTTAACTTTGACTTATAAGGCCCTAAATGACTTGGCCCCCAAATATCTTAAGGAACACCTTCTTCCAAGTCAACCTGCCTGTGCCTCAGGATCTTGAGGGGAGGCCCTCCTGGTTGTACCACAACTCACAGCCGCAAAAGGGGTGGGCACCCGGGATAGGGTCTTCTCAGTGGTTGCTCCCAGACTGTGAAATAGTGACCTTCCTGAGGTGCATCAGGCACCTTCACTCTGTGTGTTTAGACAAGCTGTGAAGACGCACCCCTTTACCTTGGCCTTTTCCTCCCCACATTTGAGTTCACTGCAACTAAATACTGTAGTATGAACCAGAATTCACTTTAAAATGCAGGTATTTGTGGTTCTTTGTGTACTCAGTTTAAACAAATCCTCAGCTTTAACATATGCTTCACAGTAGGTTTCGTTAGAAAATTGATTTCTCATCCTGTGTGCAGTTGTAAATCTTTTCAGAGCACATTTTTTCCTGTTGCAAACTGAGGCTTCAGTAAATGCAAGCAAGAGTTGCCAGATCCTTATTTTATTTTTATTTTTTTTTTTATTTTGGCTGGGCAACAGCAACAGGACCTTTAGCAACAACATGACAGGAAGAAGCATAGCAAAGAACACTTTCCTACAACATCCTTATGCTGCTTCGTTTCATGCCCCATCAGAAAAAAGAAGAGAAGGGAGGGAGGAGCCAATTCAAGTCGAATCTAAGAATATATGTTAGTTTTTAAAATAATTTTAGAACTTTTAGACGGAGTTAAATTTTTCATTGTGTTGAACTTTAGATCACAATACATCCACATGACAGCACCCCAGAGCAGGTATTGCAGAAACTCACCAAAAGGCCACCTGTCTGCCCTTTGGGCTAGACTGGGCTGACATATTTCCTGGCAAAAGGAAGTGAAGATTTGAACTCTGGGACTGCATCCAGTCACATGGGAGGTGGGGATTTAGTGAGGTGTAGAGAGAGAAAGTACAATTTCTCCATGCCTAGCACAGGAAGAATGAGGAGTGAGAACAAGCTAGTCTGAACTGAGTCTGTGTTATAAAGAAGAAGAGTTGGCTTTTCTATCCCGGTTTTCTCACCCATTTAAGGGGACTCAAAGCGGCTGAAAAAGCTGTCTGTTCTTCTCCTCACAACAGAACACCCTGTGTGGGTGCTCAGAATGGAGTTGTGACTAGCCCAAGGTCTCCCAGATGGCCTCATGGGGGAGGTCAGAATCAAACCTGGTATTCCCAGATAAGAGTCCGGCTCCTTAACCACTAGACCAAACTGGCTCACAGGAACATGGAAAAGACTGAAACAAACACATTCTTGGCCCTTGTTGCTCTCCAATATGGATTAACCCCAAGAGGTGCAAGAATTGGTTTCGGAACCTCCTTTGAGCTCCTGAAATTGTGTTTTGGTCTACAATGTGGCCAAAGATCAAGGAGCAGCTTCCAGTTGGATTCTGGACCAGAACAAGTGGGATGGACTGTTCCTTCCAGCCCCCAGGTCTGCGCCAAAGCTATGCCAGCTTGAGAACTAGTGGCAATGGGCCCAGGGAACCCATTGTGCAGTTGCCCCTCCTTGCGCCAGCACAATGGGTCTCATGTTATATCATAGTAAGCCAGTAGACTTTGAAAGAAAGATCTACTGGTAGATTAGGCCAAGCTGCCATTTTAGGCCTTCTGATATGGACTATAAACCATCCTGTGTGAAAAGTATACCAGCAGGTTTCAGGTCCTTCCTTAGACTACACCAGTGTGCAGAAGGGAAGCTTCTAGTATGCTTGGAGGCCCAGTATACCATCCAATACACAATTCCCCCTTGAATCAGGTTTAGTGGGTCAGATTCTGTGGAGAAATCACCTCTAGTAGGTAGCACAAAGTTCAACAACTCAGATTAATAAACTTGTACATTTACTCATACCTTTGGGAAGTCTGTAGTTGTGGCAACTTAAAAAGTCTTCACGGGCCCTGTCCCCAAGCAATAAAAAGTCTGTTAAAAAGGTTCTTTTGCCTCTGAGTGCCCCCGTGCCCAGCTTTTCTCTGAGCTCCCAGCAGCACAAAAGGAGGAAAATGTGTGGTAAAAAGACTGCCCTTTAAAGAAGACTACCAGCACACTTTTTAAAGCTGTGGGTTTTCCTGGCAGCATTTACCATGGGGACGCTCCATGGCAAAAAGGGCAGGGATTGGCAGCCAAGATCTCTAAAAAAAAAGCACCCTGGCTCTGCTGCTGCCCGCACACACAGCCTTAAATAGTCACACATCTCCCAGAACAGCAGCACCTTCCCTTCCTTTCCCTTTCTAAAGGTCAGAATTTTTAAAGAGCCAGAATTGCAGAGAATTGCAACATTGTTATCAGGTGTGAAGTGGGTAGATTGCTACAGTGTAACGGCTGCTGTATGGGGTGGATTTTGACAGTGAAATCGCTACCTTTGGAAGCAAAGGGCAGGGGAGACGAACAGTGAACTTGTAAGTAGCCCAGCTGCCTTTGCAGGGTAGGGGGAGATGGACAGATGGCTATTTTTCTTTTGGACTTGTCCCTCCCCGTTCCTACCGGCACCCTATCAACCAGGGAGTTGGCAGGGAGAAAAAGATGCGGGCAAAGAAAACATGCTTCCGTGCGTTCTAAATGCGCGTTTAGCATGCAGACGCTTATTCCGGAATTGAACGGTACTTTTAAAGTCTGTTGGAATGGAGGGACGGTAGAGGGAAACTAGAGAGGCAAATAAGTTGCTTGGGGATGCAGCCACAGATTAGCCCCCTGGCTACTGCTGCTTTTGCTCTTGTACGAGCATCATGAACCGGCTCCTGAATGCTTCCCCCTGCATCATTTTAAAGAATAGCAGGTCTGTTCATAATCATGACACAAATAGGGATGTGCACAAATGGTTTTTTTGCTTTTGATTCATATTAAATCAAATGTAAAAAAAAATTGTATTTGTTCTATTCGATACAAATATATTTGTGAAAATTCATATGAATATCCAATACAAACACATACATATCAGATACGTATCCGATACGTATCCATAAGTATCTGATACGTATCCCATACATATCCAATATGTATCCCATAACATATCCTCTCTGAAAGCATCAAATCCACCCTGAATCCACTTTGAATCCGCTCTCAATCTATATTGAATGCACTCTGGATCCATGGCAGATGTGACTGCCGCAGTCACTTTCCTACCTCCTTGGTTCACCAATGTTCCGAAGCGTTCATGTGAATGTTCTAAAACATTTGTATGAATGTGAATTTAAATGTACGGATGTCGTAACATTCAATTTGCATACGAATGTCCGAATTCTTACAGATTCATATGAATATCGAATGTTATGAATATCCATGCACATCCCTTCTCGCAAATAAAAACCTTGCAGTAGAAAGCAAACTGCCTGGGAAGCAAAGGGTTGCCAATTTGATCCCCAGCCTTCTCTGGAAGTAAGGAATGGAAAACCGCGTCTGCTTCTCTGTCAGCAAACTGCATCAAGGTGCCCATGGAGGTGGCATGCCATCAATAGGGAGTTTGTAGAAAATAACAATTGGAAGTTCAGTGAGGCAGTTTGGTCTAGTGGTTAGGGAGCCGTACTCTTATCTGGGAATACCAGGGTCAATTCCACCCTCCTCCGCAAAGCCAGCTGGGTGACCTTGGACTAGTCACAGCTCTCTTCTGAGCTGTCACAGCCTCTCCTACCTCAAAGGATGTCTGTTGTGGGGAGAAGAACAGAAGATTTGTCAGCCACTCTGAGTCTCCTTAAATGGGTGAAAAAAGTGGGGTACAAAAGCCAGCTCTTCTTCTTTTCTTCTTCTTTGTGGTAGGGGATGGGAGGACACTTCCTTGGGTTTTTAAGCTATTTTTGTAATGAGGAATTGGCAGGACTCTGCTTATACTGTAGCCTGGTCAAAACCAGGCCAAGGGTTCTTTTCCACTGTCACTAAAAGTACCCATTAATGGGTACTAAAATGCCATTACGTACCCATTAAAGGGTACTTAATGGGTACTTTTAGTGACAGTGGAAAGACACCCCAACTTTAGTGCCTAAATGGTCCTTAGGAGAGCCAATAAAATCAGAAAGTGCTATATTAAAGGTTGCAGTGGGAGCAAGGAAGCAAGGAATGCTTGTTGCTTTGATGCATAGGACCAGCCTTCTGTGACCTTGGAGAAAACTGGACAAAATCCATGACAGAATAAAAATAATAACACCAAAGATGCAGATTGTGAGAGATCAGTGCAAAGTGTTGTTGCCCGTTGTCAATTTGGCACACCTTTCTGGTATGTCTGTTGGGATCAGGAGATGAGTACATTTCTCCTAGTCCATCTAGGCAAAACAACTGGATGTTGGACTGCTAGGACAGCAGCCTTGCAGGGAAAGTCAATGAACTTGCAGAGAACTTGGAGGAGAGCATGCCTCTGGCTGTAACCCACCAGTAGGACTCTTCAAAATGAGAAGCTGTCTTTATGAAAGAGAAGAGTCTTGGCTGTTTAAAGCTAGACACGGAAGCTCACATGTGCACAAAGGATTACTCAAACATCCTTGAAGGCTATTAGCACAAGCCGGTTTGGTCTAGTGGTTAGGGAGCTGGACTCTTTTTCTGGGAATATGGGGCTTGATTGCACCCTCCCCCATGAAGCCAGTCGGGTGACCTTGGGCTAGTCACAGCTCTCCTCTGAGCTCTCACAGTCCCACCTACCTCACAGGGTGTCTGCTGAGGGGAGAACAGAAAGCTTTGTCGGCCACTTTGAGTGAGAAAAGTGGGCTAGAAAAGCCAACTCCTCCTCCTCCTCCTCCTCCTACTCCTCCTCCTTCTTCACCAACACGCCTTTTCCTCTTTCCTCTGGCTTTCCTTACACATTTCTCCAGCAACTCTTACCTGCTTGTGTTGTTTGCCTGGCAGAATGTCGCCAGTGTTCCCACTAATGAGAGGGATGCAGGGGTGGTATGATGTGGAGAGAGCAGGGGAGTCTAAGTAATGTGAAAAAACAAAACGATCTTCTCTGGCTCCTTTGATCATTGTTTTCCATGCCAGGTAGGATTCTGAACGTCATGAACTCGGTGGAGTGATGGGTGGCTGCTGCTGCGACTGCTCTAGCTTCCTCTGCAAGGCAGGGGCTGACAGTGTTCGCATGGAGGGGGTCCAGGAAGTTTGTTATCATTGCCTTTGTCACACAGTCAGCCTGAGGGAGTGCTAGGCTGAGCACACACAGCTTTTCTGCTGTCAATACAGGATTGGTTTTGTGATATAATATTTTGTCTTCCTGCCCCCCCCCTCCACCCCCGTGTGTGTGTGTGCTTGTTTGCTCACCCGTCCGCTTTTCTTTCTAGTCTCACACTGTGTGGATTCAGTCACATACTGTAACAGCCAGAGAAGGGCTTGAGATGAAAGAATAATCATTTCTCCCTTCACCTCTACTGCTTCATGAGACTGTCACCATGCAAAGTTTTTGTTTGTTTGTTTGTTTGTTTTGCTTTGTTTTTTGAGGTTGGGGCAAAAGGAGTTAGAAAAGTAGCTGTGTCATGTTGTATGGGCATATGCATATCCATACATATCGTTCATTATTGGCTCAGCAACCCAGTAGGTTGCTCAGGGTGTTTTAAGGGAAGCCATGTATTAACATCTCATTTGTTTGACATTCTCAGAGGACACAGCATACCATGGTTCTCGGTGTAAGGAGATGTAAGATAGAGTAGAAGTGAACACACTGATGAGGAAGAAAGAAAACATATATCACTGAAAGAGGAAGGAAAGGGGGAGGATGGTGTGATTTTGCAAAAAATGTGGCATTGTGTATTACCTTTGTGACTGTCATCAGACGGCAGCCAGATATTGTGAAAGAAAGCAATATTGTGAGGTACTGCTCCTTCACAGGGCAAGAATTATCTTTGTGCATTTTGGTGATGTGCAATCCGGGAATTCCCAGATGTGCAACTGACCACCTGGATGCATGCATGGAGGCCTGTTTCAACTTCCATGCATGCACGCTAGACACAGCTACGATCGCTGCTCTGTCCAGAAAGCAAATGACTCCCTAAAAAGTGCCTACAGCTGGAAAACTCATGACCAGCGCTGGGTATTCCAGCAACAGTTTAAAATGCTTTTTAGGAGTGAAAAAGTGGGGCCTTCATGGGGTTGCCTATGGTACATCAGTTGACCCTGCCATAGCAGCATCGCAATAATGCACTGTTCATACTTTCAACCCGGTATGTGAAGTTGTAGATACAGAATGTAAATCAGTTAATTTCTCATCCCACTTATTAAAGTAAAAACACATTTTTCAGTTAATTTCTGTTCCCTAACACAATGATCTTCAGTTGATTCTTTTCCAGTTAATTTGACTAAAATGTTTTGAATGTCCTCCTTTCCTGCCTCTTGCACACCTGAAGATCCAAAAATGAGACAAAGGTTCATGGGAAACAGTAGCTGTGGTAAGATTTAGCTGGCTCTTGGGAGCATATTCAGAATGCAATCATAAGGTAACCAGGGATGCAGTTCTAAACTCCTTCACAGCTGAAATGAGTTTGGAAGTGTTACAGCACACTGCAGAATTTCTCCATTTATAATTGCGGCATTGGAGCAGTGGACTCCTCTGCATCAATACCTGTGCACTTTCAGGAGCTGAGCAAGATTTGGGGGAGCTCTATTTGGGGGGAAGGACGGAGGAAATATGCTGGAGGTCTGTCCCAGATCCTTTCTGCACTTCACTTATCGTGCATAGGATGGGAGTAGTTCATCCCCCCTGATGGGTACTAACATTTGCAGTTGCAAATGTTAGTGCATGCCAAAACCAACCCCACACACACCTGGACGTTCACCTGGGTGCAGGTGCATGCCTGGGCACTGCCATCTTCTCCATGGAGCCTGGCGCAACTGTGCATGTGCTGATGCAGTCACCACAGTGACAGTGATACCCCATGCACACACTATTGTGTTTTTGGATATCTGAAGTGTTAGCGTACTTGCACAACACCTCAGACAAGCAACCCCCCACAACAAAAGAGGTGTGAATGCTCTCTCCAGTGCCCGGGAAAGGTAAGGAAATGGATGCTCGTGGTGCACCATTTCATGTACCACCACTGGTAGCTGCTGAGGTAGCTTCTGGTATAGCAGGTGATGTTTCTGGTGTGGAAACACCCTCCTGCAAGTGCAGATGGTGCGTCCCAGAAGTTACCCCAGTGTGCACTAGCAGGCCCAGTGCTAATCGGCCTCTAGTTTGATGTCTTTTGTCTCTATATCCCAATTTCCTGCTTCTTGAACATGAAGAAATGATTGCCCACTGGCCATTTCATTCACCTTTCCCACTGCCCTCATGTTCCTTTACCTCCCTTCTCCCAATTTCTCCTGAAGCCTTGGACCAGAAAGGATGCCCTTGTCATTGTGCTCTTGCATTAGGGTGCCACCTGCAGTCGCTTGTGAGTGTAGACAATGCTAGTACATAACCATTAGCCTGTCTCATTACTGTGACTACCCACAGAGACTGTCACCAGCAAATATCTTAGTCAAATGTGATGATGTGAATGGAAAAGGCATCTTCTGGGATGTGTGTAGGCAACATACTGCTCAAACACATTTGATTTGAGAAGTTGCAGCCAAGGCCACTGTGCCATAATCCTCACCCTTTTGAACAAGCATCTTCTTGTGTTTTGACTCTGTGCTGTGCTGCTTCTATGGGAAAGCTGACAAAGAAACCTGGAATACACTGCAGGTGTGGGTAGCTGCCAGTTAAACCAAGTCTGTTGAAGCCCCACTGGGGAAAAGGGGGTAAAGCTAGGTCAGCCCTCTGTCATCAATCACAGAAGCACACTTGGCGCAACTTCAGCCACAGCTTTCTCTTTCTTCCCCTCTCTCCCGCTGGTCTCCTCGAAGGAGGTAGAAAAATGCAGACTAGACTATTTGATTGTGTATCTGCTGTCCTTTGACTTTTGCCGAGGTACATGGGTGATTTCGTTTGCCTTGTGCAATGTCACTGATTCCCTTGCGTATTGTGGGTTGCTGTTGTTGGGGTTTTTTCCTGACCACATAGATGCATTTTTATAGCAAAGAAGAATAAAAAGAAAATGGCCTGACTGCCGGTATTTCAATGAGGCTGAAAGGCAAAAAAACAGGGCAGGGACATTTTGTGACAGTTCTAGGTGTGTGTGTGGGTGAAAGTGCTCTCCTGATTTTCACATCAACCTGCAGAAGTCCACCTTTGGCTGTATCAGCAATGCATTCTACCATGAATCAGTTGGCACAGACAATCAGATACCTCGATGTTCAGGCCACCTCTGCACAGCACCAAAAGACCAGCATCATCTGCACACATGGCACTTCCTGCCTTTTAAGCTTTGAAGCCATTGCCCACCTTTGAAGTTTCTACTTGGCCACCCTGAGGTAGTGACAAGGACAAAAGAGGGAAGTATATGCCCTCCCTGCAAATAGGTCTCCTCCAAGGATATTTTCAACCCTCTGTGACTTGTTGCAGGACCTTTTGGCTATGTGGACTCAGCCTTGGATGTTAGGTTGTGCACAAATGTTTGTTTGTTTGTTTTTGCAATCAATTTGTATTGAATCAAATTCATATTTGTTCAAATAGATAACCTTTGAATGTGGCAGGATTCTATTCAATACGAATGTATTTGTACAAATTCATACAAATATCTGTTATGAACACATAGGGTGAATTCCCATTACAAGCTTAAAATGGTTTCGAAACGGTTTCGATCCTTGCAGTCCCCACATCAGGTTGGCTTAACACACTTTCCGCATGTTAAATCACCCCAAAGCATTGTAAATGTTAGCACTCATTTCAACAGGTCTCACTCCGGTTCATGCATTTGAAACGTTTTACATTTCTGTGTAAAACCGTACACTGTGGGAACCGTACTGTGGGAACCGTACAGTTTTAGTGGGATGAGAATGCATGTTTAGGGTTTCCCTCCCCCAATAGCTTGCTTCCAAAGATAGTGACTTTACTGTAAAAATTCACCCCTTACAGCAGCCACTACACTGTAGCAATCTACCCACTTCACACCAGATAACAATGTTGTAATTTTGTACAATTCTGAAAGTTCTGACCTTTAGAAAGGGAAAAGAAAGGAAAGCAGCTGCAGGTTCTGGGAGATGTGTGAATGTTTTTAAGGCTGTGGCAGTGAGCGGGTGAAAGGGGCTTGAGTTGCCGCTGCTGCTGTGTGCCCTGGGCAATGGGGAGAGGAGGGGAAAGAATCACTAGCTGCCCGGTGCCATTTTTCCTCCATCCAGGCAAGCGGCAGCCACTCAGCCAGGCTCCGTGAAGGGGTCCGTTATGGGTGGCATGTTCACACCAAGAGGAAGAGGGCAGGGCAGCCCCGAAAAGCGGCTTTTAGAAAGTAGCCACTTGAGTCCTCCCCCTTGAGTCATGTACTCCACGTACGATCCTCAGAATCCAGATCTAATGCGATTAAGCTAAAAGTAATGGGATCAGGCAAATTCACGTTTTGCATCCGGTTCTATTATTTCAGTTTAGGGAAATCGTATTAAGCTTGTAATGGGAATGCGGCCATACATATCCAATACATATTTGATATCTCCATACATATACAATGTGTATCTAATACATATCCAATATGTATCCCGTAACATATCCGCTCTGAAAGCATCAAATCAGCCCTGAATCCACTTTGAATCCACTCTCATACCATGTCAAATTCACTCTGGATCTGTTGCAGATGTGACTGGTGCAGCTGCTCTACCACCTTCCCATTTCATGAATGTTCTGAAACTTTGTATGAGTGTTCCAAAACCGTTGTATTCATATGAATGTCATGACATTCGATTTCTATAAAATTTCTGAATTTGTCCGAATAACAAGTGTCATGAATATTCATGCTCATCCCTATTGGATGTATATTGTTTCTGGAAATGGATGCCAGACATGGACACTTGGCCAGCTTCTTCCTGCTGCCCCTGTTCCACATTGGTGCCGAAATCCCCCAGAAATATTCGCTGATGATTCCTAACCTCCACTTTCTTCCAAAGTGTGGTTTCCTGACATTTTCCACCACACAGAATTGCACGCAGAGAATGAATGCTGAGGGCTTCATCCTATGGAGCCATGGCAACACCACTCTTCAAAACTCGTGTTGGAAAACCTATGTCAAAAGATAGCCTGGCTATTTTAAATATTTTTTAAAGAAAGTTGGGGCTATCTGGATGCTCCCATGTTTTTAATTGTTGTTGTTGTACCACGAAGTTGTGGCCTGATTGACTGTGCGGGTACCTCCATGGGTAGCTCTGTGCACGTCTCTATGCAGTTTTTTGGGCAGACATACAGAAGAGGTTTGCCATTGCCTTCTTCCAGGGAGAAGCTGGGGCCTCTACAGCTTCAAAGAGATACAGAGACACACTGGGTAACTAGGATTATTGCAGATTTTTGAACTTGAATTTTTTCTTGTTAGACTACCTTTGTATCTAAACCAACCTTTGTATATAAACACTAGCCTGCTAATGATCGGCAGCTGAGCAAGTCCAGGTAAGGGCAGGTACCTTAAGCCAGGTGGGCTGCTAGAGATAAGCCTCCTTGCTCTCAGCTTGGTAATGCTTTCCCTTTTCCATCCTTTTTCTTAAGCCCCCAAATAATCAGCCTTATTTTTGCAGGGCAGTAGCTTTGAGGGGCCATGTTAGGCCTACAAGTTCACTGAAGAAATGCCTTCTTTTACGCATGCTGAGTTCAAAGAGGCTTTTCTATGCAGTCTTGCTCATCTTTCCCAAAAGTGATCATTTGCACTCTGCCTACTAAACGCTGGCATTTCATCTTCACCTGATGAAAACAAACGGCTGTCTTCTGTTCACTAACAAGCATCCTATTAGTTCTCTGACCATTAGCAAGCATCTGATCACTCACAGTCGCTTCGTTTTACTTTGCCAGTTCTCTGTATAAGGGGTGAACCCAAGCTGAGTGAGGCAGAAAGGTGTAACAGCAGAAGGAATAAAAGACAAAACTAAGCAGAGCTCAGGTAGCAGATGTATGTTTGTTGCCACATTCTGGCTGCGTTCGCATTCAAGCCAGCTGATGCGGTTTGGACACGTGTGATAAAAATCCGTGTTGTAACGCAGAATGTGGTTTGGGGCAACGCAAATCTAAACTGTAACTGCCTGTCCCCATGGAATGGTGGGGAGAACGGCAGTGGTGATGGCGGAGAGAGGAACATTGCAGTAATCCCTCATCTGCCCACTGGCAGAGTGAGCGAGGCTATTTTCTCTTTCATCCCCTCCTCCCCTGCTGGCCATGGACAAGTAGGGGATGAATGGGAAAATAATCTCGCTCGCTTGCTCACTCTGCTGGTAACGTTACCTCCATTCACATTGCTGGGAAGGCAACAAGTTTGCGCTGAAGCAGATGAGCTGTCAAGCGAATGTGCACACATCTGCTTCACATGACAGCTCAGACCATCAGAAGATGTGCTGTGGCCATCTTCTTCTGTTGGGCCTTCCTTTCATCAAGGAACAGACCACACCAATAATGTTGCATCTAAAGGAAAGCTCATGTAAACATATACACACTAGTCTGCTACAGGGAATCCCATATCAGTCAGCTAAATAAAGAAGCTGATGTTTTTGTGGTGGAACAGAAACTAGCAAAAATTATTACTGTTTAGCAAGCTTGTGAATAGTTAGATTAGGTGAGTAATTCCTAGCCCTCCATGGCTTTAATGAGGACTTCCTGGAGTAGATGAGATAATTAAAAATATATATATTTGAAAATGAAACAGTACATACTGCCCATCATTATTTATGTTGGATCTACTATATGGGAGACAAACCTTGGTTCTGACTTGACTTGAGTGATTAATTCTGCCGAATGTTGTCGAAGAGCTGAACACCAAACGGTTGATTTGCCAGGTACTGTTGGACAACAGATTATCTTGCTTGTTGAATGAATAAATGTACTTGTCAGCTTTTATCACTGCAGAAGAGTCATGTGCTGCAGATAGGTTTCCGCAGGGATGTGTTGGCTCTCTAGTTGCTAACATATTCTAATTAGAGAGATATGTGGCATAGTAGCAGTTTGCTTGAAAGATCCGCAATTTTAATCAATCAGAAAGAGATGGGAATAAAGCAAACACAGTTCTCGGCAGAACCAGTAGAACTAGGGTAGAGTTTCAAAATCAAGGGAAGTCATTCCACTTGTGTAGAGCTTGAGTGGACAGTACCCCCCCCCCCGCCTTTTAAATGCTGTGTCCACTTCTAGGAATACTAACACTGCATCCACAGATCAGTTACTTATTGTGCTGTATTTGTATATTTCGGAATAAAGCACGGATATATCTGGAATTTCCATGCTTTTTTTCCCAGAATATCCAAATAGAGTGGAATATGTAGTCAAAGTCTGGATGCAACCTTTAAAAAGTTTGATATAAATTGCAGCAGGTTCAGAGAAGTGTGATGAAGATGGTCAGGAATGATAACACTGTTTAAGTGCCTGAAAAGATTCCTTAGAGGAGAAGGTTATGGCCTGATGTCTCTCTTCTGAGAATGCAAGATCAGGAAGAAGGGGCTCCTTCAGTTAGAATAGTGGTTTTCAACCTGGGGGTCGGGACCCCTTTGGGGGTCGAATTACCCTTTCAAAGGGGTCACAACGAGTCTCCCACCGCCCTTTCCTCCCACCTCCCAGCTGCTCCGCCCCTGTGGTTGGGGGTCTCCACAACATGAGGAACTCCATTAAGGGGTCGCGGCGTTAGGAAGGTTGAGAACTGCTGAGTTAGAATATTGGGTCATATGCTTTCTTTGTGACTGTATCCCCATCCAGATGGGGGAAATATAGTGCCTTGATAGTGATCCCACCACAGCCCTTTCCTCCCCTAAAACCTGTGAAAAACTGATGTTGAAAAACCAGATATATGGCCACCATGTGGAATTAGCCTGAGTGAATTCAAGGCAAAACTGGACAGAAATTGGTGTGGGACCCTATGGCCATGTCCCCATGGAGCTGTCCTTAACCTGGGGTGGATTCGGGGCAACCTTAATGTGAATCTTAATTCGCATTAAGGCGTCCACATGGTAATGGAGGACAGGGCGGGTTAAAAGCGAACCCGCTCGTTCACATGAAAACCGCAGCAAATCCTTGCTTTGGGATGCTGCGGTTTTCTCCACGACCACCACCCTTGCCTGACAAGTGCTGCTGCTTCTTACCTGGTTCACCAGCCATGTTTAATTATGAAAGGAGGGCTTGGTCGCCCTCCTTCCCTCCCCTCTCTGTCCTCCTCACAGCCTTGGATAGGGCAGAAAAACTGCTTCTAGCTCTTCAGCATGACCAGGACGCCCACAGCCCAAGGAAGCAGCTGCCACATAGTTTTTCCTCCACTCTGGGGGCAGGTTTCCAAAGCCCCACTCTGGCTGACGGAGTCCTGAGTGGCTGGATTCAGCGGTGGCAGCAGTAGTGACCCGCCGGTACCTCCTGTGTACACTACCTCACAAATGGCTCCACTTTGAGCCGGCGGTCTCCGAAGCTGCCATTGCTCCTCCACCTGACCAGTGGAAAGGACAGCCACTAGTCCGACCAGTGGCCGGGGCTCTCTATAGGGCTCTGCCTTCACTCGTGGGACCCAAAGGAGGTCAGCTTAGGCAGGTGCCTCCCTACCCAGAGAGGAGGAGCAGTGAGCCATTTCCCCTGGCAACGGCTGCCCGCCTCTCTATCGACTTGGTCAGGCTTACTTCAGAGGAGACATGCATGCAGATGCTGTCAGAAATGGACAGCAGCAAGCAGGGGCTTCTGCTGTTCACACAGTTGCCTTGAGGAGAAACCCTCCTGCAAAAGGCGTCAGACCCAAGAATCCACCACCCTCTGCTACCGCTTCGCGCTTTCTGTTGCCTGAGACAGAAGGTCAGCATTTTTGTTTTGTTTTGAGTGAGCAAAACTAACTCTCTTTCCCCTTTTCCGCAGCTACTGCATAAATGCCAGTGTGCTTTGAAAAGTTGACTCAAGTTGGCAAAGTGACAGCCGCGGCTGTTTTAATCATTTTCACCCGGGAGCGTCCACTTGACCCCAGGACAATACGTGTTGTCCCCTTATTTCAGATGTAGTACACTTGCAAAGTGGATTTTTTTTAACACGTATTGTCTCACATGTAGCCCATATTAGGGCTTTGCATGGAGATGCTCCCGAGACAAAGCAGGGTTAAATTCGGAATAAAAATTGCATGGAGACTGGCCTTATGTCTTCCGTGACCCCTTTGATTCTATGAAGTTGGAGCTTCTGTATGTAGTATTTTAATATATAAGAGTAGTGACAGGGTTAAAATGATCAAATTGTGAACAGTGATACCATTCTTCTTTATTAATGATGGTATTTTATAGTATTATTGGATATTGTTTATCTGGATGCACCTGAGGCCCATATGACAGGGGGGAATCATCTTTTTCTCCTTTCAGTTTTCCACCAGGACAATAATATGCATTTGATGGATTATTTAATCAGCTCCAGCATGGCTTTACTTTCTTTTAGATTGCTACCACGGGGCAGGGGAATCCTCCTCATTGATTTGGGCTGGGATGACAGAAAGAGTCCACCGCTTTTTCTATGGTAACGTTTACAGAACTTGGAATGTCATCTACTGGGCCTGTCTACATGGATCCTTGATGATGTACAGTACTGTGGTTCTATGACCAACCTGGACCCACAGTGTCAGATGTCATCAGATTGACAGTCTGAAAATAGCCACAGAGTGTGGATGACACAAACTGTGGACAGAAGGAGGAGAAGAAGAAGAGTTGGCTTTTCTAACTGGCTTTTCTTGCCCATGTAAAGGCACTTAAAGTGGCTGACAAGCCTTTTGTTTTTCTCCCCACAACAGAAGACCCTGTGAGGTAGGTGGGGCTGTGATAACTCAGAAGAGAGCTGTGACTAGCCCAAGGTCACCCAGCTGGCTTCATGGAGGAGGGCGGAATCAAACCTGGTATTCCCAGATAAGAGTCCGGCTCCTTAACCACTAGACCAGACTATATCTCAGTGTTTATATTGGGGAATCTCAAATGAACCACCTGTTTTTATTAAAATATCATGTGTCAATATGTGGCTGCCATTTACAACTTTAGTAAAAACGGAGCACAAGCAGTATATAGCACCAAGGCAGCATCTAGACAGTTGTGATATTGGCTTTCTCAGAGCAAGAGGCTCTGGAGCTGCCACACAGTGGGAGACAGACTCCTGAATCCTAATAGCCATGGAATGACAGTTCTGCATTTACAAGATTTCCATCTGTACAGTTTTTATGACCGACTAGAAATAGTCCCCGAAGTCGGTCAGTCATTTTTGGTTCAATAGGAAACATACACAGGTGGAAAATTAGCCTGTTAATTTACATCCTCTGTCTTTCCGTCACTCTGCACAGTGGAGGAGGTGGCAAATATACTGACAATCCAGCATCCGAGTTGTTTCTTCTACTCTACAACTAAGGTAACTCCAAGGCTGGTTTCTGCTCCTTGGGGCATCCTATAGGCTGGTAATGGGCAGGCCTGTTTGCTGCTGAGCCCCAAGGGTGCCTGAGAAGTGACCTTTTTTAAGCCATGTGGATGCAGCCTGTATGTCTTCCGCTTGCTGGCAACCATCCCAGAAAAACCTGTTAGTGGATTATAATTGTCTTGGGACACTTTTTCCAATAGCAGCCTGAGAGGGTGACAATTAAATTAGATGCCATGTGAATTGCCCATGGACTGAATAAAGAGTCTTTACAACTAGTTTGGGGTTTTGAATGCATAGCATTTCTGCAAAGCAGAGAAAGGCACAGGGAGGGAGGGGATGGAAGTCTACCTTCTGAACCTTGGGTTGATGTTGGCAATACCAGTTACTTAAGCCCTTGCTGAAGGATTTAGAATAAAAGATAACTCTCCCCTTCCACTGGCTCTAAGGGTAGCCTTTTCACTTTCTGCTATGGAAGCAAGAGTGGGACAGAAAGGGCGAATCCCCACAGCAAGCTTATTTCGCTTTCCCTAAACCAAAATAATAGAACCAGATGGAAACACGAATTTGCCTGTTCCCATTACTTTTAACATAATTGCGTTCGATCCGGACTCTGAGGATCGTTCGTGGGGTACGTAAGTCAAAGTGGGACTCAAGTGGCTACTTTTTAAAAGCCACTTTTCGGGGCTGTCCTGCCCTCTTCCTCCTGCCATGGACACGCCACCCATAAGGGACCCCTTCACGGAGCCTAACTGGGTGGCTGGGTGGCTGCTGCTTCCATGGATGGAGGAAAAATGGCAGCGGGCAGCCAGCCAGCGATTCTTTCCCCTCCTCTCCCCATTGCTCAGGGCACACAGCAGCAGCGGCAACTAAAGCCCCTTTGCTTTAAACATTCACATTCAGCTGCTTTCCTCCCTTCCTTTCCCTTTCTAAAGTCAGAACTTTTAGAATTGTGCAAAATTGCAACATGGTTATCAGGTTGACGTGGTTCCATTGCTACAGTGTAGCGCTGCTGTTAAGGGTGGATTTTAAACACTGAAATCACTGTCTTTGGAAGGAAGCTATTGGGAGAGGGAAACCCTAAACATGGATTCTCATCCCTTAAAATGTACTGTCCACACAGTAAAAAATGTAAAACGTTCCAAGCGCACAATACGGAGTGAGACCTGTTGAAATCAGGATTGAGATTCACCACGCTTTGGGAGGGGGGGTTAACATGGGAAAAGCTTGCTAAGCCAAACTGCCATGCGGACTTCGAGGATTGAAAACGTTTTGAATCCGAGATAAGGTTGCCATAAGACACAGCCTAAGAGTGTGGTTGGGGGGGGGGGGGATTTCATGACACTATAACTGTCTCCAAAAGCAAGAGTTGGATTGCCTCTTGCAATCCCTTCCAGAGAGCAGGGTGATATCATGCCTTGTCTGTTGCTGATCCTCCAATGGCATGGTGGGTGCTTCTGAGTATTTCAGTGATGCAGAAATGCACAAGTCCCAGCCCCTCATTTGCATTATGGGCATTTTTGGCCTGGTTTTGTCCCTGGACTTGTGCTGTGCCCATTTCCAGGCTGAAGATTGTGGGCGCAAGCACCCAGACAAGGTAAGCCATACTGCTATTTTGGAAAAATCAAGGTTAGGGGTTGATCTCCCCAGAATAACAATATGGTGGGATTTCACCCATATATTCTGGGTCTATGTTGAGATTGCCATGGATACATGTGGCAATGCCAATATAGTGCTGGAATGATCCTGGGTTTTAGGCCATGTCTGGACACAGTCTGGATTGTCCTTTCATCCTATAAGGAAGAAGCTTATGTGGCTCTCGCCTTCTTTCAAACCAACACTGCCACAAATCACATGAATAACTGATTCTTTTATTTTTTAAAAATACATAACATCCACATAGGGGGGTGGAGAGCTGCAGGATTGCCGTGGTATTAGTCTGTTACAGCTAGACGTTTGTGTGAATCAGGAAATGATGAGGTGCTGACCATCTCAGAGACATCCATTCATGTGAAATTTACGGGTATGCACAAATGCAATTTTTGACATTCGATTTGATTCAAATTGAATATTTGAATGTCCAAATTCATACAAAAAGAGAAAAAACTAATGCATTAAAATTTGAACCGATTTGAATAAATTTTATCTATTTGTACAAATATTCAATTCGTATTTGATTATTCAAATGTCGACAACATTCATACACATCTGTATGCATCTGTACACGTCCATACACATCCATTTTAAAAAATATTTATTCTATTTATATCTCACCCCATACGCGTAGGTCTCAGGGCGGGTTACAAGCTTTAAAACAACAGATTAAAACAATGATATCCATAAAAACACTTTTTAAAAATCCAGCATATTAAAAAATGTAGACTAAATATTAGAATACTAGTATCTGCAGTGGAGGAAAAATGGTCACATTGGCCAAAAGCCAGGCCAAAGAGGTGCGTCTTCACAGCCTTCCTAAATGTATACAGAGAAGGGGCATGATGCACCTCTAGGGGGAGACTATTCCATAACCTGGGGGCCATTACCAAAAAGGCCCTTTCCTGGATGCCTACCCGCCTCACTATAGTGGGTGGTGGGACAACCAGAAGAGCCTCGCCTCCAGATCTCAACGTATGGAAGAAGGTGTTCCTTTAGATATTTGGGGGCCAAGTCATTTAGAGACCCGGTGACACACAGCACCTCTGTCTTGTCTGGATCCTGGACGCATCCCGTTTTCATCCCATACATATCCATACAGATGCGTATGGGTACGAATAAGATGCGTACAGATACGTATGTAATGCATACGTATCTGTACACATACGAATGTCCCAATAATTCATACAGATGATTCAAAACATTCTAAATTTGTTTGAATGTTAAAAAACGAATGTATGGACGTTTGATTCAAATTTGAACATCCAAGTTCAAACAAATTCGATCAAATGTTGAATGTTTTGAATATTCGTGCACATTCCTAGTGAAATGAGCTTAGAGAGAAGGGAAAGCATAGAGGGGGAAATGAGCCCAAAGATTTTGTTTTACTTTGGATATTTAAAAAAAAAATCTGCACTGTTGATCTCTTTCATTAGCAAAGTCAGTGAAGCATCCTACTAGCTAATCAGCTCCCTGCTTCCTTCCTAAAATCCTTTAATTGGCACCTGCAAGGTCACAGACCAAGTGATACATCTTCGTGTCCACTTTAAAGTCATTTCTGTCCCCGTCCTTCTGCACAAATGCTTCTGTCGTGACCTGGACAGCAGCCCCCTGCCAGAAAGGGGCCTTTAAAATGAAGCTCTCGAGGTCTGAGGTTTGCGTGGCAGATGGATGTGTCTTTTTAACATTATGCAAATGTCACTCCATGATTCCTGTTTACTGCGGGCTCCCAGAGCCTCTCTCCAGCCTAGCAGTTTGAGGCTTGGCTTGCTCTCTGATAATTGTATCTGCATTAAAGCAGGCAGCCCTGCAGGGATCTACTGTCTCTCATCCTCCCTGGCTTGCAGCCAGGCAGCAAGATGTGGATTTCCCAGTATAGGAAGCATATAAAAGCGATACCAATCACTGGCGAAAGTCAAGGGAAGGCTGAAGTCTTGTACCCTATAATTAAGTTTTATTTGGTTTCATTTCTGAGGCTTGGTGTTGATGGCTTGTTGGCGATATGGACTGCCACTGAGCTCGAACCAATTCATTGACAGAATTACAACTATTATCAGCCACTGGTGATTCCCTGGAAATGTGAAATAATGTTTCTAGGCAGACACTCATTGCTGTGGAGATAATTTAGGAATCACGGCTGCCCTTTAAGCTTTTGATTGAACTACACACACACACACAGAGAGAGAGAGAGAGTCTTTCCCCATGGTGTTCTGTACATGGCAGAAGGAGTTAACAGCAGCGTTGTATCAATTTCCAAACACCCTGGATAGAAATCTTGTCATTATTCCTGGCTTTCAGTGTTTAATTCAGTTACACAGGGTGGCAATAATAAATACAGATAGACATTTCATTCAAGAGAGCAAAGACAAAGGCAAGTGAAATGTATTATCGTCGCGTCGTTCTTGCAATTTTAGCTGAATCTGATTTCCCCTGTTCCCAGGTAGGACAATCCAGAGTTGATAACTCTTGCAGTTTCATCAGATATCTCATGTCGCCAATGGGAAATATGAGTCATAGGGAAATCATTGTCTTATTGAAGGTCACAAAGAAAACAGAGGTCAACCCTGAGAAGGGCAGTCTGCTTCTAAGAGTGTAATTTTAATCACGAGGCATGCTATTTTAGAAAAGGATTTATAGAAGCCTGTATTATGCAAGTCAGGGTTATCTCCACATAGGCAACATAAATTTAAGTTTGTGTTAAAATTGGTCTATCGTGGAACAGTTAAATAGGAGAGGGCAGCATCACCCCCATAATTCATGTTGGAGTGGAACAGAAGCCCTGCCTGAGAAGAACCTTGCCATCTCTCCTAGCCTAGACCACTTTGCCCTCTGGGTGACTCTCCAGCCTGGCTGGACATGGACATCTTGGAGGAGGTGATTCATTGTGGGACTGGGGCCTTTCGTCAGCTATTCTGGACTCCATGTGGTCTCAGCTACACCAGAGACCATAAAGGACAGCTTATGGTTTTCAGTTGCCGGAAGCCCTGTCTGAGGAGGAGAACTGTGCCATGTCTCGTGGGGGTGGTTTAGTGGTGGCAGCCTAGATCACTCTACCCTCTGGGTGAATTTCTAGCCTGACGGGGCACAAACATCTTGGAGGAGGTGATTCTTTGTGGGACTGGGGCCTTTTGTCAGCTGTTCTGGACTCCACTTGGCCTCAGCTGCCTCAATTTGTGTGTGTGTGTGTGTGTGTGTTTGGCTTATGGTGCAATTTTTATAATGTATTTTTGTTATGATGTTTTTATTATTATTTTGCATTGTGTATTTTCCATTTGTTGTAAACTGCCTTGGGCAAATTTTCGTTTGGAAAGGCAGTCTACAAATAAAATGGAATAAAAAAAAAAGCCAAGCTGTATTCAAAAAAAATCAGAAATAGCTTGGCTTATTTTCCAGAGTCTGTATAGCTTCAGAAGTTGCTTGCTTATTCTTCCCTTCTATTCACCCTTTCCTTTAAATAAGAATTATCTTGTTGGGAGAGCAGAAGGTGGCACTTCAGCTGTAGAAAGACTCAAAAGAGGGAAATGAGGTCTGTCGCTCATTTGCAGTCGACTCCGGGAAGAGATTTCACAAGGCCTACTGAGGCTTTTATTTATTTATTTCTTGGCACACATTACCAGAGCTTCTGGAGAGAAATGGGAGAGAGATAGGATCTTTCCTCTTTCTGTAGCTTAGTGACCCTACAGCCTACCTAGGTGGGAAGTCTTGTTAAAGAGAAGAAATTTGGGGAGAGTGCGTGGGAAAATAGAAAATCTATTCTGTCTGGATCAGATGTTAGTTTGAGCTCTGAAGCATTGCAGTGTGCTCAGTTTCTTTAATGGCTTCATTATAAAAGCCCAGAATTCATGTTTAGGCCAAAGCTTAGCAAAATCTCTTGTCTTTCTGTGGCAAAACCCAGTTTCAAATACTCCATCCATCCCACTGTACAGTACAAGAAACAGAACCCAGCTCATGGCTGTTCAGACTCTGAAGAGGCTTCTTCAGTCTGGAAAGATACTGTTTAAGAGAGGACCTGACTGAAATATATAAAATCATGCATGGTATAGAAAAGGTGGATAGCGAAATTTTTCTTTTCTCTATCACACAACACTAGAAACAGGGGGCACTCTATGAAGCTGATGGGTAGCAGAGTCAGATCAGGGGAAGTAGTTCTTCACTCAGATGGTCATCAGTCTATGAAATTTGCTGCCAGAAGATGTGGTAACAGCAACCAGCCTAGATGGCTTTAAGGAAGGATTAGACAAATTTATCTATGACAGATATATCAATGGCTACTAGAATGGATGCCTAAGTACATCTGTCAGGCTGCGGGGGGTGGGGGGGACAAGCAGGATGCCTCTAAGGCCTAAGAGATGATTTGACCACAGTTATCCATGCTGTGCTAACATTTAGATTGGACTACTGGAATGCACTCTACATGGGGCTGCCCTTGAAGATGGTTTGGAAGTTGCAGCTAGTTCAAAATACAGCCACTAGGGTGCTGACCAGGACAGCTAGCCGCATGCACATCACACCGGTCCTAAAAGAGTTGCACTGGCTGCCAATTCACTACCAAGCCCAATTCAAGGTGTTAACTTTGACTTATAAGACCCCAAATGACTTGGGCCCCAAATGTCTAAAGGAATGCCTTCCTCATATTGACTTGCCTGCGCAGTAAGACCTAGAGGGGAGGCCCTCTTGGTTGTTCCACTGCCTTCAGAAGTGAGGCTGGTGAGCACTCAGGAGAGGGCCTTCTCAGTAATGCCCCCCAGGCTATGGAACAGTCTCCCCCTGGAGGTGCATCAGGCTCCTTCTCTGATTAGATTCAGGAAGCTGGTGAAAACGCACCTCTTCGCTGAGGCCTTTGGCTAAATGTTGGTTGTTTGCCCCCTACTGCAAACTGATATTGTGCTTTTTAAAAATATATATAAATTAATTAAGAGTGTCCCTGTTCCCTCCCACAACATTTTCCTTTTGTATCATTTCTCTTTAGATTGTAAGCCTGAGGGCAGGGTCCTATCTAAGATTTTTATAATATTGTAACTCGCCCTGAGACCTCCAGGTATAGGGCGGGATAGAAATACAAATAAGTAAGTAAGTAAGTCCTGAGACCTCCAGGTATAAGGCAGGATAGAAATACAAATAAGTAAGTAAGTAAAAGTAAGTAAGTAAAAGTAAGTAAGTAAGTAAGTAAGTAAATTTGCTGGGATTTGAGAGCAGGCTGTAGCTAGCCAATCAGATTTGCCCTTGTCTCTGCTTGATACGCCCATGGCATTTGGTGGGCCACTTTGTGAGACAGGATGCTAGACTAGATGGACTGTGGCCTGATCCAGCAGGGCTCCTCTTATGTTCTTATGTAACTGGCTTTCTTTAAAGAACTTCAGGTTCACATTTGAGTTCCACAGAGCACAACTGTGAACTATAAACTGATAAAAAGGCACCACCTGCACAGTTTTTGTGCTATTCTTAATGTAGAGGACGCTGCCTACACACCTCCATTTCCTCTGTCAGTTTAGAAAACTGTTCTTTGGAATCGGGAGTGGAAAGAGTGGTTTTGGTTCTATGCTAACCCAAATGAAAATTGGTCCCATTGGACATAATACCTCATACATACATTAGCAGTCCTGAACTGCCATTCGCACAAAGAGGAAAGGGAGAATGGACTCGAGCCCTGAACTATTTTGTGTGGTGGGGTGATATGTCCCATTTTCACTTATGGAACAACTGCTATGGCATCAGAAAATTCTCTTTTTAGTGAGCCAGTTTGGTCTAGTGGTTAGGGAGCTGGACTCTTATCTGGGAGTACCAGGTTTGATTCCACACTCCCCCATGAAGCCAGCTGGGTGACTTTGGGCTAGTCATAGCTCTCTTCTGAGCTCTCGCAGCCCCACCTACCTCACAGGGTGTTCTCTTGTGGGGAGAAGACCAGAAGGTTTGTCAGCCACTTTGAGTCCCCTTAAATGGGTGAGAAAAGCGGGGTAGAAAAGCCAATGCTTCTCCTCCTCCTCCCCCTCCTAAAATTGTGACCCATGGGAAGGATATATCCCAACAATTCCCACAATTTTGCTCTGGGTGATATGTGGAAAGTGATATAGCTTGTTCCCTCCTTGCAGTGTACAGAATCCATCAGGTTTGTGAAGGCTGGGACAGTGTCAGGAACTTAAAAAAGAAAAGAAAAAGACCAGGGATTGTTGCTTGTCTTGACTAAGGTTTCAAAAATTTGTGAAAGGATGGAATTAGAATTCACAGTACAGGAAAAGATTCCTCCTTGCACACCTGCCAGATTTGACATTTAACTACGAGAACGACAAGCATGGCACGCTGGCATTTTCCACACATTTGTTCTCCATAGAGAAGCAAAAATGTACCCTTGTGTGTAGTGATAGTCTATACTTTATTTATTTACAATCAAAGTGGAATAGAGAAGGAAAAGAAAGGAGGAGAGAGCCCCCCCCCCCCCGGGTAGGATCAAAATCCTAGCCTACTGTATCATTTCCAGTACCCTCAGGCAAGATGTCAGTCTTCTGGTGGTAGTTGGTAGAGAGGTCCCTTCTCCCTTAGAAAAAAGATGGTGGATCTCCCAGTGTACACTCTCTTCCCTAATGCGCTCAGGAAAATGTTACTCAGCCTTCTGATGGCAGGTGGAAGAAAGAACAATCAAAGCCTGGATTGGATGGATGGATGGAAGCAAAGATTTCAGTTGCATCATTGCACCCTGCAGTCCTGATATGTGGACTGCTGGTGATATGACTTGAACAGCATTAAAAAGCTCGGTGATGTTTTCTGTGTCTCATAGAAGCCTCACAATGTAAATCTGTTAATGGCTCTATAAACGGCTTTATATATAAATATATAGGGAAGAGAGAGAGATGGATGGATGGATGGATGGATGGATGGATGGATGGATGGATGGATGGATGGATAGGGATGGATAGGGATGGATAGGGATGGATAGGGATGGACGGATGGACAGATGGATTTGTTTAGTGGAAGGTGATATAGAAATGTCCTAAATAAATGAATAAATAAACAAATATCTAACTAATCAACAACAAACAATTATATCAGTCACCTACAGATTCCACAGCATGCCATGGTCACTCACCATACCAGTTCTTGAACCATTGTCTGAGCTTGTGGAGAAGAGGTCTAGTGAATACTACCTGTAAAATATAATATAGCAATATAATTTGTGTTAATCAAAATATTTGGGCCTACATAGTATATTACAGTCTGATTGCTCATCAGTGTCACAGCCAGTGAGTCAGAGTAACAGCCATAGGGGTTGTTCAAACACCTTCAGCCAAGTAAGTGCCTCAGAGCATTGGATGCTATTGCTAGGGATATAATTTATACTAATAAAGATGTGCCAAAGACCTAGTTACTTTATGAATGCATTTATGCTGTTTTCTTGGCAAAGGTAAATAATCCCCCATTACCCTCCTCTTGGCGTGCCAGAATTTTGAGGCTGTGACACAACAGGTTTTGGGGAATTATTCTATGTCTTAAGCTACAGCCATCATCATCATCATCCTCTTAGCAGATTGCACAGACCACCAGATACAACGCCTTGAGTAGTTTTGGTCTATGAATGATTTAGAAGGCTATTCAGTATCTTTCAAGATTATGGCCAGTTTCAAGTAGTCTTGCTTTTTACAGTTGTGACATTGTTTTCTCTTTGGGTGCCATCCAAACATTTGAGTTTCTATGGCATTGCATCTAATGGCCGAAAAAGTTCTGGCACAATTACTATCTTTTCTGCTGAGAGGTGTTGGATTTCAGTAAAATTATTATTATTTGTTATGTGTTGCTTGCATAATCCACCAGATAGAGTGACTGGAATTTTGGCTCATCATTTATTTGTATCCTTTAGAAGTGGTTGTAGCTCAGCTGTAGAGCCTTTTCTCAGGAGGAAGCAATGGCAAACCATTCTGTATCTTTGGTAAGAAAATAATGTAGAGCTAGATCTGACTCAGTGATTCCACACAAAAACCAGGAGTTTAGGCATCAGTGAGAAGAATGCAGCTACTTCCAAGTAATGCCACTACCAATTACCAATGCCACTACTGCTTCTGTAGATTTTGTGATATTTTCTTAAAAACAGATTTCATTTTTTTTCCCTGCCCAGTTACAAAAACAAGGGAAAGTCAGTGAAACTTGGTGGCTTGGCAACAGGTGAGGAACTGTGTACAATGCATCACAATGCAGTCTAAGGGACATACACTAATAATTCCTTGTGTTTGTTTGTTTTTTCTTTCAGGTGGAGCGGGAAATAGCCATCCTGAAGTTGATAGAACACCCCCATGTTTTAAAGCTGCACGATGTTTATGAAAATAAAAAATATTTGTAGGTATTATTCTTTGCCACCGGGAGGGCAAAGGAGAAACTATTATGAATAAAACGTGTTGATATTTCTTAACATGGGGCATAAAAGAATCTGTGGTTCAAGTTTTATTTTTAACTCCCTTCCCCCTTATTTTAGGTTCTTTTGAGCAGTGTCTGCTAATTGTAATGTGATCATTCAACCAGAAGTGTTAAATTGCAAGCTGTGTGGTGTTACTATTATTGGTTATAGCTTTCCCCATTTTAGCATTAAAAGTGTTTTACAGCGAGCGTGACATTCCTGTTAAAACCGCAATGTATTTTACTACCATTAAAACTGGTTACATATTTTGACGGAATGGTTTTGGCAGCATGAAAGAAGTCTCTCACAACCTACCCTATACCCTATCTCACTCCATTATAGGGATATTTTAATTTCTCCTGCAATCTCTGAAGACTTACTAGATCAAAAGCACACAAAAGGTCCACAAAACCTGTAAAGTTCCTTTTTGGGGCCCTGAACTGGGCCATATTTGCACTCACCTTATCTGTTCCAGTACAGGGAGGGCTATACCGGAATAAGCAATTCGTCCCATGCTGGGATAGATTGCTCCTGGCCTGGAACAAAGCTATTTGCATTGGGACATCCTGTCCATGCCAGCCGATGTCCTATTTCTGAAGCTCATGCCAACTTTTGGAGCAGTCAGGGAGTGCCTCCAAATGCTTAGAAGGCTAGGAATTGCAAGCATTTGGTTGTGCCACCAAAATGGGTCCCCTGTGGTATATCAGCCATCTCGGTGTGCAGTCCACATGCCTCCATGGCCAGTCTGTCATCCCCTAGTACCACCACAGAACTCTTTAAAAAGGTCTTCTGGTTAACTGAACCAGGACTCTGTCCTGGGTGGATGGAGCATACTAGAAAGGGTAAGGGCCTCTCTGGACCACTCTAAGCTGTGGACCAAAGACATTCAGTCTATTCTACCACCCAGTTCAAAAAGGCCCTGAATTACCTGCTTAAGAGTAAAGCACTAGTTTGTTTCAGAACAATCATTTTGAAAACCAGTCTGTTCTCCATTAATAAGTATCTATTTTCCCTCCCTCCCTGATAACGGGTTTTTGTAGGAGTTTGTGTGTGTATAATTTAGATGAAAAATCAAGAAGGCCAACTGGCCTTCAGTTCTTAGGATCTTTTCTACAACCGTTTTTGTGCATAGAGGCAGCAATACTAGTCTTCCATCCTGATGGGGAAATACCTGAGGAATTAATATCAGAGAACAATTTAGGAAGAACTGGAGCTCACCACTAGGCCTTATGTCTAAAAATTCAAGAGGGTAAATTATCTTCAGCTGTATCTTTCCAATCTAGGTTTAGATATTATTTGGCCATAAACCAGTTACCTCCAATACATGCGTTTAGATCCCCATATAGCTTCAGAAAGAAATTTTAACTAGCTTCCTCTGAAAATTCTCAGTCAGACATTTACAAGGAAGAGCATAAATGTCCATGCTCACTAACAGTAGTTCAAGAATCAGCTATGTGGTCACACCTTGATGAAATAGTTCGTCTTATTACGCTGGACTGAAGACGTGCTAACCATAGTCACACCCTATATCTGCTAATCCTTCCTCAGTTTAGGTTGCTATTATTATATCTTTATGTTATTGTACCGAGTCTCCTGTATGTACATCTGTCGTTCTCCGCTCCTCCCAACTTCATCAACACACACGTGTACACACATACACCAGAAAAAAACGTGTGTGTGTGTGATTGGAATAATATCCTTATTTATCACTGGGTGAATGGGAAGGAATTTCTACCCATTATAGTACAGTTCACCCCCTTTAGTTCTCTTTCCCGATCATACCCAAATAATGAAAACGGATTAGCACACTGTAAAAGTTGTGAGACTTGTGAAAACCAGGACTCTGGAAAGTCCAAGTGGAGGGTGGAAAATCCACAGATAAAATGAAAAGGTGTGAGTGTTGCACTCAGAAAATAGACTGAAGATGTTTTAAAGGTTATGACCACAGCCTAGATGTTTTTCTGAATGCAGGACATTTTCTTCACCAGTGAACTGTGTCCATAGGAAATGTTTAGCTGTTCTCTTTCAAAAATAAACTCTTTCAAAATTTACTTATTCTGTTTCAAAAATATGTGTGTATATGCTAGGGACGTGAATGAATGACAAATTTTGACATTTGATTCAATTCAAATCGAATATTCAAATGATGAAATTGGTATGAATAGAGAAAAAATGAATATATTAAAATTTGAATCAATTCAATACATTTGTAGCTATTCGTAGGAATATTCGATATGAATTTGATGATACTAATGTCAACACATTCATACGCATCCATACACATTCCCTTTTTATCTCATATGCATCCCGTTTTCATCCCGTACGTATCTGTACGGATGAGTACGGAAACGAATAAGATGTGTAAGGATACATATGTAATGCATACATGTCTGTTCACATACGAATGTCCAAATGATTTTTTTAAATGATTCAAAATATTTGTATTCATTTGAATATTAAAAAATGAATGTCCGGGCATTCGATTAGAATTTGAATGTCTGAATTCAGCCAATTTGATTGAATAACGAATATTTTGAATATTCTTACACATACCTAGTATATACATTTGGTGGAAATGTCTAACCAAATGTAACTGCTGTCCTGTCTGGATATAGGGTGTTTTTCCACTGTCACTAAAAGTACCCATTAAGTACCCATTAATGGGTACAAAAATGCCATTATGTACCCATTAATGGGTACTTAATGGGTACTTCTAGTGACAGTGGAAAAACACCCATAATTTACTTGTTTGTAATTTTTGTAGTTAGTATTTCTTTAGGAAGCAACTCATATTGAGAGTGAATAACTTCTTGAGACTTTTGGCAATTGGCAGAGCTTACACTTGGCAAAAACACAGTGGTTAGCATATTTTGGAGTTCACATGCAAAAATAGGGACTCTAACATAACTGAGATGTGTGCCAAAGACAGATGACCCCATTATAGAATGGTTATCAAATAGGGAGCTTCAGGATTGTAATTTGAGTCTATCTCAATGCAGTGGCCCAGCTGTGGTATCTTTATATGATAACAAACTAAATGCTTTAATTAGATTCATCATTTTGTTATGCCATGAAATTTTTAATTTTATACATTTGCATGCTGCATATTAATGTTTGCAAGTAGCCATTGACAAGATTTTTAAGATATAAGACTGAAATGATGGCAAAATAAAATAAAATTTGTATAGGCTGAAAGCGTAGGTCCTTATGTTGTAGAATATCCTACCTTTCCTACCAGGCACTTCTACCAGTAGGATTTTACAGCTTAATCCTATGCATGTTTGTTCAGATATAAGTCCTATTAGGTATGTCTATAAATGGTTGTGATCTTAGCCTGCCTTTGAAGGCAGATTATCTTGAGTTGCAATGTTTCTCTCATCTACCTAATGGACTTTGTCTCTCAAGCAAAGGGTTTTCCATCTCCATGATCAGCAGTGAAGCTTCTGAGCCTGATCCAAGATGCATTCGGTGGAGTGGGCTCCTCCCCAAAATAACTCATGTCAAAATAAATCCATTACTTAATTATGGAAGAGCAATGTGTTGATGTTGCTCCGGGAACAAAAGAGTAGCCTGTGAATTGATCAAAGATTGTCATAATAAGTGGGTGATGGTAGTGATGTTAATGATTTTAATAGCCTATGCAGGAGTAACAGATCTTGCAATGCTGCACAGAATGCCTTTGTAGAACCAAGTTAACTTGGAGCACAGATTGTCAATTTAGATATTACAGTTTTAATATAGTTTTGTTTTAATGTGTTGAATTTTAAGTGTTGTTAATCACCCTGAGACCTTCGGGTATAGGGTGGGATAGAAATTCTGTTTCAGAAGGGGGAACGATTTAAGGGTCAGATTTTATTAACAACAAAAAGGTAAGTCTGCACTGACCACCATTTTGGACTTCCTAGAGCAGCGGTTCTCAACCTTCCTAATGCTGTGACCCCTTAATGCAGTTCCTCATGTTGTGGAGACCACCAACCACAGGGGCAGGACAGCTGGGACAGGGAAGGAGGGGTGGCAGGAGACTTCTTGCGACCCCTCTGAAAGGGTAGTTTGACCCCCAGAGGGGTCACAACCCACAGGTTGAGAACCGCTTAGGCAATATAAGCATGAGTAAGGGTATTGTTGAGTAAGGGTATCCTAGTAAGCTTGTTGACCCGGTATACTGGTCAGTGCAGAATCGCCTTTAAGATGTTCCAAATTTATTTCAGACCAGAGCAAGCATGGTTTGGAAGGTAGCAATAAATACAACAGCTTTGCTTTTTAAGACCTTTCCACTCTCCCCATTTTATATGGGATTTTTGCTGTACTTGCCTGTTTTGGCCATGAATGTTGGCAGCAAAGGCCTGCAGCCAGGGCAGGGCAGAGGAAAAGACAGAAATTGTATAATCTCAGCACTCTCCCCATTTTTTGCTGTCCCCGTACTGGATACACTCCTGTAAGGGGTAATGCAGGCTGCACCGCAAGGAAGATGAATGTTTTAAGTCCAGAGGAACCTGGGGAAGAACTGATGGATATCAACCTCTTTTAGCTGGTAAATTTATAGATTTGTGTGAGATTGAAAATCCAAGCAGCTTGCGGAAAGCTTCCAGCTTTTGAAATATATGGCACAGATTTTAGATTTAAACCTGACTAGGGATGTGCATGATCCCCCACCCCTTTGTTTCACATTGAAGTGAATGGCCACCGTACTTTGCAAATAGAGCACTGTGAATGTGGGAGAGTTTGAATTCGCTTTGAACCTTTGACATAGTTTTTCATGAAGAGAAGGGATTCAGCCCTTTCCGCTCTTGCTGTGGTTAATCCAGATTAGTGGGACCTGGCTCAGTGAAATCTGCACTAGTAAGATCCAGATTAACTAGCCATCGCGACAACCTTCACAGCAACTGTGGCAGCAGCGGTGATTGGGTAGCAGTGCTGCCTGGGGAAGCTGTGAGCTGCCTTTGAAGTGGCTGCGGAGGCAAAGCTAGCAGCAGCAGCAGCGATTAGGAGTTGCTGCCACTGTGGGAAGCAACCAGCTGCCTTCAAAGCTGCCGTGGAGGTGTGGATGGCAGCAGAGATGACCGAACTGTATCGCCGCCAGGAGAAGCAGCCAGCTGTCTACTGCAGTCAGGCTGCAAAATGAGGAGTGTAACAAAGCTTCTCACGAAGGGCCAATAGGTTCGCGTCTTATGCAAAGACCACTCTTTGAAGGTAGGCTTGTTCACCTCTGCAGATGAAGGCTTGAACCTTCACAATTCAGTTAGATTGCAAAGGTGATGAAAATATTTTGCACATCCCTAGTCCCGGAATTACCATGCAAGCCCAAGTAAGCAGTTCATTGGTTTAAGCCCTAAAGTGAGGCTAAATCAGACAAGAATTAGAAACGTACACCATGAAGTCCTCTGTTGAGGACCAACTGCTGTCGATGTGCAAAAGTGTAGCTATTATGATTAATATAGGTGATCTAAAGAAATCGCTAAGGTTGTTAAGGCTGGCAAAATGGAAAGCTAATGAATCAATAAATAGATTAGATTGGAGGAATAACGCCAAATGCATTGGGAGCGAGTGTGCCTAATTAGACTGTTATGATTGGCAATACGGAATGTTAATTGATCAATAAGCAAATGAGGTTTGGAGGAATAATACTGAACAGGTGGTTGAGAAGTGCCTGTGGGGAGGTGAAAGAGTTCATCTGTTCAGTTGGTACTATGGACAGCTCAGGGTTGGATAAAGAAATCTGAGTGGGACTAGGCAAGCAAAGGCATCCTCTCTGCTTCATTATAAACAAGTCCTGTATAAACAGCCTCACCTTTCCATTAGGCTGCATGCGGCATGATTTCTTAGGCCCCACGTGAATGATGGTTGATATTTTAGATGCCAAAGACTAATCGCAGTGAAAAGCTGGGGACGGTTTCTTCAACAAATGTTAATTTCACAAATCATGTTTGACTTTTAGTTTATGATTTAATTTGTGACAAGGGCTTTGGTTGAGTAGATTCTTAATGCGGCCATGAATCAAATTCTTTCTGCACAGTTTATTTAAGGCTAAAAATGCATCAGGGCAGGGAATTAAAAATTTAGCAGCCTAACACAGCTAATGTGACATCATTCGGCCACAGTTCTCTCTCTCTTTCTCTCTGTCTCTTTCCTTTCCTTCCCAGTACTTAGAAAATGCATTGACTAAGTGGTGAACTATTGCAATTGAATCAGCCTGGCAGATAAGGAAATTTAAGTGAAATGTTTATCCAACAAATACAAAATGAAAAAAAGACTGCTGATAGAAAATTAGTAATCCATAAAGAAGACTTTGGTCTTTTTGGCATATGTATTTTTTAAGTTATGTGATCTTTTCTTTTTCATAATTTTTACACCATGCAGATTTCACTAAGATGCTCTGGAAACATCTCTGTGATACAAGCATTACTAATAATTTTTATCAGAAGTCTGAAACAGCAGAAGCAAAACACCTACATAGTGTGGCTTCTGCTTAAAAAGAAAGAAAGAAATGCATTGTTTCTCATTTAATCCAGTTTAATTTAACAATCAGGGCTTAACCTTCCAGAAGAGACTGTGATACAGTGGTAAAGCAAACTGCCTGGAAAGCAGAGAGTTGTTGGTTCAATGTCCACCCTCTCTCCAGAAGTAGGCAATAGGAATATGCATGAATATTCAAAGCATTTGAAATTCGATCAAATTCGTTTGAATTCATGCATTTGAATTTGAATCAAATGTCTCTAGATTCAAATTTAAATGTTCAAATGAATCTTGAATCTTTCAAATTGTTCGTACGAATTATTCAGACATCCGTATGTGTATGGATATGTACACATTACATACATATCAGTGTGCATCTTATTTGTATCCGTACACGTTTGTATGGATACATACCAGATGAAAAGATGTGTATAAATGCATATGGATGCATACAGATGCTTACGGATGCATACAGATGTTGACAACATTCAAATACGAATGTTGGTATACGAATGTTGTCAACATTCGTATCTTCAAATATGAATTGAATATTTGTACAAATGGATACAAATGTATTTGATTTTAATTGAATGTGAATACATTTTAATTTTAAACTTTCAAATTGATTTGAATCTTTGGATATTCCGTTTGAATCAAATGCTGAAAATTGCATCTAGTAGGCAATGGCAAACCACAGGCTTTTCCGCACTGCAACGCGTTCCAAATGGAACGCGTTCAGGCAGGAAGCTTAAGACAGCTCCGGGTGCTTACCGTGTGAACGGTAAAAGCGCCCAGAACTGTCTTGGCCGGCAAAGGCCGGCCAGGGGCGCGGAGACAGCTGCGGAGGCAGATCGGCAGTCAGCTGATTGTCAAACAGCTGATTGCCAAACCTGCGCCGGCGGGGGAGGCGGGCCCGTGGCTGTTCAGGAGCGAGAAGCAAGCGCAAATCCTTCTCCTCCCGAACGCCTGCGGGCAGTTCGTCCGCGCCCGAATGCATGTAGAGCACTTCAAAGTGCTCTACATTTGGAACGCGTGAGAGACAGCTCCGGATACGTCGGATCGCAAGCCCCGCGGCGGCAATGCGTTTGCCGCGTTCCGGGCTGTCTCCCGCGCGTTCCAAACCCCCGTGCGAAAACGTCTCACTTCTGTATCTCTTCCAAGAAAACGGCATATGGGTGCCCATGCAGTTAACCAGGATTTGGAAATGACTTGGTAGTACCCAGCAACAGCAACAGCTTTGGCCATCAGCTCAGTTTATTAGAGTTTGTCCCAAAATTCCCAGTTATGTTTATTGTACTGTGTAGCTTCTGTTTTTACTTTCTTGTTTTGTTTTACTTTTTATATTGTGTTTTCTTTGCAAATCACCTTGGTTTTCTTTAAAAGTTGATGCTGAAGGGGACATTGATGTGATAGCAGTGTCCCAAGTTACAGGCAAGAAATTGTAGCTCAGTGATAGGAGCATCTGCTTTTCTGCAGAACATCCCAGGTTCAATACCTGAAAGAGGATGAGAAGGAAGCACTCGCTTGTTATTTTTTAAACTATGAAAACTGCAAAGATGTGACTATGTAGTCATCAATGGTTGATGCTAACTTGAGGGTACCTTTATTTTATGAAAATATATGTTGCAGTAGTGTCATTTATATGCAGGAATCACTATTTTGAGTTCCCATGTTGCAGTAACTATAGGCAAGGAATAGTCTATGTGATCCACAGATACAAATGCTGCCATGGCCATATATATATATATCTGAATAACAAGCTTTAGGCTGTCTATAGGCTGTCTGCATGGTTTGGTACACTTTTTTTCATGGTCTTCTGTATCAGAATAATCTGATAATCTAATTCTGTAGTAGTATCCTATTGCTAGAAAGTTGGCAGTTCACCTGCAAAATGTAGTTCGACTCATAGGCAACGTGGCATTCTGCATATAGGCATGGAAGCACATGTTCTGGCTTGGATCAAGCAATTTGGGTCAGGAAGGGAGAGGAAGCAGGGCTCATGCTGGCAGCCATCTGCATGGCTGTTGCTAGTCCTGGTCCAACTTTGAAGTCCAGGATTTGGGGGCCTGAAGTTGCAGACTGGGAAGATTTTCACAGTGCATGCATTTCCAAGGCTTGGCCCATTTCTAGGACCATTTCCAGGCCATGGCAAAATATCACCAGGCTCCGCATGCTGCTTGGGTGAATCCAGGTGTCTACATGGTAGACAGCTAGACTACCCTACAGCCAGGAATGCTCAGGAGTCCGCTTTAACACAGTCTCTCATTGTAGTGCTCTCTAACTCAATTTTTGTGCCAGAGCAAACTTTAAGTTCCTTGAAGCTAGAGTGTTCCCTGGAAGGCATAGCATCGCAGGGACTGCTTTACTCAGCAGATCTCATATTCCCCATTAGCAGTTGGCCAAGTCCACAAGGACCACGCAGAAGCTGCCACAGTAAACAACATGAGCAACTGTTAAGAAGAAGAAAGTTGGTTTTCTACCCCACTTTTCTCACCATTAAAGGAACTCAAAGCAAGTGACAAACCTCCTGTTCTTCTCCCCACGTCCTGTGATGGTAGGTGGGGTTGTGAGAGCTCAGAAAGAGAGCTGTGACTAGCTGGCTCCATGTAGGAGTGCAGAATCAAACTGGGAGACTACCAGATATGAGTCTACCAGACACTCTAACCACAAGACCAAACTGGTTCACTGATGTAACCTGGAGCTTGAAGAACTCCTAGCATACCAAAAAGTTCTGGAAGTCAGGAAGGTTTCCTGGTTGCTTAAGGTGCCCAAATAATTGGCCAGTCAAGCAAAGGAAACACACTTTTTTGGAAAGTGCATTGGTAGATAAAAAGGTATTTCAAAGTATTCAGCTTGTCTAGCATTTCCTGACATTCCTCTGACTGGATTCTGTGGAACATAGCACACCACTATATGAATCTTCCATGTTGTTTAGGTATGCATGGCTACACACTATAAATAACAAACAAAACAGAATTTAAAAAGCCATTCATTTCTGATGACTTGAGGACTCAAATGATCCATCAATATGACACACCTGTTTTACTTCATCTTAAATAATGGCTAGCAACTAGGGGTGTGCAGAAATATTTATAACATTTGATATTTGTACAAATTCAGTTATTTGTATATGAATCAAATGTTACGACATTCATATATTGACATCTGTATTTGTATGAATGCTTCAGAACATTTGTGAAATGGAGAAGTGGGAAAGCAGCTAGAACCAGTCACATCCGCAACAGGTCCAGAGTGCATGGGGAATACTTTGAGACCAAATTCAAAGTGGATTCAGGGCTGATTTGACACTTTCAGAACTGGTTTGTTATGGGATGCGTATGCATTTATTGGATATTCGTGCAAATACATTTGCATTGAATAGAATCCTACCACATTCATAGAAGATCTATTTGAATGAATACAAATTTTCTTACATTCTATTCGATATGCCCATCCCTACCAGCTACCTTTGTTTTTAACACTTCCTTTCTAATAATTATGTGGGTGTTAAAATAGACTTTTTGTTCACTTGTTTATGTTTTTGTTTTGCCTCAGATCACACACATGCATTTTTTTTGTCCTTTTCTGCTGGGGAAAGGGAATAAAATCCCAATTTTTAAATGAAGAGGTCTTGGCTCAGTACCAAATTAGGGTTTAAAAATTCATGTCCGCCACAAGAATTTATTATCAGTTGAATTATTTATATGCTGCACCAATAAAAGAAGCTTAATATCTGATGGAGATTATTTAATCAATAGAAAATCATATAGCCCTTCCCCTCCAAAAGTCCTCAAAGAATTTTGTAGCATGTCATTCTGGGCAAGACACAATTTAACTCTGCCTCTGTTATTTGGATTTCCCACTCCATCTATCACTTGAAGGATTATATACAGAAGATCTTTTGTTTTGCCCTAATTCTCTCCTCTGATGCCCTTTCATTGTGACCTAACCAAATCACTAAATGTTCACAACTCATAGCCTGTAAAAGAGAATGAGTTCCTTAATTGCTCATCCAATCAATAGTAAGAAGCGTTTAATGTTTAAATATCTGGGAATTTCAACAGATAAATACTCCTCTCCGCTTCTGGTTTGAATCACTTATTGCACTATGATAGAACAATGACAGCGTTTTCCTCATAGACATTGCTGTTTCCTAATTGCACAGGTTGGTAGAAGAGAATTTGGGGGAAATGCCGGAATATTGATATGTCTTCTTATTTTTGGTACTGCTGTTACTGGATATATGTCTAAAATGTCAACTTTCAAACTGTGAAGTGTGCCTCATTAGGAAAGTCATAGGACAGCTGCTAAAGAAGGCCATAACGCAAAGGTATTGTGACAGCCTGCCCCTATTAATTGCTCTTTCTCTGGTGGATATGGACAGCCATGGCCAATGTCACTGCATTAATTTGTTTAACACTTTTATATTTTACCCTGTAACGTGGTCTGAAATAAATCAGATATTAGAATTCAATAACCAGCTGGAAATCGGCAATACAATTTAAGTCTCCAAAAGCAAGGAATAAAGTCCATTAGAAAAAGAAGTCCGGACAATACTGACGAGGTTGTAAAATGCAGCAGCTGGGCTGCTGACCGGAACAGCTGGTCTTAAGAGTTGCACTGACTCCCAATTTGCTACCAAGCCCAAATCAAAGTGTTAATGTTCACTTGTAAGGCCTAAATGGTACGGCCCCCAAATACGTAAAGGAATGCCTTCTCCCATATCAACTCTCCCGTGTCTTAAGATCTGCAGGGGGATGCCCTCCTGGTTGTACCGCCTCCTTTGGTAGCTGATAGGACCTTCTCAGTAGTGGCCCCCAGAGTGTGAAAAAGTCTCCCCTGGGAGGTGCATCAGGTACCTTCAGGTAATTTGGTAAAGACACATTTACCCTGGTCTTTTACTGAAATGAAGAAACGCCGTCCTTACCCCCACATTCAGTTATTGTTCTAGTATGTTATTATTTTTAGTATGTTCATTTTACATTTTGTTTCTATTGCTGTTACTGTCCCTGAGGCCTTCTGGTATAGGGTAGGATAAAAATGGATGCTTCCATTGGACTATTTTCAAGTGCGATATCCAGTCTCCTATGGATCTGAGCGACTTTGTCTCAGAGTACCCTGCAAATTTGTCGCAGCAGTTGCAAGGTGTTGTGCAAGGATTTTACTACACAGTTAATTTATGTGTAACTGCATGTGTGTGAGAGAGATGTGTGTGTGTGGGGGAGATCCCACAAAGGCTTCAAAATTCAATAAATCTAACAGTTAATAACTCTAGATTGGTGTATCTGGAATACATCGTATTCCCAGTTCAGAACTGGGCTGCACAGTACATGAATTGAGCGCTAAACTAAGGTTGTTTAATCAAAGCCATCTGGTAGAGGCAATCTTAACAGTAATTGATTGAATGTGAAAGAATAGCTTCAGTTAGTGTCCCCGGTGCACTAGTAATTTAGGACTTGAGTATCGGGAATGTTGTCTTACATAGAAACCCTCCTTTGTGTATCAACTCCTGCTCCTTGAGTATTGCTTAACAAACAAGTCTGACACCCTCCTTGTGTTAGCAGAGCTGTTAACTCAAAATACATTGACTCCTCGTTCCTCTAGAATCCCTTGATAACACATAAGCACCAATCCTTTTTATTTATTTTTTTCTTAACAAATCGTCCTCCATTTGTTTCCATTACTGTCTCTGGTATTTCTGGGTGGTAAACAAAATAAATAACCTTGTAAATTACCTCCATCGTTCAAGTTTGTTTTACTTTTCACCAAGATGTGGCACCTTGGAGCATTTTTAATAAAAGAAAGGTGATAATGTAAAATAATAGATTTCTGTGCTGCAGGTGACACAAATGTTCAAATTTTCGGAACACTTTAAAAAGAAGAGGTCTGTTCGTATAGATTCCTTTGTATGGTGAGAGCAGGGAGGAAAGCAAAATTAACTTTGTTATCTTAAGCTGTGTACAGGCTTATCTAGTGCCTGCATCTTTTCCAAAACATCAGCTGTTTATAGCAGAAGGAATGAGTTATCCGGGTTCCTAATTAGGAAGCTAATTCTAGACATACCATTAGATTTGCCAGATGTCACTGGAACCAGATTTCCCCATTAATTTCTAACTCAGGGAAATGAAAGAAACTCGAAATTGCCTAAACAAGCCTAGGACACTTCATCATCATTTTAGTATCTTTTCTTAAGAGGAAGGAAGGAAGGAAGGAAGGAAGGAAGGAAGGAAGGAAGGAAGGAAGGAAGTTATGCCTGCAATCTTGGCCCACCCTTCTGTAGTGCACCATCAGCCAGAATCTACACCCTTTTTAAAATGGCAGCAAGATTGCTTAGGAATGGTTTGCGGCCGTCTTGGCCACTGCTGGGTACTTTAGTCCCACCTGGCCATTCAGATAACTTTTTCCCTTAAGCAGAATGCTTCGTAAGGAGGAAAACCGGCCACAACATTTATTGTGCTTTGAAGCAGATAAGAGCTACAGGGTTTTATAGCACTTTTAACTTGTTTTAACCTTGTTTTTTATATTAGGCTGTAAACCACTTTAAAATGTTATATAAGAGACAGTATATAAATTTTTTAAATGGACAGGTAAAAGAGAGAGGGGGGGAAAACCGAGCAAGTAATTGAGAGCTGGAATCGTTCTCCAGGTGTAAAGGGGCTCACCTCAAGTGATCTCTTTACCCTGGCCTTTGGGAGTGAACAGCATCTCTGTGCAAGAACTAATCTGTTTTATTGGTTTTTATAATTATTTTATTATGAGCCCCCCCCCCCCGGTGACTTTCAGGTATAAGGCAGGATAGAAAAAAATATTTATTTATTTATTTAGTGCTAAAGGAGACGCTTCATCTATTCCGTCGCTGTCAGCTCTAGTAAAAGATAACTGCTAGACTTCTCTAAATCAGCCTTCTAGATACTGTGGAACCACAGTTCCCCATTATCCTGTTCATTGGCCAAACTGGAGAGGGGGGGGGGTTCAAGGCAGCTGTCATTCAGCAACCCTTCAGGGGCCATAGTTTGATCACCCTGGGTGTAGATAGTTCTCTGATAGGTAGCTGGCACCTTTGGTATCACTGTCCAGGATTACACCCATCTCTCCCTCTGATTTCTCCTTTATTTCGAGATGTGGAGGTGTGGAATCATTTTTAATCTTCTATTGTCTTCTGCCTTTCTGCTTTTGAACCATAACCTCCAAGAAGAATGGTTATATGAACTGGTAAGGGCTGTGGTCCAAAATGCTGGGAAGGTGTCAGGTTGCTGAGGGCTGTCTTGGCCATGTTTTGTTTGTTAAAATAATTATTTTAGTACTTCACATTTATTATATAATCTCTCAAAAATGAAGGTACTTCCAAGCAGGTACTTTATATACTATTCTTATATAAAAGTACTTAGTCCTATAGCCTATCTGTTTATATTTTTTCATGACCGATCCTGAGATCTTCAGATATTGGGCAGGATAGAAATATGAATAAATAAATGAAAATTTAAAAATACTCAGTGTTATGATTGGAAGAAATTATACAACTAGCCATAACGTCTAGGGGGTCTGCTTGCTTGCAGTTAGCATAATCTTAATTCAGTGTTTCATGATAGGAAAGGATTGGCATCATTCTTTATCCTTTGATCAGTGCATCAGCATGTTACAAGAGAGAGAGATAATGGCTGCATCCATACACTTTTAAAAAGATGCCCATCTAAGCCAGCATTTCATCTTGCACAGAGACTAACCATTTGCTTCGGGGCAATCTCAAATAGAAAACAAGTGCAAAAACCTCAGTAGCTCCACAAATGGCCTTTAGAGGCATCCATTCTAATAGCCATTGATAACCTGCTCTCCATGAATGCATTTAACGGTGTGTCCAGACTTAGGAAAGCTGCACATCAGAATGCGGAGCCAAGATGTGGACATCACACCTCATGCCCAACCCTGCGTAGTGGCAGTACATTATGCGGACGCTACTCCAAATTTACCTACTGTGGAACGATCAACACTCGCAGCGCAATATAAAGTAAATTTGAAGTTTCCCGCTCTCCTGACAGGATGGCGAGAAACAGCCGAGACCTGAGCCTGCAGCACAGCTCTCATTGGCTGTCCCTTCCCATGTGATATGCGCATCACCAGGTGCACCACGGAAGTCTCGCAGCTACCGAGGAGGAAGCTGCAGACCTCCGTTTGAAGTGAGGACAAAGAGTTGTTGCTTCGCAGCAGGTAAGCTGCATATTTTTATATTACTTCTGATTTAATCCACATCTGGAAACTGCTTAAGTCACTTTTCAGCCACTTTTTAATGCACGTGGATGGAGCCAGAGGGAGAAAAGGGGGCTTGTTGAACCTGATCTGCTTTCTCAACAGCAGGGAGGCAGGTGGAAGTGCATGGGTGTTTTTCCACCGCAGCCCGAAGATCCAGATCTAAGAAGATCCGGATCTAAGGAATGGGTACATTCCTTAATCCGGATCTAGTAGATCCGGATTAAGGGAAGCACCCAATGTGTTTCCACAGGAGGTGTAGCACCCATTAGCAAGGGTGCTACCCCCCCTGCCATGGAAACACCTTTGCATCCATGTGGGGAATCGGGATTGACCCACAAGGGGTCTGCCTGTCACCCCAGGTGTTTTGGGAAACAGGGGGTGCAATCTCCTTCAAAGGTGCCTTCGAAGGTTAGCAAAGGCTCTGAAGACAAACCCCTTGCAAGAGCCTGCATATGAATTAGCTCTTTGTGAGCAGGGATGAGTCAGCCTCATTAAATATGTACCTCTTTCCATGCCTGAAGGTAACAGTCCGCTTTGATCTCCCTTTGTTCTTAGAGGTTTGTCTTCAGAGCCTGTGCTAATCTTTGAAGTTGCCTTCTGAGGGACTTCAGAGCCTTTGCTAATCTCCGAAGACAACTTCAAAGTAACTTCGAAATGGCTTCGAAATGATTTTGAAGCCTAGGTTTTGGGGTTCCCCCCCAAGGGTGCCCCCTCCCCCTAGCCTCCTCTAGACCCCATTGCCAAACTAATGTGGAAATAGGCTCCCTTTAATCCGGATTTTCTGGCTGAAGACCCCATTGTAGACCCCATTAATAGGGTCTACAGAAAATCCGGATTAAAGGCTGAGATGTGCCCATATGATCTGGATTTCCCCACCGGCGGTGAAAACAAATGTGTCCCAAATGGGTGCCATGCTGGAAATGGGGTCATCCAGCTAACACCCAAATGGGTGCTTAATGGGTGCAAAAATGGGTACTTTCTGCCAGTGGAAAAACACCCAATATCAACCTGCACATGCAAGAGTAAGCTGGTAATTGGAAAAAGTGCCTTGTGTTCAGCAACCCCATTGTAATCTGTATCAGATCTACACCTTGCTCACAGAAATGAAGGTTTTTTCCCAGTCACTAGCTTAACCCTCCAACAAGCGCAAAGTGTCATTTACTTCTACCTACATGTATATAAGAATATAATTGCAAATGTTTGATTTCTCTTTTATTTCACAGTATGAAGGTATGGAACCATTTTTCTCCTTTTCTCTTCTGCGGTATCTTTTTCCCTACAAATTTTATTTCAACTGGGAACTTCATGTAACCTGATACTACCGCCTATGGAAAGTAAATATGCATCAGTATTCATGCCACTGCTGTTTAGAGTATCACATATAGATTGTTGTCTGTGGTTTTTTTACACTAAGTTTTTCTCCAGGCACTGAAGATCAATCAATAAAAAACATAAAAGCAATGAAGTCATCCAGTTTTATTTTTTTAAGCATGTACAATATCTCAAGATAGAATATCTCAAAGATAGAAGAACTCTAGAAATGTACAGTCTTGCAGCCCAGCTAAAAATGTGCAAACACATAAATTTTTAAATTGTCTCACTTTTCAGGAGCAGGGGAAAAAAACCTTCCTGTTATTCAAATATCTGTCCTTGCATTAATATGTTCTCAAATATATATTTAATCACCTGTGGACTCTTTTATTTTAGATATTTGGTGCTAGAACATGTTTCTGGTGGAGAACTTTTTGACTATCTTGTAAAGAAAGGAAGATTAACGCCAAAAGAAGCTAGAAAGTTCTTCCGACAAATCATTTCTGCTTTAGACTTCTGTCATAGTCATTCAATCTGGTAAGTACTACAATTTAAACTGGATGGCATATGGAATGATCCCTGGATAATAGCTCTGGTTGGGGATGTGCATGAATATTCAGAGACATTCAAAATTCGAATGAATTTGTCTGAATTTTGACATTTGAATTAGAATCGGGTGTCCATAAATTTGAATTTAAGCATTCAAACGAATTTCAAATTTTTGAATCCGTTTCTTCAGATTATTCAGATGTTTCTATGTGTATGGGTTCATACACGATGTGTCCTTGCATGTACGCATCTTTCCCACATCCATATGCATTTGTACAGATCCATGCGGGATGAGAGCAGGTTGCATACAGATATGAAAGGATGCATACAGGCACATAAGAATGTTGTCAGCATTCATCAATGCAAATTCAAACTGAAAATTCTAACGAATAGATTTGAATTTGCTTAATTCAAATTGAATTTGGGTAAATTCAAATTTTAAAGATTCAAATCAAATCCCAAAAATTGCATTCGTGCACACCCCTAGCCCTGGAACATGAATTTAGTGGCGGTGGGGGATTCCTGGCTTTTGTGATGTCATAACATTCAATTTGTGTATGAATGTCCAAATTCAGATAAATTTGGACAAATAACGAATGTTACGAATATTTGTGCACATCCCTACAACAATTTTCACTAACTAGATCCACTTTTCTATGTTAACTTTCCAACAGGCACTTAATCTTCTATAGCCCAATAGAATTATTAAAGAATACTCATTGGGCTATTTTGAGAATATGGAGCTTTTTTCTTCTTTTGAAAAAAAATTATGCACTTCTTTATGTAAATTCTAGTAGTTCCTTCTTTCTCAGAGGTGCAAGAGGCAGGGACACACAAGAAGGCCTATTCCGTGATGGCCCCCAAATTTTGGGCAGCCTTCCTCTGGAGGATCACCAAGTGCCTACGTTAAATGGTTTTCAAACACCTCATACAAACTTACCTCTTCACCCAGGTCTTTGATATTTAGCATCTCTGAGTGTTGTCCTGCCAGAGAAGGGGGATTATATTTTAAACATGTTTTAGGAATACTTTATAATTTTTAAAATTTATTTTTTTTAAAGTTTTATTGTTAAAACACACATATACAAATATAGAATACAAAACAACAACATATGAACAATTAACATATAAACAAATGCTTATATAACTATATAAAACATCATACTGTCAATTACTCAACCACCTATAATTATCAAATCTCTATGCGGGGAAACAAGGCTAATAATTTTCTTTTAAAGAATTTTATGGAATGGGAGTAGGTAAGATGTAAGGAGGAGGTAAGACTTTATCATTTTTATGTTTTTATTATTGTAACCTGCTGTGGGACTTTTTGGTGAGGATCAAGTCATAAATTCTTAAATAAATTCTTAAATAATACATACATACATACATACATACATACATACATACATACATACATACATACATACATACATACATACATACATACATACATACATACATACATACATACATACATACATACATACATACATACATACATACATACATGTTCTCTCAGGGTTGACCTCAAGTAAGCCCAGATGGGTGCCGTACAGAAGTGGGGACAGGAGTGCTGCACCTGAAATGGTCATACAGAAGAGGCTATTTCAGCAGGTGTCGCTTGCAATGGGCAGTCAAGCACCTGCTGAAACTGTATAACTGTTGTTATAACCTGCTGTATAACTGTTACAGGTTTAGCAGTCCTGACCTCCTTTCCATGTTGTAACCCTAGGCAATACTTCCTGTTGTTTCTCAGTGGGCTCACTTTGTTTTGTCTTCCATCAAAACTCAACAGCCAGAGTTTGCTGTTCGAGGGAGTGATGAGGATATGTGATAATGTACAGCAAAAGACTGTATCAAGTCACAAGGCTATTAAAAGCTCTTGGGGGTTTTACAGTCAAAAGTAAGGATTTGGACTGAATTCTTTGTACATGATGTGTGGAGCTGCTAGCTTTCATTATTGCCCTGCTTTTTTTTTTAATCACACGCACGTGCATGTTTAAGGCTTTCAATACACTTCCTTTGGCTGAATTTTTTAGTGGCTTGTATGTGGTGGTTGTGATACACTAAGCCTTTCTTCCTCAGTGTGTGTGAAGACAGGGAGACATCTACTGTCACATTCGCTTACACTGAAGACTTTAACCAGCAAAATCAAAGCCCTGTGGAATCAGTAGCTTAATTTATAAAGGTCTTGCGGGCACTTGCCAATAAATAAGAATAATACGTGTCATATTGAGCCTTTTCCCTGAAGAAACCTGGGACAATTACCAATTCAACAAACTCATTTTATGGCATCCTTGGGTTATAGGAAACCTTCCGGGCCTTGGCAACCTTGCACAGACCCCTTCTGGGTATTTGAATCACTATTGTCTTTAATTTCCTTTCCAGTAGGGGAGTAATTTTCTTTATCAGTCTGTTATTGATACGCACTTGGATGATTTAATTGTTGAGAGTGGTTTAACCTGTAACTTGTGAGTCATGTTTTAAATTGAACCTGTCTCCACTTACTGCTTTAACAAGTTAGAGTAATTTTAAAACAAACCTGAAATTGAGTCTTTGCTACCAATTGGAACGCGAGGATTCAGTACAGTACAGCTACTGACCCACAGCTTCTTAACCTATTTCTCTTCAGTGCAGCCTCCAGAGGCATGGTCAGTTGAGAAGTGTGTTTTAAATAATGAAAATAAGGACATTTCACAGTACAGATAGTTTCACGTTGATTGCAATCAAATAGGAGAACAAATACACTAAGAAAAAGAGTGTGCGCTATATAACCCCTTTGTTAATGCTTTATAATAATGTCCCATAATTATACCCCCTATCCACCCTGCCCTGCCTTGAGGTATGGGACTACTGGATGTAGTGTGGTGCTGACCGCTCTTTGCTAATGGTCCATCATCCCATATGAATATCTGTAAGGAAAGAAGAAGAATGACAAGAAAAGATTCTTTCAAATAGGAAACCATGTGGTGGGGGAGGGGGGACGGTCTGGAGATAAGTTTTCTGATACAGGATATCCGTTTGGTTCCCTAGGTCAAAATTAATTTTTAATAAACGTAAAAGCCTGACAGTGTATAGGATGTGTTTACCTTATGGACTATACTGGAAGTGTTAAATTGCACCTAACTACGCATAACCTCAGGATATGAGGAAAGAGCGGTGGCAGAACGCGGGATGAATTGGATAGAAAGTTCTGAGAAAATAGGCAAGTAGCACAGATGGGTTTATAACAGTCAACAGAACACAAGGAAGAGCTGACAGAAATCCATAACAGCTTGAGGGGCCAATCTGAAGCTCATTAAAATTAATGGAGAGAGGCCTCGTTGTTTTGGGTAGCCACTGTTATCAGGCCAAGATTTTTTTTTTAACTGAACTTATAAGTCTTTATGACTGATACTTCATCAGTTCAGCAGACATATATAGTTTCCAAGTTAACAAAAAGCCCTGCAGGCTATAGCTTCCTTGATTAAAGGTGCCTCATATGAAAAAGTAGTATTTTTATTCTGGCTTTCTTCACTTAGCCCATTCTGTTCATTTGGTGTTGTGACACTGCTGGATAGTCTTTAAGTTTCTGTGAGGTAATTTCCTTGAGCTGAAAAGGTGGTGGCCTTGTTTCTTAAAGATTTGGGTCCCCTGGCACACAGCTCTGCATGTTCTTCTTCTGGATGGGATTTGTCTACAGCAGTTTCAACATACATTACGTTCTATACCTCCTGCTGGAGTAAGATTGGGAGTTAAGGCCCGGATTAATAACTTATGTTAATGGACAGGATGCAGAGGGAATATTACAGCAAGAATAAGGAAAGTTATGAATACTCTCCCTACGTAATACAAAATAGAATTATAAGTAGCTAGTTAAGGATATAGATTAGGAGTTAAAGCCAAGTCAGTGGCATAACTAAGCCATGTATTTCACATTGCATTGACTTGAAGTTAAGGTTTTCAAGAGAAGCTACTGTACAAGGGCAAAGCAAGCAGCACCCTCTGTGGTAGCTCCAACCTCAAATCCAAACTTCCTCCCTCTTTCAATTTAGGGTTTGCTAAGGTATCCAGAACTGAAGCGTCCTGATGTCTTACCTACCATTAGCATTTGTGGTAGTTGCTAATAATTGTTTAGTCATGTTCAGTTCTTCCTGACCCCATAGACCACAGCACACCAGGCCTTCCACTTCCCCAGAATTTGCAAAAGCTCATCTTTATGGTGTCTGTAACACTAATTACCTCATCTTCTGTTGTCCCCTTCTCATTTTGCCTTAAATCTTTCCTAGCTTCAGGGTCATTTTTAGCTAATCTTGTCTTCTCATTATGTGACCAAAGTTTTTGAGTTTGTGCTTTAGTATTAGTCCTCCCATTGAGAAGTTAGGGTTGATTACCATTAGTATTGCCTGATTCGATCTTCTTGCAATCCAAGTCTTTTCCAGCACCACAGTTCAAAAGTTTTGATTCATGGCCCAACTCTTACTGTCACTATAGCTTAAACTATATGATGGTATCTCTGCTAATGTGTTTAATTTCATGGCTGCGGTCACCTTCTACTGTTATCTTTGAGCCTGGTAAAATGATATCTGTCACTACTTCCACTTCCCCCCCTCTGTTTGCCAAGGAGTGATGGGACTGGATGCTATGACCTTGGTTTAATTTTTTTAAAAAAGTTGAAATTCAAGCCAGCTTTTGCACTCCCCTCTTTCATCTTCACCAAGAGGCTTCTTAGTTCCTCTTCACTTTCTGCTTTCACAGTGGTATAATCTGTATCTCTCAGGTTCTTCATATTTCTCCTGGCAATCTTGATTCCAGTTTTTGGTTCATCTAGCTTGCCATTTTTCATTATCTACTCTCAGTTTGAGTTAAATAAATAAATATACAGGCTTATCGTACTTATTTCCCAGTCTTGAACTGATTAGTTCTTCCATGTTCAGTTACAACTGTTGCTTCTTAACCCACATGCTGTGTAAATGGCTTCGAAGCTTTTAAATGGGAAGCCATATAAAATCTTCTTAAAGAAATAATACAGGTTTCAAAGGAGACAGATGTTCTGGTACTCCCGTCTCTTTAAAAACTTTCAACAATTTCTTGTGATGCACACTCTATGTTTCGATGAGCTCTAAAGGCGCACCTCTTTACCCTGGCCTTTGGCTAAGCAACAGCCTTTTCCTCCCTATATTCAGACATTGCCATGGTTTTAATGTGTTTAATACGTTATTGGTTTTAATGTGTTCATTTTATATGTTGTAATCTGCCCTGAGAGCCTTGGATATAGGATGGGATAAAAATACAAACAAACAAACAAACAAACAAACAAACAATAAATAAATAAATAAATAAATAAATAAATAAATAGGCAATGAAGTAATTTTTTTTCTGGAAGTCCTTTGCTTTCCTCATAATCAAGTAAATGATGGCAATTTGATCTCTAGTTTCTCTGTCTCTTTGGAGGCCAGCTTGAACTTTTTGCAATTCTTAGTTCACTTAAGCTTAGCTTACATGATCTTGAGCATGTGAAATGACTACAGATGTTCAATGGTTTGAACAACCATTGACGTTGTCCTCCTTTACCAAATTTGCTGGTACAGTTGGAATAACACTTCAAAAGCATTATCTTTTGAGATTTTAGATAGTTCAGCTGGAATTCCATCACCCTCTTTAGCCTTGTTGTTGGCAATAATACTTCCTAAGACCCATGTGACTTCACTCTCCAGGCTGTCTGGCTCTATGTCGGTAACCACGCTATCATGGTTGTCGGTGATGTTTCTTGAACAAGTGTAATTCTTGTCACTTCTTTATCCCTTGATCGTCTTTCCCACTCTATTCTATTTTATATATATATATCTGTATTGCTCATTTAGGAAGACCTTCTTATCTATCCCTTGCCCCTCATCTCACCAATCACTGAAGTGATTGTAACTTTACCATAAATTCCAAGGATCACCTGGACTTTCTAATTAGGTTGCAAGAGTAATTGGACAGAATACTCAAGGAAGTCTGAGGTTTTGTTTTGTTTTGTTTTAATTACTTCACTAAGATAAAAATTTGCATAATTTTACCTCTTGTATAATTATTGCATGAGAACCTTGTAGCTCTTCAAATAGTGATACTTACAAAACTAGGCGATCGAATATTGGGAAAATAGAGTTCAAGAAAAAGTACTTATATATGTGTGTATATAAACATTATAATGGGCATTCCTAAATGTTGAAGCCTGGCCTTATCTTGTCAGAGTACAGTAAGATGATAGATGATCTAATCATGCAGGCTATCCAGCCATGGTCACTCTGAAGGAAAAGGCTATTCCTTAAGCAAATGGCTAAACATGGATTTTCAGGACTTTTGAGCACAGAAAAATCTGAGACATTCTTGCTATAGCTGTGCTATATTATCTTTACACAGTGCTACACTAGTTAATGGGGGAAGGTATCATCCTATCTCTAAGATCATTTAAACTATTTTTCTGTAGAGGAATCATAGATCATATGTCTGAGTTTAGCTTGCATTTTTTAAAAAAGATCAGTTCTTTTTGCTGAAATATTTGAAATGAAGCACATCAGACTAGGAATACATTCGAAATTTAGGGACTTTTTGTGCTTACCTTGTGCAATGATCGAGACCACTCTCCAGATCACTTTGGCCACTGCAGCAATTCCCCTGGAGTCACTGCAACAGATGCTGATTCAGATATTGACTCAGCAACCTGGACTGGCTATTTGCACTACAAGTGCTGCTAGCCAGATATGGGGCTAATCAGGCGCATGCAGCGTGAATGGCCACCACAATGTTTCAACTTTACCAGCCTGGCATGGTATTATTATACCATTTCAGGCCAATAAGTGTGAATAGGCCATTAGGCTGCAACTGCATGCATTTTAAAAAGTGACTCAAAAGTTGTCAGGTGGGATAAAAACAATAGTATGTTCAAAGTACCAGTTCTAAGTACTTTTCAGCTGCTTCCCCCCCCCCTTAACTCCACATGGATGCAATCTTAGGGACTTACCAAATGTAGGGGGAAAATGGTGGCACCTTGTCAACATCCTTGTACAGCTGGCAGACAGACCTTGAGTTTTATTGGGCCGCTACTATTATGCCATTCCCAAATGCAGTGCCATCTTCTGGAAGATCTGGTTTTTTGTGTGTCCTGCATTGGCACAGCATTGACTTGGGCTGCTGGAAACTTACCATGCATTCAGAATAATAAGAAAAGGAACCAGCACAGTGAGTCCCCAAATATCGGGTCTGCCCCTGTGCTAAAGCAGGTTGAGCAGCCATTTTCCTTCTATTGTGGAATAATTCCATGGCTTCTTAAAGAACCAGCACTGGAAAGACCCTCAGTTTACTTTAAGTTAAATAGTTTCTCAGTGGGCCTCAGCCTCATCTTAACTGAATTTTTTGCATAAGATAAAATTAATATTGCTTAATTGTAGTGGTTTCAGTGGACTGGATGACAGAGGAGTGCTGTGACTGGAAGCTTTATTTTCTTTCAGTGGAATTAGGAAGTGGCCCCATGCACAACAGGTCCTTTGCTCAGGTGGAGAAGACACATTCTTGCTTTGTTTCCCCACAGCCCCAGTTCATAGGCAAATACTGCATACTGATTTGAGGGATCAATGGGACCACAATCAGACCTATTTCCCAATCAGTGGGAGAATATTTGAAAGGCCCTTCTAGTACTGTCCACACATAGCCCATATGTACCAGTGATTAACAGAGCCCATTGGCACAGTATGGTGGGAAAGGGGGGAGACTGTGATAGAGAAAAGTACATTGGCTTGTACCAAATCAAACTTTCAGCCACAGGGGTTCAATGCAAGCAAAGATACCTAGCAGTCACTGTTCATCCTTGCTCTCCCCCCCAGGAGATCAGCACTAATTTGTTTCTGCCCACTATTAAGAAGACAGTTGCATTAAAAATGCAAGGATGTTGGCTTTTCTACACCCCTTTTCTCACCCATTTGAAGAGACTCAAAGCGGCTGAGAAAGCTTTCTATTCTTCTCCCCGGAACAGAACACCCTGTGAGGTAGGCAGGGCTGTGAAAGCTCAGAAGAGAGCTGTGACTAGCCCAAGGTCAGTCAGCTGGCTTCAGGGTGGAATGCAGAATCAAACCTGGTATTCCTGGTTCCCTAACCACTAGACCAAACTGTCTCACCTAGACCAAACTGTCTGATCACACCGTGGCCCTGTCCCCAAGCAATTTAAAGTCTGCTAAAACTTCTTTTGCCTCTGAGCGCCCCCATGCCAGGGTTTTTAACGAACTTCCAGAGCTACAAAACGAGGAAAACCCGCAACAAAAAAAGTGCCCTTTAAATAAGACTTTCAGAGCTCTTTTTGGAAGTTGCGGGTTTTCCTGGCAACATTTACCTTGGGGACGCTCCGTGGCAAAAGGGGCGGGGATTGCCGCTTGCACAGACAGCAGTAACACAAGCAGCTTCCCTTTCTAAAGCTCAGAACTAAAGAGCCAGAATCACGCAGAACTGCAACATTGTTGCAATCACTATGAGGTGTGAAATGGGTGGATTATTGCTAGGGGTGGATTTTGACAGCAATAACAGGGAAAATGGTGAGTGAATGGGCAATCGTGCACTGGACAGGGTGGATTTTGACAGCAATAACAGGGAAAGTGGTGAGTGAATGTTTGCCGGCACGAGAAGCCATTTCAGGGGGCAGAAGATCTGGGAGACGAACAGAGAACCGATGGCTATTTTTCCTTTGGACTTGTCAGGGATTGTCTTCCTGGTTGTGGCTGCGCCGAGCGCAGTCCCTCCGCATTCCCACTGGAACCCTATCAACAAGAACAGGGGCGTGGAGGAAAAGATGCGTGCAAAGAAAACATGGCTCCCATGGGGACAGAAGGTGTGTTAAAAATGCGCATTTTGCTGAGCCTCATGCAGACACTTATTCCTGATTTGCATGGCACTTTTAAAGTCCACTTCAATAGAGTGACAGTAGAGTGACAGTAGAGAGGCAAATAAGTCTTTTGGGGATGCAGCCCCTATCATTCTTCTAAAGTTTAGCTCACAACTGTCACTGTAAAAAAATTCACAAACTGCTCATTTACAATGATCAGTCTAACAACCTAGGTACAATTAAATTTTGATCCACCTTCAGAAAGAAAAAAAAAACCTAAGGAAAGTGACTAGTCATTTCCTTTTTCCATTAAAGTATCTAAACCACCAGTGGATTTTCCAGGTTAGATAACAGGCAAATCCCCACAGCAAGTTTATTTCGCTTTCCCTAAACCAAAATAATAGAACCGGATGCAAACGCGAATTTGCCTGTTCCCATTACTTTTAACTTAATCGCGTTGGATCCAGATTCTGAGGATCGTACGTGGCGTACGTGACTCAAGGGGGACTCAAGTGGCTACTTTTTAAAAGCTGCTTTTCGGGGCTGCCCTGCCCTCTTCCTCCTGGCATGGACGCGCCACCCATAAGGGACTCCTTCACAGAGCCTAACTGTGGCTGCCACTTGCCTGGATGGAGGAAAAATGGCAGTGGGCAGCCAGCCAGCAGTTCTTTCCCCTCCTCTCCCCATTGCTCAGGGCACACAGCAGCAGCAGCAACTAAAGCCCCTTTGCTTTAAACATTCAAATTCAGCTGCTTTCCTCCCTTTCCCTTTCTATAGTCAGAACTCCAAAGAGCTAGAATTGCGCAAAATTGCAACATTGTTATTCCAACCATCAAGGTGTGAAGTTGTTCCATCGCTACAGTGTAGTGATCCCTGTTAAGTGGATTTGTACACTGAAATCACTGTCTTTGGAAGCAAGCTATTGGGAGAGGGAAACCCTAAACATGGATTCTCATCTCTTAAAATGGGACTGTCCACACAGTAAAAAATGTAAAACGTTTCAAGCACACGATCCGGAGTGAGACCTGTTGAAAGCAGGATTGAGATTCACCACGCTTTGGGGTGGTTTAACACGGGAAAGGCGTGTTAAGCCAAACTGCCGTGCGGACTCTGAGGATTGAAAACGTTTTGAATCCGAGATAAGGTTGCCGTGAAGACACGGCCAACATGGATCTAAAGTGGATTAAAACTTCAATGTAGATCACAGTAGCAGGAGTAGCTAGTGAGGACCACAGTAAATCCAGTCCTATGATTTCTAACATTGCATCAGGATACCAAACCAAGAGTTTAAGGAGCTTTCTGTACTTACCTTAAATAATCTGGAACCCGTGAGTCAGATCAAGGCAATCTGATCAATGATGTTTGCATGGTGATAGCTGTTCCAGCTCAACCCTCTCGTTGGCCCTACAACTCACAAGAGCTTTGGAACTAGCCTCCATAAGTCCCAAAGACCAGGAATAAAAGTTCCTGGCTTTGGAGACCAAGGGGAAGCTTTGGAGACCAAGGGGGAGCTATTTTAGTGGCACAACAAGGTGCGCCACTAAATGGGTACGCTGGCAAGCTGGAACATGGAAGTGTGCACATTCTGCACTTCTTTGTGATCTGGATTTTCCCCGCAAATTTGCTGATAGACTTTGATATTGAGGTCTATTGGCAATCTATATCAGGAGGTTCCTGATCTGGATCATGTTCCATCTGGTGCAGATGGAGCACACTAACAGGGGATGGGAGCATCCTTTATTCTGCACTAATATGTAGGAGGGAGACCCCTGGACCCCTTCTCTAATCCAGATATAAGATAAATGCAGAGAGACCCTAAAATGACCAGGGATCAGAAATGGATACTTCCAGCCAATTCAGAACCTAATCTTCTATCATGCATCTCTTTGGCTCACTTGAAAGTATATATCATGATAATGACTAAGAAGTCTGGGCTGGGTTGTCAATCAAGGATTGGCTTTGGCAGTGTGACAACCCCAAATTATTATAAAGTGCAAACATTTAAGGGAACAGTCAAACATCAGCTGCTCACTCGCTGGAAAAGCATCCTCTTTGTAGTGTGTCAGATCAGAACCTGTTTTTTAAGACGATGCCTCTCATTAGAGACAACCTTCCCATGAGATGAGTTCCAGCTGCAGTGTGGGGACGTTAGCTGTACAGAGATGACAAACATTTAAATGCTAATGGTGGGGCGAGCTTAGATTCCTTCTCCTACTATCAGAGTCAGAATGGAGCAGAGGGATGGTGCTGGAGCCTGGAGGGAGATCTGTGATGGAGGTGAAGCACAGGAGACATTTTCTCGTTTCTGGAGAATTAAAAAACTCCACACAGCATCAGAAATCGAAGAGGGAAAGCAAGGAAGACAGCTAAAGGAATTTGGATTGGCTGGCTGTGACATCACCGTGTAGCCTTGCGATTGGTCTGGTTTCTGCTTCTGAGAGTGTGTTTCCCTTTTGGCTTTGCACTGCACCGACAAATAAAAGTATGTTTACAGGAAAGACCCAATGGCAACTTGATTAGACTTCAGTGCTAATAAATAATGCCAATTATTCCACAGGGGAAGGAGGCTACTGGCAGGAATTTCCTTCTGGTAATGAGCAGCAGGATTCTGTTTTCATTTTATTTTTTATTTAGGTTAGGAAAGGTTATGAGGGGGAGACTGGAGAGGGGAATACAGGATTTTTGCATGAATATTGATAAATGACAATTACTAGAGTATCTTTCCTTTCCATTGCCCGAGGCGATGTCTGCGTGGTGTATGCACACAAAGCTCAAAGTAATCTATGTGTATGTATTTGTGCAAGAGAATTTTTTTAAAAAAAAGGGAGAAAGAGAAGAAAAGAACAAGAGCTTTGAGTATGCTTGTCCCACTAAAAGGACAGAACTGATTTCACTGCTGTTCCTCGGGATACATAACAGTGTAACAAAAAGTGCTACTTAATGATTCTGGATGCTGAAACCCATAAAACGCCCAGAATATGTGCATCTTTCACTGAAAAGGAATTTAGCCTGAGTTAAAGGTGTGGGATACCTCAAAATGTCAGAAAGCATTTAAAAGCATGTTTAAAGAAATCCCACCAAATGGAATATGTGGCCTTCTCTACACATCAGATTTAGTCCAGGGTGAGTCAGGCCAAAAGCTGGCTGGCTACATGATACATGCCAGGGTATGCAGCCATAGAATAGATTAGTTTCCCAAGACTAATCACTTAAGGCAATTTTGGGTGTTTTTCCAGTGTCACTAGAAGTACCCATTAAGTACCCACTAATGGGTACAAAAATGCCATTACGTACCCATTAATGGGTGCTTAATGGGTACTTTTAGCGACAGTCGAAAAACACCCTCTGTCACCACTACCATGTTCTTGAGACCAAAAGTAACAAGGGCAGTGAGTGTCCTACAGTTTGGAAGGGATTTTCCCACCTCCACCCCATGCATACACAAAAGAAGTCTGAGTGCCACAGCAATTTTGTGCGCAGAAAAATGAAAGGATTATCAGTGGTAGAGACAGAAAATCTATATTTCCTCAGTTATCCACTCACTTTTTGATTATTCTAAAGCAAGCCTCAAGTATACAAGTCAGAGCTTCTGTCTCTTCCCCTTTTCTTCGGTATGTGAATGCAGCTTCAAGACTTCTCTATATTTTCTGCTCCCAAATTATAGTCACCCTTTACTTTTCAGTCTCCTGCCTGACTACCTGGAGTTATCAGCAAAGAGTTATAAGGAAGATAGAAAGGACTTGGGTGGATTGGTTCAGAAGACACACAAATTTTATGTTATATAACAGGAAAGTCTTTTACCACCCATTTGTTCAACTAGATTATATGCTGTGATGTGTGTGAATGCTAGAGAAGAAACTTTCATGCATTCTCTGCCTCTTATGTACAGATATTCACACATAGAACATATATGCACAAACCTCACTTGATTATAATTATTCCTTCGAAAAGCAGGTTCTGCAAAGTCCTTGGATGTGTGCTGTATATCTCTTGACTTTCATCTTTTCTCTCGACATATGTGGCTCTGTGTGAAACGCTTCTCCTTGCTTGTTCACCAAAGCAATTGCCTCATTTAATCCTTATCTCTGGCCACCGTGGAGAAACTCCTGGGACACTTCAATTCCTAAGAAAAGGGCACGGTTTTGTGCCCTCTGTGAACCTACAGAGGAAGAAGATGACAGTGATCATGTAAGACACTGAACCAGGGAGAGCAGCTGGAAAAGAACCAAGTGAAGTTCATTTGCCCTGCAATGTTCCATTAAATGCTGAGTAATTAACACATGTAGTGGTTTTTTGTTTTTGTTTTCTTTCTTTTTGGCACAAGGGGGTTCATTTTGCATATTAATTAGATCATCCAGGCTGCTGGGTTCTTGAAGAAGTTGCAACTAGCATAGCTGCTCCATCTGCATCCCTATCTTCCATTTAGAATTCAAACAAACAGGGTTTGAAAGACCTTCTGGATCTTCTGGCAAAAGCTAATTTTATTTTAGAGTATATTCTCATTGCTTAGCCCAAGTACATAATGATCTGGAGTACCCATAACATGCATCGGAATTGCCTCATCTGCATTCACAAAATCTGAGCACTGGCAAATTTTTATGCCACTGTGCTGAAAAATTCCACAGAGCTCTGTTCTTTGAGGTACCTTGGCTAAATACAGAAGGTCACATGCTCAGAAAAACCTTAAGTCTGACATTGTGATTGTCAGTTTACAGGTACCTGTCCATTGCAAAATAACAGTTTTTAACTCCCAATATGAAAGATTCAAAGTACAGCTGCACATTCTAGATCCTGGAATTCCATCTTTATTTTATAGATCTCCCATCAAAAATGTACCATTTCCTTCTCTGATCAGAATTCAGTTTATAGTTATTTTTCCTGGGATTTGAAGTCTTTTCCCTAGCTTTTTGAATAGTTTGAAACTTTTAAGGAATAGTACTTTATTTGACAAAAATAATCATTTTTATTTTACTTGATAGTATGGCTGAGGAAAGCAAATTCTTTAGAAGAAGGAAAATCAGCACACATTTTTTTTGTGTAATCTTTTTTTACTGTAATCTGTTTTCCAGAACTGTAGCTATGACTCTTGCTTTAACAGAATGTAAATTTAATTGAAAATTTCAAAATCCTTTTAATTCTTATTTGAGAATAGCTCCATTAAATCAAGTGAGCATGATTTCTAAGAAGACCAGTATATGCCTGACAATTCTAATTTGTAGCTATCGTAAAAATTGAAGAAGGAAAATATATATTTCCAGAACAGCAGCTTTGCTAGAATTGTCTAAGCTAATGAAGTTAATCGGAATTTGGGAAGAAGATTGCTTTAAACCACATTTTTAAAATGTGTAATACATTGGAAGATAGTGGTTTTTATTACCATGATAATTCATGGTGCATGTATCAGTTATTGAAACTAAGCAGCTGAATCTTCAGCAACCAAATTTGATACAATTATTCCATAAACCCAGTGTAAGTTTTCAGGGGGTGGGGGCAGCATCCAAATGTATTTCAAGCTGCTGTTGATGCAGCTGCCACCAAAATTCAGATCTGTTTGCTTGCATCTGGTGGTTGGCAGTGGTGTGTCTCCTTGAAGCAGTGCAGGTAAAGCAAGCTGCTTCTTATTTTGAAGAGGAGCTGCCATAGCAAAACAGGTCGGCTGTGTCATAAACACTTATTACTCATACAGCTAGTAGTGCAAGATTAGTGAACTTCTGGTGAAGAGTATCTGCACTCCAATTGTCCCCTGCCTTCCCAAAGGTTCACCAGGGGCCCATCTCCATAGCTTCTTTTTTGCTTCTCTCTTGCATCGGATTTTAAAAATGTGCGTTGTAATTCGAAATAAAGAGTCCCCATGATGTTTGGAGCAATACGGATTAAAATCATATTTTCCTGTCCCCATGGAAGCCGCTTTTTGTGAACCCGCATCTTTTTCTCCCCCCCCCCCCCCCGGAGTGATGACAGGCTCTCTTCAGCTGTCACCCAGCTCCCTGCATTCATGTAACAAAGCTATTTTAGCACATAAGCAAACCAGCAATCTGCCCCTTTCTTTCACAGTGGAGGCTGCATTATTAGGAGGGGGAGAAATTCCTCCCCTTCCTTTCTCTCGATTTCTTCCTCTGTGGGTTTGCTCTTCTGTCCCCCCCCCCCCGGTAAGCTTCACTCATGTGTGCATCTTCCCCTCTGTTCACTTTCTCTCAGTTTCGCTTCCCCCTGCTCCTTGCTTGCCAGCTGCACTCACATGTGTGTCTGTCTTCCCCTCTGTTTGCTTTCTCTCAGCTTCGCTTTCTCTTTCCCACTGCTCCTTGTCAACTTCACTGGAGAGGGGCGCAAAGCCTGCCAACTTGTAGCCGTCAAGCATGCAGGGCAAATGATAGCCTCCTAATGTTATGCTTTGAAGCATTTCCATGCTCCCAGGAAAATCCGTGGCTTTCCCTAAGTCAGATGTAGTGCTGTCTGAAAGGGGGGGGGGGGTTCTGCCGCGGATTTTCCTCCTTTGCACCTGATGTAGCCTGGAGTAAAGCTGTGCATGGAGACACTCAGAGGCAAAACAAGTCCTGGAGATCCATTAAAATGCTAACTAGTATTTGCCAACAGACTTGGAAAACTACTCCTTGGCCAATGGGTTAGAAACAGCCAGTGGATGTACCAATACCTAAGAGAAGGTATCAGATACTGCTGCCATTCGTCCTTGTGCCCACCCTCAATACCCTGACTGGAAATGAAGCCCCACCTCACACATTCGAAAGTGCAGTATTGCACATCTATGGAATTCTTGGGTTTAACAAACAAACAAACAAATATACGGAAGCTGAATATGGGGGGCAAGAGGGTGTTTGGCACTGTTGCACTTAACATCCATGAGCTCCAGAATTGGTTGAAGATAGGAAGGAAAACCCACCCACACAAATTTGGATACCAGTACTTCTGTGGCATGCTCACCCCCTAAAAGTCTAGCTGGCCTATGGAACTGAAGTGATCTGACAGCTGACATCATTCAGTGGCTGGATAGGTCAAATATCAGGAAAATGGCCTGGATAAAAATTGGAATGCTGTTTTGGGGTGTGAACCCTGAGCCCACTGTTCACAATCTATGAAAAGGTGACTTCATATTATCATTATGATTGTTATTGCTATTGCTATTAATTTGTTTAGAAAATTTATGCCTTGCCCTTCACCAAATGGTCCCAAGGTGAGTGACAATGAGATTGAAACATATCAAATAGTAAAACATAATTAAAAATATAAACCCCTTCCTCCCACCCTCACCCTCTTTTCCACCCTCCCTCTGTAATAGGACAGGACCTTGAGGAAGCTATTTAAACAGCAAAAGCCTGGGTAAAAAGATATGTTTTCACCAGGCGCCAAAAACTTAAGGGGGAAGCTGTCCCAGAGTCTAGGGGCCACAACAGAAAAGGCCCTCCTGCAAGCCCCTATGCCTTGTACCTCTGAAAGAGAGGAAACTACAAGAAGGCCCTCTCCTTGAGATTTTAATTGGCATAAATGCTCATTGTGATGTTTATTGTGATGCAACTATAGCTTGACCCAGAATAAGCCTTTTTACTCTAAAAGATGAGGCTTAACAGCACACTCAGCCATCTGGCATGTTTGATTAGTCCTGTTCTACATACTGTTAAGGGGTCAAGAATCATAACACTGAAAGGTGACTCAAAATGCCATTTCCTCCAACCTCCATCTCTATGATATATAATATTTTCTCCCCATTTTTTCAGGACAGAAAAAAATATGGACTTAAGCGGATCACAGAGATATATCTTTTCCTAATTTAATGTAATCAGGAGGAAAAAGCAACTTCAGTGGGATAATATTCTACATCTGTTGCACATGGCATGAAAAGATGAGCAAGGGTTTACTCTCTTTTTTTAATCTACTACCTGGTCTTCTCTTTACAGCCACAGGGATTTAAAACCAGAGAATCTGTTGCTGGATGAAAAGAATAACATCAGGATAGCAGACTTTGGGATGGCATCGCTGCAGGTTGGGGACAGTTTGCTTGAAACAAGTTGTGGGTAAGTTCAGGGAAAAAAGAGGAGAAAGCACTGAGAATGCTGTGAAAAAACCATAGAAAAATTAGAGTGTTCTGAAAATTGACAAAAGTGAAACACGTGATCTGTCTGTCTGTCTGTCTGTCTGTCTGTCTGTCTGTCTGTCTGTCTGTCATCACACTTGTATCCCACCCCTCATCTGAAAGCCCCAGGGTGGGTCAAGGGATACGCTAAAAACACGAAGCACTCAACCATATTTAAAAATATATTTAGTATAATTCTCCTACCCTGACAGTGTTTTATTCAGAGGAAACAGTGCCACAAAATCCTGGGTGAAGAGCTATGTTTTAACCAGCTATCAAAAACAATATACAATTGGTTCCTGGTGTACCTCCACTGGGGGCCAGGAGAGTTGCACAGAAAAAAAAACACCTTGCATGCCACAACCCCTCACACTGCTGAGAGTAGCAGATCTCCAAAAAGGCCTTTACTTTGTGAACTTTCTTGCAATGAAAAGGTCAGCCAAGTACTGTTCTGAAGCAATCCCTTGGTTCCGAAGCTCAATAATACAGTATGTTTTCTACAGCAATTCCTTGTATAACTCTATGGTTTTGTTCCCACAAACCACTGTGTAGTGGAAAATTATAATAGAACTAATTCCCACCTATAGAAAAGTAAGGATTAGATGAACACGGGAGCCAAATATTTCAATGACAGTCAATGGCACTTGATAGAGGAGGCCCAGAGAATCTCAGTTTATCCTTGTGCTGTGGAGGGAAGGTCCAATCTACTTGTTTAAATCATTTGTGCTTAAAAAGCCAGATCACATTACTACAAGTTTCTGGAACTGCATTACACATTTTACCAACTCAGTGAAAGCAGAATAGTGTTTACAAAATTATTTTATAAAAAGGATGATTGCATTCATGTTTATCAAAGGTTGTTGTGCAATCTGCTAACATTCACTGGTGAATGTACTCAGTACCTGGCTGAAAGCCTGGCATTACTAGTCACAATTAGGGATGTGCACAAATGTTTTTGTTTGTTTGTTTTTTTTGCATTCAGTTCATATCAAATAGAATGTAAGAAAATTCATATTTGTTAGAATAGATCCCCTTCGAATGTGGTAGGATTATATTCCATACCAATGTATTCGTACAAATTCATATGAATATCTGATATGAATGCATACATATCCAGTGCATATCCGATATGTATCTGATACGTATCCCATAACATATCTGCTCTGAAAGTGTCAAATCTGCCCTGAATCCACTTTGAATCCACTCTCAAACCATGCCAAATTCACTCTGGATCCATTGCAGATATGACTGGCACAGCCGCTTTCCCACCTCCCCATTCACGAATGTTCCGAAGCATTTGTACAAATGTTCCAAAACTTTTGTATTCTTACAAATGTCAATGTACGAGTGTTGTAAAATTCAGTTCGTATACGAATGTCTGAATTTGTACAAATAACAAATGTTACGAATATTCATGCACATCCCTAGTCATAAAGGTTATCTTAGTTTTGGCATCTGTACTTTCTCAGAATAGTTCCATTTGCTCTAAACGTTTACATGCTATCCTTCACTCAAAGCTGGGTTACAATAATCATTAAAAATACCTAATACGTAAACATAAGTAAAATCAATAAATCATAATCAAAATACAACTTTTCCACCTTAGTGGGACAGCTAAGCAACAGAGGCTTGGGTGCAGAGGTGCATTTTAACTTGGTGCCAAAACATTAACTTGGTGTAATATTGGGTGTTTTTCCACTGTCACTAGAAGTACCCATTAAGTACCCATTAATGGGTACAAAAATGCCATTTCGTACCCATTAATGGGTACTTAATGGGTACTTTTAGTGACAGTGGAAAAACACCCATTAATAACTCTACTAGGAGGCCAATCCAAAGCCAGGGAACCACCACATAGAAGGCCCCCTCATGAGCCTTCAGGAGTGATGGATCTTAATATTTACGTAAATCTGTATGGTGGAAGACATTTGCAGAAATTTGGAGCCCAAGCCATTACAAGCTTAGTCTGCAACTTGAATTAGGCTTGGTAAGAAACAGGCAACCAATACAAATCTTTCAAGATTGGCATGATGTATGTCTTGGCAGAGATTTTACCAGCATCTGAGCTGCTGCATTTTGGAGGAGTATGATTGTAACAAATTATAGAAGATAGTTTACTCTGAGAGGCACTGACTGGCCCAGGATCACTCAGGAAACTTTCTGGGTGTATGCCCATACTGCCCCGTATTCATATTCATTTCAGGTGCCAAAGAGGTGAAAACCTTCTCTTGCCAGTCTTCTAGGCATTTGAAAAGTTGTGATAACAGGGGTCAGAATATGTAGAGCTATTGGTAAGCATGACAGTGCCTGAGACTGAAATTCTATGCAAATCCTACCCCCCTGGACATAATAAATTATGCACACGTTACCCAAATTTGAACTGAAAAATGCAGGGAGCTCAAAGTTAATGGGCCTGGTGGAGCAATGACCATATAGCCCTTAGGGGCCTCACTCCTACAGTTTGGACTCCCGGAAATATTTAGCATGGGCTTAGTTTGTCTCTTTCTCACTTCTCCAGGAACAGCTTGAGATGTTAAGAGGCTGGGATTCCAAAAAGCCTTAATCACATCTCACAAAAATCTTCCTTTTCTTTCTGTTAACATAATCAGCATAAGGCTTTCAGGCTCGGGTATCTGAGTTTGTAAAATGCAAACATCATGAAGAGGTTTCCTTGGAATGTGTGTGGTTTTGATGAGATGGCTTCCACGCTTTGCAGAGTTCCACTCGCAGTGGGTGGGGGAGGTATGCATTGCAGCAAATAAATGAAACTGCCTACGCAAGCTTACATAAGGGCTTTTAAAAAATACAAGAGCAAAGATTTGTTTTCCTTTTCCGTAAAACCTCTGTCTGCGATCATTCTGTAGACGCATAAATGCCTCCCTAGAATTACGGGTTAGATAGAGTCTTCAGAAACAATAGGTCCTGTGTTCTGTGAGTTGCTAATACCCCCCTCCCCCCAAAAATCCTCCCATCCCAAACACCTAAAAGCAGAAAGCAGAGCTGCTGTATGTTTTCAAAATCCCAAAAGGATATAAAAGCTAGATTTTCTCCTGAGTTTAAATTACTGTAGGACTCAATAGCAGGTTTTCCCTAAGGAGTTTAGTGTTGCTATTTATAGAAACTCTTGCATGCTGCCACCACCTACTGGTAGCAAGGAGGATCAACTTTACTGACCTTTTGTGCTGTGTGAGTAGTACTGATAAACTAAGCAGGAGTCTCCAAAACCGGTTTTGCCACCGAAGTCCAGATTAAATTGAAGACCTGATTTTCCATCTCTTCGCCTGGATGTGTGCAGAAGCAGGACGCTTCCACTCATGGCCAGGCAAAGGGACAGATTCCCTCTGCCCACCATGTTGGGAAGGGCGGAAGCAGGGCTGCCTGCTTCCAAAGCCCTTCCCCCGCGCGCTGGTGCATTTACTTACCTTTTGGATAAAGCCACCATGGTCACTCAGACCATTGCACATGTGCGGTGCCTGAAATAGATGAACATGCATGTGTGATGGTGGGAACATGTAATTCCAGGCTAAATAACCAGATCTACATATCACTAAAATGTGCAAAGAACAGCACTGTCAAGTAAGCAAAAATGCTGAAGGGGCGACACTCTGGATTATGGCTTGCTAGTCATTCCCCCCCCCCCTTTCTGTCATTCTCCCCTCTTCACAAAGTGTCTTGTTGATTAAAGACCAAGGCATTTGGGACACTGTACTGTGGGCATAGCTAGCAGCAGAAAGTGATGTATTGGACACCCACCATCATTAAATTCCGCTGCGCCTCAAGTCAGACTAACTATAGGAATGTAGCAATGACTCACCTGCCTTCTTGCTACTTTAGCTAAATACGAACCACTATGAAGCAATTAAAAATTCATATGAATTTCCACATTTGTGGGTGAATTGAACGGATCCAGCCTTCATAGAAGCTTCGATGAAGGCTGGATCTAGATGCCCCTGATTTCCAGTCTTTCCCCCCCCCCCCCCCGATGTGCCCTCCTTACTTGCAAATGCGGCCACGGTTGCATCTTCCATATCCTCTGTCTCCACATGTTGCTCCTAGGCCAAAGTAGGCCTTCCAGAAGTACTCCAGAAGGCCTACTTGGGCCCTGGGTGTGTGTGTAATGGTGGTGGCAGCAGTGGCAGCAGAATGGGAGAATGGGAGGGGGTGAGACAGGGTGGGAAGTGATGGGTGAGGGGTTCCTTTCATGCACAAATGTTCATCGGATGTTCATGCACAAAACCGAAGCCCCCTACATTCACATTGGATAGAATAGGGGAATTTGGCTTCCCTTCTATATATTCTTTTTTATGATATATAATATATATATATATCTCCTTCTGAAATGTTGTTTTTCCCTTTCTTTTAAAAAATCACCTTCCAGTTTTAGTTCTCCTTGTAAGATCATTTGAGTTCCTAGGGATCTCCTCAGCAGGTAATATCACAGATGGCACCATCAGCCCTGCCTAGAATTTCAGAGGGCAAATGTGCTGTCTGTGGGCAGTGCTGGAATTCAAAACTGTGTGCCTGAAGCAGAACAAACCCCTGTGTTGCTGCCTTAGAATGCGCTAATAAAGAAATCAATGGAATGGAAGAAATGTGCGTGTAATAAACAGAACACAGCAACTCTATGCTTCCCTGCTTTGCAGATAACATTTTAAGCACATTCACTAGGCACAGAGGCCTCAATGTGAGCTATTATGTCACTTCATTATTTCTCCTGGCATGTGGCCCAGCGTGGCTAATTCTGGTGTCTTGGTAAGGAGAGAAGAATGAACACTACAGAACTATGGGTGTGACGAAGGGAGTTGCCAATGTCAGATTTTTTTATTTATTTTTTTAGTAAACTAGAATCAAACCTTTGACAGCAATGTTGTCATGCGCTTGCCATTTTCATATGCTTTGTCTTCCATGTGGGGCCAGTGCTTTCAGCCATTTATATATGTATTTTTTAAAAAAGTAAATAATAAATGAACCATTAAACCTTAACAAATGAGCTCTCTGCATCCAGAAGTTTACTTTATAGCATTAGTTGCAATGGAGCGCTGGAGAAAGAGAGACAGGCAGGATGCCTCTAAAGGCCGTTTGCAGAGACCCGAGAGCAGGTAAAGGTTTTGCCTTTGTCTTCTGTTGGAGAACATACAGAAGCAATTGGTGGATCACTGTGTGAGACAGGATACTGGACTAGACAGGCTATGGCCCAATCCAGCAGGGCTCCTCTTATGTTCTTAAACTGTGCTGAATGACAGCTTGTATCATTGATGGTCACAAAAGAAGGCCCACAGTAGGGATCAAATAGCTTTTGAAGTTGCAATAGAACAGGAATCTGTGTCAGTGGAGTCGAAAAGTTCAGGAGCCCTGTTAAAGACTACCTTATTATTTATTTATTTATTTATTTATTTATTTATTTATTTATTTATTTATTTATTTATTTATTTATTTATTTATTTATTTATTTATTTATTTATTTATTTATTTATTTATTTATTTATTTATTTATTTATTTATTTATTTATATTTCTATCCCGCCCTATACCCGAAGGTCTCAGGGCGGGTTACAATATTATATTAATCTTAGACAGGTCCCTGCCCTCAGGCTTACAATCTAAAGAGACAAGATACAAAAGGAAAATGGTGTGGGAGGGAACAGGGGTGCTCTGGCGGCAGCAGAGTCCTTGCAAAGGTAAAAACTTTTATTTTATTTTCCTCCTCCATTCCCCACAGGCAAGATTGTTCCTTCATGGCCCGTCTGGAGGCAGTTGGGAGGGAGGGGCCAATGCTGGGAGCTTGATGGAAGGTGCTCACCCAGCTTCCTTCTCTCTTCCTCTCTTGTTACAATTCAAGCCTGTTCACCCTGGCATCCACTCCCAGGTAGCTCCAATAGGTCATCTGCCTCTGGTTGGTCTCAGAAAGCTTCATTAGAATTACCTTTTATGTAGCAGGATTTTTTTTTAATGATCTCTCTGATTTATCTTTTGCTGGAATTATTCATTAGATCAGCAAAGATTGTTTGTTCTAATGCTAATGGCTATAGTTAAAAACATCCTTGGAGAACTGATAAAATGTTCAGTCTTGAATGTTTTTTACATATTTTGAAGAACAATAAATAAAGGCCAAGAGAAGGAGAACCTGGCTAGTTGCTTCGTTGACATAAATGTATCCCATCCGCTCTTGATTGCGCATTTCAGAGCCTTCTTATTGCTCATGGCTTCACAAGGAGGGAGGGAGGACGATAGAGACAGCTTTAAACATGTGTGCATACACAAATTCACAGTAGACTCCTGAGGGGAAGGCGACTTCATATTTAGGATTTCTTGGGAGGATGACAACCCCAGAAGCACTGCTTGCTATAGAAACTGCACACCCTGGCAAGTTTTGTGATGGAGAGCTAGTCCCTAAAGCACTGGCGTAATTCGGCAAGTCTTTGCATTTCTCCACGAGCCAAGGAGGCCCGTGAGCAAACAACAGAGAGTGGATGGAGCTGGGGAGCTGGCATGAAACAGCTTTTATTAGTTCAGATTGCTTCATTCTCTTACTTGCCTTTCTGTTCCTTCAGGGCATAGAAAATTCAAGGCAATTAAATGCTAAGCAGGCTCTCCGTTCTGTCCCAGAGCCACTTCTGTACTTCAGGATACTTCTATAAAATTGGAGATTGCTCGCTGTGGCTCCCCAAATGCTTGTCTGTCACAAGGAGAAAAGTTGGGATGGCTTTGTTATGGTGATGGCTGGAGGAGAGGAACTTGTTTTTTTCTCCCATTGTTTCAATTTTTAACCCAGTTCTACTCTACCCATCTATTTCCCCTTCTGACTTTTCCCAAGAAAGATTCGAAACCCCATGGCCAAGTAGAAGAGGACACTTGGATTAGGGTGTGTGTTTTCTTTTGTTTGTGAGCCAGTTCGGTCTAGAGGTTAGGGAGCCGGACTCTTCTCTGGGAATACCAGGTTCGATTCCGCCCTCCCCCATGAAGCCAGCTGAGTGACCTTGGGCTAGTCACAGCTCTCTTCTGAGCTCTCACAGCCCCACTTACCTCACAGGGTGTCTCTTGTAGGGAGAAGAATAGAAAAGCTTTGACAGCCACTTTGAGTCCCCTTAAATGGGTGAGAAAAGTAGGGTAGAAAAGCCAACTCTTCTTCTTCTATGAATTGTATGGTTTGTGTTTTCGCTTTGTATATTTGGTTGTTTAACATTTACTTACATACCTATAGAAAATGTAAATAAATAAATAATATATATATATTTTATAAACTCATGAGAGGCTATGTATAAACTGTCTGGAACTGACTTGACCATCAACCTTCTTCTTTTATATTAACAATCATAGCTACCTCTTCCAAACCACACAGAAGTGGCTTTAAAACAAATCAGAACTTGACCTATGAAGTGGATTATTCTCCTCCTGTCATACATAGGCAAATACATATGTATGCAGATAGAGATTATTGCAGTTACCCTCCAAAAAGATAGTCTTCCTCAGGGACAGACAGGGAACTCAAGACGTTTTTGGCCTGGCATGTCCTTGTCACACATACTGTGCCACCAACAGCGCCCCCTGCTTCAGTGTGGCAGTGGCAGAGGTGGTGAGGGGACTTTCTCACCTCTGCTAATTGTGGAATCAGGTGAGAAGCTTTTAGAACCATGGGTCAGGGCTCAACGTCAGAGTTTTGTTTCAGGAAAGTTTACATCTCATTAAAGTGTACTGATTTACCAAAACAGTGATGAGCTGATTACCGTGTCAGATTAGGGTAGGGCTGGACAGCTTTCTGTTGGAAATGTTTTGATTGGTGCAGTTGTACTTTATGTAACATTATCTTGTACAATAAATCTTTACATTTACACAGATTGTAAATGCAGCATCCATTTAGAATTATTTTCTTTACAGGAGAGTTTAGATTCTACTGGTAAAACGTCACTTCCCCAATTCAGTTTGATTCTGCAAGTTTTTAGTAATGCAATTTCACTTGTAAGGCAACATTGGTTGATTAGACAATCTCTCCTCAGGGCCACTATTGTAATGATAGTTTAGGTCTTCCCTTTGCATTACCATTAACTTATGTCGGTAGATGAGGCCTTCAAGGTCCCTCTGATCCCCAGTTTTCCATTCATAGTAATAGCTTGAATAACATAGCTTAGCACTACATGGTAGGCAGTTGGCCCAGAGGCCTAAAAAGCACTTTCCAACTATTCCCTATCATAATATTCAGTCACTATTCAGTTAAATAGTCCAAGAAACGCTGACCAAAACAGCTGTTTAGTAAAGCAACCTGGGGGAGTTTTTAAATTCCATTCCTCCATTAATTCTTCTATGTGTGAAATGCAAACAGTCTCTGAGTAACTCAGAGATGAAAAAATGAAATAATCAGAGGAAGAGGAAGAACAAATAATAGTCCTTATGAGGTATGTGCATGGAAATTCGTTAACATTCAATATTCGTACAAATTTGTATGAATTTGGACATTCATGTACGAATGGGACACTGACATTCATATTCATATGAATGCTTCGGAACATTTGTGAACCAGGGAGATGAGAAAGCGGCTGCACCATTCACACCTGCAATGGATCCAGAGTGCATCTGACATGGATTAAGAATGAATTCAAAGTGGATTCAGGGCAGATTTGACACTTTCAGAGCGGATATGTTACAGGACATAGATCGGATATGTATGGATACGTTATGGATACATATTGGATATGTATCAGATATGTGTGCATTTGTATCAGATATTAGTATTGAATCGAATCCTACCACATTTGAAGGGGATCTATTTGTTTGAATGATTCAAATGATTCGAAAGTACAGATATGTATGTATTACATATGTATATGTACGAATCTCATACGTATCTGTACGCATTTGCGCAGAAAATATGGGATGAAAACGGGATGTATACAGGATAAAACAGGATGCATATGAAATGCGTACAGATACATATAACATATTAATGTTGATGACATTCGCATCTTCAAATACGAATGTCGATGACATTCGTATCTTCAGTTTCAAATCTAACATTCGAACGAATAGTTTCGAATGTACTCGATTCGAGTCGGATTTTGTTGCATTTGGATACTAAACATTCAAATTCGAATGCAAAAAAAAAAAAAATTGGTGCACATCCCTACTTAATCTTCCCTCTGCCTAATAATATTCCTAAACTGAACCCTCCTACCAGCCTTTAATCCTACGTCTTGCATATTTTACTAGCAGAGACTGACAGAATGAGAATGCTGCTGAATTATTGTTCTCCATGTTTCTGTCAAGGCCTGCAGGATGGCATTTCAAGAATCCCCTTGGTGTCCATGCAGTCTGCAGCTCAGGGAGGGGAAGGCAACTTTCCTCTCACAGAAGCATCCCTCTTCCTCATCCCTCTTCCAGCATACAAGAGCAGAGGCTGCTAGCAAAAAATAAATAAAAAATAAAAGAAACCTCTTCTTGATCTTGCTGATTGATACTGTTATTGAAGACGTTGTGCAGATTGTAGCTTTACTGCCTGCAGATGTAGCAGAAAAGACGCGGAGATGGCCTAGAGGGAAGAGGCCCGGATAAAGTTGCTTAAATGCACACACATTGAATAATTAGCGATAAGAGCCAAAGAAATATTCATGACTTTGTAGAAAGATAAATAGACTTTTGATTAAATTTGGATTTTCTTTTCTAAAGCAGTCAAAGTTGTGCCGTGATTGGCAGCATAGAAATGAGCTTTCGGCGCATGCTGGCTGGCCTGAGGATGCTGTTTAGAACTGTGAGCCAAGATAAAGCCAGAGATATACAGCTGCTATGAATTGGCAGGAAATTTAGAGTGGATGTGCCAACAACTCATGCTGCTGTCATAGTTGTTAAGGAGCAGCTGTTGAGTGGGCAGGTTAGCCTGCATTTTCATCATATTGCCCTCACATCCCTCAGCAGCATCCATATGCAATATTTCTCACGGAATATTTGGGGATGGGGATTTTTAAGTGAGTCATTGAAAATGCAACATTCTCTTCAACTTTGAAAAACTCTTTAAAAAATTTGAAAGGACGTGTTCATACTGCTAGCTAAAAGTTATGTTCTCTGTAAGATCATTCTAGTTCGATAGTCTAGGGCAGTGATGGCCAACCTATGTCACGCGTGTCACAGGTGACACGTCAAGGACTTTTGGGCGACACACATGGTCACCCTGGCACGTGGGCTTGTTCTTGAAGTGTACGAAGTGCAAACCTTCAATTGAAGATTTAGCAAACTAAATTCAGCAACAAAAGTCCCTAATGTAAAGAATTATTTGTTTTTGCTTTTAATATAATACATATATCAAAAATATAACTTTTTACTAGGGCTACAAATATCACAAAATTATGGATATTTCTAGATGTGACACAGCACCTGAGTTAAGCTAGGTTTTCTTGTGGATTTTGACACACTGAGCTCAAAAGGTCTGCCATCACTAGTCTAGGGTAAGGACACAGGATTACATGTTGTGTACCAATGAAAAACTGCAGACATATTAAGTTGTTGGAGAAGGAGAAGAAGAAGAATCCTGTTTGTTTTTAAAAAGAGCCAGATAATCATGTTAGTTTTAATAACTAGGGATGTACACAAATATTCATAACATTCAAAATTTGTACAAATTCATCCGGATTCAGACATTCATATTAGAATCAAATGTTGGGACATTCAAAGATTGACATTCGAACTGAATGCTTTGGAACATTTGTACAAAGCTTTGTTACATTCATGATCCTGGGTAGGTGGGAAAGCCAGTTACATCTGCAACGGATCCAGAGTGAATTTGGAGTTAATTGAGAATGGTTTGAAAGTGGATTCAGGGCAGATTTGAGGGTTTCGGAGTGGATATGTTACGGGATATGTAGGGGATTCGTCTAGGATAAGTAGGGGATACATAGGGGATTCTTATTGAACATTCATATCAATCTAACCCTACCACATTCACAGGGGATCTATTTGAATGAATATGAATTTTCTTGCATTCAGTTCACACACACACACACACAAACAACCCTTCGTGCACCTCCCTACTCAGGATCTTGAAGGTTTTCTTGCTCCTGTTCTCTTAACACGCCATGAGTTAGGCATTTCCAATCTCAAAAAGGCACTGACTCCATTTTACAGCGATGGAAAAGTGTCCTCAGAGCACCTAATCCCACTCTTTGGGGATTCTCAGGGGATGCAGGACATATGATGGAATGGCCATCTGACTGTCTTAGGGTCATCCAGTTTACCAGTGGGAATGTACCCAACACATATAACTGGAAAAAGTCAAACAAAAGTCCATGAATAATGTAAGTATAACCCAGACAGGACAAAAATAGCACCGTTATGGCTCTACTATGGAGATCTAAAAGAAAACCATAGAAGAGAGTCTTCCAGCTCTGACCAAATTCCTGTTTCAGTGGTCACCTCTGGGGCTAGAGCTGATATAAGCTCCTGGGGGAAAGTATAGGACTCACTAGACAGCAATTGTAAGTTCTGGTACAGAAAATGAGAAAGGCTTTTGAAACCAGTTTTTCTCCCAGTTAGGGATGTGTACAAATGGTTCTTTTTTTCATTTGATTCATATCTTATTGAATGTAAGAAAATTTGTACGAATATCCGATACAAATGCATATGCATCTGATATGTATCCAATACGTATCCCATAACATATCCACTTTGAAAGTGTCAAGTACACCCTGAATCCACTTTAAATCCACTCTCAATCCATGCCGAGTGCCCTCTGGATCCGTTGCAGATGTGACTGGTCCAGCCGCTTTCCCAAATCCCCAGTTCACAAATGCTCCAAAGCATTTGTACAAATGTCCAGAAACATTCATATTCATACGAACCTTGGTGTACGAATGTTGTAGCAGTTGATTTGTATATGAATGTCTGAATTCGGATGAATTTGGACGAATATCAAATGTTACAAATATTTGTACACATCCCTACTCCCTGTGCAAGACTTCTAAGCTGTATTGGTAGCCTCTGAAATGAGGGCTGCAGCAGCGGAAAAACAGCAGAAGACAACCTTGTGTAGTGGAGCTGTCGCACTATGCTGTAAACATTTTTGGCTGAGTCACGTAACTCCTGATAAGAACAAAGAGTGCAGTGGGTATTGGCTAGAAATATTAGAAATATTCATTATTTGTCTGAATTCTGACAAATTCAGACATTTCTATACAAATCAAATGTCCAGACATTTGTACTTTAGTATTCGTACAAATACGAATATTTTTAGTTATTTGAATGAATAATTTGGACATTCGTATGGGTACAGATACATGCACATCGTATACATATCCATAGGTGTCTTGTCCATATCTGTACACATCCATATGGACACGTGTGAGATGAAAACTGGATGCATACAGATGCGTATGAGAATTGTATCATTGGATACGTATTGAATATTCAAACGAATAGATACAAATGTATTCGTATTGGTTTGAATGGTCAGACAATCATTTTTCTTTATTCATACAAATTTGGATTTTTGAATATCAAGAATTGCATTCGTGCGCACCCCAAGTTGACACGGCTTGACACAGCTGTATGTGCAATTGATGTCAGGTGATTCCTGGGCAGAGGCAGTAAGCTTTTCCTGTTCTAACTCTAATAAAAAGGAGACCCTTCCAAGAGGCAGTGAGTCTCTCAGAAACCAGTTGGGGAGCTGGACTCCTATCTGGAAATACCAGGTTCAATTCCGCCCTCCCCCATGAAGCCAGCTGAGTGACCTTGGGCTAGTCACCGCTCTCTTCTGAGCTCTCACAGCCACATGCACCTCACAGGGTGTCTGTTGTGGGGAGAACAGGAAAGCTTTGTCAGCCGCTTTGAGTCCACTTAAATGGGTGAGAAAAGTGGAGTAGAAAAGCCAACTCTTCTTCTTCTCCTCCTCTTTGGAAGGGAGGCTTCTCTTTCCCTCAGCATTACTGTAATCACTTTCATTTACTCTGGACCTCTTTTCATGTGGCACTTTCCACAAATGGTGACCCAATACGATGCTGAAGGTACAAACAGGAAAGGTTTTCTACATCTCAGCTAAGAGATAGAAGGAGTTTCCCTTTTGAGGAAAAATTCTTTGAATTCTACTTTTCTACATCTCGGCTATGAGACACAAGAGGTTCCCTTTGAGGACAAGTTCTTCAAATTTTACTTTCCTACATTTCCTGCTGATAAAGATCTAAGAGGAAACAATTAAAAACGGATTGAAATAAAAGTGAAGAGAAAAAGGTGTGAACTGCAAACAACTGAAAATGGACTGAAAAATGAAGAGTAAATCAGTTAGAACTGGAAAATAACAAACCACCTGTCCAGGAGTGGAAAGATGACAGTGACGGAGTCAGGACAGCAGAAGCTTCTCTTCTAAAAATAAACTTTTGCAAGGTGTTTGTTCCATGGGCTTCAGCAGACTTTCCAAGAGATAAGCAGTCAGGAAAACAGCTGCTTTTGTTCTGGCTATGCTGAGCAGAGATAAGCCTCTGTGTGAACTGGCATCTTTCCCCCTTACCTGGAGCATTGGTTGAGGGGCTGCTTTTGGAACATATGGGGGGAGAGGGCTGGATGGAGGAATGTTTAAAAATAGCTTGTAAAATCTAGTATAAAGCTGTTAACTTTTCCCTCCTCTAACTCCTATACTTAATGTATAAATATTGCTTGTAGAATCTCGTGCAAAGCTTGTATAGTTTGTAGAACCTAGTATTCACTAGCATCAGTGGTGCCTATAAACCTGTTGTGGCTTGTCCATCCCCTTGCCTATTGTTCCTGCTGGCTGCAGCTCTCACTTCTGCTGCTGCTGCTGCTGCTGCTGGAGTCCCTGCATTCCCTGCCAGCCATGGCTGTTGGCATCTTATCCTGGTGTAAAGAAGGGAGGAATGGAAGACACTGAGGGGCAGCAGCACAAAGGGAGTTAGCACAAATAATGGCATGGCAGATTAGGATGCACCTCTTTGCCCTGGCCTTTGGTTAAATGGGGATACCCTTTCCTTTCCTACTTGCAGACTGTTGTTTTAATGTCTACTGTTATTGTTTTAATATGTTTGATTTTAAATGTTGTTACCCACCCTGAGACCTCCGGGTATAGAGTGGGATAAAAATACTAGAGGAATGGCTCTGTGGCAGGTGTTGCAGTCCCTGCCTGCAACAGCAGCAGTGCACAGTGGCACTAAGGACAAAACTGGGCACTGAGATACAAAGCACCGCAAGGCATAAGTCTCCTCATTTATTTGTTGGCAATCCTTCCACTCCTTCCCTAACTACGGCAGCGTTCTTTGGATCTAAATTCTTTTCCTCTGAAAACCTTTCTAACTGCTCTCCAGTGCTGCCTTTTCATTTTTAATTTGACTTTGAGTATCACTCTAGTATAAAAAACTGTTTCTTATTGTGAATGCATGCCCTATTGTCTTGGTCTTACAGAATTTCTGATCTTACTGCCAACACTTGTCACTTCTTTTATATTCCATGCCCCACTCCTTGCGTGCAGGTGTATATATCTGAGAGAGGCAGAGAGAAATGAAAAAAGATGGCCATTCATCCAATCCCAGAGGGCACAGGGAGGAGAAGCATGGGAGAGGTGGAGAGGGGGAAAGGACTGTCACCAGATTGAGGCCAGAGAGACTGAAAAGTGTGGACAGGGAAAGATGAACTATGGATGCACATGAATGGGGGTTTTGACATTTGATTCATAAGAAATCGAATGTGAGAAAATCTGTATTTGTTTGAATAAATCCCCTTCGAATGTGGCAGGGTTCTGTTTGATACAAATGTATTTGTATGAATTCATAAGAATACGTATTATACATATCTGATACGTATCCTGTTAACATATCAGCTCTGAAAGCGTCAAATCCAACCTGAATCCAGGTTTAATACGCTCTTGGTTCATGTTGAATGCAATCTGGATCCGAGCTATTTGTACAAATGTCTGAACTATTTGAATGAATGTCTGAAACATCCATATTCTTGTGAATGTTAATGAATGAATTTCGTAACATTTGATTTGTGTACGAATGTCTGAATTCAGATGAATTTGTACGAATAATCAATGTTACAAATATTCATGCACGTCCCTAGAAGGAATACTAAATTAGGTTGGTGCGATCAGGACAATAATGGATAAAGTCTCCATTGTGCCTAAAATGGTGTGACAAGGGGTGTTTTTCCACTGCAGGCCTTAGATCTGGATCTAAGAAGATCCAGAACTAAGGAATGGGTACATTTCTTAATCTGGATCTAGTAGATCCGAATTAAGGGAAGCACCCAATGTGTTTCCACAGGAGATGTAGCACCCGTTAGGAATGGGTGCTAACACCCCTGCTGTGGAAACAGCTTTACACCCATCTGGGGAATCCGGATCGACCCACAAGGAGTCGGTCCATTACCCCAGGTGTTTTGGGGGGCAGGGGGGTGCAGTCTTCGAAGCAACTTCGAAGTGATATCGAAGTGACTTCGAAGTGAATGTGAAGTCAACTTTAAAGTGACTTCAAAGTGACTTCAAAGCCAATGTTGGGGGGGGCAAAGGTGCATCCCCTCCCCCTAAACCTCCTTTGGACCCCATTGCCCCCTTTAATCTGGATTTTCTGGGAGAAGACCCCATTGTAGACCCCTTTAATGGGGTCTACAGAAAATCCGGATTAAAGGCTAAAATGTACCCATTAGATCCGGATTTCCCAAATGGCAGTGGAAACAGTCGGGTCCCAAATGGGTGCCGTAGTGGAAATGGGGTCATCCAGCTCACATCCAAATGGGACCTAAATGGGTGCAAAAATGAGTACTTTTGACAGTGGAAAAACACCCCAGGTCCCATTTGTATAGAAAGAAGCTCTTGTTCCAGAAGTGCCTCCTGTTGTACTGATATATACATTATAACATAGAAGTATAAAACATTGAGTTGGTCCTATAAGTCCTATTTTGTCCTATAAGAATATACACACAGACCACTTTCTGGTAATCCACAATGTGGTGGTTTAAAAGAAGAAATGGTGTTTGAGATCTGTATTCATTAGGTCTACCTGGGTCCCTCTTGCTTTTGTCAGGCAGCTTCTAATGAAAGCTATAAAGCAAGGGGATGCTACTGTATAATTTCCAGGATGTGAAATTACTGCGTGGCAGTTTGGAATGAATAATTGATTTCAGGGAACTGTTTCTCAATTAGTTGCCAGGCAGGGAGCACAGCAGCAGACAGTGGTCTGAGCACATGTTAGATTGGTGGGGGTTACTGTTGTTGTCCAATTGTTCTCATCAGTGCTTTGATGGGACATATGTAGGAATTGTGGATCAGCAAGCTATTATACTCAATAAAAATTGAAAGAGCAGCAAGATAATACTTAATGATGACTACCTAGTAAATTCCAGCAACATAGCTTTGGGTTATTTAAGGCAAACAGTCCTCAACTTCCTCTTTGATTCAGAGTGATTTTACTAATGCTTTTCAGAAGTCAAAGATCATTTAATCAGGATGTTTTTAATATGCAAATAGTGGGATGTTTGCTTCTTTAGCAGTCAGGCATTCAGACCAGGAGACGCAAGAAGCCTGAGCAAGCCATCAGACAGGACAGTGGCATAATATGCTGATTATGGTGGGGAAACTGCCTTTAGCAATTTGTTACTTAAGCTGCATCAACACCTACAGTAGTAGAAACTCTTGAGGAAACCTAAAAGATATGGCAGTCAGATTCCAGAGGTGCCTACTTCCCTAGAACACTCTGCGAAGAACTCTGAAGCTGGCTCTGAAGAAAAGCATAGGCTCCGAAGAGGCCCTCACGCGAGAGCGATACCAATTCTACAGACCTTTGTTAAAGACTCTGGAGAATCTTCTAAGTTTGCGGCAGATCACTCTGGAGAATCTTCGAAGAATTTCCGGAGCATCTATGGAGATTGCACCCCCTGTCCCCCCAAAAAACCTGGGGTGACGGGTGGGCCCCATGTGGGTCAATCCGGATTCACAACATGGGTGTTCCGGTGTTTCCACTGCGGGCAGGCTAGCACCCATTCCTATTGGGTGCTGCACTGCCTTAATCCAGATCTACGGGATTACCGGATTACATCCCTTAATCCAGATCTACTACTAGATCCAGATCTACTAGGTCCGGTTTAGTTGAAGGACCCATTCTTTAGATCCAGATTATCTTAGATCCAGATTAAGGGAGGTCAGTGGACCCCCCCCCCCCCCATATTTAGCTGTTGCTTTAGTTTGGTTTACATTGTTGCTTGAAGATGGTCTAGAGCGGTGATGGCCAACCTATGACACGCGTGTCACAGGTGACATGCCAAGCCCTTTTGGGTGACACACCTGATCACCCTGGCACCTGGATGTGTATTGCTTGCTTGTTCTTGAAGTGTATGAAATACCAACTTTCAATTGTAGATTTAGCAACAAAAGTCACTAATGTAAAGAATTATTTGTTTTTGCTTTTAATAAAATACATATATCAAAAATATAACCTTTACTAGAGCTACAAATATCACAAAATTATGAATATTTCTAGAAGTGACACAGCACCCGAGTTAAGGAATGTTTTCTTGCGAATTTTGACACACCGAGCTCAAAAGGTTCACCATCACTGGTCTAGAGACTGGATCTAGAGTAGACCGCAGCAGCTTGGCTGCAGATTAGGGACACTCACACACAGCTATTCGTACATATATTTTAATATTGGCCACTGAAGAAGACCTTTCTAGTCGAAACGTGTTTGGCCTATTTTTATCTATATTTTCTTTATTGCTTTGATTTTAATATACCTTTTGGCTGGGGCTTGTGGTTTACTTTTTATTCCACAATTGTTTTTCTTACAGTGAGTTTTTTAATTTTGGTGCTTTATATTGTATTATTTGATTTAGTTCATTTATTATTTGCATTATCAGTGGGGTCATTGTAACCCTTTTAGTAAATATTACAAATATTTTTTTTCTTTTGGTATAGAACCCAATTGTTTGTTTGGTCACTTTTGGACACACATCACATCAGTCTATTCCCTATCAAGCCTGATTCAAGGTGTTTAGCATTTGTTGTTGACTCCACGGGCACCTCTGTGCAGCTTGCTTGGCAGAGATATAGAAGTAGTTTGCCATTTCCTACTTCTAGCGAGTGACTGCATATCAAACCAGCAATCCTCTCCTTTCCAGGCTACTTTCATTACCCCTCTTTTGACTCTTATATATGACTGGTGTCCTGATATCCGAAGGAACATCTTTTCACATTTGCACCTTCCCATGAAGTAAAATCACAAGGAAAGGGCCTTCTTGTAGTTTCATCACTCTCAGAAGGTTGAAGTGCAGTGCCATGTGAAACAGCCTTTTTTGTTGCGGTCCCCAGGCTCTGGAATTACCTCCAAACAGAGGTATCCCGGGCACCAACCTTACATGACTTTTGGCATCCAGTTAAAACTTACCACTTCACCCAGGTTTTTGATATTTAACTTCTTCGTAATTCTTAGTGTGCTTTTAGTTAATGATGTTTTATCCATGCTTGATGTTGTTTATTTGATCAAATGGTGTGATCCACCCGGAACCTTCTGTTGAAGAGTAAGGTGCTAATGTTTGAAAGTAAGGGACTTTCTGCAGTCACCACAGTCCTCTTTTGTCTCCAGATTGGTCTAGTGAGCCAGTTTGATCTAGTGGTTAAGGAGCTGGACTCTTATCTGGGAATACCGGGTTGGATTCCACCCTCCCCCATGAAGCCAGCTGGGTCATCTTGGGCTAGTCACAGGTCTTTTCTCAGCTTTCACAGCCCCACCTACCTCACAGGGTGTCTGTTGTGGGGAGAAGAATAGAAAGCTTTGTCAGCTGCTGAGTCCCCTTAAATGGATGAGAAAAATGAGGTAGAAAAGCCCAACTCCTCCTCCTCCTCCTCCTCTTCTTCTTCTTCTTCTTCCTCCACTTTACTGCAAATTAAAGCTGTTGTTTGCTCCAGATGAAGCATGATCCAGATCTGGAGTCCTGTTGCAGTTTGCCAATTGACCTCTGTAGTGAGGTCTACCAACGTACTATCAGGGGATGATCTGGATTACAAAGGTGTGCCAACAGCACCTGTCTTCAGTTTACTCTGAGACCCATTTTCATTGTGTGCCTTACTGCACCCTTGAAATGGGTTATTTAGGAGCTCTGAGGCTAGGAGCTTTAGATTTGATTTCAGAGGCTGGCTCTGAAGCTTGCAAGCTTTGGAGCCAGTGTAGGGCCTGGGCTGGAACACCACAGCACTATTCCACTCCAGGCTTTGCTGCGATCCAGAACAGAGGGTGTCGCTTGATTAGAACTGTTGACCTGAATTATGGCAGGTAAGTGCAGAAAGGCTTAAGTAAGTAAAGAAATAAATATTGCTATAGCCAAATGTTCCTACAGTCAAGGCTGAATCTATATGTAGGTAAATAAATCAACTCAGAAGTGGCTTGGGTTGATAGGTGCCATGTGCATCTCTTGGCCTTTACTATTTATTTATTTATTTATATTTATATTTATATCCCGCCCCATACCCGAGGGTCTCTGGGCGGCTCACAACATTTTAAGACACAACCATATCAAATCTATATAAAACGATGCTAAAACCAATACAAGGTTTAAAATCCAACATAATAATACTAATAATAATAATAATGATAGGTGAGAGGGGTACACTAGTTTCTACCTCTAAGCTGCTTTTGAGCTGCTTTTTTTTTAAAAAAATTGTGAGTGCAGCATGCATGAAGGCATGCCAAATGTTTCATCAGTTTTAGGTTATGAAAACTTTTCCATTCTCTCTGTGTATTTTGTGTGATGGTTGAGTGAATTTCGGATTTTCTTCCTTTGCCTTATTGCCCTGGTGATAGAGATGTCTCTGAAAGGCCATATGTAAACTAAATAAAGAGGGAGATTCTGTACTCACTGGACCATGCATTGTTTTTCAGGTCACCGCATTATGCCTGCCCAGAAGTAATCCGGGTAAGTCAGCTTAAAATACCAACAAATCTTATAAAAAGAGAAAAAAACCTTACTCTCTTTTCATTACTTGGTGGCAGCAGATCACTTTTAGGTGATACAGTAGAAGACTACAATTTCCCCATGTTATCTGTTTATCTCAAAAACTCAAGGGGGCTTACAAAATTTCAGTGCCAGTCAACCCTTCATATATACTAACAGCCAAAGCAATAGCCCTCTGCTGTTATTTGATCTATTTCCCCCATTTAACCCATCCACGTCTTTCTGATTCCCATCTGTCCTCACAGACTTCACTTAAGAAGAAAGATGGAATGTGATTTCCTGTCCTGCTCTTGGTGTGCCACTGAACAAAATAGCCGGAGTCCTTCAGTGCTTCAGAGCTGTGTACATTTCTACACTCTGATGACCTGCAAAATGCAAGAGGCCCTGATTTCTACCTGCTGACTCAGGGAACAATTGTGAAGCAGAACTTCATAAAATCAATAGCAGGGAATTGACAGATGAGGTTGTGATCTGGCAAATATGACTAATTCCAAGCCCCATAAAGAACCAACTGGGAGAGAAACAGCTTTCTGGGTATCCTCGAGGCATCTATGACATTTCAGCTTTTATACTTATCCTTCAGTCTGTTCTTCAGTCTTTTTTATCCCTATATATTTTCTCTGTCATCCTGCAGAATATAGGCCATTTCGGCACTTACCTGTATTCTGAAACAGGAGGGGGTTCAAGGGTGTGCTGTCTCCATGCTAAGGGCCCCCTGCTAGAACATCTGTCCACCTTGGATGAAGTTACAGACCAGGATATGGTGCCAAAATAGCTCCCTATCCCAGTCTTGTGGTAAACCAGTGAGGTCTACCAGCAGACCAGGCTCTGTAGGGATGCCTCCCAACTGGACAAAAGTTGTGCAGTCCTCCTGTAGCTGTGACATCCCATCCCTATTCAGTGTTCACACAAGGAAGTAGCATGAATGCTTCATCTGAAACTTCACTGGGAGCATCTTAGACACTCCCAGTAAAGCTGTGGAATAGTTTGTACTGCTCCACAGCTACAAAGAATCAGGATGGCGACACATGCTCTCGGATACTCTGGTATGGGGGCAGCACCATTGGTGTGCAGGTTCAACATTCCAGACCATGTGAGGCTGTCCTAAGGGGCTTTTGAGATGCTTCTTTTGCTACATATGAACACAATTTGCCTTCAGGAAAATGCTGGCTGGATTCACACATGGTAAAAAGACACGTACAAAGCTGCTTGGAAATGGCTTACAGATGGTTCCAAGGTAGGATCATTCACATGCAAGTTGTTCCTTCCCCCTCTCATGAACATTCTAGGCTAGAAAGGGGCAATTAAGAGGCAGAGCACAGGGTCCACACACTTCTTTTTCTATGTGTGAATGCAGCCACAGTATACACACAGTATGTGTCATGGTATCCAGTCCATTCTCTGGAATGGAAGATACACTTTTGTAGGCCCATGGTGGAAAGTGCCTTCATTGATGCTTGCAATGATGGCTCATCTTCATTTTAAAGCACAGAGTCAATAATCGAAGCAATGATCTAAAGTGCCTCCTTTCAGGGCAAGCAATGACGCCTTCTCAAAATGATGCCTCAGGCTGTGTTCAGACATAACAAAAAGGGCACCTTAGAAGTACCTCCCTTAATCTGGATCTAAAATGATCCAGATTTAAGGAATGGATCCTTCAACTAATCCGGATCTAGTAGATCTGGATTAAGAGAGGTACCCAATGAGTCCCCACGGGCAGTGCAGCACACAATAGCAATGGGTGCTAGCCTGCCTGCAATGGAAACACTGGAACACCCATGTGACGAATTCGGATCAACCCACATGGGGCCTGCCCATCACCCCAGGTTTTTTGGAAGACAAGGGGTGCAATATCCATAGACACTCCAGAGATTCTTCAAAGATTCTCTGGAGCGGCTCTGGAGAATCTCCGGAGCTTTGTCATAAGCTCCAGAGATTCTTCAGAGTGATCTGCCACAAACTTCGAAGATTGTCCAGACCCTTTGACAAAAGTCCATAGGATTGGCATTGCTCTTGCGAGGGGTCCTCTTCGGAGCCTGTGCTATTCTTTCGAGCCAGCTTCAGAGCCAGCTTTGTACAAGCATCTGAGCTTTGGGTTTTGGAGTGCCCCCATGGGGGTGCCCCCCCCGGAGCCCCTCCTAGCCCCCATTGCCCAATTGTAGTGGAAACGTGCTCCGTAGAATCTGGATTTGATTCCTGAAGACCCCATTGTAGACTCCTTTAATGGGGTCTACAGAAAATCTGGATTACAGGTCCTGAAGGACCCATTCAATGCAGATTTCCCTAGAAACAAATGTGGCTCTAATCGGGTCTGCAGTGGAAATGGGGTCTTGTTGCTCTGAGCCTAATGGGTCCTTAATGGGTTCCTAATGGGTACTTAGTGCTAGTGGGGGGGGAAAAAACCATGTGGCCCTTATGTTCCCAACCCTACTGTAATCCACCTTTTCTAACACAGAATGTTCAGGAGAGGCAGAGGGGTAGACTGCTATGTGAACAATACTACCTCAAGGCCTTCTCTGAGGCAGCTTGGAGGCAGCTCAGAAATGCTTTATTTTTCCATGTCTGATCCATCCTTAGTCAATGATAACACCTGGTAATGGTGTGATACACTTACTGTGAGACAACCCCCAACTTTTCCAGTTAAAATATAGTTTGGGATATACTCGCCTTATAAGAAGATGACACTCGGCATATAAGACGACCCCCCCCCAACTTTTGAGAAGATTAAAAGCACAGAGTCTGGGTTAAAAAGTAGTCTTATATGCCAGACTATACTGTAGATATGTGGTGGCAGAAGATATGCTACTAGTACTTTGCTTAGTGGAGGCATGGCCAGGTAGAAGCTGAAAAGTCAAGCCCTTGATTGTTAAGCCCTCTATTTATGCTAAGTAGGCTACTATTATAAGTAAGTAGAGTTTATAAATGGTTACTATTTGTGTGTAGAGAAACGCTTCATGAAACATTTGAGATCTGTATAATGTGAAGTGATAGAGGAATGGAAGCTTTGCATTATTCTTTCCCATTGAATTCAAGGACATTTTGAATGATTATTTTTCTAACTCCCTTTGATTACATTTCCTATTTCCATGTTGCACAGGGAGAAAAATATGATGGAAGAAAAGCAGATGTCTGGAGCTGTGGAGTCATTTTGTTTGCATTGTTAGTGGTGAGTCATCACACTCATTACATGTTATTTTTACAAATTCTACTCTATTTTTTACATTTAGATTTTGCCATCCTTGCCAATAACGGAAGTCACTGATTTTGCAGCCAATTTGCTGTTTATCAATGAAGTCCCATGGTCTGGTTTTCTTTCCATGTTATATTTCCTTCTGCATTACTAAGATGTCTTTTTTTAAAAAAGGAAGGAAAAAAAGAGCAACAAAGTTTTCAAATGCTACTAAATGGAACTGTTAAAAATAATTTCTGATTGGTCTTTCAGTTTGACAAAATGAACAGAACGTGCATAGCAAATTATCTTACATTCATAAGAGAAAGCAATCAACATCAATTTGGGTATTTGTGAGCAAAGGACAGCCTTTCTCAACCCCAGATCTTCCAGCTAGTCCAAACTACACTTCCTGTTCTCTTCAGTCACACTAACCAGCTATCATTTTGTGAAATAATTAATTAATCTGGGAATATAAGGATACAACCTCACAAGGAGCCTTTAGATAATTTTCCTTGTTAAAGATCAGCCTACTTCTAAGATATTTTTCTTGTTTGCATGTCATCTTGAAAAATTACTGACCTGTGGCTGATTGTACAGCACATACTGTTATTTTCTCCTGGTGTTCCTGCCTTGGCTTTTCCCCATTTCCCATTCAGCTGGGCACCTGCATCCAAATACATTTAATGCAAACATGGTAGCATGCGGCAACTAGTTAACCCCAAGCCACTTTAGACATACATTTTAAAATTATTATTTATTATTACATGTAGATTTTAAAAATATTTTTAGTATGTTTATTAAACAAATTTCAAAATATAAATCACTCATCAAAAATTCCCGTAAATATACAGAATCTCTTCCCCAAATAACATCCACAACAAACATCAAAACAGTCTATTAATACAACGTCTGCTGATTCAACCTCTGGACATTGATTAGGCCCTCCTGTAATATTCGGGCACAGACCGGTTCATGTGATCTAGTAACTTTCACCAAATATCTGCTGTACTTGGATGCATGTAGCCTTCTGAATGTATGATACAACCTTCCCTGAAGAGATCAAATTTATACATATCAATTATACAATCATACCACCTACCAAGTGGACTCCTGGACTCTGCGCTAACACTTGATGCTCAGGTGGAGGCTGTGGCCAGGAGTGCCTACTCCCAACTACGGTTGGTACGTCAACTGAAACCTTTTTTGGATAGAGATGACCTGGCCACAGTTATCCACGCTCTGGTAACCTCCAGGTTGGACTATTGTAATGCGCTCTACATGGGGCTGCCCTTGAAGACGGTTCGGAAGTTGCAGCTAGTGCAAAATGCAGCTGCCCGAGTGCTGACTGGGACAGCTAACCGGACGCATATCACACCGGTTCTAAAAGAACTGCACTGGCTGCCAATTCATTTCCGAGCCCAATTCAAGGTGCTAACTCTGACTTATAAGGCCCTAAATGACTTGGGCCCCAGATATCTAAAGGAGCGCCTTCTCCCATATCAACCTGCCCATGTCTTAAGATCTGCAGGAGAGGCCCTCCTGGTTGTCCCACCGCCTTCAGCGGTTAGGCGGGTGGGCACCCGGGAGAGGGCCTTCTCAGTAGTGGCCCCCAGGCTATGGAATGGTCTCCCCTTGGAGGTGCGTCAGGCCCCTTCTTTGTTTACATTCAGAAAGGCGGTAAAGACGCACCTCTTCACTCAGGCCTTTGGCTAAATGCTCTTTATTCTTCCCTCCTTCCAAACAACACTGTTTTAAACTGTTTTTGTATTGTTTTTATTCTTATTCTTATTATCATGTTGGTTTTTAAATCTTACGCTGGTTTTATTATTGTGTGATACACTTTTAGTGTGCTTGTTCTTAAATGTTGTAAGCCGCCCAGAGACCCTCAGGTATGGGGCGGGATATAAATATAAATAAATAAATAAATAAATAAATAAATAAATAAATAAATAAATAAATAAATAAGTGTCCATTGAGCCTTATCCTTCCATCCCCTCATTAACACTAATGGTGCAGCCCACACCAACTTAACAACTAATTCCTGATCCAATAAAGGCACATTTTGACCCTTGAAGGACCATAGAAGGCAAAGCTTCGGGTACATACATTTATGTATATGTAATATATTATGCATCTGTGTTAGAACCCCATCCCAAAACCTTATCACCTCTGGACCAAGCCACCACTTATGGAAATATGTGTCATTATTACATGTGGATGAGTCAGAAAGTAAGCACACTATTACACCTTAGAGTCACTTTCAGGATGGGATAGCATACCAGCGAAGAGACAAGCAGTTTTCCTTCTGCATTTTCTAACCCAGAAGATCCACCTTTCCGCTGGCCAATAAACAGGTCCAGCATGAGTTGGTGGCCCCTGCTGGGTATTTCATTTTGCATCCTGGAACAGAACAGAAAAAAGGTCTCAGTCTTCACCCATGATATAGAGACCAAGGAGAGTAAAGGCTGGAGGTTCATGTGTTAATTGCATATTCAAGGGGGAAGAAAGATGCTTAGTATTATGTTTCCACAGTACCATCCCTGCCTATAATTATATCAGGTTTATGAGATTATTGCTTTCATTTTGGGCTGGCTGAGAAGCATCCATTTGGGATGTGCACTAATTTTTTTTTTGCATTTGGTTCGTATCGAATTGAATGTAAGAAAATTCGTATTTGTTCAAATAGATCCCCTTCGAATGTGGTAGGATTCTATTCGATTTGCATGCATTTGTACAAACTCATATGAATATATGATACGAATGAATATGTATCTGATACACATCTGATATGTATCCCATAAAATATCTGCTCTGAAAGCGTCAAATCCGCCCTGAATTCACTTTGAATCCTCTCTCAATCCATGTCAAATACACTCTTGATCTATAACAGATGTGACTGGCACATTGCTTTCCTACCCACTCCAGCCTCACAAATGTTCTGAAGTACGCATAGGAATATGAATGTCAATGTATGAATGTCATAACATTTGTTTTGTATACGAATCTCCGAATTCATATGAATCTCAAATGTTACAAATATTCGTCCACATCCCTAGCACACATTCGTTGTGAACGTGGCTTTAATTTGAAAGTTGTGTGAAGAGATTGAAATGGTGGGAACATGTCTCTCCTAGCTGCATACTCTAAATGAAGATGTTAGGATGATGGTGTTTGTGATGGTGTTGCTGTTGTTACACAGACACTCAAGTCAGATTTCCGTCAGGCATGCTTCCTTCTTGCACAATACATTTTCTAAGCTGGAAGCATTATCTTGATGTTTCATGGGGTGGGTCCATAGGAGATTATTACAGAGGACTCTTTAAGGTACAGCAGCAGATAGAGAACTTATGACAAAAATGAGTATTTCAGTTGAATTTAAGTGGATCTTTACATATTCACACCCTAGCCAGATGCGGCAAATACAGTGCCTTTATGGTGCTGCTATGGTGGAGTCATCAAAGGCAATCCTAAACATAACTTTTAACTATTGCTGGGAAACCCAGTGCTGGCTGCAGGTTCTCCAGCAGTCGCACTTTTTTAGGGTTGCTACTTACCTTTCTGGAGGAAGCCAGTATCGTGCTCCCTCCAGTATGCATGCATGCAGGCCAAAACAGGCAACCACACACAAGCAGAGGTGGTGATGTGCACATCCAGGAATTCAACAGCAGCTGGATTACCTGGATTAAGTGTCACAAAAACACTCAAAAACAGTGCTGGGGCTCACATTATGGCTTGCTAGTCCTATATCCAGCTGCCGCCTGGAGGCAGCCATAGGTAACTTTTTGGAAAGAAGAAAAAAGAGGAAAATCCAATGCTGCCAAAAATGGAATAGTCCTTAATTATACATTCTGTCAAAGCCTTTATGAAAGAATGTATTTTAGAAAAAAAATAAGTAAAGTTTAAAAGAATTCTAACAAATATGAATCATAATCAAAACTTAAATGGCAATTTCCAAAATAATGCAATTTCTGAGCTCTGAATATATGACTCACTGGAATTACAGAAAATGGAAGAAAGCTGTGCAGATTAATAACCAATTGGAGAGCGATTCTTAAAGAGATATCTATAAAAACATAATTATTCTATTGTGCTTTTTTATGCAGCCCTTGATAACAGCTTTGTCAAAGCTTGTAAATAAAGACCATTCCACTTTCAGCTTCTTTCTTTCTTTCTTTCTTTCTTTCTTTCTTTCTTTCTTTCTTTCTTTCTTTCTTTCTTTCTTTCTTTCTTTCTTTCTTTCTTTCTTTCTTTCTTTCTTTCTTTCTTTCTGCATTCTGTTTGGTTTTTCTTCTCATGTTTTTCTTGTACCATGTAGGTCTTTTCCTTAAGTGCAGATTTGAACAGCCCTACTCTTCAATCCAGATTGGAATAAAAAAATATATAACATGGGACTCTGGGGTTAAAAGAAGTTGTTCCTATGGTCAAGTGCATAGATAGTTCTAAGACTTGAGGCATCCACTGGGAAAATATATGGGGAAGCCCATTAAATATTGACAAGGTTATAGTTTGATATTTCTGTTTTAGTATTTTATATCACTAGTCCTGCCTAGGACCTCTGGGTAAAAGATCTTTTTAATGAAGGGTAGAGAGAAAATCATGCAGAACTCTTTGCCTCGACTCCTGTCTAATCCAAAGGAGACCACTGGTATCAGCATTTTATATTACTAAAAAAAGTTCTGACTGAAGTGAATGGTAGCTTTTCTTGAACTACAGGTTGCAGGTGCATATGTGTGCAGGAGGTATCTTGATTACTTGATTACAAGGCAAGGATATTGCAAGACGAAAGTCATTTCGCTTCGCAAGTGTCCCCATGCAAAGCCCTAATTCGGGCTACATGAGGGACAAATGCCACAAATTCATGGCAAAATAACCCCCCTTTATAACTGTTCTCACCCTGAATTATGGGGCAAGAACTGAGTATAAAGGGGGCATGGGGACACTCCTGGATTACAATCGCAGCATTAGCGGGTGGCTTCCACGTCTGTTTTAATATTTTAGCGGAGCTATGCTTGTGTGCATAGCAGCTGCTATACCCACCTGACAGTTGCTCAGCTGATTGCAGAACAGCTCTCAGGCAAGTATAGGGGCTGTAAAAAGCAGGAAAGATTTTATAAACAGATGCAAAAGCCATGTCTGTTTTAAATGGCTTTCGCGTCTGTTTTAAAAATCTTCCCTGCTCTTGACAGCCCCTATACCCACCTGACAGTTGCTCAGCTGATTGCAGGGCAGCTGTCAGGTGGTTGTTTGGGGCAAATCAAGCCCTTGCCTGGGCAATTAAGCGTTCAGGCAAGGGGGGGGGAGAGAAAACTGTGGCATCCTGACCAGGGATTTGCTGCAGTTTTGATGGGGACAGGCGGCTTTGCCTTGAACTCACCCTGTCCTCCATTGCCATGGGAACTCCTTAATGCAAATTAGATTTGCATTAAGGGTCCCCCGAATCCACCGCAGGGCATTGGCAGCCCCATGGGGACTCAGCCTTAGAATCCAGCAGTTAGTTAAAATGCTTCTCGTGTACCCTCTGGACCTCAATGAATTGAACCACACAACAACCAAATAACCATATATACCCAAATAACCATATATATGTGCACATTCCAGCTGTTCTTAAACATGGACAGTTATAGGTGTATGAGTAAGAGATGTATATAAAGACGGTGTCATATCTAGCATCACATTATCCAACCTATTTCATCTGACTGCTCCACTGGTGCTTTCATTAGTTTTGGTCAACATGTGTGTTTCTTCTTACCTCTCCTTTTCCTTCCCTCCTCTCTCTGTCATGCTGCTCTAGGGCGCCCTACCCTTCGATGACGATAACTTGAGGCAGCTGCTGGAGAAAGTGAAACGTGGTGTATTCCATATGCCACATTTCATTCCCCCAGACTGTCAGAATCTCTTGCGGGGAATGATTGAAGTGGATGCCTCGAAACGACTGACGGTAAATAGACGTTCCTTGTAGATCTGATGATTCTCACCTTCTAAGGTAGTCATAGTCCCCATGCCTAATAGTCATATGTAGTAGCTATATCTGATATCAGGGCTCCAGGACTTTATATAAAGATTTCCAAAAGCACTTTTTTCTTTCTTTCCTTTTGTTTTGAAAATTGCATTTTATTATTTTACTTTTTAAAAAAAAAGTAGATTCAAATCCCTCGTAGCTTTAAAAGATATGCTTGAGATTGTGTGTGTTTTCAGGCAAAATCTTAGAAACCAGAAAGTGTTTAGTTGTCATCTGTAATATAGCCCCCCCCCCAAAAAAAACCCCAGAAAAGTAGCTTTGTAGATAGAACTCAAGGGTACACGGTGAACTTGGTGTAAAAGTTTGATTTCTGTTAGTTTTTCCTTGTTTAATATTTGCCTCTACTTTTGCAACTGGGGCCTAAGGAGAAGGGCCTGAGGCACCATATCTCCATGTTTGACATCACAATGCACCCTCCTGAAGAGGCAATGCCTGGGGGCCATGGCTCAAAGTCAAACTACCTAGAGGAGTTTTTCAGTCATTTTTTAAAGTCTTTGCCTGTGGTCAAGCCTAAGGTTTAATCCAGCTTCAGTCCACCTTCAGCAAAGTGACCAGTAATTTTTTTTCCACATTATCTGTCCCAAAGGTGAATTTTCTGAGTTATTTGACACTGAAAGAAAACAGCTTGTCTCTTTGCTGATGCATTCTCTCAATCTGAAAGTGGACTGGAGCTGGGTTAATCCTTAAATGTGACCACAGCCTCTGTAGATGCAGCCTCAGACAAGTTTAAATTGTTTTGGAACACAAAAGTTCTAATTTGATTTCTGTTACTACTTTACTAGATGGTTTTGCATGAAACACTTTTCTTTTCTTTTGTGTAGATGGGAAGAAATATAAATCCAAAAGGCTATTTGTCTGTTACATTATTTATAAATCATAGCTTGGATCTGTGGTGGTGTGTCCTGTTGTGCCTGTGGAATGGATCCCATGATATACTGGATTACAGAGTTATGCCATAGTAACCGGGGGGCAGGGTGGGGGGTGGGGAGAGTGACTCCCTTAGACCACACCAGAGTTTTGAAAGAAGATCAAGTATACTGGCCAATGCAGTATCATTCATAATACTTTACATCCACTATTCTGCACTCCAAGATTCTTTCAGTTCTAGAGCTCAGTCAAAGTCTCCCTCTTCCCCTCCTTTCAGAGTACAAGTCTGCTGTTTATGTCTCAGATAATAATATTCATAGCCTCCTGGTGTACATAAAAGAAAGTAGAATGATTTATTTGCATGGAGCAAACGCAAACACAGCGCTCCACTTGCTGCTTGGGTGTTCACAAAGCTTTCCTGATTCTGGCTGCTTTGGGTAAGCACCCGAGAAAATGTTGTCCACAAAAAGGACAAGTGAGGAAGGGCAACTAGGAAGGCCCATTGAGTGTCCATGTTGCTAAATGCATTTAAATATGTACTTGATGCAGGTAGAAGGAATGAGAATACTTCAATATCTTTTCAACAAATCAGTTTACATGACACGCTAAAGTAGATGAAATGCAGCAAAGCATGTGTTAATTCATGTGAATCCACATGAGAAAGTATTAAGAACACTCCTAAACAGCAGCAGGAAACAGGCATGTATGATAAGTGTGGAATAACAAAAGAGTCTGATTTTATGTAATACTATTTGTAAAATCAGACTTCCTGCATCTTCAGATTCCTCCGCCTCTTCTGTTCTGTAAGCCCCCCAGATTTCTTGTTTCACACGTTCTCTCCCCCAAGCTCTGTGATAAGGATGTTGGTGGCTGTGTGTCAGCCTGCTCCCAAACCAAACTGCTTGCATTCCAGACTGTGTATGGCCAGAGCTAACAGCAGTGATCAGAGCTAACAGGGCTACCAATGCCCCACTGGATGTTTGAAAGCCACTAACCCCATGTTGTATTGTTCCTGAGATTCCTGGATCAAAAGTCGTGCTAGGGAGTTCTGCCAATTATGCTGTGTCCTCCTTCTCCTGTGTGCAGACATCGAAAGCTTCAGTCCCCAGTAGGAAAGTGACAGCTTTGAGAGGCTTTGCCTGCTGTGGTGCTAAGCCGTTCTTGGATAAAAGAATATGGCCACTATTAATGTCAGAAAGTGGGCCTGCATCGTGTGAACAGGTGGTAGACCAAAGCAGGTGCTTGTGTGTGGACAGCGGAGAATAGCTTCTTCAGTTACCAATTTCATAGAGCCCAGCACCATTTTGATGGGCTCCCAGAAGAAGTCAGCACACCCGGCTAAAACAATCTTGGCTGGCAACTTCAGAGACTGGGTGCTTGCCAATCCTGGGCCAGGTCACTTAGGCCATGATCACGCCTATACTTGAAGACATCCGTGGGCTGTCTTCTGGTTGAACAGCTCACACTTTACCCCCCTCAATTCGTCTTATAAGTAGACTGTTCCTCCTCAGTTTGACTTATCTTCAGCCCGCTTTTGCACAGGACTTGGTCTGTCTTGGGGAGCCAGTCCATTTTCACTTCTCCAGTATGAGTGGGGAAGTGGACCAGAGGGGGCTGAACCATGCAGGGAGAAGTGGATTCAGCCTTCCGTCCCGCCCAATGCCTGGCTGTTGATGGTACAAATGGGACTTTGCTGCACACCTCCCCCTTTGTTGCATCCCTTGGCACTTCTGCTAAAGTCCCATCTGAGGTTCATATCTATGAGGGAGGCAAGGCTTGGCAGAAAGGCGTGATCACAGCCATAGTTTCTACTTTGCCTGCCAAGCAATTTGTACTTTCCTCGTCACCATTCCTAGGAGGGGCCCCCTCCCACCCTTCCCCCACCACTGATTCCTCCTTGTTCCAGTTGCATGCTGGTGGACCCTGTCCATCATTTTCTAAAAATATAAATCAGTTTTGTACTAGACTAATTGATTTGCAATAGATCATATTTTTCATTTACTCTCTAGTTGTTTTGCAGAAAAACTGTTTTTTTTAAGCTGATTTTTTAAAAGAATGGTCAGAACAGCACTGTTGGGAGGGGAGCAAGGGAAAGCGTGGAACAAGAGTGCAAGAAAGCATGGAACAAGAGTGCAAATGCTACAGTTCTAAGGACAATGTATCTTCCATTTTCCTTCACTAATGTGCAAGGGAAACAATGTTTTGTTTCAGTAAAAAGTGAAAGTGCTTCAGCAGCTTTAGGGGAAAGGCAGAGTACAGCCTCTCATTTTTCTATGGGAATGGCTGTGGGGGGGGAGGTGTATTCTGGTTGGGGTATAACTTGGCTGTGTCTGTTTGGGGGGCACAGTCCCCTTACCCCCACAGTTCCCTGGGTTACTGTCAAGCTTGCCATCAGCACCACACAACTCCAAACATACCCCATTGCCACTGTTGATAGACAGAACTTTATCCTATCAGAATGCAGGTGGTGTTGATGGAACCTAGAAGAGTGAAGAACTAAGGAGTTGTGTAAGGGAGATAACATAAAAGGTGTGAGTTTAGCAGCCCAAACTGAGGACGCTCTGAGGATGGATTATCAGGAACTGGGTGTGAACAGGATTAGGACGTCTTAAGTTCAGCTTCTTATGGACTATTTGTTACACATAGCATGGTATCACTAAATCAAGTATAAATAGTTCTAAGTATTTATGAGCAATTTTTATACCTCATATGCCAGATTTAATTGGAAAATGTTATGGCACTTAATGTTTTTTCTCTTTTATTTTCTCTGGTTACATATTTTTCTTGGTTCTGCTGCTACCTTCGGAGCAGTGCTATGACATTGTTTCCAGGTGGCATTTGAAAAGCAATTGGCATAAGGCTGTCTGGGTTTGATGGTGGTGCATAGGGATGACTTAATTGCAGTATTTCTCCATAGGACTAAATCTAAAATGGGGACCTGGGTGCTTTGGACCTTGTATTGTATTGTACTCATTCCTTTTGCCTTGTTTTCCTCTCCTTTCCTTGTAGCTAGAACACATTCAGAAGCACATATGGTATATGTAAGTAACTTTTTATTTAAGTTTGGAAAGTGTTGTAAAGTCATTACTGTACTGTGCAATATATGTCTGTGAGAACATTAGAAAATAGAGCCCCATCCTTAATCTGACCAGCACTGCCTGAAAGACATGCAAATGGTATAATGTGACATAGAAGATGGTCCAGAGGCTACAAGATCTGTAGTTTGAACTGTACCCATTAGTGTAACTGGCACAAAATGCAGGAGCGAGGCTGCTGAGTGGAGAACCATCGTGTGTTCATGTAACACCTGTGCTTAGGTAATTGCACTGGTAGCCAATGTGCTACCAGGCCAGGTTTTATGCATAAACAATTTGGAAACAGGGCACTTATGAGATCTCCTGCCCTAGTAGAGACCAGTAAGTTTGCTCTGAGTATCTGACAAAATTCTGCTGTAGGTATCACCAATTGCTGAACATTCTCTTACAATGTTTCCCATCAGGGCCTTCCCCGTAGTGGTGCCCATACTCTAGAATGTTCTCCCCTCAGATATTTGTGAGGCATCTACTATTGCCATGTTCTGTGCCATATAAGAAGCACACCTATAAGATACACTTATAATTTAGCAAGGAACATTTAAGGGAGATATTTAAAAAATAGGACATAGCAGAATTTTTTTAGAAATTATTTTTAGAAAATTTTGCCTTACATAGCAAAAAGTATATTTTTAGGTGCCTGTTGAAGTAGCTGGAAGCGTAACGACAGGAAAACTGAAGAGGCAAGATACTTTTTTAAAAAACTAAAGGAGAGGTAGCTGCAAGCCCGAAATATTGTTTGAAAATGATATTGTATTTAAACTCAATGAATTCAAAAAATGTTACATTGTTATTCAAAAAACACTATTGGTACTGCATTGTGCTTTATAAAGCTTTTATGACGGGGATATAGTTTTGCATTAAATTAAGGTATCAGATTGCTAAAAATAAAAATCCCTTATATCAATAGTAGAATAAATAAATAATAGGATATTGCTTAAAGGCATATTTAAGAGGATGTTAAATATATACCTATCATTTTCCCCCAATAAGCAGAAAAGACCTGTCTTTCTGCTAAGTTTCCTAGGAGGATTTTCACTGAAAACAGAAGGGACGCAGACAGGAGGAAAGCACATGTTAGTGCTTCCTGAGGCCTATTCACACTTAGGCCTCTGGTATTCAATTGGGACAGCTCTGGTTGCATACCAGAGGCCTAAGTGTGAATAGGCCTCTGGTTTCTGAAGTCCTTGTAACTGTGCAATGAGAGTCTGCCAATGCAAACTTTCCACCTGTCATGGTTTAGCATTGGACTGGAAATGGCCCCAGAGGCCTGGCATTTTCAGTCTGACACTAAACCTGGCCAAGCAAAATCTGGCAGAAAAGGTAACAAATGAGGGCACAATCATCCCACAGAGCTGTTTGTTGTGCCCTGTTCTTAGAACACCTCCAAGGACAGATTACACATCTCAGGCTTGCCTTGATGGCTAGATGCATGTGGAGCACAAGCAGACTGAACTTTTCATATGCCCCTGTGGCAGCCAAAAACAAAAGAGAATCCAAATGATAGAAAAGCTACCTTATACCAATTTGGTTTTGTGGTTAAGGTGCCAGATTCTTATCTGGGAATACCAGGTTTGATTCTGCACTCCTCCACAAAGGCAGCTAGGTGACCTTGGGCTAGTCACAGGTCTCTTTCTGAGCATTTACAGCCCCATCTACCTCACAGGGTATTTGTTTTGGGGAGGAAAACAGGAAGCTTTTTCAGCCACTTTGAGTCCCATTGAAGGATGAGAAAAGTGGGGGTAGAAAAGCCAAATCTTCTTCTTCTTCTTCTTCTTCTTCTTCTTCTTCTTCTTCTTCTTCTTCTTCTTCTTCTTCTTCTTCTATATTTGCTCTTCTCTCTGACTTGAAATTTTGCCTTCTTCCAGTTCTCCCAGGGAACACCCCTTAGAGTGTGTCTGATCACACCTTTTGCTTCAACAAGAGAATATGAAGTAACCAAAAGAAGTGAGAAACAAGTATATTAAAACTAATAAACAGAAAGGGTAACCAGAATGATTAAGGGGCTGGAACACCTCCCTTACGAAATCAGACTGCAACATCTAGGCCTCTTCAGTCTGGAAAGATATCATTTAAGAGGGGACCTAATTGAAGTATATAAAATCATACATAGCGTAGAAAAGGTAGATAAAGAAAATTTCTTTATCACACAACACCAGAACCAGGGGGCACTCTAAGAAGCAAATGGGTAGGAGAACCAGATCAGACAAGGGCAAGTATTTCTTCATCCAGAGGGTCACTGGTTTACGGAATTTGCTGCCAGAAGAGGTGGTAACAGCTACCAGCCTACATGGCTTCAAGGAAGGGTTAGACAAATTTGTGGACAACAGGTGTATCAATCACTACTAGAATGGATGCCTAAGTATATCTTTCAAGCTGGGGGGAAAGCAGGATGTTTTTAAGGCCATTTGCTGGGATTCGAGAGCAGGAGATGGTTTGCCCTTGTCTCTGCTTGAGATGCCCATGGGCAATTGGTAGACCACTGTGTGCGACAGGATGCTGGACTAGATGGGCTGTGGCCTGATCCAGCAGGACACCTCTTATGTTCTTCTGTTCTAATGATCCCCTTTGATGTCTTTAAGGTAATTGGTAACTTCTAAGATGTGTATATTAGTGCATTGTAGCCCAGTAACAGGATAGGGATCGCTTTGAGATCAGCATTATCTAATTGCCTGGATCTCTGTGGTACAAGGAGGTGATAAATCTGGGCCACTCCCACCCCCAGTCAGTCATGGGGAGTTCAGCTTGACCTGCTAGTGGCATTAAAACAGAGGGGTAACTGAATGGCCTTGCCCACCAACTGTCTTTAGCACATTCCAGTATGTTTACATCTCTTTTGCCAGTTCATGGTTGGTACATGATTTCTGATTTAGCCAAAATTACTTGTCTGCATCACTGCCTGCAAAAAAAAGTAACAGTCCACCTGGAAAACCCCTTTGTTGAAAAGCTCATGGTAAGACTTAACTACATTGATTTGAGGTTTTTGCTGCCTTTCTAGCAGAGTACAACGTTACAGCCTTAAAGGAGAGGATCTGCAAGGTATTAAAAGATCTAAACCTCTCACTGAATTTTGAAAGTACAGGAAATTCATTCTTGACTTTAGAGGGAAAAGTCGGCTCTTGTAGTTTCAATATCAATGGTAATGTGTTTCCTTTTCTCTCTCTCTCTCACTCATCCTTTTTTTTCAGAGGAGGTAAGAATGAACCAGAACCAGAACAACCAATTCCTCGAAAGGTGCAGATCCGCTCACTCCCTTCCCTGGAAGATATCGATCCTGATGTTTTAGACAGCATGCATTCCTTAGGTTGCTTCCGTGACAGAAATAAACTCTTACAAGACCTGCTATCTGAAGAGTAAATACACTGTCTTTACTTAACATGGGTCAATGGGTATTTGGGAGGAGTCATCAAATAGAATAGAGCAGGGGCTTTTTGTAACTATTACAGCTACATGATAGATGTACAACTTTGGCCAAGGTGACACCTTCACTTTAAACCTTCTTCAGTCCATCTTCAGGTCTGACTGCTTACACCTTTTCATTTCTGATTTATTTGTTAACTTCCCTGCTGCGGTGACAGGCTGACACAGAGCTAACTGCAACTAGGGGTGTGCACAAATGCAGTTTTTGACATTTGAATTGAATATTTGAATATCCGAAAGAAAAACAAATTTCTGGACATTCAAACCGATATGAATACATTCGTATCTATTTTTTCTAATATTCGATATGTATCCAGTTGTACAAATCTCATATGCATCGGTGAACATCCCATTTTCATCCTGTATGTATCTGTACAGATGCGTACAAATACGTATGTAATGCATACAGATATGTATGTGATGAGTATGTATCTGTACACATATGAATGTCCAAATTATTTCTACAAATAACTCAAAATATTCGTATTTGTGCAAATACCAAAAAACCCATGTCTGGACATTCTATTCATACATGAATGTCCAAATTTGTCCAAATAATGAATATTGGACGAATAATGTACATCCCTAACTGCAACAGCTCTGTCCTTCCCAAAGCTCCCTCTGAACTTCTGACCCAGCAGAGAGAAGTACAGATGAAGTCCTGCCTGCCTGCGGGAAGTGTAGATTTAGAGGATTTAGAACTGCTCTACATCTACACACTTCTGGAGAACTCCTGTGTGCATGGGGCCATGTGTAGGGAATTAGGAGCTTTGTGAGTTGTGGATGCTACAATCCAGAGTTCCATATGAGTTCCCTTAATTGCCAAATGTGAAAAGGCTCTTATTCTCCTTCATTTTACTTCTAAAAACTATATATTAATGTAAGAAAACCCAATCAAAAAATGGCTGCTGTAACTCTTAATTTCAGTGGCTGTGGTCACACCTTCACTTTGAACCTTCTTCAATCTATTTTCAGGTCTGACTGCTCACACCTTTTAGTTTCTATCCATTTTATTTGTGTACTTTCAACCTCCATTTGGACTTTCCTGAATGGAAAGTCCACAATAAAATGGATAGAAATGAAAAAGTGTGAGCAGTCACACCTGAAGACAGACTGAAGAAGCTTTGAAGTAAAGGTGTTATATGTCAGTACTGGCATTGATTTCCTGCAAAACATTGAAGGCTGGGGGGGGGGGACCGGGGAGCTTCTAAGGCCATTTACTGGGATTCGAGAGCAGGCAAAGGTTCATCCTTGTCTCTGCTTGAGATTCCCATGAGCATTTGGTGGGCCACTGTGTGCAACGGAATGCTGGACTAGATGGGCTGTGGCCTGATCCAGCAAGGCTACTCTTATGTTCTTATGTTCTTATGCCAGTGGTGGTAGTGATGGTGATTTGTTGCTTTTCCAGGGAAAACCAAGAGAAAATGATTTATTTTCTTCTCCTCGATCGGAAAGAAAGATATCCTAGTCACGAAGATGAGGACCTGCCTCCTAGAAATGAAATCGGTATATTTGGGGATGGAGCTTCTTCAGCTTGGGTGTTGTTTTTTGTACTTCCATGTCTTGAATATCATAATTAATATAGTATGTATTGTGAATGTGCCTGAAAGCACATATACCACCATATAGAAAGACAAACTTCTATTTACTCGTGGGTGTTCTCCTAATTGGAGAAAGGAAAACTTCAGTCAACCAACATTTGGCTCACTGCATATATCCTATATTTTCCTTGCCAAGAATGCAGAAGTATTCTGCAATATGATCTTCTGGGAAATGCCAGAAACCAAACCTGAGAACTTCTGTTTTCCAGGTAGTTCTTCTGAACTCCTGAAATTAGCTCTCTGGAGGTGGGAGCTCCATACATGATAGACACTGGAGTTTTGGATTAAAGTAACATTGCACAGCCAATGTTTTTAGTTATATGTACAAAAGAAATTACATAATTCTAGTGTATCTAGAGTCACTGGAATGCAGTGAAAATAACATTAATCTCTTTTCCCTTTTCAGTTAAAGTTTCTAGAACTTATACAAGAACTTTTTTTATTATTATTTAACTTACAGCCAACTCCCTAGGCAGGTATATGATATAGCTGTAGTTTTGCCATAAAGAAAGAGAAGATTATTCTGCTACTTATACTTTAAGTGGATAGAGTTTCATTCTGTGCTGACAAATACAATTTTATGCCTCAAGAGTATAAGGTAGAATTTCTCCACTCTTTCAGCATCCTGGGAATATATCATTCTACTTATTCCATAAACCTATGCAAACTATTCTGTACGTATCTCTCTGAGGTGTTGAGGGAAGCCTTACCTTTATCTCTGAGCTGAATATAGCTATGTGGTGTGTCATCATATTTTAGTATTCATATGCATTATTATTCAAGTGTTAGTTGTGCTTTCTTTCCCAAGGGAAGCAGGGTGGGTAAGTTCAGTACTTTGCTCTTAGCAGCATCTCTGGGAATGCAGAGCAAGGTTTAATTGAGAGCAATCATGTTTCAGATTAATATCTCATCATTAGTCATTAACTGTGGCCTCAGACAAGGAGATGAGAGAGGAAAGGATCAGGGAAGTGAGGATAGTTGAATAATAGTAGCTGAGAGATCTTGCTTCCTTCTGTAAGTGCTTGCCTTTCTTGATGCTTGTGAGCATTTGGGAACAATTAGTCTAGAGCAAAAAGCATAGACTGTGGATTTATTGCTCATGCTAAATAGAAGGTAGAATTATTTTATTATTATTTATTTTCAATATGATAGGGGGGAAGAAGTGGTATATGCATTTGAGTTTACAAGCATGAAGAGATGTCTTCATAGTCTCAACTAGTCAGGCCTCTCTAATATAGAAAATATAGAATGAGGGTCTAGGATTATCAACCAGAGGCACTTTGGTTCCCACTCATGCCAAGTTGACTGCATTATCTCTACTCAAAGATCCTCCTAGAAAGCGAGTGGACTCCCCAATGCTGAACAGACATGGGAAGAGAAGGCCTGAGCGGAAATCAATGGAGGTCCTTAGTGTGACAGATGGAGGATCCCCAGTTCCAGCCCGCAGAGCAATTGAAATGGCACAGCATGGACAGAGGTAAGTGGTCCCCAAAGCCAAAAGATGGGAAGCCCATACTATTTGTCTGAAAATTTAGGAAACATTGCAGCAGACACAGCAGTTCCCCACCACCACCATCTCAGAATAACCCTGCTTTTCTGCAAGCCCTCTAGAAATCAGACCAAGCAAAATGTTTGCAGGAAAAGAATTCATCACAGACTGCCCCCTCTGCTCATTAGAGTTGCTAAAAAGAAAAGAAAATGCTTCTTTGCTTCTCATCTAGCATTTCAAAGCAGTGCTAGGGGGGAAATTACCAGTAGGCACTTATGTGTTCTAAAAGAGGTCTCTGGAGACCAGGTAAACACCATAAATCAGAAATATAGCCATAACTTCTGGCCTCACTGTACAGTGTGGGAACGCTTCTTATAATAAACAAAAATGGATTGTTTCTGATACCTGCCGGAGAAAACATGGTACGCATTATGTTGCAAAGAAAAGCAAATTGGAAAACCAGAAAATTTTCCCAGGTTTATCAAGATCTACTTTGCTTACTATAGTATGGTTTTGTCAACAAGAGGATTCCAGGGTAGTAATACAGTGAACTAAATAATTGAGAAATATTATGGTTGATATTTCTCGACTGAATTCTGGAGAACAGCTCTATCATGACGACAAGCTAAACAGAAGGGTGAGCGTTCTGAATACTAATAATCTATAAGCAATTACTACATAGACTCTTTGTCCCAACTATAGAAATTCATCTTTGGTTCTAAGATTTTGTGTGGTTTTTTTTTTTAACTTTTCCCAGGAAAGCTATGCAAAACTGGACTGCAAAGCAGTGCTTGTAAGAACTTCAGAAAGGCCATTTATCTCCTAAATTCTCATTCTGTACATTATTACATTTCTGTTATTTGTCTAATGTGCTTTCTTACATAGAACAAGGCAAAAATAGCCAATGGAAAAAGAAAATGGAATGTAGTAAACCATAATTAGACTTCTTTGAAATGATGCTCTAAGAATTATGCAGATGGCACAATAAAGTCTGTGTCCACGCTGTAGGAGATGTGTGTCAGACCAACTGCCAAATATTTGTTTCTAAACAGAGAACACAAGCAGACATAAGTGAAGAATTATATATAGTTGCATCAATGTCAAAAAAGGGTGATGCATTGCAGGCCTGGTCTTTTCTATCCTGAGGTTGCCCCTTTATCCTCATATGAGAAAGGCACACAGCAGGAACTTTTCAGAACAGAGGAGTGTTTCAAATGTCACTCTGACTGACACACTGTCTTGTGCACACCTTGTGTCATGTGCTCAAATGTTGTAGGATGTGTGCCAAATGTGTGTTCAAGTTTTGCATAGTTCATGGTTACCCATATACGGCTGTGGTTCCCCATCACACTAAAATTCTGTTTTGTCAATAGGGCTTATTTTCTAGTACGTGTGAACAGTGTCACTGTCAAAATCATGGGAAGCAGAGCAAACAAACAGTACCCACCTTCAATGGAAAGGAAAACTTTACATGGTTTATAGCATAGGGTGGTTGTTGTTGTTGTTTGCATCCAGCGTATTATGTTGTGTTCCCCAGTCTTTGGAAAGCCAGAATGCTGCCCTGAGAAACATTATTCTCGGGATACATTCACACTGTAAACATACATCACTCACCAGAAGGGAGCCAGATTATGATCTAAAGGTATAGAAAGTCATAATTTTATTATGTTAACCAGATATGGGTCTGGATAGTGCCTATGTGGAAATCACATATATGTTGCTTTGTATGTCTTGACAGAAAAAATGGTGAAAGATAAAGGGAAGAAAAATAAATAAACCTGGGAAATAGAACATAGCGAAAGAGCTATAGATTTCTGACAGTGTTCCCGGGCCCTGGGATCCTTGGAGAGAAGTGGTATCGATTAAACTAATTTTCACTGTAGAAAAGGGATCAGTCTGCACTGTGCGTGTTCTTCTCTGATTCCTCTCGAGAGGTTGATTAGACATAAGCAAAATCAAGGACTAGAGGGGACCACTTGTCCTCTGTTAAATATAATAGAAGTAAAAACATTACTTTTTCCGACTGATGTTTTTATTCTCAGTGCCATTCAGTGCTGTGGACCTAGTTGCTTCATTGCAGAATGTAGGCATGTAATGGCTCCTCTTTGCCTGTGTCTAATATCCTGCACACTTGATAGACCAGGATATCCTCTAATTCTGACATTAGCTTAAGCCTATACTGCTTAGAAGAAGGAAATCAGATCAAAGCAGTTGCGTTAAGACGCTGGTGAAAAACTTTTTCCTGCCCCTATGTGCATAAAGCAACTGCTTCTTGACTACATTGGATACAGTACAAAGCATGCAAAAAAGAAAAGCTGTACACCAGCATAGCTGGCTCCTTTCAGTCTGTACTTGAAACATTTTGTTTTCATGTGCTGCCTTTCTGGCTGTGTGATGTGCCAACATCCCTCTTGGGCTGGCAGTCATGCCTAATGCTATGATGGGGTCCCTGTCAGCATATGCAGGGAAAAACATGGTGCAAGAAAGGTCTTTAAAACATCTACATAGTGTCTCTACTGTCTCTACCACCTGTGCTTGGGGTGATCTCCACAGGCACAGTGCTGGGTTACCTATCTGAGCCTGCATTCACTGCAAGGCAGAAGCAACAAAAGGGAAAAGGGACAGAGAAGTATGTGTCTGGATAGGCAGCTTGATGCCGTGTTGGTATATTTTGCAGGAGTCTGGTGGCCTCTTTTTCGCTGATACAGAGGCCCTGGTCATGCAAATCAAAGACAGACAGCTTATTCATTAATTCTAACTGAGGTTGTGCCAGTGCTAGTCACACCTAGATCATTGTAGGTCATCCTCAGACCATCGACGCTTTGGGCCGCATTGGTCACACCACTCTCCGAGATCGACCTGAGGCTCCTCTTGCTCTCCACCCGCTTTTCCTGCATCAAATTATCTCCTTTCTGATTGGATGCCGTTCTGTCACTCAAGGGAGGCAAGGGTGTTTGCAGTTCTTTTTTAAGACTGCTCCCCCACCTCCTTCCTTTTTTATGTGTTTTTCTTCTCTGTACAATTGTTAAAATAATACTAATAATACATTTGCATAAAAGCACTAGATAGAGGAACCATACATGTCAACTGAGGAGAGAAGGGGAGGTGCCTCACAAACTCCACATTTCCTGCCCTCCCTTGGACATTGGCTGAAAGGAAAGACTGGACCTCACCAACCACAGCCTCCTTTGGCCCATCTCCTGCTCACACTGAAAAGCAAAGATGGCCTGGCATGTCAGGACAGGCTAAGTCCTCTAAAAATGAGGGCTCGAGTTAAGACAATCTAATGGGGGGTAGGCCAAATTGGAAAATAAATTAAGGAAAAATAATGTGAGTAACTCGTCCTGAAGATGAACTGAGGTTGACTTGAACTACTTGTGTGACCAGGGCCAGATATATGCCAACTTTCTTTTTAAAAGCTGGAGGCACATTAAGACACAGAAATGCACTGGTATCTGTTATGCTGATTTAGCTGACAATTTATCATCCTAAGAGTTGCCAAGGCTAATGTACCATATGGGGAAAGGGTGACTTCACTTCTTTGGGGCTTCTGTCTACCTTTGAGGCTTCCATGTGCCTCCTCAGCTTGCCTCTTTCCTCTTTGTTCATGGTGACCAAAGGAAAAAGCAAATGCAGAGATAGCCTAGTATCAATTTGGTTTCCAGCATCCCACTCTGTTCGAAGTTCCTCTTCCTCCATTTGCTATTTTGATAAATGTTAACGTCATTTCCTTTTCTTCTTTCTCTTGTGAGGGTTTTAATACTCTCAGTTGTCCTCGTTCATCATTTCTAAATTCAGTCTTTCATTCCCCTGGGATGCACTGATGCCATAGCAGCACCCATGTCTGTGGTGCATTTTCATGGAACAAGATATTTTCACCTCAGAGAGGGATGTCAAAGATTGTAAGGTTTATGGTAAACAAACAAAATGAAGCACAATTAGTAGATTATGGGTGATTACACAGGATCAACAATGTACTAGAAGCCCCCTGCCTGCCCAGGGCCTCCTTTAGACTGTGCAAGCATACAAAAGGAAGGCCTAGTCCAGTGCAGAATCACTCTGTGAACTGGAAAGACTAAGAAACTGGTCCCATCAACATAAAGAGTCTTTCAATGTCTGTAGGTTCTTTTCCCTGTTATCTGGAATGTCAGGATGTAGAATCTCCCACTTCATTTTTTACAGAGGCCATGAATCTGCCCTATAGAGGGGGCTTAAAATACTGGGTTTTTTGGCCTTGGCTTATGGATTAGACTAAGGAATGGGGCAAGCAAAACAAATACAATTCAGAAGAGGCCATTCTGAATTGCTAAATTTAATCTGTATTCTTCAGAACATGGTTATTGGGAGAAGCACGTATCTGGAGTTTAATTTGCCTCACATATCTCTGTGACAAATTTTCTTTTAATTTGGGTCAGTATTTCAATGGATTTTACACATTTTGGAAAGCCGTGTATAAGAGGAACTAAAGAAATGACAACTGTTAAGGAATAAAAAGGATTAAATCTCCTTACTGACTTTTGTCAGCAAAGAATTAAGGTGAAATATACACTGTACAGACCCAGGATGTTGACAGGTAAAGGAGCAGGACTCCTCGTGTTAGAATATTTATTTCAAAGGGAAGAGGCAATTTTGGGCGGGTGGATCTTAAAGAGTACGTCAGGCGAATCTCATATGAATGTCCACATTAGTAACTCTGTTTTCTCACTTTGTTCCTGCCATAGTAAAACAATGTTCAGTAAAAGCCTGGATATCTGTGAAGCCAATCCCAAATTCAACAAAGAAGAAAGGTATAAACACAAACAATCTGTTCCTCTCCTTTACCTCACTGCTATTCCTTAAAGATGCAGTACTTACCTTCTCCACTGGGGGCAAATTTGCTTATACCGTACTGTACTGAAAAGAGAGAGACGCTACTGAGGGTGACCAGAAAGTAGTTCAGTTTAAAAGCATCACATATATACCAAAGGGTACCTCGGTATATTATCGGGCACCAGTCTTCTGATGTTGTATGTAACTGCTGTCTGTGTTGCAGCAACCAGATGCAAAATGAATAGGCTTCCTGTATTGTATTGCACTGATGAGGAAATGTATTTATTTATTTAAGAATTTATATCCCACCCTTCACCAAGAGGTCCAGGGTGGGTCACAATAACCACAATATTAGTAAAAAAAAAATTAAGTGCTTTTTTCATCATTGCATAACAAACCAGTAGGGTCAAAATTCTTCTGGGGGACAACGAAGGGCCTCTTACCCACGGAAGTGGTGTGGAGGTGGCGTTGAGCTATGGTTGGCAGGCTGCCTTTGATCTACTCCAGATCAAAACACAGTTCAGGGAGATCAAAGGGAGGGAGGCTCCAGTCAGAAGCTTCTTGTCCTGTCCCGTTGCGTCCCCTAGCTCTGATGGTTTCAGTTTCTAAGCTGCCATTGTAGAGGAGACGAAACATACTTGGATGTTCTGTGAAAGAATTGTGGAAGCCTAGAACAAAATGCAGATGATGTCTGCATGACACTGCCCACTTTATTATGTTTTACTCATAAACTACATAATCTTTATGACATGTCAAGTACAGAAGCCCTTTTTTTTAAGGTTCATACCTACACATTTTTCCCCAGTCACAGAATTCCAGATATAATTTTGCCAATGGCACTTGTGCAATTATAGTATTCTTGGTTCTAAGCCCTTTGTGAGAACTATCAGGGAGTGAGGGTTTTTTCCATTTCTCAAAATGACAATAAATTAACTCTTTCAAGGGTATATTTCACTAGAATAACAACTTAGTTTATGAACAGGTTATAGCTTAAAACATCTTTAAACATTTTAGTGCAAATTTTAATGAACCAGGACATCCTGCATTACAATCTAAGAAACAGTATATCAAACTCCAAACCTTTTTATAGAGTAAGGTTTTAATTAAAATGTCACTAAAGAAAAAACTTTAAGAAAACAGCACATATTCTTAGTTGTGTTCCATGAACATATTTTCTGAACTACAGTATCGATACAGGATATTGGAGTGCGTAATTACTTGTGTAAATAACTTGTGTAATTATTTTGCATATGTATAAGCCAATTTTTGCTTTTTACTTTTAGAAGGGGGCAAACCAGAGATCAGAGCAGCTCTTTGCCTAAGCCAAGAAGTATTAATTCAGTCTGTGATCAGACACAAGGCGGGGGGGGGGGGGGGGGAGAAGCATCTAAGATGGCCTTAAGGTCGAATTGTTCACATACCAGCTTGTCCTGCCCCCTTATAGTGAACATTCTAGACTAGGGAAGGTGGATTAAAGAAGGGTGGGGAACGCAAGGGCCACACATTGCCTCTGAGGCACAGCTAGAGTTCAGTTCTGATCAACAAGTTCTGGCTCCAGTCAGTTGTCTAAGCTTCTCCTGAGTAAACTGAAGCTTAAGTTTAAAGCTGATCCACAGGATACAGTGTGGACCTCAAATCAGCCCTTTACTTCCAGTCAGCAGGACCTAGGTATCTCAGAGTGGCTAAGGTGACAGGAGATACAGGTGGCTGCCTGTCACGCAACCCATCTGATACAGTCCAGATCAGAAGACTCACAGTCTTGTGCTTACTGACAAGTAGCAGCAGGTCTTCAGACCAGGCATGGTCAAGCCCTGTCTCTCTTATGTCACAGCTAAGTGCTCCTTCTTCCCTACCAGTCTTAAGTAGATAGGTTTCATCTCCTTCCTTTTCCTTAAATCGATATGACAGTCAGTGGACATTGGCCCTAACAAAATAATTTCAAAATGCAACAGACCAATGAGAAGACCGGATGCCAGGCTTTGAGAGTGAAGCACCATGGAATGCAAAAATTAAGTGGATTCTTCAGGCCACTCTATGTGGTCTAACAGACAAGCCCAGACTGTGGCAGCCTTGGATCTAGTGAGAAAGGTTGATCATCTCAGCAAATATTTCAGTTTGTTTCAGATCTGACCCAATCAAACCAGGGCAGTTCAGTGCCTAACTGCAGCAAAATAAATGCAGTTCATTTATTTGATGAAAACAGAATGGGGGGAACTTATTATAAATAAATAAATCCCATAATCTGGTAAAAGGGAAGAACAGAAAACGTAAGCCAAGGTTGTAGAAAAGCAATAAGAAAGTGTGGCAAATAAATTCCCATCAAAATATTGCTTTGTTTCATTTTTTAAAAATCACATTTTTTAATACCCTGCCTGGTCAGTGTCTTAAGATTTCTCTCATTTTTGGTTTACTTTAAGTGGAATACTGCATCTTTAAGGATCCTGCCCCTCTAGATGCACACAGTTGTCTTAGTAGCTGAGGCCACTGTTCCTTTCTTCTGCCCTCTCTCCATGTCTTTTTCTCTTTCTCTTTATTTCTTGTCTGTCATTCTGTTTCCCTGTCCCTGGGTGCTTCTATATCTGGGTTGCTGCAGCTTTGTAGTTCACAATGCTTCAATACTGTAGGACATGCACATGTCTGCGCTTCTGGGTTTATTGTGGTCTGGGATGGGTTGTGGTGTTTTTTTACTTTATGTTTTTTAACCTCATTTCCCCTTTTTCTTTCCTCATTGTCAATTTTTAATGTTCATACTCCTTGTTAAAGTCCTCAATGCCTTTTCCTATTTGGGAAAAAATGATCAAGAAACTTTTTTTAAAAAAATAATATTAATATCCTATATATGTCCATAATGAGAAAATCCTGTTTATTTTTTCTGCATTTCTGTATGCATTATGTGCAGAAACAAGCACTTTGAACTACACTGATGTCCAAATAATCAACTTGAAAACATTAGCTTTTGGAGTATAAATATAAACATAGGCATTATACCCAAAAAGAAGGCAAGAAAGGAAGAAAGAGTTTTATTTGAGGGGAAAATGTAACCTATTACATATGAGCACAGGAATTTCTACCTAGGGGCAAATCAAGGGTTAACTAATTAATTTTATACATCAGTTGTATCTACTGTGCTTTTGCCAAGCAAGGAACTTATGGGATAAAATTACAGAGTCTGAAAAGGGTAGGAAAATGTAGACTGACACCAGACGCTGGCCAAATATCTTGCTTGCAAGTAGGGATGTACATGAATGGGTTTTTGGCATATGATTCATAACAAATAAAATGCTAGAAAATCTGTATTCATTTGAATAGATCCCCTTCGAATGTAGTAGAATTCTGTTTGATACAAATGAATTTGTACGATTTTCATACACATCCCTACTAGCAAGTATAATCTGAAGTATAGCCCCTTTGACATTATCACTCGTTAGCTAGACAGGGCAGGGGCTGGTGCTGTCTTCATACACTTTAGTTAGTGACACGTGCATCTAGCTGTTTAGCTCACGCAAAATGCCCGGAAGTGCATGTCACCACCACCGTGCATACATGGCCATCTGTTTCAGCCCACACACGTGGGTGGTAGACAGAGCAATGTTGGTGGCTCCCTCTACAAGGTAAATAATAGCTCTAATCCTGGAAAACCTGCCACCAGCACTGGGGTTTTCCAGTAATAGGCTATTGCATGTTTTATGGAGGATATAGTGAACCTATGATGCTGTTGTCACAGATAAGTGTGGCAATCCCTCCATAGCACAGCCATAATGGCACTAGATAGGCTGTGGCCTGATCTAGTAGGGCTCTTCTTACAGTGTATGTTCTCTTATGCTCTGTATTTCCCCCATTGGAAGGGGGCTGCACTTGTCTGATAACAATGGCTAATGTGCAGAGTACGTAGTAAACAAGGCTTTAATTAAACTAATACAGAACTGTTCTGCATTGAAACAAAGGCTTATTTACAATGGTTCAAAGAGTTCAAAGACAAATGGCAGAACACTTTTCAGCCCCAGCACTGCCACCCTTCACCAACTGCCCTTGCCATCTAAACTTCTTGGAACCTTTCAAAACTGTTTAAATGCTTATGTATTGACATGGCAAATATATATGAAAGGGAAAGGAGTTGAGGAGTTGGTTATGACTTGTGGATGGACAGTGGATTGCAGCATAGAATAATGATAGAAGAATGAAGACTTGTTTGGCGCTTAGAACCCTAGAGCACAGGACAGAGATGGTTTGAATACCAAACTGATACCAGATCTTTATGATAAAATTCTTATTATTTGTGCTTAAGCACTATCCAAGATTATAAAATGAAAATGAATGGGTATCTCAGAAAGTTTGGCCTTCAGGTTGCTGTAAGTTTCAGGAAAGGTCATTCTTTTGCCTCTCTAGTGAAGTTTACAGAGAGCATCACCCATCCTCATAGTCTTTGAAACTACAGAACAAAGTTCAGCAACTTCAGTGTTTCTAACCAGTGTAGTTTAGCACCAGACAGTCTGGTACAAAACTGCCTAGCAATCAGCCTAGATAAGTTGCCACCAGCACTGCTTTATCTCTAGGTAGTGGAGACACAAAAGGGCAAAATCTATCCTTGGTATCATTCTGAGGGGTCTATCAATAAGCCACCAATGAGAGCAGATTTCCTGCCTTGGAGACTAGCTGCAGGTCTGATGAGGGTGGTGACTGGAATCATCATGCCCCCAAGGTTCTTACCAGCTGCACATTTTTCATCATCTGAATGTAGCCTAATATCACCAACAGACTTCTGCTCTTGGATCAAGATTTTCTATCTGAGGAAGCAGCAGAATGTGGTACTCACATCATGTTCCATGTTGTTTATCCACTGTTAATACAAACAGTGTACAGTATAATGGCCACAACTGCCTCCATGAGCATGTTGAGAAGGCAAGGCAGGATATAAATGTGTTTCTGCACTTACCTTTAAACTGATCCCCAAGAGCCCCCCTTCTGCATGGTGAACTGGTTAAAGAGAGGTCATGCTCCATCCACATTGGATGGAGTATAGCCGAAACTGGGTGGCCAAAAGGTCTACTGGTGGACTAGGGGCTGCTAGAACAGAACACAAGAGGTATGCATAAGGATGCTTGCCTCCTTCTGATTCAGCAGGGGATCAGTTTTGATGGTACACTAAATTGCAGTGCTGAAATGGATCTCCCAGAGTTTCATCAGCCATAAGCTTACATTTCTGTGCCACTGGAGTTGTTTGAAGACAGGTCTGAAGATTGCATGATCTTTGAGGTCAGCACAGTGCCTGTCCTGGAACAGCCATCCAGATTTGGACCACTTGTTCTGGTACACCTGTCCCCCATTGATTGTTGGACTGTTCCAGTTTGATGCAGTCTTGCTAGAACAGTCCAGTCCAGGTAAGTGTGGAAACAGCCATAAACAAACTAGCTGCACACTGCATCAATGTTGAGTGCTATGCTGTTATATCATGCTACTGTGTAACAATGGAGTAAATCCTACTAGGATCTTAGATAAAGGAATAACTGTGAGGAGATTAGGAAAAGAACAAAAGGAACAAAATACATAGCTGAAAACCTTTAAAAAAAAACCCATAGAAGTTTGGAAAAGAAAGACACAACCAAGGGATTGACAGTAAAAAAACAACAACAATAATTGGGCAAATTAGACCACAAAAATCTTTACAAATTTCAGTTGACCATATTTATTTGCAGCTAGAGAAGCAAGTAAAAAGTAGCAGTCTTGTAATTTGCTGCTGTTATACTGTGCACTAAAATGGATTTGATTAATGATTTGTGTTTCACCTTCTATTTATTAATGTAAATATACTTTACATTGTATTCAGATATCTTTACAATCTCAATTTTAATTTAATAAAAAATAAATATGAAATAATATTGTAGGCAAACTAGTTAAAGACCTTTAAAACCAGAAAAAAATAACACTGCATCACAATTTATAGCAGGGCTGTATTTCATGCTTACTCCCTGAATAAGCATTATGGAGACCCATATTTTTAATGCTACTTTCCTGGAGAACTGCTACAGCAGAAGTGGGCTGCATCTGACTTCTGTAACTTCATTCACATGGTATCTGTGTCCTCTTAAGAATCAGTACATTTGACAGCTTGCATGAAGTACAGATGTGCATAAAAGAAAAGGTGATTTCTGCTTTGTTATTGAAAAGGCAAATTTGGGAAAGCAACATAACCTTTTCAGTAACACTGCACAGTTCATTGTCCATAATCTAATGATTTGCCATCAGAAAACAACAAATCCATTATAGGTTTGCTAGCTCCACAGACCTGCATAGTTAGGTGGACGTGCAATCTTTTATTCTTCTCCCTTACACCAGCTGCATCTGCCTTCCATATTCCCAGATGCAAATCTCTTCCACAGTGATGAGAATTACAGAAATATTTGTCTTGTAAATGAAGTCCTTCTCTCTTGCAAGTATTCCCCACTGGTGCTTCCATGAGCATCAGATGCCTGTGGCAATAATTATGACCATGTTCTCCAAACAGTATTTCACTCTGCTTCTCATACTCTTTTCTCCACCTGCTTCCATGCCCTTCTCTTTCTTTCTTCCTCCTCCTCCTTCTCCTTTCTTTATTCCCCTCTGCCAAGGATGACGAGTGCTGACGCATTGGGGTAAGCTTCAGTTTTGGATTATACCTATTGTGGGACTTTTGTGGGGGGAAAGATGTTTATCACATGTTGTATTACTGTAAATCTTGAAAACTTGGAGAAGTATTCTTTTTGCAAAAGTGTCATCAGTTCCTCTGGAGCTCCTTAAAAGACAAAGGGTGGAAAGAAGCTAAACTGCATCATCAAGGTCAGGGCAATAAAGAAAGATGGTTGACCTGGTTGAAAAAGAGCCAAGAACTTATAAGTTCTGGACTTCCAATTCCCACTTGGCCATGAAAGCTCAGTGGATGACTCTGGCTGATAGCACGTGCCTAATATTAGACTTGCTTTTTGGTCTGGTATTTTTACATACAATGCTTCTGTGGATGGGTCTATCCCTTCTTTATTGTACAAGGCTACACAACCTCCAATTCCCCTTTTTCTGTCCTTCCAGTACAATTTGTAACCTGCAATAACTTTATCCCATTGATTTTCACCAGTCCACCAGGTTTCAGTTATAACAATAATATCAATTTTATTATCCATCCCTAAACACCCCAGTTCCAATATTTTGGACCAGAGGTTTCTGGCATTTGCATATAGACATTTGTATAAATTCTGGTGCAAGCTCAATCCTGTAAGACCATATGAATTCTTAGACTGCCTCTTACAATTTCTGCTTGAGTATTATTGACTTGTTCTCTACTCAGCTAGTTCTCTACTCAGGTGCAAAATTCCAACCTCCTCACTCAAATGTACACTTTCCAAACTAGATGCTGCCCAAGTCCTGTTGGGCTTTCCCCCAGGGATCAGTGTAAAAGTTGTTCTTAAAACATTATAGTGTTAAATGCCAGCAGCCTAGTTCCATCTTGGTTCAATTGCAACCCATTTTTTTGTACAGGATTGGCTTGTCCCAAAGTGTTCTCCACTTCCTAAGAAATCTAAACCCTTCCTCTCAACACCCTTCTTCATCCATACATGGATAGCAGTGGATGTGGCAAATGGATCTCATTTGCTTGACTTTGAATGTGGTTATTATCTCTGTCATAAAAGTCTGTTAACTAGAACCATGATGACATGCAGAGGTATTTGTCCTCAACTGTGATGGTTAGCGATACATCATGCTAACAAACCAGCTTCATGCATCCTTATTATACAGCCCTGCTCAAATATATCTGATTGGTGAACATTCGCTTTTGTTTGTGATCATAGCATAATTTAAGGACACAGCTGGGCGACTTTATGTCAGTGATGGCCAACCTACGACACTCGTGTCACAGGTGACACGCCAAGCCCTTTTGGGTGACACACATGGTCACCCTGGCACCTGGGTGTGTAGTGCTTGCTTGTTCTTGAAGTGTACAAAATACCAACTTTCAATTGAAGATTTAGCAAATGAAATTCAGCAACAAAAGTCACTAATGTAAAGAATTATTTGTTTTTCTTTTAATAAAATACATATATCAAAAATAGCTGCTTTTTTACTACAGCTACAAATATCACAAAGTTATGGATATTTCTAGATGTGACACAGCACCCAAGTTAAGCTAGGTTTTCTTGCAAATTTTGACACACCGAGCTCAAAAGGTTCACCATCACTGCTTTATGTTAATGAACTTCTTAATCAGCTGATCGGTGGACCTTCTCCCTTAATAATTGCACCTTCCATATTTCCAGAATCAGTGGTATGACAGAGTAGTATTTTGACTCATTTCATGAAATACTCATGTAATAATCATGGTTCCAAAACAGGCTAGTTAACTCCATCCCAAGTCGGTTTTGCACTTTCTTTCTACATGAGTATATTTGCTTCAGACTGTAAACAAACTTCTCCAATCCCTTTATCACTTCACTGAGGGTTGCTTTACATATTGTGCTTGTTCATAAATACACATAAGAAATTGTATGCACAGCACATGGCCACACTCATACAAATATATTCTGTGTTGCTCCCTGTGCCAAACCTGGCTCTGTTTAATGTGCCTGTTTATATCTTAGCAAGAAATCTGTGATGTGGTCCTAAAATACATATTAGGGAGCATGGACAAATTGTGCTGACTATGATCTCTGCAGATGAGGGGTCCTTCAGCCTGTGCAGGCCTTTGCCATTATTTACAAAGACCATAAAAACCTGTCCTTGACACACCCAGTATTGTGCAGTTTATTTCAAGTGCTGAACCATGTAAACTAAAAGATTCGGATATTTTTTTTTAATAGTGCTTACAGTATTTCCTTTATATAATGGTGTGGGGTGGTATTGCTACATCTTTGTTTTTGGTAGCTATTAGGTTTATACATGTGTACCATTTGGCTATTATGTTTGCCAGCAGAAAGCTGCAGGTCACAATCATAAGGGCATAGATGAATCTCCATACAGAAGTCTTGCTTTGATCCTACTGAACCATGTCCCCCTTTTACACTGACTGATCCTTAATCTTGATCACAGGCCTCCTATCCAAAAAGTTAATGAGATCAAGGAGGCCCCAGCTGCTGGTGGTCTGGTTCTGTTTGCACCAGACAGAGCCAAATCTGGATTAAGAGGCTCTAAATCCTAATCTGTTGCAGATCTGTTTAACTAGGTCTACAAGCAGACCAAGAGTTTCATTCTAGATCACGGGAGGCACGCAGACAGCATGCTTCTGTGTTCTGGAACAACTAGTGGGCAGGTGCTAGGCTCCAAGGTTAGGAACTGTTGTTCTTAACCTTTGTGTGGGCAGCTGGGCAGCTTTCAGGGGAGGGGCAGTGCAGAGGGTGCTGATCTGTCCCACGCCTCTCCATAAGCCAGACCAGCGGTCCCATTTATTATGAGCCCATTGATCTGGATGAATGCAAAGTAAATGCATTGATCTGTAGTAGATTGAATCTCATTTTGTTCAGATCAAAGCAAAGCTTGTGACCAGACCCTTACTATTCTCTAGCTCACTATAATGGAAGTGCTCCTCAAGCCAGGACTGATAATCATTCTTATCACTGTAGCCATGTAAAAGGTTCCAGATCACAGGCCACCAGCCTTGGGCCACAGTGGCCTGTCAAACAAGACAGCTATAAGCAACTTGGCAGGGAATACCACTAAAGATTATTTTACATTCTTGGAATTTTTCTATGGACCTAGCTGAAAATTAAGAACTCAAAGAAATAGTTTTTTCTCGCAATTATTTTATATTCTTAAGGCATATTTTACATTTATGCATCTTTCAAATTTCTATACTACTTTCTCCAGTGCTATCTATGATGGCTTAGAGTAACAACTTTTTGAAGTAATAGACATTACCTTAGAAATACAATATTCAGAAATAAACCTGGTGTTGTCCTAAATAACATTTTTTATCCAGGGATGATTTTTCCAAAGAGTACTCGACAGGAAATGCAGAAGATAGAAGAAACCTATTGAGCTGGAAAATTGCCCTGATGTTGCTTTTGTAGACTAGAGGTGTAGACTATTTTTGATCTTTCAGCATTTTCCTACGCCTGGTTCTGGTTTGAGTCCAGCAAGTTCTATAGGACATGGCTTCCTATCGCTGGTATTGAACTAGATGTGACTGTTATGCTAGCATTACCTTTACCTGATTCGCAAATTCTTTTCCCAGAACTTATGTGTACTTAAACTTAGGCCATCTCCATATGGCAAGAGTTAATGCAGGCTATGAAAAAGATGACTCCCTCCATGGCCTGCCGAACACAGGCAGCAAACCTGCCATAGGCCATGGTCACAACTTATACAATATTTTTAAAGGACAGAGGCTATCTTGAGTCCTTGGAAACCAGACAGCAAATTGTGTTCCCAGTTTTTCCAAGGACTTCCCTGCCTGGAATAGGATTATCCTAAATTCAGATAATCCTACCACTGAATCCATTTCGCCAAGGAACAGACTCAGCCAGACAAAGGCTTCCTGATGCTGCCAATGCCGCCCCCCCCCATGCCATACTTTTTGCTCTTCACACCACCACCACACCACTGAAGGTCCCTGCCCTGCCCCCACTGAAGCTTACCTTTTATCAGGGTATCCACAAGGGCTCAGGGTAGCAGCAGCTGTGGCAGTACAATAGGTGTGAATAGTCTACAGGAGGCAAAAAACGGCCTCCATTCCCTGTTCATCCCAGAGACAGCCTAAAACTTAAAAGTGTAACCACAGCCATAGATTTACTTATCTTCAGGGCTGGCAGGGTGCATATGAAGTCACCTCAGTGAGAACTTCCGGGAGTCAGCCAAAAACTTGCTCTCTTTCTTTTGTCTTTTTTTTTTTTTTTTTTTGCGTACTTACTGGCTCTTGGAAGTTCCCAGCATGGCAGCGTTGTGTGCACCTCATCAGACATGAAGATAAGCAGGGCTATCAGATGAAACACAGTATTGCTGCTGGATTTCCCATGATAATGAGGTTTATCTTGTGTCTGGAGACAGCCTTCTATTGATGAAGAAAGACTAGGAAGACAAATGCAGTAAAAAAAAAATCAAGCAAAAGCCAGAATGAATGCATTCATATCTAAAGTGTCATGTTGTAATAGATAGATATGAAAAGAAATATCAATGCACATTCCATCAGCAAGTGTACCAGCAAACTGAGCAACATTCAGATGAAACGCCACTTTCAGAGACAGATTCCCTAGCCAGGTTTACTGGCCTAGCAGCAGAGGTTGACCCAGAAATTGAGCCATGTACACTGTATCCGGCCCAGAACTCCAAAGATCGGCATGGGAGAGGTGTGACAGACTCATGCTGCCTCCATGTCCATTTGGCTGTTATGGGCCCTTTCTGTACTGGGCTTCATTCCAGATTATATCCTGTCATTCACCTGCTATTGCAGACTATTGTAGATCCCAGGCAGGGGCTGCCATGGTCTGTTCCAGCATGTGGATGGAAGGTCCCTAGGATATAATCCGGAATGAGGCCCAGTGAAGAAAGGCCCACAGTGTGGCTTCGCTGTCCCACCACCACCACCACCACCGAAAGCCCCCTTTGGGTTTAGAGCCAACACATGCAGCCTCCCCATTTCTTGGCTGATTCATTTAAACAAAGCCTAAACTTTCCCCTTGCCATTTAATTCTTCTTTGGAAGCAAGGGATGTAGTGCCCCAGCAGTTGGTCAAAGTGACCAGAACAGAGTTTTTCTTCAGCTGTGCAGTCTCAGCCAACTTGTTGGCAACCAGAGAAGAATGATCTTGCACCTTTCCTGATTAATGGATGGTAGTAGACTTGTTTCGCCCTTGCTATGATGTCCATCTGCTATTTCTCAGTAACACAGTATTGTACTAAAAAATCCACTGTGGTAAAAACTGTGTATCTTAGTAGGCCACTTTGGGAAGAGAGGTAAAGTCTGCCTGAATTCTTAGAAATGACTTTGTTCAGATCTCAGTTCTACAGATATATGCCTAAATTGTAAGAAGTTTACGTGACCTGAAAAATTAGAGAAATATTAAACCTTAGTGATCCTTAAAGCCTCTAGAGATTCTGTGAAGGTTATATGCAAATAGATATTTCCTGCTCCACAACTGTAGCTCACATCCATAGATGTGACAAGGAAGGCCCTTTCCATTATGAGGTTGCTATTCATCTCTTAATCTTGTCTACCCAGTGTGACTGGTCACGTTACGCATGCTGATACATTACTGCCTATAGAACTTCCCTAAAGGCTGGATCCATATTGCCATCCAATGCACGATCTTTTGCTTTCAGTTTGAATTCACCGTGCTCTTTCATCTCAGCAGTGCTGTGGGCCAGTTTTCATGAGGAGAGCCTGAGCCCTGATTTCTTTAAGCCAGTCTTATGTTCTACCTTATAGATGAAGAACAGTACTGAAGAGGTTTCCTTGAGAAATTATAAATGAGGTTGTTAGTTTTTTTTAAAAAGTGGGGAGGAAGCTCTATTTTTTCTTCTTATTGTCTCATATTTTTAAAGCACTGGACTACAGTTGTAGTTCTGTGATCAGTTCTGAGGTAAATTATTTGCCAACTTGCCTTAACATATTAAAAATTTAGTGTAACTTTTTGATGTCATTGTTAAGCTTTAATTTTAAAGCTACGTGTGAAAGGCCTGCAGTAAATTTTCTGACAATAAATATTCCAGCAAATTCCCCTGACACTTCAACGCCATCTTTTCTTCATTTTCCATCCTTCCCTCACAGGGGGAGTGTACTAAGCATACAAATACCCTGAATAACTTCTGCCACCTGCTGCTCTGGTGGTGCTGAATGGGGAGGGAGGGTTATAATCCAAGATTACCAATATTTTTTTAAAAAGTCTCCAGACCTGATGTGTGAGACAACAGCTGCCTCCAGACATCATTTATTTATTCCACAATTTATCGATTCACTGGTATAAAGCACATCCAGAATTATTACTTACTGTCAATATATTAGATCAATACTTTGTGTTTTAGCATTTCCAGACATATCTGCGATATTTTCTTTCCATTTAACCAAATCCTCCCAATAGTATCACGCAAAGTACTTCTGGGTAACAACAGCTCACCCTGCAAGTATTACTATACATCTTGTACAGTAATTTAGGTAGGTCTGCAATTATGGAATAGCAGGATATCGTGCTACGATAGTTCATTTTTACTGGAATAGTGATAACCCTGTAAATCAAGTCTATATTCTGAGACTATATTGGGAGCACCATGATCACACCTGGCAAATCTCAGCACAAGGGAAATTGTTTGGGAGAAAAAATGGTCTTTTACCCAGTTCTACTTAAGAACTGAGTTGGTAAACTATATGACTTGATATCAAAAAGATTAAAAGCTAGTGCCAGCATCATTTTAACTTCATGAGGAAATGTGTAGAGACTGTGGCAAGATCTTTTTGGCCAATCAAGCTGTGCCAAAAGGGTGCATCCAGCACCTTGTATGCTCCTAAGAACATTCTTTTTCCAGGTAGGAAGAACTATCCTGTAGGAAGTTGTGCAGTCACAGGAGACCACTTCAATGCATTTGCTCCCCAGGTTCCAACTTAGTATAGACAAAGTGCTGGAAATGGCTTTAGAAGTAGGCCATTTTGGTGCTTTGTGTAATGGTGCTAGGAGGGAAGACTACAGGTAGATTAGTCCAACAGATGCTGTCCCTGTATGTGGTGGCTACAGGATCAAACCAGGCCCACACTCCATATTGCACTTCAAAAAGTGCATTCCCACAAGCATATTTTGCCAGCAAAACCAGGTTAGGCACCAGATGGGTATGATGATGTGTGATCACTGCACCCTTGATCCTTTTTCAGTGTAACCTTATTTGCCCATGAAAATTCTGCCTTCACTCCATTGGACTAGCTCACCAGCAGTCTCACTACTCAACACAATTATACAAAGTGGCAAAAAATAGTCAACTTCCAAGAACACTTCTGACACTTCTATGTAATGACCCGGGTTGATAATTTTGACAGCAGGGAACTTTCACTCCCCAACACCAAAGTTTATACAAGTTGGGGCATAGGGGTTGTGCAAATGGTGCACTGCCTCACTCCCATACTCAAAGCAAGTGCTATGGCCCAGGAGTGAACCCCTTCCACACTCATACAAAAGTTGCTTATCGCTCTGTTAAATGCATTATTTCTACAATATACACCAGTGTGTACTATAGAATGTTGTGCTCAAGCAGATGTTAAGGTTCTTATGGTTGTTATGGTTGTTGGCTAAGACCAGGTACAATTTGGCCAGACATTTTAGGTGATATTTAGTTACAAATTGCGTGAGGTATTTTTCAGTCAGCTTGTTATTCTTTCCTGTTGGTTTTGTGAGGAGGTATTAATTAGATTTTAGGCATGCATCCATTACATTCATCCCACGTGTACACAAAGAAATGGCATCCTATCTTTTTCACTAACCCTCTGTTTACTAACCCTTAGAAGGTCCAATAGTGTGCTGGTATTTTTTCTTGTGTTTACAAGACACATGAAGGCCATATGTAAGCCTAGCTTCCTAGAGGCGTGTGTTTTCAGAATACTCCTACCTAAAGTTGTCCTTTGTGCTTTTTTTATTTCTCAGACATGCAAGGATTTGCTTCCAATTTTTCCTCTTTTTTCTTCTTTTTCCTATTCAGTACACCTAAACATGGGACACTTAGTCTGGAAATAAAGATGATACCAGTAGCTTCATTTCTATGTTAATAACTGAAGAAGCTAATGCAATGAAGGTTTCAATGAGTAATATATACAGATAATTAGACCCACATTTTATAACCTGAATGCATGACCCAACACATTGATTAATCATATTATGTAGTCTGATATATAGATAGATGCATATTTCTTTCACTAATGATAAATCATTTTGTACATAATGTAGTAGAATACTATATAGATTGAGAATAATGAATTGGCATATTGTACATTGTTAATCATTGATTTAGTTTGTCTCAATTGATTTCTTTTTAAAAAAAGAATCTTAGTTCTGCTGCTAAACTATAGAACATCAAGACAGCATTATAACAAGCACCAACATAACTTGAGGATTTCTTTAGAATTTTCCGGATGAGAGGCTTAAATCTGCCTTTATTTTGTGCTTTGGAACAATGGTTTTAATGGAATGTGAAGGATAATGACATGTATTTGCTATACATCCACAGTTGCTTTCTCCCTTTATGCTACACATCCTGGTATAGGGGTGGGAAGGAAGAACCTCCTGTGTAGAGATGTGCACAGACTTTTTTTGACATTCTATTCAATTCAAATTGAATACCCAAAAATCCTATCTGATTTGAATCTTTTACATTTGAATTTAACAAGATTTGATTCACATTTACCAAATTTGAATCTATTCGTTCAAATTTGTTATTCAGATTTGCACATACAAATGTCGACAACATTCGTATGTGCGTGCACGCATCTTCCTCACATCCGTAGGCATCCTGTAGTAATCCCCTATGCAACCTGTTTTCATCCCATATGGATTGGTACAGATGCGGGAAAGATGCGGATCTTCAAGTATGCATTGTGTACGAACCCGTACACATACGAATGTCCGGATAATTCGAACAAATAGATCCGAAGTTCAAAATTCGATTTGAATGTTTACATTCTAATTTCGAGACATTCGATTTGAGCTTGAATGTCAAAATTTGGCAGATTCGATCGGATTTAGAATGCCTGCGAATATTCATGCACATCCCTACTCCTGTCTGTATGCATTAGAATTTATTAGTTGTTGTGTTGCTAACATATTTCCTATGTGAACTGAATGCTGCTTCTGATCCACTTGCTTGAACATGTTGATGTACTGTGATGGGGAGGCACTGAGGCATTAGAAAGGAATCATATCTATAAACAAACACGCAATTATTTCATACCAATAGTCTCACTAGTTAGGAAGAAGGGGAAGGCTATAACATTCCTTAAAATAATGGCAGCAATGAAGATACATGGTTTTTAAATGCAGGTAGTGATGGCTTTCATTAGAAGTTCTTTTATCAAACGTGTCAGTGAGCAGTTGTACAAATCGTCACCTGAGTTGTTGGTTTTTTTCCAGAAAATATGCACTTTTCTTTATCTTATCTTGAACACAAAACGATCAAATGTCTTTGCACAGAAATTACTGTAGAGAAAAAGAATATAAGGGTGGCATTCCCACACAGGCATAGAAAGAAAAAGTGGTAAGAAAAAGACACAAATGCTTTGAAAAACAGTTGCCAGACTTCTGTGAACTGTTTGGGTAGATATCTGATCGGCATCTTCATGTCGAACATAAATGTTGTAGTGGGTAATGCTGTATGATGAGTCTTTGGCATGGGTTTCTCAGGGTTTGTCTCCCTATTTTGTTTGCTCAGATCTCGTTCGATCAGTGGAGCTTCATCTGGCTTGTCTACCAGTCCTCTCAGCAGTCCGAGGGTAAGTGGGATCACTTAACGTTTATAATTTTCACTGAGCTTGACAAGAAAACCCAACTTGGGATTTTTAAGAACTGGTGCAGGGTCTTCTGTACTGTACTACTAAAACTGATAGTAACTAAATCCATTTCCTCATTTTTGGGGGCTGGACCAGCTGGAATTGTAGTAGTCCAGCTGTCCCAGAACAACGCCATCCATTGGATGACTGTTCCAGGACAACCCCAACAATGCCCCAAACTTCGTCAGTCTTCCTGTATCCCAATTTAGGCAGCTGTTCCCATGAGCCTGTGGTCCAATACACTGCTCTGGAGGAGATGTAGACCTCTGTAACTAAACTGGACTAGGCTACTATATAGGGCATGGCTTGGCCTAGTCTGCATTAAGGTGTGGGCAGCGGAAAGGCCCTGTGCCTTGTATCATTGTGGCCTAATATTTCAGCAATATACTAAATCCTGTAGGAGAATTTATATGATAAGATAGACATCTGCTGCTTGTCACAAATCCATTGAGAGAGGCACTGAACCATAAAAGTCGGAACCACTTGGAGACTGAATATCACAGCTGAACACTGCTGGAAGAATCCCAAAAGGGTCAACCTAAGAGTCCTATACAGTTGAATAAGGACAATCTTCTACAGTATTTGAAGTCACTTGAATTTCAGAAAAGAAAAATAAGCTGGGTTACAAACAGGAATTCTTCTTGACAAGCAAATCAATACTTTTTGTTAGGGCTTGAGCAAGCCAAAGTTTTTTTGTCTTCTCTTAAAATAGAGTTTCTTATCTAAATTTTTAAGTATTTTCAGGAACGCTATAGATGGCACTTGTGCCTGAGGTTTTGAAGCAGACTGGGTATTCACATGTACTTCTCTTTTACATGTTCCAAATGGAAAACTTTCCTAATCCTATTGATTAGCCAAAGTTGTAATCAGCTGGGAGGAAAACGTATTTTTCATAGTTCTCATGACCTGGTCAGAGGCGTGAATGTGTGTGCACGCACACAGGTAGACCCATGTTTTTATAAAATGAGAGTTTGACACCTTGGGGACTTCTAAATAATAACACCATGGTGTTTTCTTTCTGTAAATTTGTTGAAGTTTTACAGTTTTAGCGTACAGATGCTCATTGTGGCATAATCTGCAATTGTGTGGCTACTTTTAAAAATGTTTGGGATGTCATCCTATAAAAGCAAAATACCAGCTGATTTAAATAATCTGCTTTCTGCAAGTATTTAATTAAACAGAAATTTGATTGAATTACTTTTTAGAAATAAATAGGCAAGTGCTTTAGGTCTGCTTGATCAAAATAGTAAATTTGATTTTTGAAATAGGTAAATGAATGATAAGCAAAAAGAAAGCAAGAAATTTCTGTAGCATTCTGGACTGAATCTGCTTTGGTTCTCTTGGAAGTGCTTGAACATATTTTCATAGTTCCACAGCAGAATCAGAATTTTAATTTTAAAAGGGCCAAGTGAGATATGTAACTGTGTCACTTGAAGGGCTTGGCTATAAATTCACTAGAACCAATAATGTCCTGTTATAGGTGAACAATTAGTAGTTAGTACTGTACAATTCCACGTAGGCAGCCAATTGTATTCTTCAAAGTGGACTTGTACTCAGAATAAAGACTAAATACAATTTTATTGCACTAATATTTTAAAATATTCTGTCCTTAATTTTGAAAAAAGTTTGTAAAAAAATTTATTAATTTTTAGAAATTTTGGGCAATTCCACATTGGCCAGTATACTAGTGCCTGGTGAGGCTCCTACTATACAAACAGTATGGAATCAGCCTTTACAAATACTCATTTCCCTCAGCTTGTTTTAACTAGCACAGTCTCAGTTTTTAATGTTTTGTTTTGATTTAAATGATATAGTTCCTTTTCTGACTACATTTATTAAACTGTGTGTTTAATAAAATGACTGTAGGGGTTAAAAAAATGGCACAGCATAATCACACACTCTTAAGTCACAGAATGGGATTCTGAGATGGTTCTAAAAGTGAAACAATTTGCTCCCTGTCCATAAACTGGATCATAAGATTGAATAATTTAACAATAGAATGTTATAATGCATTGGTAGAGTTTGAGAATCTAGAATGAACTTCGAAGACCCTTGGGATTCACTACTTGGCCCTCAGATTGTCCACTGCTGCCAAAATTTTCATTTTCTAAAGCCTTCCTGAGTAAACCCAGTGTTCCTTCGAAGGCCAAGGGAGGTAGGGGGATGAAGTGACAGAGCCCCCACTGTCTTCTGTCATTATCACAAACATATGGATGAACACATATGTATCATGTTACTAAACCTGATGACATTTTGATGGAGACAGGGGGAAACCTGGTGTTTGTGGCAATTTGTGTGCCTCTGTCATGATCTGCTGCACACGTATTATTTTAATCTTCATTTCCCTGCTGTGTTTGTGATAGATATTTTTAATGGGGAAAGGAGAAACCCAGCCTACATGCTTACATGTTGGTTTTCACTATGGCCTGAGCAGTGCTCCCTTCCCCTTCCTAACTTTCCTTCAGCTTTGTTCTTCTATCCCTATGGGACAGTCAGAACAGCTCAGGGTATGGTGTTCTCTCTCTTTCTCTCTCTTTCTTGCGGCTTTCCCTCCCTTGCCTATTCTTGTTACTTTTATTTTGTTTTCGTCTGTGTTACTTTTTGCTCTGTGGATTTTCTTTGCTGACACATGGTTGATTAATACGAAGAAGCTTGTGACAAAACTGTTGTTTTCACTACCGCCACTGCTGCTGTTGTTGATTATGCTGTGTTCCCAGCTAACTGCATGTCTTTTTTGTTTTTGTTTTTGTTTTTGTTTGTTTTGTGTTTCTTTGCAAACCCCTAACCCCACCTCCTTCACCTTCACCTTCATGACTCGTACCTCCTTGTGATGTGGTGCACAACCGCTACTCGAATCGGCTTTATTTCTCTATTTACCCACTGTGTGTGCGTGTGTGTGCGTGCGTGCGTGCTCGTTTTGCTTTTCTTGACATGCATGGATACTCTCTGTATGTATCTTGTAGCCAATCAGAAAATTTTTCATCCCCCCTCAGACCCCTGACCTCCCTTTCACCCCCCGTCCCCAAGTGTCCCTGGACTCTGATGCCTGTAGGAATGCTTCCAGGCCTGGACATGTTCTCCAACCAAAGCCAGCACTTCAACCCAATCCAAAGACACAAACTTTGCCATCCAAGAGCAGATTGGCTGAAAAACCACTCCACTCTACCAAATCCAATCCACTTCCTTCCAGCAATGTTACAGTCTCTCCTCCCCAAAATGCCCCTGCACAGAACACCCAGGGCCACGCACCTGCTCCTGGGTTTAGCCCGCAGCTGGCTGTGCCTACAGTGCAAACCAACCCTATGTCTCCTGTTAGATTGCTCCCTTCTAGTACTGACCCAAGCACCAAATCTATCCCCATCATACAGGTCACCCCTCACCCCTCTCCAAGGGGCAGTCCCCTCCCTACCCCCAAGGGGACACCTGTCCATACGCCAAAGGAGAGTCCAGCAGGCACACCCAACCCTACGCCACCATCCAGTCCCAGCATTGGAGGAATGCCCTGGAGAACACGGCTGAACTCAATCAAGAACAGCTTTCTGGGATCTCCCCGCTTCCATCGCAGGAAATTACAAGGTAATCTTGTTTTCAGAATATTATAGTTTTAAGTTGGGCATGGTTATGATTGTAGGAAGTAGATGGGCAAGACAAAGACTATAGAAAGAAATACAAAAGCCACCATATGGCTGTGTTGTTGGTTACTCAACTGATCAGCTTCCATTAATGTGCCTTCTTTATCATATCAACTCAGAGTACTTTTTTTCTGTTCACAAAGCTAGAAAATTATCCATAACTTTGCATGGCAGGGATAAGAAAACATGTTGCCATTAGGTGTTTCATGGAATATGTAACAAGAACTATGGGTACTTTTGCACTTGCTGGTATACCAGACCAGCCATATTAGAAACCTTCTTTCCACAGTGTTGGTGCAGTTTAATGAAGTCCCCTCCTTGGTATGCTCTATCCACACAGGACAGAGCATAGACTGGACCAGATTGGACTAGGAGACCCAAATGGCTGCCTTGTTCAATCTACTGGTGTACCAGATGGCAGTAAACTAGACCACAGAGGTGTGCACACGCCTCCATGATCCATTATACCACAGGGTGCACCATCAAAATGGGTACCCCAGGGGTTGCTAGGACAGGAACTTCATCCTGGATGTTGGAGCCTTTGAAGGTGGTTCTGAAACTGACACACGCTTCAGAAGCAGTTTGGGGTTGCAGTGGACAGCTGCCCCAATGTGGACAGTCCTGTTTAGTTCAGGGACCTATCCATTCAGTACTGGTATGCATTCTTTGAATTGGATCTTAGAGGAATGCTCTGATCAAGTCCAGTCAAGAGAAATGTAAGAATGGTATATGAGTGACAATGATGTTAAGACTCTGAGTTCTATCCTGTAGTGTTCAGGGTGCTTGGCTACCAAAAATGTGGGGTGTAAGGCACTCGTTGTCAATTTAAGAGTACAGCTGCAAAACTGTGCAGTATGAAATTGTAGTTTCTGCTTCTATGGGTCTTTATAAGGAAATAGGTCTTTAGTCATGCGGCTTTTAACTCATATTATGCTATCTCAGGGGGGAAATGACATGGTAGAATTGGTAATGTTTATTTTAAGATTACAAATGTTGAAGGACTTGTAGTACCTGCTTACTAACTTTCTGCTCTCAATTTTTATATTGTGCTTCAATTGTGTGCTAGTCCCCCCCCCCCCCATTCTCTGTAGCATCCATTGGTAACTTCTTCACTGGGCTTCAGTTGCAAGTTTGGGGGGAAAGGGAAGAGGTTTGACACTGAAACTGGGTGGGATTTATAGACATTAAACCAAGCAAAGGAAATCAATGATGTCCAAAGGAGGAAAGGTGGGGGGGGGGGGAGGTTGCAAGCCACCCCAATCTTATACCTCTTTTTTTGGCTTTTGGGAAGTGCCTTATGCAAGGAGGCCCCCTCTTCTGGGACTTTTTTGGGTATTTTGTCAGCACTACAGGGTGTGCCACTAAATGGGTCTTCTGAGAGAACTCCAAACACTGGGAATTTTTGTTTCTGGTCTTTGGAAGCCCGTGCCATCTCTGAAGTGACCAGCCTCTGGAGGGACTAAGTCAGGACATACTGTCCCAATATGGGCTGTCCTGCACTAGTAGTAACCCATCCCAGCCTGAGCTCAGTTGTATATCTCAGGGCAAAGCTATCCACCCTGGCCCAGAATTCTGCAGGTATGTGCAAATAGGGGAAAGGTTACAGTCTGGATGTAGGGCAAGAATATTTGCCACTAATTAAAATGCACTTTCTTTCTCTCTTTGTCTCACTCTTTTGCCCTGATCTGAACACATTTTTATCTTTTTTAAACAATGTGGCCTTTGGATTTACATGTAGCACAGCTTTTAGAAACTTAGGGGGGGGATTCCTTAGGCAAAAATAAAGTATAACTAGACTATTTCAGGAACAGGACTTCACAGCTCAGTCATTGTATTGTATTCCCAAATGTAATCATGATAAAATTAACCAGCAAAGCTTGCATGAAACAAGGGAAACTTTCAATTTACTGACAGGGTAGGTTCAAACAAAGTCTCAGAATTTTGAATTTTCCAGCTGTTTCTTGTCTCTTGGTTTCCTTTTAAGGTTGCTCTACACCTGAATAGATCTATGGTCTGTGCCATATGGCCTGGTTTGCTTTTACATAACAAAGTAATATCTAGCCGGGCTGTAGATGTATGAAAAGCAAAACTAGAAGAGCTGCTAATGTAGATGCTATTGCTGATAACAGAAAGCAGTGTGGCAGCTGTGCATGCAAGAATATGGAGCTCGTATGTTATGCAACTTGTGCACTTACACAGTTGGTCAAAGTGCCAGCGCTCCAGGAGCAGTTTTGTGTAATTCTGATAAAACAGGAAGATTCTTGCTATCTGTCACCAGACCCAGAACTTCCTGTCTACAGTGGCTGGTTGAGTATAAGAAGATCAAGTACCAGCTGCAAGATCAAATACAGCACCATTGCAGTGTTGCTATTGTTGGGTTGCCTCACATATTGTAGGCAACTCTACCATAAGCCCTACTTTTTCATTCCTTAAAAGTACTTTTAACTGTTGCCGGAAAACCCAGCACTGGTAGTGGGTTTTCCAGCTTTAGTGTTTTTAGGGACCCACTTATGTTTCTGGACAGAGCACCAATTGGAGCTCCATACAGGGCACATATGTGGAGGCTACAAACAGCCAAACATGCTTGGAAGTGGTGATGCATCCATCTGGGAATATGATGAGATTTGCCAAACTGCCTGGATTGCACATCACCAAATCACACAAAGAGAGTGCTGTGGCCAGCCCTGTCTAGATAGGAAGCTATAATAGCAGAGGAACAATGTCCTGTGTTACTCTTTCCTATTACTATCTGGAGGCAGCCACCATTGGCCTTCTGTTAGCTTTTATCTTTGTTCTGAGCTGTGACATTGGCTGTTATTGTAGATTTTAAATGTAATCTCATAGGAAAGGGGTAGTAATATCCCATTTTCAGACATTGCAGGATGAGTACACAGTGCATGAAGTTCAAATTTTCTGAATATTTTTGACACCATGTATTTGAAGTATGCGAAATGCGGGTAAATAAAATAAATGTTTGCTAGAATTAATGTCAAGTTATTTCCTTTCTGCTAGTTGATTTACTACTGATCTTAACCATTGTTTCAGGTACTGTGCTTAGCATTGTTATATTTGGTTTTATGGTCCTCATAAGATACTGAAGCTTGCAGTAGTAAGAATCAGAGCTTAGTTTCATCAAGACAGCACTTAATCCATATTATTTGGATAATCCAGAGTGAAGCACCTCCAGACACACTTTATTCCCATATTTCCCATGCTTTATCCTGCGAGATCTCTATATCCAAGTGCCCAAGTTAGGCACACAGAAATAACGGTGTAAGTGTATACACAGAAGTCAAATAATTAGATTTTAAGCAGAGTATATCTGAGATACACATGTAATGGACTTTGACCTGAATTGTTCATTGACTTTGGAGTAGGAAAAGGGAATGGGATTTAATCAGCATTTTCTTCTTTTCTTTCTGTTTCTCTGTGTCTCCGTGTGTTGTAGTACCGACACCAGAAGAAATGTCCAATTTAACTCCAGAATCTTCTCCAGAGTAAGTAACTCACAACAGTGCTATCTCGTTCACCAAACTTCCCAACAAATTTAGTACTAATCACACAGGGATGTATCAAAGCACCACCAAAATACTGCTACATCAAGGAGTAATTATACAAAATATAGTGGCTCCAAGAACAACTAGGATCACATATTTATGTTCATAACTGACTTTGGAGTAACAAGTAGCATTTTTCTCTTTTACCAATAAAACATATCCCTTCTACTGATCAATAAAGTGTCAGACGTTTCCCATACAAGTGTTACAGTAGCTCGAAGTTTCCTTCAAGTAGCCTTGTTTTAAATTAATAGAGTCCTGTGTGTGTCTTTGGAGCTGTTGCTATTTCTGGCTGTCTTGAGTTTATGTTAGAGCTTTTTGTGATGTGACTCATTCAATAGCGTAGCTGATGCTCAAAAAGCTAGTGAATGCAAATGAGTTTCTCTACCAGAGGAGGGAGGGGGGTGGGAGGGAAGAATTAGCTGCATTATTAGCAAACACCATAGCATCAGGTCATTCATACATTGAGTTAAAAAGTATCTTAAAAAATATACAAGTGATTTCAGCTGTTTTGACTGGGAGGAGACTTCTGCAGAAATTACATTTTAGGCACACTGAAGTGGGAGAACACCTCATTTAATTTGCACAATGTGCTCCTGTCCCTGTGGACTCTATTGACTTCTGAAATGTTCAGGCACTTGGTTAAAGCAGAGTGAAATAATACTGAGCTTTCGATAAGACATTGAACCACGAAGGTCCTAGTGATTTAAAAAGGTGAAAACTGAGCAGTCTAACACAGATGCAGCATTAATCAGGGCATTAAATAATCATAAAGGGAGATGAGAAATAAAATAGGGGAGGTTTCAAAAATGTTTCAGTAAAAAGGATGAAGCCATATAAAATATGTTACCTCTTCTGTCAAAGGGGTAAACATAAGCATAAATGGAAAAGTCTAACTGTGCATTTGGATAGTTTTCAGTTGCATCTTGAGTTCCAAGTATTTCTAAAATTCGTTATCTTTTCTTCGTTCATTTTCCCACTCCCACTCTTTCTTGTAAAAATGTACTGTACCTCATCGTCTCATTAAGATCTGCTGAGCAGAGGCAAACTCAACCTTTGTAGGCAGTTTGGATGCAACTCATAGCCTCAGGCCCCTCTTCTATTTCTAATATGATTGCTGAATTAATGAGTTCAATTGGATGGCACCCGGCAGAGCACATAATAAAAGTTGTAAAAAATAATGAACTACATTTTATGTCGACAGTCCAGGCCTTTGTGGCCAGTCTGGAATTTAATGTCTTGTTTTTGTTCTAGACTGCAAAAGAACATTTATTGGCCCCTTGATTGAAAAGCTACATAAATGTATTTTCTTTGTTTGTATCACCTGTTAACCAATCTGATTCACTTAACAGTTCTGATGACTGGATATTATACCTTGACATGTCTAGGTAATGTGTATCATTTTATTTGTGGAAAGCCTAGAGAAAGTCATAGAAATTAAACTGATAAGCCCATGTTCCCTTCTTGTGTAAACCAGTATGACTCCATCTGTCTTCTTTGGATAACGTAATATAAGGGGAAGCAAATTACATGTATAGTTATCTTTAACAAACTTGTGACTGGCACCTCCATTCAATTGAATCTGCTTCCAGCTTGGGATGTGCAAGAATATTCAAAATATTCAAAATTCGATCAAATTTGTTTGGATTCAGACATTCAAATTTGAACTGAATGTCTATACATTTGTTTTTTAACGTTTGAATGAATTTGAATGTTTCGAATCATTCTTATGAATTATTTAAACATTCATATGTGTATGGATATGTATGCATTACATAGGTATCCGTACACATCTTATTCTTATCTGTACACATTGATACGGATACAAAAAAAAAGAGGATGCATGCAGGATAAAAACAGCATGCGTACCGATGCGTACGGACATATACAAATGTCGACATTCGTATCATCAGATATGAACTGAATATTTGTTTGAATAGATACAAATGTATTCTAATCGGTTCGAATTTGAATACATTTGTATTTCTCTATTTGTATGAATTTGAACATTGGAATATTCGATTTGAATAATTGAATGTCGGAAATTGCATTTGTGCACACCCTGTTTCCAGCTAGTCTTATGTGCGCATTTTGCCTCACTGACTTCAGTGGGACACAGGGCAAGCTGCCTTTGCCCCTACTGTTACAGTTCTGATGCTCTTGGGGGAGCTTGTTTGCACAGGGAGACCTAAGGCCTTTCTGCACTTCCTGTCCTGTCATGGGGGAAGGAAATAGTGCATGTGGATGTGCACAAATATTCATAACATTCATTATTCAGATGAATTTGGACAAATTTGGACATTTTTATACAAATCGAACGTCCAGACATTCATTTTTTAGTATTTGTACAAATACAAATATTTCAAGTTATTTATACGAATAATCCAGACAGTTGTATGTGTATGTATACGTACACATTGCATATGCATCCGTATGGATACATACAAGATAAAAATAGGATGCATACAGTGCATACAAGATTCATATCATTGATATGTATCTGTAAGAATTCGGATATTCAAATATTTGATATGAAAAAATTGTCAAAAAATTGTCAAAAATTGTGTTCGTGCACACACCACTCTGTACCACAATGATAGTGCTATTCAGCCTTCAGCCACCCTCTGTAAGCGGCAACAAAGCCACTTCCTCTGGACAGTTAAAATAGTCTTCATACACTCTTGAGAACCAATGCAGAATCCAAGAGATGGAGAAAAAGAGGAGAGTGGAAATGGCATCCCACATCTTTCCCATCTCTTATTCAGGACTCCACATTACGTTCTCTTTGCATTTCCTTGATTACATGAAGCCAGTTTACCTGGCAGACATTTACCTCTATGCAATAGGATTGGATTAAATGTGATATGCTCCCCTGACCTGACTTATTCTTCTTTCACACCACCTGCTCCCTGAAAACAATTTGAATGTCAGAAATCCCATTTGTGTTTTGGGTGATTTTCACGTCAGTGGTTTGGGGGACCCTCCAAGGAGAGAAATTTGGGTATCTCTTCTTGAAGGTGCTCCAGAATTATGAAGAAGGGACTTAGTCACACAGGTGTAATTCTTATAGCATGATTAGTGAGGGCCTTGTCTGCACTTATACCCGGAATGGGATAGTGAAGTGGAAGAGAGAGCCCCCAACCCCTGCCTAGGCTGCTCCATCTGCATTGGATGCGGCACAGCTTGTTCTAGGCAGCCAAAATGTCTGCCCAGACTGGGGTACTGATAGATAACAGGTTGTAGAGGCTGCTAGACTGACTCAGGGAGGCATGTGGAAGGGCTCATGCCTCCATGGGCCACCTTAGCAAGGGGACCTGTTTTGGCAGCAAATAAAAATGTGTTGCCAACTTGGGTCCTCTAGGGTTCTGAGCCATTGGAGAACCTGGAAGGTGGCTCCAAAGATCATGTAATCTTCAGATCAGTGCATGGACTGTCACAGAACAGCCTTCCAAGTGCAGAAGGTTTGTTCCAGGACAGAAGGAGCAGTCCAGTGCCTGGAGCTTTTTCAGCTGGGCCCAGGAAATGGGAGTGGCCAAGGATTTATCTGCAGATATCAAACGATTTCAGTTAAAAGAGAGAAAATCTGTACATGGAAGGCCTTGGAAATTCCTTGGTCAAGTTCATCATACATGTTTTTTTATTGCAGCAGTAACAATATTCTAGTCAGTCTGATCTGGTGGTTAGGGACAAGGACTCTTATCTGAGAATACTGGGTTTGATTCTACACTTCTCCACAAAGCCAGCTGGGTGATCTTGGGCAAGTCAGAGCTCTCTTCTGAGCTCTCATAGCCCCACCCACCTCACAGGGTGTTATGTTGTGGGGTGAAGTATAGAAAGCTTTGTCAGCTGCTTTGAGTCCCCTTAATGAGAACAGTTGAGGTAGAAAAGCCAACTCTTCTTCTTCTTCTTCTTCTTCTTCTTCTTCTTCTTCTTCTTCTTCTTCTTCTTCTTCTTCTTCTTCTTCTTCTTCTTCTTCTTCTTCTATGATCCAAAGCAATGAAAACTGGGGAGCAACTACCATGATAGTATAAATGCTGGTGAGTTTCTTGATGGGTTTTTAATTTTTAGGAACATTTCTGTGATTTTTGTCACAATAATATCTATCATTGATATTATGTGATGACTTTCCCCAGCGCACCTTCTCCATTCTAGTTGCACTGATAAAGTAAGTATACAAAGACATACTCTTCAATTCTTGTGTGTTTAGCTCAAAACATTGTACTTACCTATAGCCACACAACTTAACTACCAAGGATCCTTTACTTGGGCAAAGTAATATATGAAGCAGTTAACAGCAACAATTTTCTATGAGCTGCAGTCAGTAGAAACAATGGAATCAGGGGGTTGCCTAACTTCTCTTATATCCAAGTTTCTGTTTGCTATTTTTTATGCTAAAATCTGACATTTAAATTTAATTGACTTTTTAAAAAACCAAAACATCTATTTGCTAGAAGATGGAGCCATGCTGATTTGTTGCAGGAACTCAGTTTGGCCAAGTTCTAAATTATGGGACTGGTTGAACTGAGTATATGTGTGTGTCCATTAGGGATCTTAGGAATAAGCCCATAAGGGCCTAGAAAACCTCTGTAGATACTAGAGCCTTTAAGCTTTACTGAAAGTATTTTACAGTGCAATCTTGTACATGCTTAAACCCATGGGGTTAGTTCTTTTATCTATTTTTAGGAGTTGTATAGATTCTGTACACACTTGAGTACATCTTATTGCTTTCTACTGGTGTCTCAGATATCCTTTTATAGGAAAGATACCAGTTGTTTCTACTGTGCTTATCAAAACAGATCTTAACTGATGGACAGGTCTATATGGGAGAAAGTGCTCCTTAAGATATTTGCAGCCTCAGCTGTTTAAGAGTTTGTAAGTCGATGTTGGAACCTTGGGTTCAGAGTAGTGCTGTATAATGTGTGTCCAGCCATGAGTACCTGTCAGCAGTCATTCTGCACTAATTGCAGCTTCCAAACTGTCTTAAAGGGCAGCCCCATATATAGCACACTGAAATAGTCCAGACCAGAAGTTACCAGAGCATGGATCACTGTGGCCAAACTATTTGTGTCCAGAAAGGGCACCTGGATTGTCTTTCCTAATTTACATGTAATGGAAAAAGATAGCTGAGTGTCATCGGGGTACTGATAAGCACCCCATTCCAGATCTTTTGGTAACATCTCCCAACAGCTTCATATAGATATTGAGAATAAGATGAATTCCTGAAGAATTCCACAGATTAATTCCCAGAGAGCTGAACAAAGTTTTCACTTTTACACCTCTCTGGTAGCCTCCTCAGATATAGGCACCTCCAATTCCAGTCCCAAAACCTCTGCAGAAAGGATATCATGGTTGATGGTATCAAAAGATTTCAGTAGATCAAGGGGAAGCAACAGGTAGCACTTTCTCTGCCCATTCTCAATGGAAGTAAGTAATCAACCACAGTGACCAATGTAGTTTCAGGGCCATGACCTGGACTGAAGGGTCCAATACCATAAGCCAGAAGTAGTTTACATATGAGGTCATTCAGGGTTACTTAATTATAGTAGCCATCTGCCCTAGCCTGTATAGACATGGAGGGCCACCCATTACAGTGCCTGACAAAAGTTCTGTCACTTATCCATGTTGTTGAAACCAAAGCCTATAACCTGACTTAAAATTCATCCACTGGTTTTAGAAATGACTCATATGAAAGCTGAAACCCTCCCAAATGAGGTTTTTAAAAAGAAAATAAATTTGCTTCACTGCTGAAATATTGATCATTTAATGAACACATAAAGGTCAGATTTTGGCTAGACAAAAGTTTTGTCGCCTTGTCATATATTGCACCTAATACTAGTTTACAGCCTCACCTGTGCTCACTAATTGATCAGATAATTAGTGGGTGTGTATAAAAAGAACTCCAGCACTCCAGACCTTCACTTGAACTGCAACTTGACCTCTGACAACATGCCAAAAATCCACCCTGCGACCAAAGCCTTGATGATCAGGAGACTGAAGACCAGATCCTCTGCAGAGGTGGCTGGCACCTTTAATGTGTCTCAGCGTCAAGTACAAATAATTAAAAAAAGATTTGAAGAGACTGGAGATGTTTTTGACAAGCCCAGGTCCGGCAGACCCCGCAAGACAACTGCTCAGGAGGAACGTTTGTTGGTTCGAAAATCAAAAGCCAGCCCTTCTTCCACTGCAGCAGAGCTCCAACAGGCCTGGTCACCTCAAGTCCCTGTGTCAACTAGAACAGTTTGTAGGATTCTGTCTCAAAATGGCCTCCATGGTCGAATCAGTGCCCAGAAGCCAGCACTAAACAAAAGGCAATTAAAAAAACGTGTGGTATTTGCCAAGGCCCACAGCCTACTAAACGGATGGACGCTGGAAAAGTGGCAGAAGGTGGATTTCTCAGATGAATCTTCAGTTGAATTACACCACAGCTGCCGCAAATACTGCAGGAGAGCTACTGGAGCCCGTATGGATCCAAGATATACCCAGAAAACAGTTAAGTTTGGTGGTGGAAAGATCATGGTCTGGGGTTACATTCAGTATAGGGGTGTGCAAAACATTTGCAAGGTGGAAGACAATATCAATAGCCTAAAATATCAAGACGTATTAGCTACCTCTTACATTCCCAATCATAAAAGGGGTCAAATTTTGCAGCAGGATGGCGCTCCATCTCATACATCCATCTCTACATCAAAGTTTCTCAAGGCAAAGAAGATCAAGGTGCTCCAGGACTGGCCAGCCCAGTCACCAGATATGAACATCATTGAGCATGTTTGGGGTAGGATGAAAGAGGAAGCTTGGAACACAAAACCAAAGAATCTTGATGAACTCTGGGAGGCACGTAAAACTGCATTCTTTACTATTCCTGATGACTTCATCAATAAATTGTATGAATCATTGCCGAAACGCATGGATGCAGTCCTTCAGGCTCATGGAAGTCACACAAAATACTAAATATGACTCTAATAGCACCACAACTTCATTCACCAATGTTATGAAACATATCTTTGTATTTGAAGTGAATTATCTGTTTGATTTTCACATTACTTTTTGTGGGCGACAAAACTTTTGCCTAGCCAAAATCTGACCTTTCTGTGTTCATTAAATGATCAATATTTCAACAGTGAAGCAATTTTATTTTCTTTTTAAAAACCTCATTTGGGAGGGTTTCAGCTTTCATATGAGTCATTTTTAAAACCAATGGATGAATTTTAAGTCAGGTTATAGGCTTTGGTTTCAACAACATGGATAAGCGACAGAACTTTTGTCAGGCACTGTAGACAGCCCTGCTATATTAATACTGTCTCCAGACAGGGCCTACAATATCTGATTATAACAACGTGTATCTGTGGCAATCCCAAAATGGAAAAAAAGAGGAGAAATTGTATGGTATTCTATTCTGTGGGGGGAAAGAACTCTCACTGTGCATTTTCCTGGAATAGTGATATGGTCTTATCATCTGGAAGCTTGCTTCAGTAATCCTTACTGAAGACAATGCCCCCTGCATATGTGCATGGCCAAATCAGGTGTGAAAATGACCATCACACATGGATAAGAACCAGCAATTGTCCACTTCTGGGGTGTTCATGCTTTCAAAATACCTGGAAGTAGCCATCTTGCCATCATGGAACAAAGCGTCCAGACAGGAAAATGCCTGCACTTCCCTGCATGCTGTTGCTCCACTGCCTGGAAGGGACAGCGAGAGTCAACTGCAAGATGCAAACAGGCTCTCACGTTTTCTTCTTGCCATTTGGAAGTAGCCAAAGTGATTTTGCCCTTTGGATTGTATAAACAACTTTTCTTTTACAACAGTCATAACAAAAGACAATCCCTGCTAGATCAAGCCATAATCCATCTAATTCAGCATTCCATTACACATCACTGTCCATCACTAAGGTCCTGCCTACCTCTCCAACACCGAGATAGTATCTAGGCATCCATTCTAGTAGCCAGTGATATACCTGTCCTCCATCAATTTTTCTAACCATTTCTTAAAGCCATTGTATCTGGTAGCTATCACTAACACCTCAGGTAATAAATTCCATAAATGATCCATTTTGTGAAAAAAAAATACTTCCCCTTACAAGACTTCACAGAGCTTCCCCATCAGTTTCACAGGGTGCCCTTATTTCAAATGTTGTGCAACAAAGAAAATATTTTTTCTAATCATCTTTTCCACACCATAGAAAAGTTTTTATAAGCTTCACTCACATAACATTTTGAATGCCATCTTTCAAGGCTGGAGAGGCCTAGATGTAAAGTTTAATCTCTCACAGGGGAGGTATTTTAAGTTCCTGAGCATTTTGGATGACCCCTTTTTGGCTCCCCCCCCCCCCGCCTAGTTTCACAATAACAGTTCTGAAGTGTGGTGACCAGAACTGTACACAATTATTGAGAGAAACAGATGCTTGCAGATTTATTTCTATTCTATTTCTAATGATTCCTAGCTTTGAATTTGTTTCCCCCCACCCCCTGAACATAAGAACATAAGAGAAGCCTTGCTGGATCAGGCCACAGCCCATCTAGTCCAGCATCCTGTCGCACACAGTGGCCCACCAAATGCTCATGGGCATCTCAAGCAGAGACAAGGACAAACCTTCTCCTGCTCTCGAGTCCCAGCAGATGGCCTTAGAAGCGCATTCGTTCTAGTAGCCATTGATACATCTGTCATCCATAAATTTGTCTAACCCTACCTTAAAGCCATCCAGACTGGTAGCTGTCACCACCTCTTCCGGCAGCACATTCCATAAGCCGATGACCCTCTGGGTGAAGAAGTACTTCCCCCTGTCAGACCTTATTCTCCTACCCATCAGCTTCATAGAATGCCCCCTGGTTCTAGTGTTGTGCGATAGAGAAAAGAAATTTTCTCTATCCACCCTTTCTATACCATGCATAATTTTATATACTTCAATCAGGTCCCCTCTCAAACGCCGTCTCTCCAGACTGAAGAGGCCTAGACGTTGCAGCCTGGTTTCGTAAGGGAGGTGTTCCAGACCCTTAATCATTCTGGTTGCCCTTCTCTGCACCTTCTCTAGTTCCACAATATCCTTTTTGAGGTGTGGTGACCAGAATTGTACACAGTACTCCAAATGTGGCCTCACCATAGATTTATAAAGGGGCAAAATGACACTTGCTGTCTTATTTTCTATTCCCTTCCTAATTATTCCCAGCATTGAATTTGCTTTTTTCGCTGCTGCCGCGCACTGGGTTGACACCTTCATGGAACTGTCCACCAGAACTCCAAGATCCCTTTCCTGGTGTGTTGCAGAAAGTTCAGACCCCATCAGTTTATAGACGTAATTTGGATTCTTGGCCCCAATGTGCATTACTTTGCACTTGTTAAGATTAAAGCACATTTGCCACTTGGTTGCCAACTCACCCAATGCTAAGAGATCCCTCTGGAGCTCTTGGCAATCTCTTTCAGATTTTACTACCCTAAATAATTTAGTATCATCAGCAAACTTTGCTATTTTACTATGTACCCCTTCTTCTAGATCATTGATGAATACATTAAAAAGCATTGGTCCCAGTACTGAGCCTTGAGGGACCCCACTTTTTACTTCCTTCCACCCTGAGAATTTGCCATTTATTACTACTCTCTGCTTTCTGCCCTTAAGCCAGTCACAAATCCAGGACAGAACTTGTCCTTTTATTCCATGGCTGATGAGTTTACTCAGTAGCCTTTGATGTGGGACTTTGTCAAAAGCCTTCTGAAAGTCCAGGTAGACAATGTCTACTGGTTCACCTTTATCCACGTGTTTATTGACACTCTCAAAGAATTCCAATAAATTTGTGAGGCATGATTTACCTTTGCAGAAGCCATGCTGGCTTTTGTTCAGCAATGCTTGCTCCTCCATATGCACACTAATTTTGTCTTTAATAATGGTTTCCATCACCTTACATGGAACTAACGTTAAGCTAACTGGTCTGTAGTTGCCTGGATCACCCCTGGATCCTTTTTTGAAGATTGGTGTTACAATCTAGCTGGATCAACAGCTTCCTTGAGCTATTCACCAGAACCGCAAGGCCCCTTCTTCAATGTGTTGCAGAAAGCTCAGACCCCATCTAGTTATAGGTATAATTTGCCACTTGGTTGTCCAGTGTGAAGAGGTTCTTCTGGAGCACTACCCTAGAATTAAATTAAATTAAATTTTTAAAATTGAATGAACAGGTCCCAATACTCAGTCTTAGGTGACTCCACTTTTTACTTCCCTCCATTTGGAGAACTGTCCATTTATTACTACTCTCTTCCTGTCCTTTAGCCAGTTACTAATCCAGGACAGGATCTGTGCTTTTGTTCCAAGACTGATGAGTTTATTGAAGAGCCTTTGATAAGGGACTTTGTCAAAAGCCTTCTGATAGTCCAGCTAGACAATGCCAACTAGAACACGTTATCCACATGGTTGTTGGCACTCTAAAAGAATTCTTGCAATTTAGTAAGGAACAATTTACCCTTGTGAGATGCTATGGTGAATTTTCTTCAGCAAATCTTGCTTCTCTGTGTGTGCTTTAATTTTATCTTTCATGATGGTTTCCATCACCTTACCTGTGTCTGATGTCCCTACTAGCCACGCCAGTGGTAATACATTTCCAGTGTACATTTCTGTCTTCACCCCACCAAGACCAAGCTATAATTACAGACAAAACACGAATAGACAAACAGAAAGGCAGAATAAAAGAACAAGAAAGCCCTGCCATGTGGTTATTCTGCCCACCCCTTTCTACATAAAATTCAAAGAAGGAAAGGCATTCCATATAATGCAGTATTGGGCTGCATCCAGACAGGGTGTAAAACCTGGGATTATGTCTGTGACAATCCAAGATAGCCCCAGGATATTGGATGAAGTCCCTCAGTAACCGCATTGCAAGAAAATCAACTCCTGACTTGAGTGTTAATTATAAAGTGAGAGCACTTACCTTGTCTGGATCATTCCTGCTTCTGTGATCCAGCATCTGGGGAATGATCAATGAGCTTTTGCAAGCCAAACTGGGCTAAATATGGAGGCTGTACATGTGCACAGGGTGGCAATCATTCACTTCTGGCTATTTCACACCAATGAAATTCCTGAATGTACATGCCACATCATCATGGGAGCAAGAGTCCACACGGATTAGTACCTCTGCTTGCTCCGTGCCTTTGCCCTGCCATCTGGGCAGCATGCAATAATTTCAGAACTACGTTATTCCAGAATATTGCTGAACAGCAGATTGAGCAGATAATGTCTGGAGGTGGCCTTGGACTATGTGGATTATGTGATTTGTGCATTTGGAAGGGGGAGTTTCATGAAATGGTACTCACCTGGATACAAATGTAAAGGGGCTGGGAAAATGAGATGAAGACTTTTAGCCTGACATAACTGGGTACCTTGGTTATTCCATGTCCTAGGGAATAATTGAGGTGTTCCCCAGGTTTCTTACTAGTCATTGTAATTCCCCACGCTGATCTTTGGGTTGCGGACTATTATAGTGACTTAAGAATATTTTCTCAACTTCCTTTAATGGAATAACAGGGAGACATTTACCAAGCTGTAAACATTTTGTTTTCCTTTACTGATTGGGCAAGTTTCCAGAGGTGAAAGTGTACATTCACCTGTCTTTTTAACTCCATCTACCTGTGTGCACACATTGGTTTTCCTTAGCTATTAAAAGAGTAATATGGTTTGTTTATTTAAGGCTAATTAAAGAAACTCAGGACTGAGCAGTTGTAGGGAGCTGTCCACAAGCACAGTGCACATGGGAATATTTAGGATGCCAGACTGCACTGTGGAAAGCCTGAGAAAATGCATGTATGAATGATACAAAGGAACTTATCAAAATCTGTTATTGCCTAGGCTTCTGCTTTTGCCTCTAGGTACTGTTCTAGTAAAACCGCCTTAATCATGGTGTTGCTTTCTTTCCCCTTGCAAATATGACTGTCTTTAGCACAATGCCTTATAAAGTAACACACAGCAAAGTCTAGTCAGCTTGGTGCAATATCTACCTAACAGTTTTGTTTTCTAAGCCTTACCTTGCTTTATTTGTTTTTTCTTTTTTTCCCCCCACCACCACTTCCTCTCAACCCCCTCCAACCCTGGTCAGGCTTGCCAAAAAATCCTGGTTTGGTAACTTTATTAACCTAGAAAAAGAAGAGCAGATCTTTGTGGTTATTAAAGACAAACCGCTGAGTTCCATCAAGGCAGACATAGTTCATGCATTCCTCTCGGTAAGTACATAATCAGTTTTATATAAACAAGCAATGTGTAATAGATCTGGTGGTCTTTCTGTTCCAGAGGTGTTCAGTTTATTTCTATATAAGTGTCTTTTACAACTACTGAAAGATATATGTATTTTCTACCATCAGCAGGAAGCAGAACCAAAATGCTGGTTCTTTGTGGCTCTCAGTACCGTACTCCTACTATACAGTAATGCGCAGTAGTATCCATCCATCCATCATAATACCCCCATTAATTCCGATTCTGCAAATGTTCCCATTTTATTTTCAAATGTTCTTTTAATTTATTGCCTTCTTCTTTACTCCCTTTCACTTGATTTTTAATTGCTAGGCTGCCTCAAGGTTTGAGGTAAGTCCTGCAATCCTCTTAGAGTTGCCCTGGGATAGCCAAACATACCTGTGGCATTCCTAATGCAATGTCATTTGTAGTGCGCACAGATACGGATGTGCATGAATATTCGTAATTCATACAAATTCTTCTGAATTCAGACATTCGTACATGAATTGAATATTAGGACATTAACATTTGTACAAATAGTTCAGAGTTTCATTATGCTGGGGAGATGGGAAAGTGACTGCACCAGTCACATCTGCAACAGATCCAGATTGCATTCGACTTGGACCAAGAGTGGATTAAAAGTGGATTCAGGTCGGATTTAATGCTTTCTGAGCGTATATGTTATGGGATACGTGTATCGGATACATATCGGATAAGTATGTGTTCGTGAGGAAATGTATTCATTCATATGAGATACGTATTCGTTTGTATCAGATCCGTCTTTGTTCATGTCAGATACATATTGGATATTTGGACGGATTTGTATGAATACATTTGTATCAAATAGAATCCTATCACATTTAAAGGGGATCTGTTCTGACGAATATGGATTTTCTAACATTCGATTCATTATGAATTAGATGCCCAAAAAACCATTCATGTACTTCCCTACACACAAAACCTGTTGCAGAGCCATCTCAAGAGGCAATCCAGGACCTTCTTTAGATTCTGGGATATCCCCTGTGCCACCAGGAGGAGGCACGCTATTTCCAGTCAAGGGAAGTTTCTTCCAACAAACCAATCTTTTCCTTCCTTCCTTCCTTCCTTCCTTCCTTCCTTCCTTCCTTCCTTCCTTCCTTCCTTCCTTCCTTCCTTCCTTCCTTCCTTCCTTCCAACATTTTCTCACTTGCAGTCAGTAAACCAGTAATTATTTGCGTAAGAAAGATAAGCTGATGACCTTTACAAGAATGCTAGGCATATAAAACTGAATAGGAATGAGTAAATTAAAAAGGCAGAAGCTAAGGAGCAGAAAATGCCTAAAAACACAATGGAGTATTACCATTTTTATAAATTTGTTGTCCTAGTTCTTTCATTATTGTTATTATACTTGTTTATGTATCACCTTTATAAACATAGTTGCTCAAGATCATTCACAGCATTCACCTAATCACACAAACATACAAAAAATGCTGTCAACACTGTATAAAATATTACATAAACCCCCTGTCCCCATGCCCTGAATACTGCGAGGCAAACGTCCCTATGCAAAGCCCTAATTCAGGCTACATGAGTGACAAACTCCAAGAAAGCGAAGTTTAAAAAAAGCCCTTTATAACGTTCTCACCCCGGATTACAGGGCAAGAACGAGTTATCCTAGGAGCATGGGGATACTTACGATTGCAGCATTAGCAGGCGGGGTTTTGCTGTCCCCGCCACTAATGCTGCGATTTCGTGAGCAGAGCTCCCATAAAATGATTAAAACAGCAGCGGCTTTCGCAGCTGTTTTAATCATTTTACCCGAGCTCTACTCATGGTCTTGACAGCCCCTATACCCACCTGACAGCTGCCCAGCAGACTGCAGGGAAGCTGTCAGGAGGTTGTTTGGGGTAGAGCAAGCCCTTATCTGGAGAAAACCGCGGGATCCTGAGGCAGGGATTTGCCGCAGTTTTCATGGGGACGGGCGGGTTCGCCTTGAACCTGCCCTGTCCTCCTTTACCATGGGGACTCCTTAATGTGCATTAAGATTCGCATTAAGGCTGCCCCGAATCCATCCTGTGATAAGGGCAGCTCCATGGTGACATGGCCAAACATTACATAAAATGCTACTACAACAAATATAATAATAAAAGGCCAATATGGAAAGCTCTAGAATGTACTGAATTTTGAGAATACTATGATCATCTAAATTTACTCTAAGAATTACTTCTTGTGTCTACTAAATTGTAGTTGTACACTAAATGGCTAGTATGCAACTATCCCATCTGGTTTTGATCTTAGACTGCACCATCTCTTCTAGGTTTTGTTCACTTCTCAAGGCAAATTCCTCATATGTTCATTTTTCATCCACATCTGTCAGATTCAAAACTGGCTACCTTGGTAGAATTTCAATGAGAAATAAGATTAAAATGAGATTATTTATTTAGTTATTTATTATTTACATTTATATCCCGTCCCATACCCGAAGGTCCCTGGGCAGGTAACAACAGATTAAGAACAAGAATATACATTAAAAACTGTTTAAAAATTCAATAAATCTAAAACAATACACAGTTTCTTCTTAGGCATATTTGTCAGGTTCTTCAGAATATCATTTATAAATCCAGTTATACTCCAAGCAATATTACGCATAAAATCACTGTAACCATATATAGTAGTGTGATTCATTTATTCTCTCAAACTGCTAGCTTATTTCTTATTTTTGTCCTTGGGAAATTCCCATTTCTGTATCTATCTATCTATCTATCTATCTATCTATCTATCTATCTATCTATCTATCTATCTATCTATCTATCTATCTATCTATCTATCTATCTATCTATCTATCTATCTATCTATCTATCTATCTATCTATCTATCTGTCTATCTGTCTATCTATCTATCATCTGTCCGTCTGTCCGTCCCTCTGTTCGTCCGTCTATCATCTATCTATATCAGGCCCTATACCCAAAGATCTCAGGATGGGTTGCAATAAAACTACTAAAAAACAGATTTTAAAAGTTGGCAATGGGTGTTTTTTCCATTGCACTCCTTTAATCCAGATTTAAGAAGATCCGGATTTAAGGAATGGGTACTTCCCTTAATCCGTGTCTAATAGATCTGGATTAAGGGAAGTATCCAATGTGTTTCCACAGGTGGTCTAGCACCCAATAGCGATGGGTGCTAGCCTGCCTGCTGTGGAAACACCGGAGCACCCATGTGGCAAATCTGGATTGGACCACAAGGGGTCTGCCTTTCACCTCAGGTGTTTTGGGGGACAGGGGGTGCATATTAATTAGCTCCTTGCTTGCATCCTGTGAGCACTGATGAGTCAGCCTCATTAACAAGTACCTCTTTCCATGCCTGGAGGTAACAGGCAACTCCCAAGTCAGCCTCATTAATATGCACCTCTTTCCATGCCTGGAGGCAAGGGGTTTCTCTGAGGAGCCTTTGCTAATCTCCGAAGTTGCCTTTGGAGGGACTTGGGAGCCTTTGCTAATCTCCTAAGGCAACTTCAGAGGGATTTCGGAGCTGCCTTTGGAGGGACTCCGAAGTCTTGACTTTGGGGCATTCCCCCAAAGCCTCCTCTAGACCCCATTGCTGGATTGTAGTGGAAACAGGCTCCCTATAATCCAGATTTTAAGGCTGAAGACCCCATTGTAGACGCCTTTAATGGAATCTACACGAAATCCAGATTATAGGTCCTGAAGGACCCATAATGATCCTGATTTACCTAGCTATGGTGGAAACAAATGTGTCCCTAATGGGGTCTGTGGTGGAAATGAGGTCATCCGGCTCTCAGCCAAATGGGTCCTTAATGGGTGCTTCAATGGGTACTTAGTGACAGTGGGAAAACACCCTAAAGATCTGACAGTGCATTTACTATGGAACCCTGAATGAAACAATTCCCTTTGGGGTTAATATTTTAAAAGAATACGGAATAAAAACATAAATCAGGCTAGATGATTTTTGCAATTTTAAGTCTTTTACAACGTAGTCCTATGTGGCAGTGGCCTGCAGAGCAATCTCCCAGGTGGCAGGAATGGGGCATGGCTCCAACTGGAAGCTTTTCCCTTTGATTATCTTGTGTTACATCTTGATCCGCTGCAAATCAAATTGCCAACTGCATTTGTGCTGGATATGTATCGGATACGTATTTGTTCATATTCATACAAATTCATACGAATAAATTCGTATCAAATAGAATCCTACCATATTCAAAGAGGATCTGTTTGAACAAACATAATTTTTCTAACATTTGATTCATTACAAATCAAATGCCAAAAACCCCCATTCTTGAACATCCCTACTTCTTGTTTTCAGGTTGTCAGTCAAGTCTTGGTCTATGTGCACATTAGAATTAAGGATTTTCCCACAAGCCCTTTCTGACTGCCTGTATCATAATACCTCAAAGGAAAGCACCAAAGTGGCTCACAGACTGAGTGTATTACAAAATGACTAGTTAAATCAAATTTAGTAGTTCATTTTAGTCTTATGTGAGGTCTTTTTGAAAAACAAGTGCCATCTAAATAAATATATTGATATTCATCATAAAAAAGAACACTATTTTTTAATGTTTTCTTTTTAAAAAAATTTAGATTCCCAGTCTTAGTCACAGTGTCATCTCACAGACAAGTTTCCGCGCAGAGTACAAGTCTACAGGAGGCCCAGCTGTCTTTCAGAAACCAGTGAAGTTCCAAGTGGACATTACATACACAGAAGGTGGGGAAGCCCAGAAAGAGAATGGGATCTACTCAGTCACTTTCACACTTTTATCAGGTAAGTGTTAAAAATATGTTCCTCACTCTAGGAAGAAAAACTAGCCTCAAAGACTGCTTTTTAAAAAAGACTTTGGAAAGAGAATTATTGAATAACTAAGGAACCAAAAAAATCTAAGTATCCTTTAATAATTACTTCTGGGAAGTCTTTCAGAGGCCCTGGTCACATCTTGACTTTAAACCTTCTTCAGTTCATCTTCAGGTCTTACTGCTCACACCTTTTCATTTATATCCATTTTGTTTGTGGACTTTCCATTCAGAAAAGTCCAAATGGAGCATGAAAAGCTCACAAATAAAATGGGTAGAAATGAAAAGGTGTGAGTAGTCAGATCTGAAGATGGACTAAAGAAGGTTTAAAGTGAAGGTCTGATCACGGCCATAGAGAAAAATCTGTGAAGAGCCGTTTGGTACCTTAAGCATTTATGCATTTATTTACTTTAACCATTTTTATACCTCAAACCACTTCATCGGATGTATGTTTCAGAAATTTGTCTTTTAAAAAGGACTTGAAACAGGAAAAGAACATGATATTCTTACTAGCAAGGTAGGTGCCATTCCAGGCATAAGGAAACCTAGGATAGATTTGTACTTACCTCTTCTACTGTATCATGGTAGAGGGCAGGTTGCTCTGTCCTAAGATACTCAGGTTGCTTCTGGTGTGGAATAAAGCCATCCATATTGGGACTGCCCATCCCATGCCAGCTCCCACATTGCCACAAAGCCAATGCCAACTCCTGGTTTTTCATTCCTTGCCTTTATTTATTTATTTATTATTTACATTTCTATCCCGCCCCATACCCGAAGGTCTCTGGGCAGGTCACAATCTTCAAACAGATTAAAACAAAGTATACATTAAAAGACTTTAAAAGAATTCAACAAATATAAAACGATACACAGTATGTTTAAAATAATAGTGTCTGTACTGGGGGAAAACATAAGCAGCTCAGCCAAAGGCCTGGGTAAATATATATAAGGAAGTGGCATGTCACACCTCCAGGGGGAGGCTATTCTGGGGGCCATCACAGAGAAGGCTCTCTCCCAGGTGTCCACCAGCCTCACTATTGAAGGTGGTGGGACAACCAGGAGGGCCTCACAGCTTGATCTTAAGGCACAGGCAGGTTGATATGGGAGAAGGCGTTCCTTTAGATATTTGGGGCCCAAGTCATTTAGGGCCTTATTTGGGGCCCAAGTCATTTAGAGCTCCCAGGGGCACATTTCAGTGGTATGCCCTTCTGCACCACCAAAAAGGATCCCTCATGGCATACCAGACCATAGAAGCATGCCATACTACCCTTAGAATGTGACTCAATATCAGCTGGGCTAAGCTACAATTTTGGGTTCCATAGCCCAGTTTACATTCCATCCTGTGTGGATGGGACATTCTAGGAAAGGAGACCCTTTCTACAGAAAGGCCGACAGAAGTGAGAATCAGAGTCCAAAGACACTTGAGAGTAGGAATACTTCCTCAGAAGTGTAACAGAAAGAAAATGTTGCCCCAGGGAAGTGGGTAAATTCAAAAGAAATAGTATATTCAACAAGGTAAAATCAGAAACTTGTAAAAAATGAAATTCAGAAAATTTAAAGCTGAGCTTGTGTCTCCATTTTTAATGCTGTCCATGCTATGTTGTCCACATCAAATTGCCAGCGCTTACTATTTCTTGATTTAATGCAGATTTCTTCTTATCTCAAGGAGGCGGGTGTCTAGGAAGTAAAAATAACTTGCTTCACATGTGCTGTACATAATTCTCACAGTTTCATCTGGGTGCTTCCTTGCTACAGAAGCATGGAGGGGGGGGACCCATCTTCCTGCTTTCCCTCCCATACACGTCCCACAGCCTTCAGTGCTACTTCATTTGATTCATTTTGTGTCGTATCTTTTCACAGGTCCAAGCCGTCGCTTTAAGAGGGTAGTAGAAACTATTCAGGCACAGTTGTTAAGCACACATGACCAGCCTTCAGTGCAGCAGTTATCAGGTAAGTAGCAACCACAGCTCAGTGCTTTGCTTCAGGCAAGGACGTGAATTGGAACACCTGTCAACATAGCCCTCACATTGCACATCAAAAATAGTTCCATTCAGCCCTAACAGTAAGATTCCTCTGCACCGCCTCCCTTTCCAGCCATCTGCACCACTCCCACCTGCCATGCACCGATTCCCATTTCCTAAATGCATTCCGACCCCCCTACCACCACATGAATAGACCTGCCCCACCCCAAGAGCCATTTGTCCCTTATCACAGGAAGTGTCATCGGTAGTGTGGTTTAAAATGTATCAGAGCAAAGAACCCATCTACCGTTATTATAATTTTTTTTAAAGAAAACCAGTGCTCTAACATAGTTCCTTGTGGAAAAGATTTTTCTTAGTAGAAGGCAAAACCTAGCAGTTTAAATCAGTAATTACTTCTAAAAGAAGACTTGTGACGGTGCCATTTAATTTGCTCTGCCTAATACAATATAAATGCTTGAGCAACAGAATATCTTGACTTAGATTTATGCTGCACTTATTACTTTTCAGACTTTTTCATTAGTGGAGGAAAAAATTCCCCAAATATTTTTACTGACAAAATCTTCTTGTAGCAGTTTCCTTACAAACTCTCTGACTTTCTACCAGACTCTCACTTCAGTGTTCACATGGTAAAGGCTTTTATCATATGTTCAAGGCTGATCAAAATGATCTGCATTTGGACTTTTGTCTGACCTTTTAGGTTGAGTCAGGCTACTGTCAGTGTTTCTATTCACAAATGTGTGATTATTCTAGGGAGGACAGGATTTGGAAAAAACCAAGGTAATTTGTAATGTCTGCTTATATGGGCTTTCCAACTTTTCTGGACCTATGAGCACATTCAGAATTTGGAGGCATATCATAGGCAGCACCCTCCCTGAGTGCTATTTCTCCCAGCCAGTAGAAGGTGAGCTTAGAAGTTTTGCAAGCTTCTAAAAAAACCCATAAAAAGTACCATTGTCCTTCAAGGTGCCATTTTGAAATCCAAGTTCAAGGCCAGTTGAGTGTTTTGATTGTCCCACTGGAGAAGCTGATTTGGCCATATCCTTGCTGTCTCCAGGTTCTCTTGGTTATTGCAAGAGGTCAGTAAGGTAAGCATCACATTTTAGATAGCATGACAACAGAGTGACTACACTGCCATGTGTGTAGTATGTACTACAGTGTGAAATAACACAGCCACTGCACAACATGAAATCAAGCTAATAGAATCCCACAACTGAGTACTGTTCTTGATAGGCATTATTTATTTCTCATATGACTATATTTTAAAATAAATAAATGGGAACCAAATTAATGTTATAAAATGATGACATTGAGTTGAAATAGTGAGGATCTTAGATCAGGATTATGTACCATATGTGATGTGACAGAGACCACTTAGGGAATGCTGACATCAGTCCACTATCAGAATCACCTTGTCTCCTGACACCCAGAAGAAGATGAGCCATTCATGATATCATTTGAGACTAGGTAACACAGAATCAGGTGTCATACTATGTGGAGGATTTATTTGCTTCAAAAACAGCCTCAATCAAAATTAATGTTAGTTTAATGTGTAGCTCACAGATTAACATATGGAGCGTTTGCACTGATTCTAGACTTGGGAGAAGTTCAGAGCATTTACCAGCTAACAGTGCAGTATTCCCAATCTTTTAGGGCAGGTGCTATTACAGGTGAGTGACTGGGGGTGATGCAATATGCTGCAAGATGTGTGCTCTTCAGCTGGGTGACCCCATCTGTGAACTTGTCTTCAGCTTCATCACTGCCAGCAAAGACTTGTGACTTCGTGGAGGTGATGTTTGCTACTTTCTCTTGACTTTCCTTGGGCTGCTGAACTGTGAGCCAGCCCGTTACGCTGGCTTGCCTGGGTTTCAGAACAGGACTGTTCTTTGTTGTGTCTCATTCTTTGCAAGCTCACACCAGTATCAGTGCAAACATTGTGGTGTTTCCTTGTGTGTGTGTGTGTGTGTTGTATCACATTTCAGCGGTGTGTTCCTTTGCCACACCCATGCATTCAAGTTAGTATCTTCCATTCTCATTGTCATTTCTGCTTCTTGGGACTCACTCTGCTTATTACTTTCAACCCAAAGCAAACTGGAACAGTCTCTAATGCATAATTAAATGAAGTTCGTGAAGTTAAATTCGTGGCTGGATTTTCAGTCAGCAACACTGTTAGTGCTTCCTGTGTCATAGGATATTTCATTTCTTGAAATAATATTTGATCCAAGCAAACATTGTAACCAAATCCCTTCAAACTGCTCGGTCTAGAAGGATCACAGTCTCTGGAGAAGAAAGAGTGAATGCCATGATTTCTGCTTTAAAAAGGCTTGAATTCATGGGTAAACTGGTCTTTGGATGAAAGGGGAATCCTGTTTGCTTAGACAGGGGAAAAATAGTAAAATTCCAGTTTAGCACATTCTTTTGAGGCATTGTTCCATGGGTAGAATCTATTCCAATCAGTAAAAAGTGACATTACAAGAAACAACGATTATTCCATTGATGTCAGTTTTGTTACCATGACTGATTCCTTTCTTCTAGTAGGTTTCTCCTTTGGGAAGGAATTAACTATTTGTGTATCCTTCACAGTAAATGGCTATACGAAAATCATTCTATCATCTCATCTTGGCAGAGAATTTTCTCCCCTTTCCCTGCCATGTTTTGTGTTTTCAGTGATTTCCAAACCATTTAGCTTCCAACAATAGGATTGTTAGGCTGCAATTTAGCAAATCTGCTTTTCACTTCGGTAGAACCAATTCAGTGGAATACCATAGTACTCCTGCATCCCCTACTTATTCCTCTTCTGGTTACTTCCTTTTTGATCCACTAAGGCACCATTTGATGGCCTCTTTGCTGCAGTTGGTCATGAGGAAAGCAAATAGATCATCTCAGAAAACAAACGTAGAGCAAGTCAATTGGCCAAGGATCTTCTGTTTACTAGTTAAACGATAAGGGAAGGTTGTGATTTCTGGATTGCTACTTCCTAACCTTATTTAAAGGATGAGTTAACCATAAGCATGCTAAATTCTGGCATCTTCAAAGCAGACTTTTGTAGTAAGTTCATACCATTTCATGTATATATATCCAAGCTTACTATTTTGATGAATCATTATAGATGTTTCATGGGATGAGAGGGGAAAATCAACAAAACTGCTAGTATATTACGTATGAGTCTTCATGCCTTGCTAACACTTGACATGGAACCTTTAGTAAAATAAAATATTGTTTATTTATAGCATGCAGTGATTTCTAAGCAGTTTCCAACATCTGTTCTTGTGAAATGTATACTGTTACTTGAAAAAGCAAGCAATAAATCTCACTTCAGACCACTAGTAGGAGATAATACTTTATTGAACATTTCTTTCTTTGTCTCACTCTTTTTCTTTTAAAAGCTGTAAAACTTCATAGAGTTGCTCAGTCTTTATGCAGTAATCCTACCCCCTGATGTTTTTGTTTTATGCTTGCAGGGCATTGCCACATAGAGAGGCATTTTAAAATACTTTCTTCTGAGTGCAATCTGACACAGTACAGCATGTTCCACCTTTGCAGTATCCCTTCACTCTGTTCTCTGTATAGATCAGTGTGGACACCTGTGCCTTGGTTACTGTAGTGCGGGGAAAACTCTACCAGTAAACTGCATGGCTGCACAGTTTCAGGAACTTTACATCTATGCTTCAAACCTCACTTAAGGAAAGACGTCTTTAATTACACCAAAATTCTGTCTAGCAAGAAGGAATTGAACAAAATAAATCCTTCTTTAGTACTGAAGTGACCTGCCCTGATTCCTCCACATAGGCAATAGAATAGAAATATAAAATAAATATATTAATAAATACTACATTCCCTCTTTCTCCATTATACCAATGACCCTGCTTCTTCACTGTTTCTACCTTTCCTTTCCAAAAAACCCCTCCCCTAGGTAGTTTTATGAATACCTTTCATTAAGCTTTTCTTTTCTTTGCCACAACAAATTTCTCTATTATGTCATCTCTATTAACAGTTGTTGAGTTGGTAACTGCACAAATGTACAGTATGCAGTGCTTTAAAAAGGTTGAAATCTGAGGACCCAGCTACACTTAAAGTTTAATCCACATTCAGCCCCCCCTTCAAAGGTGAGAGAATACATTAGCAAAATGGCAAGCAGTTTTTCTTCCGCATTACCTAAGCCCAAAAAATCCACCCTTGGATTGAACAATGTAAATAAAACAGCTAGTTACATTGCTGAGGTGGTCTCTCACTCTGAAGGTGGATTGTAGCTGGGTCATATTCACACTTGCCTTCGAGTAAGCTCAACTGAATTCAATAAAGTTTATTTCTGAGTAGCTATGAAGTGGGTGATGCTGTAGATTATCAGCTTGCAACAGTTCCTGTTGGCAGTTGATGAAACAGAACTGATAGCAGTGATGAAGGACAGAGCAGCAGTTGATAACTTATGTTTGATTACACTGGGGCTATGGCCACACCTTAGCTTCAAACCTTTTTCAGTCCATCTTCTGACTGCAGCGTTCTCACCTGTTCATTTCTATCTGTTTTATTTATCAACTTCGTACCCTAGGAAGGTCCAGATGGAGGGTGGGGAGTCCACACATAAAATGGGTAGAAATGGAAAGGTGTGCATGCTATCAGAAGATGGACTGAAGAAGGTTTCAAGTTAAGGTATGACCATGGTCTGAATTGCGTGTTTACCCACTACAGGTCAAAACCCAGTTCATTATGATCCAAGGCAGGGCACCCAGTTGATGACCCATCCTTTCCACCCTGCTTCACTGGTTCCATTTTGAGCCTGGTTTTCCCACTTTTGTGCGTGCTGCTAAGTGATTTTAAACAATTACATTGCGGTCCTGCGGAGTACGCTCTGTGGAGTTCACTGAGACATAATCCTGGGAAAGCTAGTACGGAACTGCAGGTATAAAGGTTTTTACTAGATAGTTTGGGGACATAGGAATACATTAGTGTCTAAATAAATATCCTGAGCTTTTCTTGGAGGAGATTATTTTTGTTGTTGTCTGGAATCTAGACATTTCTGCAATCCATGTTTTTGTATGGAAATGGTCCACAGCCATTTACAGCAGAAGAACTGCATTAATTTTGGTGCAATTATCTTAGTGAAAGCAGCAGTGTGCTATTAGAGGGCGGGAAGAGATTAAGGAAGTAAGTAGAGAACTTCAGCCTAATTAAGAACATGGAAGGGGAGGAGGCTATTTTTGTAAGTCTAGGAAAGCACCTAGGAAAGAAATTGAAAATGGAGCCTCTTAGTTGGTTTAGCTCTTTCTGAGTTCTGATTAATAGAAAAAGCACAGACATTTTTTTAAAAAAATCTTCAGAAATGCTTCAAAAAGTTCCATATGAAATCAAGATACCTCTTTTAATTTTGTGAATTGTGTAAATTGTTGGAGTCCTTGGCAGAGGGAAAACCCTTAGAGGTAGGAAGCTGCAGCAATAGAAAAATTGTAGGTAGTAAAGGAGTTGAGCGTTCCTTCCCCAGTCTGTGGGCCTGTTTATAGTCTGTTAGCTGAGTAAGGAAGTTTGTGGAAGTGAAAAGAGTACATGTTGTTTTTGGGTACCACTAAGTTGTGGGCAACTCCTGGTTGACTACATGGGTGCCTCCATGAGCACCTCTTGCAGTTTTCTTGACAGAGATGCAAAAGTGGTTTGCAAAAGCCTACTTCTGGGGAGAGGTTGGGGACCAAACTGGCAACTCTCTGCTTTCCAAGCAATTGGATCTACCAGTGATCTACATCCACTCCCAACAAAGAGCATAGTTATTTACTTATTTAAATATTTTTATACCACTTTTACATTTAAAATAGCCTGAAGTATTTTACAATCTAACTGAAAAACAGGATTAAAACTAATTAAAAATAATATTAAACAGTATTAAAAACAGTGGTTAAAAATTGGGTGGATCATGGAGATGGACAGCTGTTCACTGGGTAACCAGATAAATTTTCAAGAAGCTTCTAACTTATATGATAGCAAACTTCATGGATAACTCGGCACTGCAGAGTATAGGCACCACCACAAAGCAACCCCCACCCCCGCAGGATACTGCAACAGGACATTCAGCAATTGGTGGCATCTGGAGCAGAGACTCCCCACATGGTTGAAGTGGTCTTGCTTGCAGGTGAAGATTTTGCCTTTGTCTTTTGCTTGAGAAAGTCCAAAAGCAATTGGCGGTGAGCTCTTATAACACAGGAGATAATTTAGCAAGTAACCTGATCCCAATTCATTTAGAGCCTTATATGCCAGACATGGAGCCTTGCAACTGGCTTGGTAGGTCACTGAAACCGGTGTGAGTGTTTTAGCTGGCACCCACCTCCACAGCATTTTACATCAGTTGGAGCTTCTGGACCAAGTTAGAGAGTAACTGCATATAGGGCACAATAAAGGAATCCAAACATGAAGTTAGTAGAGTAAGGGCAACAGTGACCAGACTATCCTTGCCTAGACAAGGGTGCAGCTGGCACACAGCTGAAGCTGGTAATTGGCATTTCTGGACACAGGAGTCATTTGAGCCTTCAGTCATGGTGGTGATTTCAGCAGTACCTCCAGGCTACATGCCTATTCTTCTGTGAGAGTGTAACCGAATCAAGAAGAGGTGAATTCTCAGTTATTCTCCAAATTTTGGAACTTCCTATCTGTGAAGTCTCCATCTTGCCAAGGATTCAACCTCAGTTTATTAGCCCTTGCACAACACATCACTGCACTTGAGCACTGGTGAAGGACATTCACATTCTTTCCTTATTTGTTTGTTAAGGAGAAGTAGAGTTAAGTGTTATCAGCATATTTGTGATACCTCACCCCAAAACTCCTAGTAGCCAATTGCAGCAGCTTCATGTAGATGTTAAATAACTTTTGTGACATAGTAGTTCCTTGTAGCACCTCACAGCTGATGTTGGCACAGCAACCCAACATTACACCAAAGAGGTTCAACCACTTCAACACTGCTGCTCTTACTTTGCAGAGGCAATCTAAGAGAATACAATGGACAGCGGTTGCAAAAAGCCACTAAGAGGTTGAGATGAACAAGGATGATTCTGTCCCCAAATGAGTCTTTACCCCAGACTGAAATGAGTCAAGATAATTGGCTCTAAGCATGTCTGGAGTTTCCCATACAGCACTCTCTCAAACACGTTCTTCAGAAAAGGCCTACATGTGTTTGTGACTGACTAGAGTTGGAATAGACTGCTGGGTTCAGGGAAGGCTTCTTCAGGAGTGGACACAACGCTGCCTCTTTCAGTGGTACTGATTCATCTTCATGGGTGCCTTCACCACACCTTGCACCATCCAGTGATTACCCCACAGGCCACTATAATGACCCAAGATGGGCTGAAGTCATTAGGATGCTTAGGAGGTTAGATGCCTGCAACCATCTTGTCCACATCCTCAGTCCTCACAGCTGTCCCACAGGACTGGACCAGACAATGCTTTGGACACCCCAATAGGTACTGCATCAACAGTGCCTTCAGATCAGCACGAGAAGGAGTGGTTCTATTTTCAGCGTGGTATTTTTCCATGTATTGTTTGCTGAAGAGCTGTACCTTTATGGGGCACTGCTGGGCTTTCTTTTGCAGTTCATTTCTTGGATCTATTCATTTTTTAGTCCAGTATAAGTCCAATTTATCTTGACACCTAATATAGGTCACAGCAGCTAACCTGTCCTTGACTGGTATTGGGTCCATCGTTGATTCTGCATGCTAGGAAAGAGGCCTTCTTTCAGACAGAGGCATTAGACGATGATGTGGCTTCAAATGTCAGCTGTTTCACTGCTATTTTGATGCAATGAGGTAAATAGTGCATACAATTTAACAGATTGTTGACGTCAATCAGTGCTTGCTGCTGTTATGGCAGAGGCATGGTAATGTTATGGAGGCAATCTTTATAGGTCGCCTCCAGACTTGTGGAATAATTCCACAGTTAAAGGTAAAAGCACAGCTTACCCGCTGTGCAGCAACAACCAGCCATCCCAACTCAATGAGCAGCTCCAAAGCTTCCCTTCAGAACCTGCAAGAGCTGAGTTGGCACGTGGTCACATTTGAGCTGCCCTCTTGCTCTCATCCTGGTCTTCTCACCATTCTGCCCAGACTGGCGGGAAAATTCGAACTTTGTTTCTACTGCGCAACAAGTGTCCTTAGATCGGCATTAAGATTAGTGTGCAGTAGCGATCAGATAGTGCAACACCACGATGATGCATCAATTTTCATGTGTGACGCCCCAATCGTGACTGTGCATTCCACTGTGCAGTACAAACAAGTCTGGATGCAGCCATAATCACTTCAACCACACTGTTTCACTCCAAAGAAGGACCATTGAATGTTGCTGCCTGCTTTTTTGCATTTCATGGCAGCTAGGCCCCAGTTTGTTCCCAACTAGTCACTGTAGCTGTGGCAGGGACAGTAGCCTGATATATTAATGCAGCTCAATCATTGCAGCTCATCTGGGTTTGTACCTTGAAACGTATCTTGAAATCAGGCGGTTGGGTCTTGTGGTCAGAGTGCTGGACTCATATATCATAGTCAGCAGGTTTGATTCTGCACTCCTCCATGAAGCCAGCTGGGTGACCTTGGGCTAGTCACAGTTCTTTTTCTGAGCTCTCACAGCCTACCTCACAGGGTGCCTGTTGTGGGGAGAACAGAAAGCTTTGTCAGCCACTTTGAGACCTCTAAATGAGTGAGAAAAGCCAGGTATAAAAGCTAAATCTTCTTGAAAAGAAACGGCAGGTAATAGAATTACATGCCAGAATAGTTGCAGCAATGCTAAAAATGTTTTAATCAAAAAGGGAAAAACTAAAATGCCTAGAAGACTTTGGAGCAATTACTGAACCTAACGATACTGCAGTCAGGTGATGCCTGTCTCATTATTTGACATTAACTTTTTGAGAGGAAATGGTTGCTTGTGCTTTAGAAGGGGTTGTGTGCAACCTAGATAAGCAACTCGAGAACAGGAAGTTCTAACTAACACAGAGATCACCGGACTGTTGAAAATAAGTGGAAATAGAGAAATTACCATTGTTTTAAAAAACGTGGAAACAAGCAAGATACTCTAGAGTTGAAAGATGCTTATTTCTTGCTCTTCCCTTTTTCATACTGTTGTAAATTCCTTAAGAATAAATTTGGGGTTAAATTGGACTTTGCATGCAAATAGTCAGCTGTTGACAAGAAAAGTGCTGCTGGATCATACTTCTCTTCCTGCCTTTTCCTTATTGTTCCTGAACACAGACCTGCCTTTTATAATGTATTTCCTTTTTGCAAATGTTGAAATGTAGTACAGAACAGAGGAAATACTGGCGTTCTAGAAACAGGACACAGCTGTCAAGGAGCTGCTGAGCAATAGGCCTTTTTGCACTTACATGCCAATTGCTGGAATGCCACATTTTTTCTAGATGCCATTCCAGCATTCCAGCAGTTGTGCTAGCTCTCCCTGGGCCATTCTGGGTACTGTGAGATGAGGTGGGACCACCAAACAGTTGTCTGCAGTGTTCAGATCCCTCTGCAAAGTCCAAATCTGTTTAGGATGCTAGGTCCAGACTCTGCAATGGCAATATGGGCAAGCCATTCACAGGTTTTGCATTGTTCCAGTGCACAGCCTGCGAATGGCCCCAACTGGTCCTGTTATTAACCATCCTGGGATGTCTTTGGAGCCTATACCAAAAAGGTAAGTTTACAGAGCCAGTAGTAAGGGCATGAAAAGGTCTAGAACCCAGCAATATAGCATTTTTGACTGACTTCTACAAAAGCACAACTTTGGATTTGCCTCATAGAAAGAAATGGTCATTGCCAAAGTAGTTATGGGAATATATAACAAGTCTCACTGCTTAATTTTGCTTCAGGCTCTTCACGCTGGCTCAGCTGTGCTATGACCTTCATGTGGCAGCAGCTCTACTGTGTTCTGTGGGTAGCCTGCTAAACATAAAGCATGAGGCAGAAGCAATTTAATTTGATTATGGCAGCAAAAATTGTTGGAATGATTCTAGCAGCAAGTGCAGTGTTTTTGGTTCAAACACTAATAACGTAAGAAACGCCCAGCAATATCAGACCTACAGCCCATCCAGTCCAAGAATCTTTTCTCAAAGCAGTAACCAGTTGCGTCCTGAAGGCCATCTGAATAAGAAAGCCACTTGGGCTCAGGAATCGTTGCTGTCCAAATATATTTGTGCCTTTTTCCAATGAGTTTCTATTTCAAATAGGAATGTGCACAAATGTTCTAAACATTCAAAATTCAATCAAATTTGATTGAATGTGGACATTCAAATTCAAATAGAATATCTTCACATTCGAATTCAAACATTTGAATGATTCAAAATGTTTGAATGTACACAAATGTCATACATATCTGTATGCCTTTGTGCTTATAAAAACGAGATGAAAATAGGATGCATATGGGATAAAACGGGATGCATACAAAATGCATACAGGTGTGTTTAAAACATACGAATGTTGTCAACATTTGTATCCCCAAATACAAATGGTGACATTCGTATCCTCAGATTCGAATCTAACATCAAATAAATAGTTTTGAATGTATTCGATTCCAATCGGATTTTGTAAACATTCGAATCAAATTGAATGTTTGGCTATTCAATTTGACTCAAATTCGAGTACAAAAAAACCACTTGTGCACATCCCTAGTTTCAAAGTCTTTGGCCACATCCCCATGTACTCCCATTTAGTCTGAATTGGATAAAATTTAGTCCAAATATGGAGCCAAGTCTGAATTGACCCATCCCCATGCAGCTGACAAAAGCGCAGGCTCAAGTAGAATATGCCTGTCCCCATCCAAACTGACTAAACCCTGCTCGGGGATGCAGCATCATTTTCTCTCTGCGCCCTCCCTCCTGATAGGGGCCGGGTTGACATTACCAACCCCTGTGCCACCTGCTGTAGCGAGGGCAGGGAAATGCCACCCAACATGATACCAAATCTGCTCCAGTAATAAACTGGAAGCAACTGTGGAGGGAGTAAAATTTGGATAATTTGGATTATTTTTGAAGCCCAAAGAACACCAAATTTAAACTTCCCAGGGGAATCAGTAGCAAGATCTTTCACAGGTTTTAATAACGAGGAATAACCAGTAAACAGAGGCAAAACCCCTTTTAGACTCAGAAACCAGTGTTTCTTGTTAAACCAGAGCAAATAATTTATTAGGAATACAGAAAAGAAGTTGAAATGAAATATCAGAAGCGTTTCTAGAACAGAAATAAGCATGCAACAACTGCAAAATGACTAAAGAAATGAACATTTCCCACTAAGGAATCTTTGTGAATTTAACTGAATTTATCCCTCTTTTATTAAAACAACTGATTTATAGTTATGCAGCAAAAGCTTCCCCAAAAAAAACCCAAACAAATTGCTTTTCAGGAGTATGAATTAAGGAATGAGAATAAAATTCTCATTTAAAAATTGCAAATATAAAACAGCCAGAAAGGGAATGGAAAACTCCTAATACTAGAAAGATCCCTTAACCCAAAAGTTCTAAAGAAAGATAAGGGAAATTGAATAGAGGATACCAATCTTCTGTCTCACCAATGGTGTCTTCTCCATGTGCAGAAGTTTGAAGTTACAGAGGTTCATGACCACAGCAAACTGCATCTTTCAGGAACCCGAAAATGACTTAAAAATTGGGAATCCCTTCAGTCTCAATCAGACTGACCCCCAAAATGGACAAAAATCCAAAAGAAATACATTAAAAATAATCTTTATAATTGCCTTTACCAAACCAGCCAAATCCAGAATGCAAAAGTTTTAAACTGCAGTTCTTGCAGCAAAACTCTGTAGCACATTCTGTGTAGCAGAAAGAAGAAAGGGGGGGGGAGGAAAATCTCTCCAGGTCTCTTTAGCCTCCCATGATGACCAGAAGAAGACCTCCCTCCTCCGATGACCAGAAGGAGAAGACCTTAAAACCATCTCTTCTCTGCCATTTTTATAGCAAAAAATTGGAACCAAAAAAAACTGCTGATGCTTTTCCTTTGTTAATGAATAAAATGTGTATGTGACTTCAGTCTTGACAACATTTCCAATCAGTGCATCTCCTGACCTCTCCTTGACACCCTCAGACAAAAAGTGTGAATGGCGAGTAAACTATTGTATCCCTGTTTGATTTGCAAAAGTTTACCTTAAATTAACATTTTAGCACCTCTACTGACTCACTTAATCCCTTCAGCTAGACCCACTCAATGTGTGTAGATATCAGCGACCTTTTACCCAATTCTGTTAGGGTGTAAACAAAGGTGTAAACAGTGAGTCACCTCCAACATCCTGCATCCTAATACTGGTGAAATGGGCCATTTGCCATTTAGATAGTAATTCCAAATTCTGGTATACTTATTTTACCCAGATCTCTTCCAAAAATCCATTCCATTTTATTCTTTATTATTTTATTAAAATTAGACAAACCAATCTCTGTCCCAGATTCCATGGTTTTATTTCTCCTTCATTATTCCAATATCTATCACCCCAAAAGGAAATAAAACAATGACTTTTAAGGTGCTAGGACTCTGTCTTGACTCAATCAAGATTAAATCTCAGGCTGTGTTTCTTGCATACAGACTTTTATCTTTTGCAAACAGCCAGCTTGTGACTTGAGAAAACTATGTCCTTTTTTTAAACTCCAGGCTTGTCTTTCTCCCAATATGGCTATTTTAAGGCCTTTCCACGTTTCATGGTCTGCCTTTAGCTTTTAATTATGACAACCATAAAGCCAAATTCATATGTCAAAACCTGGTATATTTCAGGTTCCGGTTTTGTAACATTTCTTATGATATCTGCACATCCAAAGTTGATCTGGTAACAAACACACACCTTCCCCAGTTGCAACTGCTAGCCATTTCTAACAAGTGATCAAACAGAAACGAGCCTCTTCTCTCTGCGATCTGATCGCCAGGCAAATGTAAAAGAACTGATCACCCAAGTTTGATAGGTAAAGATGCTGCAGTGAGGGGGGTCATCTGGCCCTTGCTGTCCCACGAGCGTCCTCCCGCAACCCTTATTCCACCACCGCTCCCCAATTGCTGGCAAGCAGCTTCTGAAGTTTGCCAGGTAAATAGCTAACCAAAGCTGCTACATTGTTTAGAGGCAGTTTAGCAGAGAAGCGCAGGGGTGGAATAAGGGTTGCGGGAAGAGGCTCATGGGACAGCAAGGACCAGATGACCCCCTCATGGCTGCATCTTTACCTGTCAAACTGGGGTGATCAATTCTTTTACGTTTGCCCAGCAATCGGATCGTGGAGAGAAGAGGCTTGTTTCTGTTTGATCATTGTTTAAAAATGCCCAGCAGTTGTGATCCCCAATGCACAGGACAGAAACCGTGAACACAGGATGTGAAACCCCACTTCCCAATGACGCCAGAGTCTATCCCCTCCCCAAATAGCCTGGAAGCATCCCCATGTGCAGACCCAGCCCCCCAAATAATGCAAACTTTGCTCCCAAACCCTAGTGAGAAACGTTTTCTAGAGAACTAAATTTAGTGCTGTTTTGGGCAATTTGGTCTGCATGTAGCCCAGTTTGGGGGCTTTGCATGGGGACGCTCCTTGCCAAATTTGGACTCAATTCAGACTTTATAGTGCATGGGAACATGACCTTTTTCTTTTTTTCAAAAATTGAGGATAGAAGAAGGAAGCTATACCCTTTTTTCAAAGCAAGGTTACCTTCAAAGTAAACAAGGTTCTCATATTAAATGATCCAGGCAGAGGCTACATTAAATACAGTGCTATTAAAGAGACGTACTTCATGAGGGGAAAAAAATTATCCCTTATGTATTTATTTCAGTTTATTGTTCACCTTGGGCTTTTGGGTAGAACAGTATACAGTTCTAAAAATAAGTTGTCTAGAATTGGCAGACAGTTGCGATCTGAGAAACGTAAGAGATGGTAGAAGGAGATAGCACAGCATCATGGTAACCTCCAGATGGTTCTGGCCTACAGTTCTCATAGTCCTCAGTTTTGTTGGCTGCTGCTAGTGGGAAGTAGAGCCTAATGACTGGAATGCACCATATTGACTGCCTTAATATAGAATAATATATTGCTTGTATTTTGGTGTTATTATGCTCAGTTTCATTCTGAATTTACTCAGCTAAATGGCCTTGGTCTAAAGGAATTCTAAAAATCTTTAGTTTATGTCTCTGTGTTGTACAGTGAATGTCAGTATCTGTGAATGGAGACAACTCCAGCAATGTTTCATAAATGTCTGAAGATAAATGCAGTTGCCTCACATTCCAGACACGTTGAAACATATGCTGACATTCACATCTTAGGAACTTGATAGCTATCAGGTCACCTGTATTTCCCTGTTTTGTTTTAATGTATGTATGTTATACGTCACTTTGAAAGGGAAACGAAAGTGCTGCTGACTGTGATTGCAAAGATTTTTCTAGCAGAAGCTTGCTTGAGTTCATATATGTTTTCTGCTCCAAGAGATAGTTTTGGTACAATACTGCCTTATGCGGAGAACTCTGGAAACCATTTTTTTATATATTTTTCCCTCCCTCCTCTCTTCACTCTTACAATCTAGACACCACTAACTGTATGGAATTGATGACTGGGAGACTTTCCAAATGTGGTAAGACCTTCCCTTCCACCTTCTTTTCTTCCCAGCTCTCACTGAACGATGTGATGACCTAACTATCCCTTCCCATTTCCTTTTCTGCACACTCTTTATGACCACCTACCCTGCCTCTTGCTTGCCTCTGGAACACACACCTTCCCTGAGCTTCTGTCCATCATACCCATGTGCACAAATCTGCCGTGTTTTGGTCTGCGAACACACATGTATGTGGTTCCACAAGACTTGCCACTTCCTGTTCTCACACTGCCCTCTCCCTAGTGTCTGGTGATGTAGATATTATTTCAAGCCTTTGCCTTTCCATTCAAACTGCCCTTTCTCTGCTCTACAGCCCTCTTCCACTCGCCTTGCTGCTGTGCTAATTCCTGGCTCCCCACACTTCATGCTGAGAAAAGGAAGAGGTCTTCCCCTAATACCCGCTGTGTTACCCCAGCGTATCTAAGGAAATTCCTGTCTTGGTCTTGGTCTCACTCCGAATGAAATCTCTTGCCCAGTGCATTGCATCTTTAGCTGTTTGAAAATCAATTTTAACTCCAATCCTACTTGCTGTTTTGCTTTTGATGAAAAGACCGTGTGAGACCTGGGGGGAATATATATATATATATAATCACCTTTTCATGGAATATCTTATCCTACTTGGTCTGAGTTAAACTCCTTTTCTTAAGTCCTTTCTTTCTCTGGTTCTTTCCAAAGCAGAGTATAGGACACTTCAAAGGGAGTCTGAAGACTGAACTTGTTTGACATTAATGATGGATGCAAGTGTGCTTAATATCACAAACTTTATTATGCGGAAGGAATAATTGCAAGCCCTGAATCCAAAAAATGCTCCTAGTGCAAACCAGACTGCGGTCCATGTTTGTAGTAGATATTGTCCCATAATCAATTGTTATGTGCCACCAAAAATGCTTTTTAGAAACAGAATTTTTATGGGCAAATAGAATCCAGGGGAGGTGATTTTTCAGCAGAGAAATAGTGTAGTCTTCTGATCTAGATCTGAAGTATCTTCCTGATCAGGACGTTGTGGCTTCTCTTTCTCCAAAATCAAGTGGCCAGGTTAAGCAGGATTTTTAAAAACCACGTGGTTAGCATTACAAGTAGAAGATGTTTGGTTCTCGGTACATTTTGGTTCAAAATTTTGCAGACAGCAAAATTCCTCAGAGCTTTCCCTTGACTGGCAAAAACAAATTGTGGATGTTGTGCAAACACCACAAACCTGTAGTTTTCAAGCAGCAGAAGTAGCAGAAGAGTAGCTGCATTTACTTATGGGCTTTTGCATAACGCTTCAGCCGCAACTATTACTGGGTTCCTGAAATGTGAGAATGGTCGCATGATGCAGTTTCCCGTACCCAAATAGCCAATTCCAGCAGCAATGCACAGTGTTATGCAACACTTCTCAAAGCATCAAGTGCTTCTGTAAACTGACTGCTACAGTTGCATGAAAGAGGCATTTCTATGATGGCATTGAATCTACTCTGGAAATGATGCCAGAATTTTTCAGCTGAGAGTAGGATTCAGCCTCCACTTTTCGTTAAAGCTTCATAACTGAACCAGATGCAGATTTTTCCATTCTCTTCTCTCAGGGAGATTTCATTTTTAAAAACAACAACAGCTCAGTAATCAGAATGTGTTAGTCTCTTCCTGGAGAGTCATCTAAATTCCAGATAGCTAGGCAGATCCTTAGCTTCATTATAAAAAACATCAAACGGCAAATTTCCGTTTTCCCTTAAGCACAGACAATAGAGGCAAGATAAGGCAGAAATTTTAAAACACATCATTTATACACTGGTTAATTAAACTCCACCTGGAGGTGGAAGAGGCACTTTCTGCTTTGTCTGGGCTATTTTACCTTGCTACCTGAAGCCTGCAAAGCCACAAATTGGATAGTCAGCACAACATAGAATTTAAAGGTGATCGATATGGGAAGATCTGTTAACATACCTGTCGATGGCTGAAGTATCAAAATGCCATAACTGCAGGATTTTTTAAAGCAAAGTCTATCCAGTCCTAAGTATGGTACTTTGACCTGTGTGAAGACACTTTTCAGTCAGCCCTTTGCCATGTGATAACAGTAATACAGTTGGACCCCCATATCTGCCGGCTCCTACCATGGTTACCTGAAACCATGGATAATTGCAAACAGGCCTTCCGGTTCTGGGGTCGTGCAACCCAAGAACCGGAAGTGGTTTTCTGGCCTCTGGAAGGCCTATTTCAGCCTCTGGAAAGTGTTGGAGTAGGCGTGCAACACCACCAGACATCTCCCACCCATCTCCCATGTGCCCCCTTGCATTTTGGAACAGGCTCTGATAGCATCACGTGCCTATTCCAACACTCTGTGGAGGCTGAAATAGGCCTTCTGCTTCTGGGTGCTGGCCTGGTAACTGTGGTTAACTGAAACTGTCGTTACCGAATCACTGGATACATGGGTCCAACTGAATTTCATTTATGATCCTATGGTAACAAACAAAAGTAACAAATGGATAAGGATGCCTCCAGAAGGCAAGAAGAAATTGCAGGATCTTCTTTAGATCCTATGATGGCATTTCTATGCCACTGCTAGTAAGCAGGAAGCTATCCCAGGACAATCTCATGCTCTTACTCCATCTATATCTAATATCTGGGTATTTTGCAACAACAACAGTAATGCAGAGAGCCAACTGCTAAGGTGAGCAACCTCCATTACAGAAAATCTTGTCTCATTGCTGGATCTGCCATAATAGCGCTGTATCAGATTTTCAGTCAGCTAACCTAAGATTAGCTGACAAAGACGGAGTGGCTGTGGGTATTGCCTCCCAGGGACATTTCAAACTGTCCATCCATTTACCTGGGGGGTGAACATATTACCCCCTCAGAGAAGGTTCGCAACTTGGGAGTCCTCCTTGACCCGCAGCTTAGTTTAGACCATCATATAGCTGCGGTCTCAAGGAGGGCGTTTGCCCAGGTTCGCCTGGTGCACCAGCTGCGTCCTTATTTGGATCATGAGGCCTTACGTACAGTCGCTCATGCTCTTATTACCTCGAGGTTAGATTACTGCAACGCTCTCTATATGGGGCAGCCCTTGAAGAACGTTCGGAGACTACAGGTGGTCCAGAACGCAGCCGCAAGAGCTATTGTGGGACTTCCTAGACGGTCCCACATTACACCAACACTCCGCGAGCTGCACTGGCTGCCTGTCGGTCTCCGGATCCGATTTAAGGTGCTGGTTATAACCTATAAAGCCCTACATGGCTTAGGACCAGTATATCTGAGAGACCGCCTCCTGCCTCATGAGTCCCTCCGACCGATTAGGACCCATAGACTGGGGCTCCTGAAAGTTCCAACATTGAAACAGTGCAGAAGAGCGGCCCTGAGGGGGAGAGCCTTCTCGGTGGCAGCCCCCACCTGGTGGAATGAGCTCCCGCACGCTATAAGAAATGCCCCCACCCTCCTGGAGTTTAGAAAGCTTGTTAAGACCTCCCTGTTTCGGGAATGGGTTTGAGAGTGGGTGTTTGATGTTACTGTTTTGCTTTTAACTGTTATTGTTTTAACCTGTCTGATATTTTGACCTGTTGTAAGCCGCTCCGAGTCTTCGGAGAGGAGCGGCATATAAATTGAACAAATAAATAAATAAATAAATAAATAAATAAATAAATAAATAATTATATTGAGAATGCTGTAGATATATATGGCATTTTCAATGCAGCCCTAGGGTTTTAACCCACATTTAGCCTAACACATTAAAAGCCCATTTGGGAGTTTAATTGCATTTTTCCCAGTGCTATAGGAAGCTCATGATCCAACTTTGTGAGCCTTCTCTTCATATTGCCAGCATGAAAAGTTGTGGAGTTTATATGTATTATTCCTGTGGAGCTTAAGTGGAACTGTGGAATTGCATACAGGTTTCATTAAATGTATAGAAATGGTGTGACCATCTTGTGCCTTTTGGCACTGTGTGATTTTCCATGTGCTGCTTCTCCTGAACTCAGAAATGTCCACCCAGGAAGGTATAGCTGACCCCAGAGACACCAAAACAGCAGAAATAAATGAAAGCTGGAAAACAGAAAAAGGCAGACCTTCAGTTTTGCATAGTAGTATGGAGAAGGTATATCTCATTAACCAAAGATATTTTAATCAGGTACTTTGCACAAATCATGCAATAATAATAGCAAATAAAATAACTTATTCAAGAGAAATCAAACATTTTTTGCTGTCAATTGGTTTTTCAGGACACTTTCAGAATCACAGAACTATACCATTGCAGATTTCTGTTTAGTAAATAGTAACAATCCTAACATTTGTAACTTATGAAAGAAAGTGCCAAATGAGGATTCATCCACATCCACTTAAAAAAAAAAAAAACTCAGAAGCAACTTATGAGAGATAGGATGTGTCAGAGTTCCCATCTCACCCCTAAGCCAGAAAATGCACTACCGAAGTGCACTTTCTGGCCTTTAATGTGTATTAGAGGTGGGATAGGAACACGGCTAGGTCCACTTCTGATTTAAGCTGTTGGTGCAGCTAGGGCCTTCCTGCACTTTAATCTGGATCTAGAAGTAGACTATGGACCTCTCTTCTGCATGATACTCCAGATTAAAGTAGGTCCTGCCCCTTGCTAGTACTCTTTCTGTGCCATCCAGTGGTAAACCAGACCAAGGAGACACACAGAAATATATTCCCCTGTAATCCAGTTTACCACTGGATACCCACCTGAATGGTTTTGCCAGGGGCTCCCAGGCCAGGAACCTTTGTACCTGGCCATCAGAGTTTTGAGAAGGCAACACCAAAGCTCATGTGAGATTGAGGACCAGTGCAGGGGCTAGACTGGAACAGCTGTTGCAATGTGGATGGCCATGTTCCGGTCCAAGAACAATCAGTCTCAGCTTGGAATAGATTACTTGACCTGGACAATGATGGGACCCTCTGATCTTAATCACCTAAGGTTGGTGCAGAAAGGCCCATGGTTCTGCGGGATTTTGTAGTCATGCAGCTCTTCGTAATTCATGCTTCCCAATGAGAATAAGGAGAAGGTCATGTCCCCTCCTGCTCATAATGGCTTCTTGGTTCATTTGTCAAAACAAAATTTTCTATTTTGCCCAATGGCAGCTAAGTGCTGTTAAGACTGTGGTTCCCTGACCTCCCTATCACCACCTCCTAGCTCCTGTTTGATGCACATCAGAAGTACTAGCAGGAAAAGCTTTTTATACTATTTTCCCTCATACTAAAAATTGCTAAAACCTGCACTTTCCCTTCAACCAGTTGCTAAACCGGTGATGGCCAACCTATGACACGTGTGTCACAGGTGACACGCCAAGCCCTTTTGCGTGACACACATGGTCATCCTGGCACCTAAACGTGTAGTGCTTGCTTGTTCTTGAAGTGTATGAAATACCAACTTTCAATTGAAGATTTAGCAACAAAAGTCACTAATGTAAAGAATTATTTGGTTTTGCTTTTAATAAAATACATACATCTAAAATATAACTTTTTTACTAGAGCTGCAAATATCACAAAATTATGGACATTTCTAGAAGTGACACAGCACCTGAGTTAAGCTAGATTTTCTTGCGAATTTTGACACACCGAACTCAAAAGGTTCACCATCACTGTGCTAAACACACAGAAGAAAAGTCTATTTTTTAAAAAAAAAAAAGAGAGAGAGATTCTCACTTCTATTCTGTCTCAAGTGCAGAATTACAATTTCTGTTCAAAGTGAGCAAGCTAAGCAATTTACAAAAGAAATGACCAAGCAAAATTTTCACATCAAGCAAGAAATGATTACCAGAAAGTCCTTGTGCAAAATGTCACACTGAAGGGAACTTTCTGTGAAAGTGGCATATGTGTACCTATGACCTGTCAATTCAAACTCAAACTGCCAAGGCCATAATATATATGTTTAAATGAGTTGAATGGGTTAGCAATGTGGACGTCTGCTACAATGACATCTGCTTTGCCCATGTAGTGCCAATGGCTCTTTGGTCATTTTGGACATGGAACATAGTGTCTGTGCCAGGTTAATTCTTCATGCCAGTTGCTATCTGCTTAACATACAAATGGGGCATGATGTAGTATGGGCAACTCAAGGGGTTTGCGCTTTTGTGCTTACATTCTGTGAGTTCTTCTAGCCCTTTTGTGCTCTCTTCGGCTTTGCCTAACTCAACTGCTTGAAGATGCTGTCAACTACAGGTTTTGTTTTTTTCTTAAAGATTGTCATATATACGAATTGATAAGAGCATATCTGGACACTTGAAAGACTTTTGTTTCAGCTTCATTTAAGTTTTAGTTGCCTTCAAACTGTAAAGAAATATGGACATAATAACTGGGAAGTTCGTGTTTCTTCAGGTTGACCATGTAAAGAAGACAAGAGTTGTTCTATTTAAAAAGCTAAATAAACTAGCAACTCTCCAGAACTATCAGTGGTTTATAGCTAAGATACTCAGGATATTTTCAGTATATCTCTTGACCTTAATTGACTGGAGCAAGCAGGAGGGAGAACAGAGTGATTTATTAATGTTTCATCCTGTGATTACAAGCAAAGATATACTGGCTTAAAATAGCCTCTAACTAATTACAATGTTTTTACACATCCTCATTTAATTAGAAAGAAAGAGGTGCTATCTTCATTGCTTCACACTATATTATAAGCTAGACACCACTGAGGTTTATTTGTTGAAAGGAAGGCTCTGATATTGGTCTTACTATTGTTTTTAGTTTTAATTTCACACTGAAAAAGCAGCTAGGGTGCCTCCAGATGCATGTAAAAATCCATGTGTTTCCCAGGACTATATGGGCAATGCTACACATATCTGTGGCAGTCCCAGTATTTTCCCAGGTTAGTTGATCAAAAACCTGAAACATCAGTATTATGGAAAATTCAGCATTGAGACCAAGTTTTCTGTAATATCTCCATATGGCATCTCTCCACTATTACTGTTCCTGGTTGAAATACCTGGATGCAAGCCAAGCGAGGGGGAAATACAAAGGAAAATGGATGGGTGCTTGCTGACATCTGAATATTCTACCAGGAACAGTTAACGTGAAGAACCTCTACATGAAGGTAAGAAGTCAAGGTTGGTTCCTACCATCCAACAGGTGTGTTGAGAGGCAATTGTGGGACTTAAAGAAGATCCTGCAATTTCCATCTTGCTGTTTGAAGTCATTTCTACACAGACCATTTCCAGAAAATTCATCCATCCATTCACCTTTTAGCCCACCTTTTCTCCAAACAGCCAAAAGAGACAAAAGCTGAGCTCCTTCCATTTCATCCTGTAAGGAAGGATGAATGACTGTAGAGTGATCCATAAACTTTCACAACCTTACAGGAATTTGAATCCTGGTCTCCTAAATCTGAGCCTGACACCTTAGCCATTACACAACAGTATTCCTAGAACTACTTGAGGTATTACTTTCTTAGAAAAGGATTATGGATAAATAGATTGTGACAGCAACCAGCCTGAATAGCTTTAAGAAAGGGTTGGAGACATTTATGTGTCCAGGTGTCTCAATGGCTACTAGAATGGGTGCCTAGGTACTGCCTCCAGGTTGGAGAGAAAGGCAGAATGCCTCTAAAGGCCATTTGCAATGGAGTCGAGAGCAGGTGAAGGTTTTGCTTTTGTCTTCTCTTTGAGATGCTTAGAAGGAATTGGTGGGCCACTACAGGATGCTGAACTAGATGTGCTGTGGTCTGATCCAACAGGGCTCCTCTTATGTTCTCTTATGTTGTTATTTCAGCAAGAAGCAGCTTTACACTAGCTGCAAGAGGCTAAACTTATTGTTTCTTGCCAAAGTTGGCTGGGGTAACTAAGAATCCTTCTGCATGGGTTATTCAAGTGGAATTTGGGTGCCCTGGTACTCAAGTCCCTCTCCTTTAGCTTGGATCGGAGCAAAACAATGTGATCCACACTACATTGTTGCCTCACCGGGGGCTTCTACCCCTACTTGTCTTTTTAGGAGGGTGAGAGTATGGCACAAGCCAGGCCACCTTGCCAGGGTCCCCTCTGCCAGTCAGTTTTGTTTTGCCCAGTTGTAAGATGACAGAAGATCACCATTTCAGGAGACAACAAATGTAGAATGCACCCATTGCCTACAGGCTGCTTTCTGAGAATGTCTGCATTCTTAATAGCAACAAGAGAGTGAGGGGGACCCAGTTCAAAGGCATATATTTAACTCTGGCTTCATAACACAGATCTAGTTCGTGAACCCACTACGGTAAAATATCACAGCAACATCCTGGCATATTTTCTCAGGTTTTTGAGATTTGCCTAAAATTGATGCAACAGTTTCATTGGGATACATACTTCAGTATCACTACCACCAGCCATTTTATGTTATTACACAAACTTCCTCCCAATCTCTGAAGCAGTCTGACAAAATTTCATACTGCAGAGCTACTGGCTTGTTGAGTGCACAGGGACATTGGGATGGTACGTAAGAAGACGTCCTCTTGTCCAGTAGTTTCTAAGGCTGTATAGCAACCTCAGCCAACTATTTGGAATGTGCACAGAACATTTGAAGCATGACGGACTGATAAAGGTTGATGCATAGTATAGTGAGGAAGAAGTTCTCAGACTGGAAAATTTTACCACTCATTTGTATGTAGCCGATTCCAGCCTAGTTAGGCAAACTGCTGCCTACTGTAATGAGGGCAAAGAGCATGGCACTGCTAGTGTGTAGGTTCTAGAGAAGAGTGTCTTCATATTCTATAACATCTTCCTTCTTTATCAGTGGGAATTGCTGTAGCGTAATGAAAAGAGCTAGCGCCTGGAGAGCAGAGGCACACAGGCTTGGTCCCTGATACCTCCCAGGGGGGAGGTAATGACAAACCACTTCTGTATCTGCCAAGAAAACTAGCATTGATATATCAATATAATCTCTAGGAGTCAGCCCTGACCCTGTGGTACCTAACAGAAACAACTTCCTTACCACTGAACCCTAAACAGTTAGTATACAAGTGTCTTAGAAAATGTGAAGGTTACTTGCACTTGTGGCTACTGGAATGTTGAAAAATGATACTCCAATGACAAAATGTTATTGGGGTCATCATTATACCTCATATATCCCTACTCATAGTAACTCTGTGTCCCCATCAAATGTTATCAAGTGGGTGGCCATAGAGGAATGCACCATCATCCTTATTTATTTATTTATTTATTTATTTATTTATTTATTTATTTATTTATTTATTTATTTATTTATTTATTTATTTATTTATTTATTTATTTCTATTTCTATTTCTATTTCTATTTCTATTTCTATTTCTATCCCATCCTATACCCAAAGGTCTCAGGGCAGGTAACAGCCTTCAAAACCACCAGACTACAAGTAAAGCAATCTCCTAAAAACTGTAAAGTTCGTAAAAACATTTTAAATGACACAATTAAAACAGCATCATAAATATTAATAGTATCTGCAGTGGTGGGAACAATATAACCATATTAGCCAACGGTCAGGACTTATGAGCCCTTAGGCTTCAGATGAAGATATTTTTATTCATCCAGGCATTTGGGAGATGTGCTGAGCTGCACTTGTTTTAAAACTGATTTTATTCTATTTTTAATTACATTTTTAATTAATGCATCTATGTATTTCTGGTGATGATGATACAGAGAACTCTTGGTTATTTGTAGGCTATAATATTTATTTATGTACTTACTTACTTACTTACTTACTTACTTACTTACTTACTTACTTACTTACTTACTTATACAAACTATTTAATTGGCAAGAAAATGCAGTCCCCCAAGTGTGCTTTCACACCCATTTATTTAAAATGAAGTTTCAGTGCAGCTTTCTGTTGTTCTCAGTTGTACTCCCAGTGTTGATAAGCCCCAGATCTCTAGGAAATGGAGATGCAGCTAAGTTAGGTAATACGATTCTTTGCACATACAGCCTTTTGTGCGTGTATACTCATAACATTCATTATTAATCTGAATTCGTCTGAATTTAGACATTCATACACGAATCAAATGTTACGACATTCGCACATTAACATTTGTATGAATACTAATGTTTCAGATATTCAAAAAAATAGTTCGAACATTCATATGAATAGTTTGGACATTCGTTAAACTAGGGATCCAGATTGCATTTGACATGTATCAAGAGTGGATTAAAAGTGCATTCAGGTCGCATTTGATGATTTCAGAGCACAGATTTGTTATGGGATGCATATCAGATACATTTCCATTTATATTGGATACGTATTCGTTCGTATTGGATATGTATTGGATATTCGTATGAATTTGTATGAATACATCCATATAGAATAGAATCCTGCAACATTTGAAGGGGATCTATTTGAATAAATACAGATTTTCTAACATTCTATTCATTATGAATCAAATGTCAAAAAACCCATGTGTGCACATCCTATCCTTTAGGGCAGGGATGGCAAAGCTTTTGAGCTCGGTGTGTCAAAATCCATAAAAAAATTAGCTTAACTTGGATGCAGTGTCACATCTAGAAATATCCATAATTTTGTCATATATAATGTATTTATTGAAAGCAAAAACAAATACTTCTTTACATTAGTGATTTTTTTGTTGCTGAATTTCATTTGCTACATCTTCAGTTGAAGGTTGGTATTTCGTACACTTCAAGCCCAAGCAAGCGCTACTAACTTCATCTGTCAGTCGGTTTCTTTTCTTGGTTTTAATATTATTTAACACTGAGAATAAGGTCTCACAAAAAAACATAGAGGGAAAAATTGTGAGTAAAGCCATTGCTGCTGCACACAGGTCTTCAGTGCTCTAGCTGCCGGGAGCACAGGCGCACTGCGTGTGACCGGGCAGCACAATGATGTGACTCCATTGTGCCTCATATGCTGGGCACAGACAGTGTCTCTGGGCTCCCTATATCTTGTAGGCCACAAGCCAGAAGCAGCCTGCGGCCTACAAGATACTGAACGGCAACAATGTGCCCAGGCACTGGGGTGACACTGCATGTCACCCAAAAGGGCTTAGCGTGTCACCTGTGACATGCATGTCATAGGTTCGCCATCACTGCTTTAGGGCTACATTATTACAGAAAAAGGAGAGCTTTGATCTGAGACAATACAAATACCTTCTTAAGCTACCTAACAGCGAAGGACTTTATTGAGGACAGCCAAGGTAGTTAGCTCAAGTTTGAGTTTTCAATCTCTAAAGGTGTTTGTAAAATGGGTAAGTGGCATGAAGTTATATATTGGGTACCTCTATATGTAGAAGACATGAAACACAGGGCCCTGAAGATGTAGAGGTTTTCACAGAAAATTTGTAGCTGCAGATTAAAATCCTTTCCAAAGAAAAGCCTGGTTCTTTCTTTTACCAGTTTGGTCTAGTGGCTAGGGAACCGGACTCATATCTGGAAATACCGGGTTTGATTCCGCTCATCCTCCTGGGTGACCTTGGGCTAGTCACAGCTCTCTTCTGAGCTCTCATAGCCCCACCCACCTCACAGGGTGTCTGTTGTGAGGAGAAGAAGAGAAAGCTTTGTCAGCCGCTTTGAGTACCCTTAAACGGGTGAGAAAAGTTAGGTAGAAAAGCCATCTCTTCTTCTTCTACTCCCTTGTTAGAGCAAAATTGGAACAAAGTCTGGAATGGGGTATCTGGAACAGCTCCTCTACTTAGTGGTGGTTATGACAGCTCATACTGATCACATTCAGGCAGATTCAGCTTCCCATTCACATAGGCAGAATAAAATGGGGTTACCTTATGTAACTGTGGCCTACTCCATCATCATGGGGTTACCTCATGTAATTGTGGCCTACTCAATCATAGCCCCCTTCCCCCCCAAAAAAAAAAGCTGGAAAACTCAGTGCTAGTCATAAGTTTTCCATCAATAACACATTTACCTAACCTGTTGATAGATCCACCATGATTTCTTCGACCACTGTGCCTGCATGGAGGTCTAAACAGCCAGCTGCACGTGCATGGTGGTAGCGATTTGGACACCCAGTTATTTGGCATTGGCTGAATACCTGGATTGCACGTAACTAAAACGGTCAAAGACAGTGCTGGCTACGGTGCTGTTTAGCAAGCAGGTGATAATTGTGGGGAAGTATTACCCCCACATTATCGCTTCCTAACGTTACATCATCTGACTGCTGTCTGGAGGCATCCTTAGTGTTTGAAAAAATGATATTGCTGGGAGGGGAGTTTCTTTTGCCAAACAACATTTATTTATTTATATTTTATTTATATATACTTCTGCTCAAGTCTGATAACTTATGGAATCATGAACCACTTGTTTAGCTAGAAAGGAACAGTAAAAAAAGGGGGGTGTTCATAATACAAAGTAAGGGCCAGTGCACAAAGGACCATAGAAGGAAAGTCTTTTTGAACTGCCTTCCTTTCCTATTACTAATTGATCTCACTGAAATGATCCTTTAAATTAAATGGACACCCTCCCTTCACAAATCAATAGATTCAGAGGAGTGAATTAGTCTTAGTGGATGTACAGTCCCATGGGCGTATTTGTGAATTATTTAATTCAGGAGATTTTTATATCATCATTCTCTGTAATCCGTTGCCCCTTGACCATTAATCTGAGTTCTTCCCTTTACGGAGCATTGTTTTCTATTTGAAAAGTGCTTGGAGATAAAATAATGTTTACATGATCAATGGTCAGAATCATTAATACGGAGGTTTAATATTTAAATTTTAGGGATGAGTGTTTAAACGCGTTTTGGGGGGGAAAAGATAGAGAATTCCCAGCCTTAAGCATCACACCATTGTGTGGCAACTAACTCTTAAGTACAGACAGCATAGGTACAGTTACCTGTAGGTGCATTCTTTGATTTTCCCTGTTCTTATTTTCAAGGGAAACCCTTGTCAGTAGTTGCTGTTTACACTACAGCCAAAATCTTGTTGCAAATTTGGATTTTCCTGGGGGCCAGTCTATCTGCAGGTGTGTGATTTACAATTGGCACTGTGAGCTTGACCCCCTATACTGGCTGACTAACCTGAAAGTCGGGGCACATTTCCCCCTAGCATGAAAGGTTATTTTATTTTCTTCTTAAATCACATCCTTGGATCCTTGTACATTAGAAGGAATAGAAGGGGAACTTCAAGTGAAATGTATTCAAGAACCCAGATTTATTGCTACACAAAATAAAATAAAATCTGAAGCAAAGGCAAGCAGATGAAAAGAAGACAAAGCTCTCAGGATATAATAGAAGAAAATGGCAATGAAATCAAAAGACTAATTTCACTCCCTCACACACTTCTGAGACAGGGCTGCGTCCAGACTTGCATCAAAGGAATGCCTCTTTCTTCTGCCTGCAGCAGTGGTGCAACATCTGACCAAAGGGTGTGAAGTAAAAAGATGCTGATCAATCAGCATTTTTTTACTTCATTTTTGGGAGGACATGCCCCCTCCCTGCTGCACGCAATGGTGTATCCCATCAGACCAAAGGGAAGGTGCTTCAGCGGTACAGCGCGGCTTCCAATTGCCCTGTCAGGCATGCTGGAAGCGACTGTGTTGTCCCTGTGCAGCTTCTGATCATCGTGTCTGAAGCAGCTTTAGCAGGACTGCACAGTATAAGGTAGGTCTGGAATCACCCTTGAATAATTTACTTACTGGAGGTTCTATGCAAACTAGTTACAGTCTTTCTAAACTTTTGTTTCAGACTTAGTAATGACCCCAAAACAAGAGCAGAAAAATGTAAAGCCATAACAACCATGTAAGGAAGGCTCAGAGACATTGTAACTACTTGTAAGGAAAGCCTTTGGAGTGGATCTGCCATCCAGGAATGAAGGAGGCGGCTTCAGTTCCATGAGCATGGAAGGGATAAAGTCCCTTGCTCAACATGCTTTGCTTAGCCACATTAGTAGTGGCTTGAGTTCCTGCCTCCCTCTTTTCTTTAAACAGACTTTATTAAAGAGCAACATGATAATAAATATTACAAATACAAATATAATGCCTCCCTTTTTTCTAAGGGCAAAACCAACCAAAATGACAGGGAAGCAGCTAATGTCATCCCCAGTTGTCTTAATGCCCAGTTGGAGGCACATATTTGTGTGCCTGAATTTACTTTAAAGGGAGGAGGAGGAAGATGAAGAACTTTGCCCCCCTCCTCAGAAGATGTGGGAAACTGTGGTAATCCACATGCTGTGTGTGTCAAATGTGTGCCACAGAGGAACCAAATATTTGGTGTTCTCCAAACCACTCTTATCTAATCCCTAAAACCCAGGATTAGTTTTGAGTTTCATGCACAAATGTCTGCTCACCACCCTGAAAACCTGACTCCTTCCTGTTCCTTTTACATGTGGAGAATCTCCATAAATGGATGGCCATCTGACCCTACAGATCCTACAAATTTGACAAGAAACCAGCTTGTTGGCCCTACAAATTCATTTGTCCCAGGTGTTTAAAGCCATTGTAGCTGTGCGTTTAAAAGTTTTTGTGTAGCTGTTGTAGTGAACAAGCATGGAGAAAATGGTCATTCCTGAAATGTTCTTCATATTTTAAAAATGTGGTTTTCGCCAATCCTCTGGGCATTTGAGATGTGCCAGTTGTTCTGTCCATCCCTCCCCTGGATGGAATGATTAGGAATGGAGGAACTGGAAAGGGATGGCAGACCTCAATATATTTTGGAAACTACTATGACAGAAATATACGTCTTTGCTCTCTTTAAAAAAAAAAATCAAATTCATATGCAGGGAGTTTGTTTCTATTGTTATGCCTGAACTCACTGCTAAATTGACTCTTGAGTTACACTAGTAATTAAGAGAGACACTTTCAACTCATATTCGCCTAGGATGCATCAAGATGAGTATTGAGTCTAGATCATGAGAAGTAATCATTCCTCTTTACTCTACCTTGGACGGACCACATCTAGAGTACTGTGTCCAGTTCTGTGCACCCCAATTTAAAAAAGACATTGACAAACAAGAGCAAGTCCAATGGAGGGCTACCAAAACAGTTAGTGGTCTGGAAACCATGTCCTACTAGGAAAGGTTGAAGGATCTAGGAATGTTTAGCTTACAGAAGAGAAGACTGAGACATAATCACAGTCTTCAAGTATCTGAAGGGCTGTCACAGTGCAAAGGGATTGTCCCTATTCTCACTTACACAAGATGGGAGGACTAGAAACAATGGTATGAAATTTCAAGGGAGTCAGTACAGATTAGATATTAGGAAAAAATTCCTGACAGTTATGGTGATCAGTCAGTGGAACAGGTTGCCACAGGAGGTAGTGCAGGTCTTCAAGCAGAGGCTGGACCTACATCTGTCTGGAAAGGTTTAGGAAATCCTGCATTGAGCAGGGGGGTGGACTCAATGACCCTAGAGGTCCCTTTCTATTATTCTATGATTCATAATTTCATAGACTCAATCACTTATTAATCTTCTTTAGACAACCTTTTAAAAGCACAAGTGCTTTAATGTTTTCCTGTGGGAAGATTTATCTATGGTGTGCATTATTCATTTCCCATCCATTTTTTCCCCTCACAATCCTGGAAAATTTGTTAACCTGACTGACAGTAATTGGCTAAAGGCCACTCAGTGAACATTCACTGCCAAGGGTAGATTGGACTGAGAAACCCTTAGGTCACTGTTCTTGTTCACTTGAGAGTTGTGATTAGACATGGGGAGGAAGCATATTTGAGGTGCTTCTGAAGCAGCTTGAGAGGCTTTAAGGTGAGATTGTTCACACATCAGCCTGCCCCTCCCCACTCTCCTGAACATTCTGTGCTAGAAAAGGTGGATTAGAGAAGGGTTGGGAACAGAATGACCACCCACTGTCAGAGATGATCTGAGGATCCCCTTTTGTTATGTCTGAACATACCCTCAGTCATTTAGGTCGTGTGTCCATACATGGGTGTAATGTCTTTCCCCTACCCTAGGGCAGACCATTGCCACTGGTGCCCACTTTTATGCACTTAAGGAACCTTGTTGCTGTCCCTGGTTCAGAGAAAGAGTTACCACTTTGAGGAGTTTCCACTCTCAGAGGAAACAAGCAAGGAAGGTGGAAAGTCAGCCTCCACGAACCGGTGCTAGCAATCATCAGTGCAACATGGCCAGCAGCAGCAAAAAGGACCTGCTTCATCACCCACACACCCAGCCTGTTTATTGTGGACTTTCAATACCTTTTCATGGAACCAGAAGTGGAATTGGTAGCCAAAAAGAGACTTCCCTTGGCCATATTCTTACTAAGAGAGACATTTAGTCTGGGGAAGAGATTAGGGGTGTGCATGAATGCAATTTTCAACGTTTGATTCATAACAAATTGAACTTTCAAAAATCCAAATTCATGCAAATAACGAAAAATGAATGTCCAGATGTTTGAATCAATACAAATATATTTGCATGTAGTCGTATGAGTAATTCAGACATTTGTATCTCTGAGGATATATACACATCTTGTATGTACCCATATGCATGCCATATGAATCCTGTTTTCGTCTCATACGGCTGCAAACGGGTATGTATGAGATGCATTATGTACTGTACAGATACAAATGTGCAAATGATTCGTACAAATAAGTCTGGATATTCAAATTAGTTTGAATTTAGAAATCTGAATGTCTGGATATTCGATTCGTATACTAATGTCCGAATTCTTCCAAATTCATACAAATAACTAATATTTTTTAATATTCGTGTACATCCCTGGAAGAGACTCAATAGGGAAAGACTCAGAGGGAAGAAAAGATTCTGAAAAAAATGTATGGCGTATAAATGAAGCCAGAAATATATTTTGGAAGACTATGGACTTATTAAGAATCTGTTCTCTTCTCCTGAAATATGTTCATCTCTTTAACATCAGGCATCTCTAAAGAAATAGCTCAGATACTAAGGTTTTCTTCTAAGAAAAGCTCAGAAACTGATATCTCTTTGTTAAAACTGCTTTTGTTAATGTTCAGGTGTTTGAAACCAAATATGTTAAAATACATTGATTCTACTGATCTGCATGACAGAAAAAATACCTGTATTTTCCGGCGTATAAGACGACTGGGCGTATAAGACGACCCCACTTTTGAGAAGATTTTCCTGGGTTATATGCCAGAAAATACAATAGTAGAATTTAAAAGGGAGGAAAAATCCTTGCAAGCTTTTGCTAATTATTTTTGGAGGTGAAAGAGGAAACTTTTAAATTGGAATGACACATTTCAAATTTGTGGAGCTTCTAGACAAATAGCTTCCATTATTTTTTCCCCATTCTAATATTTCCATGTAAGATTGGCTACAGATGATATCATGTAATGCATCATCCTCTGTCTTGACAAAGTTTTCGTTAGAGTCCCGGTCAACATGCGTGTAACATTGATGCTGCCACTTCATTGTGATTTTGAAATATTGAGGTCCTTGGGCTTAGATTCCCATGTTGCCCTGTGAATCCTGCTTTTCTTAATTCTTAGGAATTCTATCTGGCCCATTTTTTATCCTGTCTTCCATGTGACCCCCTGCAACATCTTCCATTTTCATGAACTGATATGTGTATAATCTACTTCTTTATCATAGAATCGTCTTTTTATTCAGATAATCTTCCCTTATCTAATAATTTAGATCACTTCTGTTGTTACTTTTCTATTTGCCATCTTCTGAGCTGCTTACCTGTTTCTATTCAGAGGAAACCATTAGGAGCAGAATGTATTTCCAGAGCAGCAGGTTCAACATCCTCCATTTCCCCACAACGTAATCCAGCCTTCTATATCTTTTCTGTAGGTCATAACAGATATCTTGTCTACCACTTCTGACAAAAGAATTTTCAAACCATTCCAGTAGTATTTTGTACCCCTGATACAGCTGTCAGCTTATAAGTGGTGCTTAAAAACTTCTATTGTAGAAGAAAGGAAAATGCCTATTATTGAAACACAGTTAATTTGGATCCAAGGCCTTAAGTCTCCAGAAGTTGAGTTTTTCACTACACTGAACACACGGCATTGTGGAGTAGCTTGACAATTTTCCTGTAGCTGGCACTTAATAAGTTATCTCTCTGCACAGGGTGAAGAGGGTCTATGTGATGACCTTCTTCATGGAACCTGCTATTTATGTAAGCCTTCTTTCCAAAGCTTTCAAAGGCAAAGATGTGAAGGAGCCTTAGATATGATGATTTTTCAAGCTGTCTAGCCCATGGAAAATTTCCTGCCTCCAGCAGGGCATTTTATTTTATTTCCAGCTTAAGTGCAAGAAGAAAATGATATGTGCATCCTATGCAACATCCCAGCTTTTAGCTCCTTGGGAATTTTTTCACAAGTCAGCTGCCATCAAAAATTTATCTAAAGATTCTGGGTACATGTAGCGATCATTAGAAAAACTTTCCTTCTTTTTAAACCAACCATAATGATCAAAGAAGTCTCAGAATGCAAAGGACAAAGTAGGATGATATGCAGTATTTGCAGTATTAAAATTAAATGTTTCTATTAGAAATTTGCAAGTGTTTGACATTTTCATGCCAGTAGTGCTAAGATTTGTTATTGTTTGTGACTGCATTTTTCTTTGGTTAAAAAAAAAGGATCAGTACACATGTTCGGCAGTTCCTTTTTTCCACTGAGCTTAATAAAGCTGTGTAATTCAAAAAATCTGCATTACTTTGCCCTTCCTAATAGTCCCTATAGCTTTTTTTTTCTTTTAGTGCTTTATTTTACACTTTTTGTGTTCTGATTCCATTTGACAGATGAAGACGTGGGAGTCCAAAGCCAAGTGCAAACACCATAGTGGGAAATTTAAGGGGGTGTCTTTCCTCCTCCTCTTTGTCTTCTTTTTAAAAAATCACTTAAATCACAGCCTAGTTCATGATTAAATAATGTGAGTCTCTAAAGTAGAGTGGAGAAAGATACTTTTTTGGTATAAATTAGCATTTTGGTAAATTAAGGTTTTACATTCACATTACCAGTGCACTGAAGTAAGAACCGTTTTAAGATGCATAGCTCTCCAGCTTGTCCTGAGAAGACTGGGGGTAAGGAATCCCGTTAGCTGCCTCCTCAAGTGCAAGCTGGTTCAAGTGAATGGCAGCTTTTGAGGTGAGGTAGCAATTGGGAAAGCTGCCACTCCTAGCAACAAGAGGGACTTTCACCCACAACAATCCTACATCTGTGCTGCAAGGAGCATCACATTTCCAATCCACTTCCTTGCCCCCTGCCTGCCTGAGCCATCACTCACTAGAATCTGCTCGCTCTCAAAGAGGCAACTGAATTCATGATACAAGGGATTGTTGTTGTTCCAACTGTATTGGAAGATATAAATGATTAAAAAAAAATGGGACCAGTAGTGGGCCTGGACTATACAGGCAACCTCCCTTAACACTTCATAAAATGTAAGAGATATTCTGAGATCATTGCTGATTCACTTTAGAAAGTACCTGAGCACCAGTGGTAGTTCCCAGGCCAAGACAGGTGAGCAGGCGGATGGTATAAGGCACAGAACAAAGCATCACAGGAAGTGATTGTTCTCCCTCCTCCAGCAAGCCTATCCTTTTATATTGAAATGGAATAGATTATGGGGCGTCCATAGTCAATTCCCCCTCAGCAGGAAAACCTTTTTCAAAACACCAACATTAAAAGATTTGGAGTGCCCTTGTTATCCAATTCTATTCAGAAGCAAGGTTCGTTGAGTTCAGTGGGTTACACTTCCAGATAAGTATATACAGCATTGCAACGCACACAGAAAGAAAGAAGAATCCAGACACCAACATCAGGATAAACAAAGGGGAACATTTCTCCACTCCTATGTCAGCCCTAACATGTGGCTTACCAAATCTATCAGAGCGGGGCAAAACCACCAGACTCCAAATGGAAGCTTCCTTTGATCTTGTCAAGCGACATTTATGTCTGCAGTGGCTGAATTTTCCCAATTCAGGGAAAATAATTTGAGGCTTTCTATCATACCCTAGCTTGTTACGTTCCTGGCCTAGCACAAAGGTGTCTAACTTGTGGTCCTGGTGTAACTGTACTCTAGCTGGTATTCCAGACTAAGGAATAGCTTTTGCCTGAGATCCATCAGGTACATGGAATATATATACGTTTACCCTTTCATTTAGCTAGCATTGGCATTGTTTTTTGCATGACATTCATTTAGCAACCTAAGATCTTTAGGTAAAGGACAGGATAAAAATACAAATAAACCATAAATATCCTTGATCCTAGGTTTTGCTGGATGAGGCTAATGGGAGTTGAAGTCCTATATTTCAATTGTTACCAGATATTTCTGTCTAGTTAAGTATCTACTTTCTGCTTTAGTTTGCCATGGAAACTTCAAGAATTTTCATTCAGTAGTAGATTTCCATAAGTGTGGTGGTGGTGGTGGTGGTGGTGGTAGCAGCAGCAGCAGCAGTAGTACAAGGACTTAAAGATTGAACTTCAGAGACTCTGGCACAAGCCAGAAGTGGTGGTCCCCAGTGGTGACTGGCACACTGGGTGCCATTTGAAAAGTCCTTGGATGGCACTTAAAACAGCTTAAAGTTGGCAAGGTTACCATCTGTCAATTGCAAAATGCCACCCTGCCAAGTTCTGCTCACATTATCCGCCAGTACATAATATCATCTTAGGATCTTGGGAAGTTCCTGATGTGTTATGAAATATCAAAACCAACATCTTTAGGATATAACAATAACAGCAACAAATAATTTCGGTTCTGTGTGAGCGCACAAAACTTTTTTTTGCTAATCCACTTAATTCAGATTAACATAATTCCATAAAACTGGATTGTTAACAAAACAGCAAAAGCCACAATAGCTCCTTTTGTAACCCAATGGTTTGCTCCAGCAAACCACTGAGCTAAGGAAAAGCAAGTAATTGCTCCAAACTGAGAAACAAGAGCTCAAAAGAAAGAGTAGCTCGTTGGGCCTCAGGGTTTCTCTCCATATGGAGGTTTCCTCCTTGGCTTCAACCAGCAGTCTGTTGCATGAACATTTTGGCAGAAGATTTCTCTGGAGATTCACTGCTCCACTATAGGCTGTGGGGTGGGAGCATTTTGGATACCTTGATGCTGTTTCAGGTACCAAACAAATCCTATTGGTGGAAGGGGAGATCAGGAAATTAGAATATGAAGAAAAGTCAAAGACGAAGAATGGAGAAGCACAGAAAAAATGAATGTGTGTGTGTATTGGTTGTAAAAAGGAACTGGGTGTGACAGGCAAAGAAAAGAAAGAGGCCTTATGGGTTGTAGGAGAGGGGAAGAGGGAAGCTGTTTTCTACCTGGTTGGTGGCTTCCTAGGGAGCTTTAAGACATGCTTACCTTGGATGTAGAGGAAAAGGAAGGTCAGAACTAAAAGGCTTTTTATTGCCAGGTTAGGCACTGTGTATGCAAAACTGTGTGTAAGTCCTGAATTCACGTTGTACGTGGGATATTCCATTTATCTAACTATGCAAGAACAAAACCATGCTGCACAAATGCGTAAAATAAAAAACTTTAGATATGGAAATTATCTATATTGAAATTCAAACAGCTTCCAAAAATTCCCTGAAAATTCATTTATTTACTTAAAACAATTGTATACCATTTCTCATTAAGGAAATCTCAAAGTAGTTAACAGAAGAGATTTTAAAAAAAGGGTAAACATGCATGCACACAGATCAAAAACAAAAAAATTCTAAAATGTATTATTATTATTGTAACATAATAAAACACTAAGCAACCTGTGGAATGACTGAGAAAAGAGGTGCAATTTCACCTGGTGCCTGAAAGTATAAAAAGAAGAGACTGAACATAAAAACATAAGAGAAGCCCTGCTGGATCAGGCCACAGCCCATCTAGTCCAGCATCCTCTTGCACACAGTCGCCCACCAAATGCTCATGGGCATCTCAAGCAGAGACAAGGGCTGCTTCCGCACAGAGGCTAATTAATCTGGGTCTACTGCACCCGGATTTAGTAAAACCGGTTCCCAGGGGAGCCAGTTTTACCAAATCCGGATCCCCGGTAGATCGTAGATCCGCATCTAAGAGATGCAGATCTACCCCTCGCCCCGTGCCTCCGCACACGCAGCGTGGATCCGGATTGGAGGCGGGTGCTGTGGGGAGGCACAGCACCTGCCTCCCATCCGTGACCCACAGCCCTCCCCCGGGCCGCCATGCTTGGCTCCCCGGAGCCAAGCATGGTGAGCCGGGGGACCTCGCTGCCGCGGCTCACTCTCACCCCAGAAGCGGTGAATCGCCGCTTCTGGAGCCAGGGCGAGCTTCCCTAAAGCCCGCCCTAGCCCACCCTGGGGGGAGCACGGCGAATCCCCTCCTTACCTTGTCAGCGTCGGCCAGTTTCTGAGGGTCGGCGCCCAGAATGCAGCGCGCCTGCATCCTGCGCGCCTCCTGAGTGGCTGGAGCTGCTACTGGCAGCCCTTGCCCTCAGGAGGCATTCTGCACAGGCGCGTTGCACTTACTAGATGGAGTGAGGGCGAGCCGTGGCCGCGAGGTCCCCCGGCTCGCCATGCTTGGCTCCAGGGAGCCAATCATGGTGGGCCAGGGGGCAAAGTGGATGCGTTTTCACGGCGCAAGACCACCTGAAATGTAGTGTGTTATTAACACCCATTAGGCACACTTTAGTCACGGATAGGTACGGACGCACCTACTGGAAGTGTGTCTAATAGACCCCGCAAATACGGACGCGCTGCCGAAAACCGGTTTGAAAACGGCGTTGCTGTGCGGACACACCTCACCGGAAGTGTGTCATACAGCATCGCGTGTGTGGTCGCGTGCTTCCAAAAGTGTGCCTAATGGGTGTTAAAGGGCCTGTGCGGAAGCACCCAAGGACAAACCTTTGCCTGCTCTCGAATCCCAGCAAATGGCCTTAGTAGCATCCTCCTTTTCCCCCTCCTAGCCTGAAATATGTACCTAGGCATTCATTCTAGTAGCCTTAAAGCCATCTAGACTGGTAGCTGTTACCACCAATTCCGGCAGTAAATTCCATAAACCGATGACCCTCTGGGTGAAGAAATACTTCCCCTTGTCGGATCCGACTCTCCTACCCATCAGCTTCATAGAGTGCCCCCTGGTTCTGGTGTTGTGTGATAGAGAAAAGAAATTTTCTCTATCCACCTTTTCTATACCATGCATAATTTTATATACTTCAATCAGGTCCCCTCTTAAACGTCATCTCTCCAAACTGAAGAGGCCTAGACATTGCAACTCCACTAGGAGACAGTTCTATAGAAGTGATTGAGAAGGAAACAAATTTTCACACCATTTCCTCTTTAATTTCATACTTGTTTCAAGTCATCCGTGGATCTATATAATCTCAAATGATCTCTTAATGACTACAGTATAGCTAAAATAACATTATTCCATGGACGACAATTCAAACTGAGGAGCGTACAGGTTAAGGAGCCAGACTTCTATCTGGGGATACCAGGTTTGATTTCCCCCTTCTCCATGAAGCCAGCTGGGTGGCCTTGGGCTCGTCACACCTCTCTTCTGATCTTTCACAACCCCACCCACCTCACAGGGTGTTCTGTTGTGGGGAGAAGAATAGAAACTTTGTCAGCTGCTTTGTACCCTTGAATGGGTTAGAAAAGCAGGGTAGAAAAGCCAACTCTTCTTCTTCTTCTCTGAATAGAAGTTTGGACAGGAGAGAAGAAGAATGGGCTTCATCAAACCTTGCTCCACATACTTAGCACTATTGATCTTGACTGGCTATGCTACTCCACTTGTTGTTCACAGAAGTTATCTCCCAATCCTGAGATTCCAAGTGTTTGGAATTTTTAAAGCATTGTTAGCTGCCCTGAAACCTTTGGGTATAGGGCAAGATAGAAATACAAGTAATAAATAAAAGATAGAAATACAAGTAATAGATAGAAATACCAATAATAAATAAAATAAATAAATAAGCCCTGTCTGAACAGCCATTTGAACCTGAGATTATCTGCTGCTCATATTCTTTCCTTTTGAATAATGGACAAAATGTCTAAAAGGGATACAAAAGTGTTCAGGTGGCTTTTGTGTTTGCAATTTGGTTGCCATTTATTCTTATGTATTTAAGAATTTATATCCTGCCGTTCACCAAAAGAATTAAGATCAAATATAATAAGCACTCTTAAAATGTATTTAAAATAAAAAAGTATTCAAAATATAACCCATGTTAGTACACTAGTGCTGTTCCACTGAGATCAGTACTTAGCTAGGGAGAGAGATTATAATCCAATCATTTGTTTAGCTTTTCTGCGGTCCTATTTAAATCTGCTAATAACTGAGGCTGTGTACAAAGTGTGTGATCTCATTTTCACCTTGTCAAATGCTGGTGTAAAAATCTGTGCAGCTTTGGGTGTGAGACCGCCCTGCACATAGGGCTGAGGCCTTGTTCTCAAGACACATTATTTTTAAGCAGACAGCACAGGGCTAGTTGTGATTGCTGCATCTGGCTGGTCATGGTACTGTAGGATGGGGGCATGAAGCCTATAAGAAGAATGTGGGGAGTGTCCCACCATGCTCAGAAGCTCAGAACTTGAATTCATTTCCCTTTCCCTTCCACATGAATGGATAATCCAGTATGTTCAACAAGCTCAGTTTTCATAGGGTTTAATTAGAAGTGTAGCCTTACAGTGTCTCACCTGCCTCCAGGTTAGGGAGGCAGGCACAATACCTCTGAAGGCTGCGTGCAAGGAGTCAAGGGAAGGTGGTTTTGCCTTTGCCTTCTGCTTGAGAATGCCCAGAAGCAATTGATGAGCCACTGTGTGAGATACAGTGCTGGGTAGATGTTCTTACGTTCTTACCTACCAATATTATGACCCCTTAGTACCATTTCATTTTGGTTGACATGTCCTTTGCTTCACCAGCCACTACAGTTACTTGCATAAACAATAAGGAAGATTGTTTCTCCTACTGAAATGCATACAAGCCTTAGAATGTGTGCAGTACCTAAAGTACCTTGCAGGAAACAGCAAGTCTTAAAAGGTTCATGTTCATTGACAGGTTCTGAAGCATACACAAGGCTACCTTGCCCACAAGACATTCCTCTTTCACTTCAATAGAGGGAGTAGGTTTGCAGGTACACTTCAGGATGGAAGGAAGCACATTTCGTCCTCTTCTTGACAATAAGGATTGGCTTGTGTATTCGAGACTCCAGTATGTACATCATAGCCTGAGGGTCAGGCACTATCTTTTGCTCAAGATTTCAGAGAGAAGATAATTTAAATGTTCTTGGAGCCCAGATGCTTTTGAGTAAGCCGCATGGAAATCGTTAGGACTGAGAAGTGTGCTAAGAATCCGGTTTCAGCCACTTTGCACTACTCTTGACTTCTTTCACTCCAGATATTTTCATATAGGCCCAGTATATTCCAGCAGTGTGGCTAGTGCAGCGTGGCAGGCATTTGGCATTTTGGGCAGGAGTTCCAGTTAAATCCAAGATCCCAACTCAGCATGGCATTCTTTGGCCATAGGTTTTCCATACCCGCAGTCAGTGCAGCGTTCCCATTCCGATGCTCTTCCTTTTCTGCTCATTGTCTCCATCCTCCACAGACCCCCAAGCACATGGCTCTGGACTGCTCATCACGTTCTTCTTGTTTAAAACCCCATTGTTCATTTGTTTGTTTGTTCTTCTCTCTCTCTCTCTTTCTTTGATTTCTTTTTGTCTCCTCTGTTTTGTATACCCAGGCAGCCCATTGAGTAACTTCTTTGACGTAATTAAACAACTTTTTTCAGACGAGAAGAACGGGCAGGTGAGCCATTCCCCCGGCACGCCAACCAAGCATAGCGCAAAAAGCCAGCGGAGCGATTCCGATGCTAATGACTATGGGTCTAGAGGAGACACTAAGTTCCCTGCTGGCAAGGAGAAGTCAAAGATGGTCTCAACACTCGGCCTACAAGACCAACCTTAAATGATTTTTTTTAAAAAAAGAACAGATTAAATAAGTAAAAAAACACAAAAAACACAAAAATCCCAAAACGAATGAGTGTTCTTTAGGAAGCTAGCCTCTAAAATAGATGGATGTATATATATATTGCTACAACATTACAAAACTGTCCATAGACAACTTTTGTATGAAGGAATGACTGTGTACATATATACATACATATATATATATATATATTACACACACAAACACACACACAAATATATATATATTTATATAATATCTATCTCTGAAACAAAACACAAAAGCAATGCGAAAAGTTAGAAAAGGTAGCACAGATGACAACCTCAATTCAGCAAATTTTGGTTCCTCCCCTTTCCCTAGCAGTTCCCCGCCCTTTTGCTCCTACCCCCTCTCCTCTCCACTCTGACTTACTCCTCATCCTCATTTTGTTCTTGTTCTGTTTTCTCTGTGTTTCTGACACCACCGCTTGTTTCCACTCTGCTACCAGGAATTATCCCGAAAAGTTAACATGTCAACCAACCGCTTCACCTTCTGTGCCCTGCGAACACTTACTCACAGAAGGCCACTGATGTAAGACTTATCCACGGACTGGTTCTGTTGGGGACTCCCAGCCTCCCCTCTCCCACTGCAGGAAATGGGTCTCCTCCTCCTCCTCCTTTTCACTCACCCTCCTCAACACACTTTTGTTTTCTTTTGGTGGTCTGCGCTGGAGAACTGCTCAGTTATGAAACAGCACAGTTGGAGTTGGCTTTTGGCAACATGTGTCCCCGCTGGCGAGTCCAGACCTGGGAACATGGCGGAGGGCAAGATATACCCATTCAGGCTGGGTTTTTTTTTTCCCACTCAGAACGGAGTTTCACCTGAGGAAATTTGTCCTCAGAGTTATTTTTTCCCTGATCCTTTTCTTTCCCTCACTCCTCACCCTTTCCTCTTTTTTCAAACTGTGTTTCTGTTTTTATAACCTCAGATCCTTTTTTCCCTCGTCCTCTCAACCTGCTGGAGGGGCAGAACACGAACTTAGGAAAAGCTATAAAATGAAATTCAAATAAACGCGGACACTGAAATGTAGGGAAAAGGCAACTTTTGGCAGTGAGGAAGAAGGACAAGAATCAATCCACCTGTCCGAGGACAATATCTTCTGCTGCCAAGCATGCTTGCCTTGCAACTGGTACAACCATCACTGCTGTGGCTGTTCCTTCTTCTGCCCCCCTCCCTCCCTCCTTCCCTCAGTTCCTTGCTTCCTTCTGCACTGGGACTTCCTTCTACCGACCGAATTCTCTGCTGCATTTTGTGCATTTGGATGCAATTATATTGTGTTGTTAGTGCTGCGTTGGTATATCAGTATTATTTATTTGCTGTTTATTTATTGTTCTATTTATTTATAATATTTATTTGAGTTGTGAGTGGCTTTTTTAAATTGCAAAAGAAGAACATGAAACGAGGGGAGTTTTGCTTTTTTTGTTTCTGTTTTGTTTCTCTTTTTCTTTTTTCTGTGTGTGTGTTTGTGTGCGCGTGCGTGCGTGCGTGTGTGCGCACAACCACTGGTTCTTAGTTCATCTGAGCAAGATATGGAGGAGATAGCACTATGGGCAAAATAAACACAAAGCTACTGTAAACTTTTGAAAGTATTGCAAGATATTTTTATAAACTGATTTTTTTTTCACAAGTGGGTGGGTGGGCTGGAACTTCCTTATGTGTGTTTTATGTTATGATTAGTTTGGTTATTATTTATAATGCATATATATAAATATATATTTAAAATTTAAGCTGTTAGATCTATCTTCTGCTTTCATTACTGTGTAGAGGTGACATTGATTCCTATTTATTTCGGGGGTGGGGGAAAAGAATGATGGCTAGACCACTTGTTCCTTTCACCAAAATTTCAATTTTTGTTCAGTGTCTTCTTCTTTTTTGTCTTTCTCTCTCCAAGTATAGCCAAGTGAATCTGGCCCACGTTCAAAGGTTTTAAAAACCATGATCATATCTGTCAATGACAAAAAGAGCAGGAGAAATTCTCCTTTACCAGTATGTTTTAAATGTAGATTTAGTATTAGTGTTCTATTCTCTTATGACCTTCAATTGCTGTTTGTTGGGTTTCTATGAATGTATGTTGTACTGCAAGGTTTTTTAAAGATGATACTAGATTGCTCCCTCTCTGTTTTTATTACCTTTCCTGTTATTTTCATATTATTTTTGTCTTTGTTTTTTATGTTCCTCCCCCACTTCTAGAACCTGTTTTTCCTGTACATAGGTTTGAAGGGAGCAAAATACCTTTTTTTTAAAAAAAAAATTAATGATGATAATGATAATAATGAAGACACAAAAGTGGGAGGGTGCTACTGTTTTGTTTTGATTTGTTTTTCCTGTTCTGAAACCTTTCTCTTGTATTGCTGTGTGCATGTTGGACACTGGGAGGGTGATTGCCAGAGATGGAGGGAGGCGAGGAAGTCAGAGTTTTGGAGGCAGTTTTAATTGCATGATACTGCTGTAAATTAGTCTATTTTGCTTTTTGTTGTATTTTTCTGCCTCCACTTTCTCCTTCCCTCTACCCAGAGCTTCTCTTCCACCACCCTCACGCTTTCACCTCTTTTCTCTTCCCTTGTGTATAAATTTCAATGCTTCTGTTACATTGTACCTCTACAAAAGGCTGGGATTTCAATACAGAATAATGCTAATAATAATAATAATAATAATGCTAAGAATACAGCAAAACCCATATGGTACAAGCAGGAAGGAGATTACTCACACAAGACATATGAATAAACGAAAGCAATACCTCTTGTTATCCTTCCTGTTCTGTACTTCAAAGACACCAACACACACGCACACACACTTGACATGTGGACACAAAATGACATTATTTAACAGTTAAAATGGACAAAGAAGAACCTTCTGATGTATCCCTTGTTAAATAACTGTGAGCAACTTTAGTTCAAACAATAAATTCATTCAGTACAGATATTGGTTGTCATTGTGTCTTGTTTATGTTTGAACCGGGCTGGCAGAACTCTTCCATGAACCTCAAGCTCAGGTAAGTACAAACATCCAGCCACAAAAATTTCTGTGGTTTTTGGGCAGGGTCACTTTTTAGCTGCATTCATGTATAAACGAATTAGGTTCTCTGAACACACTGAAGTTTATTACACACACAATACCCCCCCCAAAAAAAAGTAATTAAGAAGTCTGCAAATGTTTATTAGTTCTCAACCTTCCTAATGCCACGACCCTTAATGTTGTGGAGACCCCCAACCATGGGAGCAGGGCAGTTGGGAGGGGGGAGGGAGGGGTGGTGGGAGACTTGTTAGCCATCTGAAAGGGTAGTTCGACCCCCAAAGGGGTCCCGACCCTCAGGCTGAGAACTGCTGCAGTAGACCAAACTGGCTCACTGAAGGTGTGACCAAACTGAAGGTGTGACCACGACATTGCTCTAGAATGAGCCTGATCGTATAAGGGAGCAAGAGAGTTGCCTGGGGCACAGAGATTAATGTGCACAGCAGTTCACCTAGGACAAGTCTTTCTTCAAGCATTATCTAACTCAAAAAATCCACCTTTCAGTTACGTAATGCAGAAGGGAAATGACTAACCACTTTGCTGATATGCCCTCTTCTTGGTCTTAACTGGATTAAATCTTTGGTGTGCATGGGCTGGTGCCTGCAGACTGACCCTTCTGCTGTCCGCCCAGGAACTGTTCTTCTCTAGGTACATTTGAAGTGGATGCTATGAGGCCACTTCCAATCTGCCCCTTACCTTTCCAGAAATGCCATGCCTCTGTTCAGATCGAATTAAACATGTTTGGTAACCCATTCTTGTTTTTTGTTTTTGTTTTTTTAAGTCATGTACTTTTAATTATTGTTTTAATCAGCAGATATTCTTCCTGATCTGCTAGCATATGCATCTCATCTTGGAAATTGTCAGAGACATCGTGGAAATTGACAGCTTTCATTCAGAAGATTGTTAACAGCTTTCTTTATTGCTTCCTCAGTATTCACAAATTTTCAGTCAGTCAAATATATGGTTCCCATATGGCAGTGTTTCCCAAAGTGTGGTACGCGTACCCCCAGGGGTAGGGGAAGAGTTTGGTGGGGGTACGCGTTGCACCGGAGTTTGGTGGGGATCACGTGGGAATATCCACTGCACCGTGCTTAGCTGCGCCCACGGAACAAGGAAAGAAATAGGTGCGTATCATAGTTTTTACACAGGAACTGGGGCCATCGTACATCGTATCGCAACTCATTATGGCGGGAACTTCTGCGCATCCTTCGCGCAGCTCAGGTTCGGCCATTTTTAAACTGCGGGAACATTAACAGTTGACGTTGAGCCGTGGAGCTGTTTAAACGCTGGAGTGTATGTACCAAAAATATATATATATATAAATATATTTTGATTTTTATTAAAGCATATGTTTTTTATGAGGGGTACTCAGTGTTACGAAAATTATAGAAGGGGTACACATATGTCAAAAGTTTGGGAAACACTGCCATATGGAAAAGAGGAGTGATACAATTTTGATGGTTGGATAGAAGCTAATAGGGATCTGCACGGATATTCAAAATATTTATTATTCAGAGAAATTCAGAAGAATTCAACCACTCACATTCATTATTTTAGTATTTGTATGAATACAAATATTTTGAGTTATTTTTACAAATAATTCAGACATTTGTATGTGCACGTATCCGTATGCATCTTGATGAAAACGGGATACATTTGGGATAAAAACGGGATGCATACGGATGTGTGAGATTCCTATCTTTAGATACATATTGAACATTCAAACGAATAGATACGTATTGGTTCAAGTGTCCAGACATTCATTTTTCTTTATTCGTACGAATTCGGAATATTCTATTTGAATTAAATGTCAAGAATTGCATTTATACACGCCCCTAGAAGCTAAACAAGCATAAGCAACGGGAAATCGCTGAGGTTGCGAAGATGATGTTACAAGGTGAGTTGTCTGCCAGTAGGCATTCTGACATTAGCCTTGTTTCCCTAAGAATTAGAAGGATAGGCAGTAAGTAAGGAAACTAAGACCTGCTCTACTCCATGGTGCCTTCAGGAGCAAGTGAGACACTGAAATGGGATTGCTTCCTCCAGTCAAGTAGCAGAAACTCAACCTCATCATGAAAGAGGTTTTATTTTAAAGCAGCATCTCAATGCCTTCTTGCTAATGATTTCTTGCTATTTAACTCTCTTATTACTTTCAGTTTCTCTCTGTTGGATTCCTATATGCATTTGCTAGTGGCAAATTTCACATTTCTCTTCCTTTAAAAAAGTTTCCTGTGCCTTTTGAAGGTACTTTGCTTCAAATCAGATATGAAGACTACAGACCATATTTCTAAATGTCAAACTCTTTGCTTCTATATGTGGAAAGAAGGTTCTCTATCAAGAGAGTGAAGAGACTGGAGATCTGGAGCAGTTTTAATTAATTACATGGTATTACTTTCAATTAGCCTCCCTTGGGTTTACACAAACACACACCTTTCCAAAGGTAGAAAACTCTTTGCTTTCTACATAGGTGCATTATGTTTATATCTGAGAAAATTGCTGTTCTTTTCTCTGAAATGTTTGTCTGCTGGCTCTCTTATTCTGCCACCTTTTCTGTTTTTCTCTCCTCTTTTTGTTTTATGGCACAAGTGAAAAAAATACGTTTATACATTAATGCAGGGAGATGAGGGAGACAAATAATGTGAAAATAGATAATTTTCTTGATGGACTGTGCTAGTGATCACTTGATAATGTTCAGACAATGATACATCACAGTTTGTGCCTAGATATCATGATCTCTCTGATCATTTCCAAGTGGGTAACTACTCTCCCTCTGTTAAACTGCAAAGGAAACAAGTGAGTTAGAATTTTATGACAACTTAAAGAGATCTTTCATATTAAGAATTTGCCTGCACGCATCTCCAGTGACAGGTCTGAGTAGACAGTGTTTAGTTGTATGCCTGGACTGCGTTCAGTTTGAACTAAACCCCCAGAGCTTAGAGAGATTTTCTAGTGACAAGTAGTATACAGATATTTTAAGTAAATACATAATTTATTATTTCTGCTGTTACCACAGAACTGTGCAATACATATAACCAGTGGCAAGTGCTTGCAAACATGCCAGGAACAAGGCTATCCTGTCTCTTTCAAACCTTGGTCAAAATAGGAGGAAACAGAAGAGAACATAGATGGTGATGACACAATCAGGATTAGGGACATGTAAAAGCATCACTTGCCCCCTATTCAGGGTCTTTGCAGGGAGCTGAACCCTTCAGACCATGAGGATTGAGAATTTATTTTGGAGTGTAGCTGGTCTGTCTTGTTATTGGCAGTGTGGCTGAGAAAGAAGGATCTCCACTGATGGGGAAAACAGCAAATGTATCAAAACACTGTGGTGAACAGCCAATGAAATGCAACAGGAGAAAAACATGGGCATGATCCACACAGACAGTTGTGTGCCAGCAGCCCTCTTGTAATGTTGTAATTACATGGCAGATTAATCCACCTCCCATGGAATGGCCTGCCTGCATGGGACCTGATACTGGACTGATCCTCAGCAGGAGAAAGGTGCCATGAGGAGACACAGCTTCAAAATGGTAGGCCCAGTCTACCCGGTATATGGAGTCTTGTGCCATTGCTGGGGCACTTTGGGCTAATGAATGATGTATCATGCTGGTTTGGTGCCAGGCAGAGATCTGGGAAATCCTTGGAAAAGTGGGATCACTGCAACTCTACAATGATGTCACACACAGTCCTGAGACGCCCCTGCCCATTTTTGGCTGCACGGCCAGCTGGAAACAGAAAGTGGCAACAGAGCAACGAGCAGATGCATTTGCTGTTAAATTTAACTTATGCTGAACTGCGCCTTGCCTTGCCTTTGTTGTTAAAGTGGGCTACTCTTGCAAGATGAAACACCTAGCAGTTCTAGCCCCCTTTGGAGGATTCACTAACAGTTCGGGATGTGCATGAATATTCATCACATTAATTCATATGAGTTCAAAGCAATTCAAACGTTCGCATTCAAATCGAACTTTGGCTACATTCGAAGATTGACAGTCAAATGTGTAGCAAATGTTTTTGTGCATTCGTTTGAAGCATAGTTGCATTTGCAAATGTGAGGACCTGCTGCTGCCCCAGCTGCATTTGAGTGACAAGTCTGCATCAGCAGGGCCACTAGCATGCAGCTGCCCAGGCGCTTCTGCAGAAAATGTGGATCCGCCTGGGTGCCATAAAAACGCCCAACTGCCCGAGAACATTCAAATCATGCAACCGGGCAGCAGAACTACCAGATAAGATCCTAATGTACAAATTCAGCATTTGAATCTGTACATTTCAACCTTATCTGGAAGCACTGCCACCTGATAGCATGATGTGACTCCTAGAGGCTGGCCCCCTTTCACCAGCAGCACCCAGCTGGATCCACATTTGCTGCAAAGGCTTCACTGCCTCCACTGTGAATGGTTTGAATCCACACCAAACATTCGCTGAACATTCACAGCGGATACAAACCGAATGTGAATCTCGCCACATTTGAAGTGGTTACATTCACACAAATGGAAATCTCCTTCGCATTCCCTTTGTTACAAAGCAAACATGAAAAAAGGTGCACATCCATACTACCCGCAAAATTTAGTGCAGAGCATATCAATGTACTGGCTAGAAACTGCCCAATCAAACGGCAGGAAAACTTCAGCCTATTTGGCATACAGAAGAGCTACAAAGGCCCTCTCTGCACTCACCTCTCCATGTTCTTAACCAGTGGGTTTGGATCAACAAGGCCCACTGGGTCGGACTATGGACAGGTATGGTCTGGAACAGCACTATTTGCACAATAGTATTGGTCCAGATTAGGGATGTGCACAGATATTCATAATGATCATTATTCTGACAGATTCGGACATTCATACACGAATCGAATGTTACAATATTTGTATACAAACATTTGTACAAATACAAATGTTGCCGGACACTTGTACGAATAGTTTGAATATTTGTTAGATTGGGGGGTGGGGTGGGGTGGAAAAATGGAATGCCAGTCACATCCACAATGGATCCAGATTGGATTTGACATGGATCGACAATGGATTGAAGTGGATTCAGGTCGATTTGATGTTTTCAGAGCATGGATATGTTACAGATAAGTATTGGATACATATCAGATATGTATTCATACATATCAGATGTATATTTGTTCATATCTGATACATATTTATTTGTATCAGATACATATATTTTATATCAGATACATATCAGATGTGTATTCATTCATATCAGATATGTGTTGAATATCCTTATGAATACATATAAACAGATTCATATTGAATAAAATTTTACCACAAATTCATACAAATATGGATTTTCAAACATTTGATTTGTAACAAATTGAATGTCAAAAATGGAGATGTGCACAAATGCATTTTTTGCGTTCGAATCCAATTCAAATCGAATATTCAAATATTCAATTTGAATCAAAATTTGAAAATCCACATTTTCAAACATCTGATTTGACTCCGGATTATCTGGATCTGTATTTTTGAAAATCTGATTCAAATTGAATGATACGAAAGTCAGGAAAATTTGTATCCGATTTTCACATCCCGTTTTTTCCGTGTTTGTGTTTCATTTCCATCCTGTTTGTATCTCACATTGTAAGCACAAATAGACCCAATATTCAGAGGAGATGAATTCAGTCAAACCATTCAAAAATCCATATTGGATTTTTGAAAATCCGTATTCTAACCAGAATCTGAAAATCCGGATTTTCAAAAATCCAATTCAAATTTGAATGTCGGATTTTCAAATTGAATTTTTGAATATTCAGATTTTTGAATATTTGTGCACATCCCTAGTCAAAAATGCACCCCTAGTCTGGATCAGCCCCCACCTTGAAGCAACAGCAACCACCACAAAGAAATAAGAGAATCTGCCTAACACCTGATTCCAGGAGCAAGCAAGAAAAATCATTTCTCTAATAAATATATATTTAAGCATGAACACTCAATAACCAACCAAGGACCAACCAGTCTAACAATGTAGCCATAAATGCCAGCACAAAATTGGAAAGAAAGAAAAGAACCAGCTATGCCAGTGCCACCAGACAGGTAAGAAGGCAAGAATAACAGAAAAATAGCTTTTATAAAACAACTCCTAGAAAAAAAGGCAGTGTTTCCCAACTGCCCCCACCCCCACCAGATTTCACAAAGCTACCAAGCCCAAGGTTTTGACTCTGACTTATAAGGCCCTAAATGACTTGGGCCCCAAATATCCAAAGGAGCACCTTCTCCCATATAGACCTGCCCATGCCTTAAGATCAAGTGGTGAGGCCCTCCTGGTTGTCCTACCACCTTCAACAGTGAGGCTGGTGGGCACCCGGGAGAGAGCCTTCTCTGTGATGGCCCCCAGACTATGGAATAGCCTCCTCCTTGAGGTGCGTCATAACAAATTCAAATGAATAAGCAAGCAGATAAGTAAGCAACCATTTTCAAGCCAGGAAGAGAGAGAGATTGAGCAAGGGAAGGGAGAGAATGAGAGAGAGGGAACTCCTCTTAGCAAAGGGGAGAAACCAGAAGCAGAAAGACCAGGCCAGCCATTAAGTCATGGTTCAGAAGCCAAGTCAAGTCAGCAGCAGCCACCAAAACTCAAACTCAACTGTAAATTTGAAAAAGCCCTCCTTCTTTTATACAGTTACAGCTTAAAATTCAAAACAGCAAATAAGAAGATCTGTTTCCCTGACACCAAGACATAAACACTAATAAACAAGGCACCCAATAGGTTATACAAGCTGTCACTCAAAATCCAGTCCCCAATCAGAAGACAGCACAAGAACCAATAGGAAACTGGAATAAGTACAGTAGATATTGGCTAAAAACTTATAGTCCAAGGCAAGGTGCAATGAAAGTAACAAAGCTTCAGTGAATGCCCAGTTTTTTTGCTTCACACGCAAAGACTGATCTTGAATGATGGGCACATTCGCCTTTTAGGGATATGCACAAATATTTATTTTGTATTTGATTCATATTGAATTGAATGCAAGAAAATCTGTATTTGTTTGAATAGAGCCCCTTCGATTGTAGTGGGATTTGAATTTTATACAAATGTTCAGTCGCATACAAATGTATACAGATCCCATACATATCCCATAGAATCCTATATGAATGTATCAGAACACTTGATTCGAGTTCGAATGTCAGTCTTCCAATGTGCCAACATTCAATTTGAATACAAATGTCCGAATTCAGCCAAATTTATACAAATATTGAATGTTACGCATCTTCATGTGCATCCCTATTGCCTTTGCATGCAAAGACATGAAGAACTCCTATTCACACAAAATGCAAAGGTGACAAATGTATTTGGCACATTCCTAATCAGAACTGTTGATGTAGATAAGATTGCATTCCCTTGTCTCTTTCCTATCATAAATCATTCATCAGAGCATCCAAGGCAGTCCCGGTATTGTGATCGGGTGTGAGGCCAGATTGAAAAGGGTCCAGATATTCTGCTTCATCCAAGAATGCTTCAGTTGCACTGTGACCACCTCTTCAAGCTCTTTGCCCATGAAATGGAAGTTTAGCCTATAGGGTAACAGATGGGTGCCACCTCCAGAGACAAAGAGCTCTTTAATATCGGGAATTCTATCCAACTTGAGAAGAAACATTTTGGAACATGTTATTTAAGAAACCTTTGGGGAACTTGACTATAGTGATACTAAATGTAGGAAAGGAATTACTATATTTTGTATATTGATTTATTCAAGTTGTAGTTTTATAGATGTGTGTTTTATTGTTATTGAGTCATGGTGGGATATTTTTATCAGTATATTGTTAATGTTGTATATACATTAAATCTGGGTAATTATAGTTCTTTCTTTTGTGTTTTGTTTTGATGACATTCTATCCGTTGCCCTGTGCCATTACATCTATTGTGAATCCAACTGGTGACATTCCCATGGTTTCTCATAATAATAATTAAAAGGCCGGTGCAAATGGCACAATGGCACCTCTGAAGAATATCATAATGTAAAAAACAGGACAGGACATAATTTGCCAATTGTTGATATACAACATAAACAAGAATAGAGTTAAGACACTGTGATGCCCGAGCTTAATTATTGCACTTATTGTTTGCTTTAATTGAATATGAGAATGAATTATCAAATGCACTAACAGTAAAAGGAAAGTTAGTGAAACAGGTAAGGAAGGGGCTAGATCAATCTAATTAGCATAGTGAAGAAGGGGGAAGAAAAGAAGCCCAAGCCCAGCCAATCAGGGGAGACAGAACCTCGGCAGAGGCTATTAAAAAGTCCTACCTGGAAGGAGTGTTGGTCGGTTATGAGGTTGAAACTGAGGAAGGAGAAGCAGGGGTCACTACTCCGCCCTCTCAGGGGTATTTGCAATCCCCAAGCAGCCCAGCTCTGAAGTGAGAGAGCTTGCAGGAGGGGAAGAGATGGTTGAAACTGTCTTCCCTCTGTGTGTGTTAGCAGTCATAGCCATTTCCTAGTTGGCTAAGGCTGCCCAGTTGGGACGAGATGAGTTAGTTCAGTAAACGTTACTTTGTTTCTTGGCAACTGGGGAAGAAGAGTGTGTCTTTAGAAGTTCTTGTATTCTTGTAGCCAGTTTGTTCTAGTGGTTAGGGAGCCGGACTCTTATCTGGGAATACTGGGTTCGATTCCGCCTTCCCCCATGAAGCCAGCTTGGTGACCTTGGGCTAGTCACAGCTGTCTTCTGAGCTCTCACAGGGTGTTCTATTGTGGGGAGTACCTTCTTCTTCTTCCTTACCGTACTGTACACAATAAATCTGTTAATTCGGTTCACTAGAAAAAGCCTGTCAAAGCAACCTTCACAGATATCTGTATCCTTCTGAACTGAACCAAATGAAAAAAATGTTATAGTTTCATGAAAGGTTTTTTTTTGGTCTTACTTACATCAGCTTCCTGGAAACTTCCTACTTCTGTACTTGGGTTAACTCATTGTTAATGCACTCATTGTCAATTTCAGAGATTACAAAAAGCAACCCACACCAGACCACAACATTAACTGAGATTAACTCCACAGTGTTTGTATGGCAACATGCAAAACTATCAAAAAGAAAATCACAGAAACATTTTGAACAAAGCTAGCAGGAAGCGGTACATGTTAAGAGAGGAATTATAACAAAGTTTATTTCTTGCACCTTTCTTTTCACAAAAGTCAAGGCAATAGAACTAGTTCCCTCCCCACTGAATACACACATTTGCTTCTGAATCAGTCTAGAGATATCCTTAAGGCCTTCATTCTTCTCACAGTGGTAAGCCAAAGATCTTTTGGCTTGTCCTATGAAACTTCTAAATATCATGATCAGCTTTCACAGTGAAGTTGCTCTTGGCTCCTTGTATTTTTAAAAGGCTGTTGTGCTGCATTTTTCTTTTGTACACTGCATTCATATATGTTAAAGGGCATGTATTCCTATTTTCTTAAAAAATATGACATTCAAATTGCCTCCTCATCCACAGGTTTTGTATGGCAGATAACTGGTCAAACATGATGTGTCATGCTCCGTAGCTCCTCTAGAACTCCTCTCACTGGGTTTTTTTTTGGGGGGGAGGGGAGGATGAACAACAAACTGTGAAGGAACTGAAATACCTAAAGATTTAATTAAATTGGCCTATTTTATCTATAATTCAGCTTTCTTGTGAGCCAGTTTGGTCTAGTGGTTTGGAAGCCGGTCTCTTATCTGGGAATTCCAGGTGTGATTCCGCATTCCTCCACAAAGACAGCTGGGTGACCTTGGGTGAGTCGCAGCTCTCCTCTGAGCTCTCACAGCCCACCAACCTCACAGGGTATTCTGTTGTGGGGAGAAGAACAGAAGGTTTGTCAGCTCCTTTGAGTCCCTTTAAATAGGTGAGAAAAGCGGGGTAAAAAGCCAACTCTCTTCTTCTTCTTCTTCTTCTTCTTCTTCTTCTCCTCCTCCTCCTCCTCCTCCTCCTCCTCCTCCTCCTCCTCTATCCCCTGAATCAAAGGTTCTGGAGAGAAAACTGTATGGTGATGGGAAAAACAAATACAGTATGCTTCATTATGTAAGGATACTTGCATTATCTCGCCACCCCACCAAAGGTTTCACCAGCCATTCTTGGGTTTTGGCATATCCATCTTCATCTATTTTTGACCATCTCTAGGAACATATGAAAAGCAAATATGTGATTGATATCTAAAGAGTAAAAAGAAACAAAATTGAAGGTGAAAAAATCTGAGAAGATATTCAAAGGGCACATCCCTAGTGTTTTTTTCCTTTTTGTTCAACACTTAAGTATATGGAGAAACTTTATACTGATATCTTTGTATATATAGTCATATCAGGACAAGCCACAAATCACTGTTTTTTTTGGGGGGGAGGATGAAGAACAAACTGTGAAAGAACTGAAATATCTAAAGATTTAATGAAATTGGCCAAATTTATCTATCTTTATTGTTAGAAAATAGTGAAAGATGGCACAGAGGGTGACATACGACTGAGTTGCTGCATACAATTCAGCCCAGAGCTCCCGGGTGTATACTGGTTGTATAGGAAAGGGAATTTCAGCAGGTGAGGCTAACATGATGAGCTGCATCTGTCAAATTTCTTTTGTCTACACAACTGCAATCTAACCTGGATTGTATATATAGCATATTTCATTTTATCCGATACAAAGTTTTCATAACTGAAAGGAAGTCGTCTAATATTAACAGTGGGTATAACCTGCAAAGCTAGACAGAAAAGAAGGGAAGAAAATAGGCAAAGGACCAATGAGGAGCATTCAGTAGATGAATACCCAAACTGCATTTTTATTCAGCCTGAGTCCATCTGACCTAGTTGGCTCGTCTTCTGCCAAATGATCCATACACTGGGCTCATTGGGTGAGCGGGCGACCTTTTCGTAAGGGCTAATGAACCGGAAGTGCTTAAAAGCACAGATGTAAAAATTGTATTATATGTTTGAACATGTTTACTTGGGTTTCTTGCAGATGCTCATCCTTGCCACTTCAGGAGATCAGATCCTCACTGCCTGAAAACTAGCATCTATTATTACTAAAAGGAGATTTTGTTTCACCCTGTTTAGAAACACCTCCTAGTGTGGCACTAGTGTTCTCACCCCATTCTCATCTCATCTCCAATCCACCCCTAATGCTCTTTGGAAGTACATTTTATCCCCTTTAATGTGCATTAGAGGTGCCGTGCGAACATTACTCTGTGATTGCACAACCTCCGGGCGTGTCTGCATGGAGTTAAAAAAAAAAAAAGCAGGGTAGAAGCCAGACAGCTTAATGCGAATCTTAATTCACATTAAGCTGTCCACATGGTAATGGAGAACAAAATGGGTTTCAGGTGAACCCGCCTGTCCCCATGAAAACCGTGGTAAATCTCTGCATCGGGATACCACGGTTTTCTCCACCCCTCCCCCCTTGCCTGAGCGTGCAAACACACAAAGACAGACGGGGGGAATCCATCCAGCCCATGGTGAAAGCTCACTGTTTCCCTCCTTTCCCCCGGTCAGTTGCCCTGCATACTCGAGGTTGCAAAAACAGAGGGGGTGTGAGGAAATGGAGGGAGGCAAGGAGCTTTCACCTCGCTAAAATCCTTGCTAAAATCCTATCATTTGCTCTGCATACTTGCTGGCTACAAGTCTGCCTTGTAGCCAGGAAGTATGCAAGGCAAACAACAGGATTTTAGCCAGGTTTTTAGCGTAAGGGGGGACAGTTGCCATTGCAGCATTAGCGGTGGTGACAGCGGAGCCCTGCCCGCTAATGCTGTGATCGTAACCCCCAAGTGTCCCCATGCCCCCTTTATAACCCGCTCTTGCCCTGTAATTTGGGGTGAGTGCTGTTATAAAGGGTTTCTTTTATTTCGAATTAGAGGATTTTGTTCCTCTGTTAGCCCGATTTAGGGCTTTGCGCGTGGGTGCTTGCGAGGCGAAATAGCTTTAGCCTTGCAGTCTCCTTACCATGCAGACGAGCCCCCTGAACCATCTCAGCCACCCTTTAATGGACTTTAATTACTGTGTTTGGAGCCTCAGTTCACAAGTTTCTCAGAACTATTATGGGTTTGCCCCAAATTCACAACCATCTGATTTTTAAAAATAAGATAATCCACCATTAGCAATCATCCATCCAAATGGCTCCCCCCAATATAGATTTTTTTTTTGTAACTGATCTGTATGCTTCCTTGTTCAAGCCAAAGCAATATTCTGTAGTTGCATGTTGTGTCCACAAGAGGCCACTGTCATGTTTTCCTTAGCTGCCTTAGACTACTAGCAACTGTAAACAGAGCAGAAGAAATAGGATACAAATTTGGAGATAAGGTGTTAGGGCTAGATCAGTGCCAGAACCAGAGCTGGAGCAGACAAACTCAGCCATTTGCTCCAGGTAGTAACTTTGTTGGGCCAACAGTAAAATAAAATTAGCATTTCAAAACTTTTCCATTTGGGACAGCGAAACAGCAACAATAGGTCTTCGCCCTCCTCTACTTTTCTCCCCCCCCCCCGCCCCCCAGGGCCAGTTCTAGCAGTCTGGTGTAACCAAAGCAGAGCCAAAGCTACTTAGCTGCAGTGCACAGGCGTTGCCAAGTGCATGACATCTCTTACCACCTGTGGCTTCTGACATTGCTACTCTTTGAGTAAGAACAACACTGTCATCCAACACACATCCTGAGTAGGGGAGTGCACAAATGTTTGTGTGTGTGTTTGCTTTTCATTGAAGCAAAAGTGAAGGAAATTCTCATTCATGTGAATAGACCCACTTTGAATACGGCTAGGATTCAAATCCACTGCGAATACTCTTTGAATCTGCTTCGAATCCCTGTCGCCGGTTGTTCTTCCAAATCCACTTTGAATGCTCTTTGAGTCCACTCTGAATCCACTACAGATGTGAGTGGGCAGCCACTTTTCCACTTTGCGACTATAGCGAAGCATCAGATGAATGCGCAAAAGCATTCACTTTGCATTCAATCTCAATCTGCACATATTTGTACGAATTGCAAAGCTGAGGAATAATCCATGCCCATCCCTAATCCTGAGTGATAGGAATATTGCAAAAGACTGCTAGAGTTAAAAATGTGGAATGCACGCTTCTGGAATCAGAAACAATATCTCTCTAAAGATGTCAGGTACTATCACTGTATACATTTAGACATGCACCTCATATCTAAAGAAACACCTTCTTCCATACCGACCTGCCCCTGGCTGAAGATCTGGACGGAAGGCCCTCCTGGTTGTACCACCATCTACAGTAACTAATGGGGTGGGCACCTGGGAGAGGGCCTTCTCAGTGACAGCCCCTAGGTTATGGAATAGTCTTCCCCTTGAGATGTGTCAGGCACCTTCAGGACTACAATATCCACGAGAGCCATATAGGGGCCACCTTGGGACGTCCACAAGATTCAGCAGCTATTGGAGCATTTGCCACCAGACTCTGATGTGGGAGGAATATGGCAAACCAGACTTTGAAATGAAGTGCAAATCCTTTTCCTCTCCATTAGCTCAGAGCCTGATGTATTGTGCCTCTCACATAACAGAAGCAAGAAGCAAATTATGCATTGTCCCTAGGGTTGCTTCACATATGCCATCCATTGAAGGCAACCAATCCTTGTGACCTTTCTGGGAAGCGCCTTGAACGTCCTGCCCTGAGTGCTGAATTCCTGCAGCATCTAGACTGCAGAAACTGTGTACATACTCAGTGCCGCTGATTGGAGCCCCTGAAATGCTAACAACATAGCCAGCAGCATTTTGCAGCCTCATCCTAGGAAATCTAGAAGAACATTTGCAGGTGGGGGAAAAGTGACACATGAAAGGAGCAGAGCCCAGGGACAGCTGACTCATAAAGGCAAAGTGGTCAGTGTTCACCAACCAGCTCAGAGCTTGAGTCCCCATTAGGGGTGTGCACAAATGCAGTTTTGGGGATTCGATTAGAATTCACTACCCAAAAATTCAGATCTATCCGAATCTTTCAAATTTGAATTAAACCAAATTCGAATCTATTGGTTTGAATTTTCGATTCAAGTTTGCACTTATGAATGTTGACAACATTTGTAGATGCCTCTTTCCCGCATCCCTACATGTCTGTACACGTCCGTATGCATCTCCTAGTTATCCTGTATGCATCCCGTATGGATCCGTACAAATGAGATGTGAATCTGCAGGTATGCATCGTGTATGAACACATACACATGTGAATGCCGGATAATCAGAACAAATAGATCCAAAATTCAAAATTCGTTTAAACCTTTAAATGTGAATTTGTTGACATTTGATTTGCATTTGAATGTCAAAATTCAGCCAGATTCGATCGAATTTGGAATGCCTTTGAATATTTGTGTACACCCCTAGTCCCTATTCCTTTCTTCTTCATGCATCTTTCTATTTGGAGTCGGCTAAATAAGTGCATGTTCTATTCTATTCAGTGGGAACCACTTTCATGTGGGTTTGCACTCTTTAAGTATTTCACCTACCTTTAGATCCACCTATTCTCTTGTATCATTTCATTTTATCTACCTTATCCTCTTTCCTATCTATCCCAAGGAAGACCCAACACAACTGGCAGAACCCACTTATGCAGCCTGTTCTGGAGCAGTGAAGGACATGAAAAAACATAGCTGGTGCTTCCAGAGCACATCTTGGGTGTTTTTCCACTGCAGCCCTTAGATCCGAATCTAAGAAGATCGGCATCTAAGGAATGGGTACATTCCTTAATCCGGATCTAGTAGTTCCGGATTAAGGGAAACACCCAATGTGTTTCCATGGGAGGTGTAGCACCCATTAGCAATGGGTGCTAACACCCCTGCTGTGGAAACAGCTTTGCACCCATGTGGGGAATCCGGATCGACCCCCAAGGGGTCAGTCAGTTACCCAAGGTGTTTCGGGGGGCGGGGGGGGGGAGTCTTTGAAGCCACTTCGCATTGACTTCGAAGTCAATTTGAAGTGGCTTCAAAATGACTTTGAAATGACTTCAAAGTGGCTTCAAAGTGACTTCGGAGCCTAGACTAAGGGGGACCCCAATGGGTGTGTCCCCTCCCCCTAGCCTCCTTTGGACCCCATTTAATCCCTTTAATCTGGATTTTCTGGCAGAAGACCCCATTGTAGACTACAGAAAATCCAGATTAAAGGCCAAAATGTACCCATTAGATCCAGATTTCCCCAGCGGCAGTGGAAACAAATGGGTGCCATGGTGGAAATGGGATCATTCGGCTCACACCCAAATGGGTCCTAAATGGGTGCAAAAATGGGTACTTTTTGACAGTGGAAAAACACCCCTTCTCAGTGTCAACTAGCACAGCAACTCCAAGTGGCACCAAAATAGGCAATTCAGTTTAAGGATAAAGTCACAGTTACCATGACTTGGATTTTCCATGTGATACAGTGCCATTAACAGAGGTGTCAGTAACATTGTCTGATGCAATGAGAGTGGAAGTGACACAAAGTTATTGCAACTTGATCATTTAGACAAGGCATTTGGGCAGATTTGATCAATCATTTGTGCATTTGACCGTTGTTTTGCTTGGCAAACAGAAATAGAATAGAACAGAACAGAATATAGTCTAAAATATGATACATTGCATGACTGATAAAATCTAGCTGGGAGAAGCTGTCGTATTGGTTTCATGAGCCTCTTAATGGCTTCCTCTAGTTTCACTTAAAGGAATTATATTTTGGTCACTCATTAAGGAAACCTAAACTGAATCCAGAAGATGTTAGCATCACTACAGGAGAGTGGGTAATGTTCCCTTCCAGGGCAATGCGCTTCAGAGGGTGACAGGTAACCAATGGCAAAGACCTGGATCCACATCACTTTGACTTCAAACTTGGTTTGGGGAATCTAAAACAGGATTGATCCTCCATGTCTATCAGGAGCCTTCAGCGCCACCTATGATAGGGTTTTTCTGCATAGTTCATTTGGGTTGGGATTTGGGAGTAGTGTTCTGAATGAGTTTTCCTTCTATTTGGTTGATTGTCTCATGAAGGTAACACTGGGCATATATTTGACCTCTGGCTTAGTTTTATTATGCAGGGCTCCATTTATTTCCCTGCACTGTTTAACATCTCTAGAATGGTCTCATGTGATAGCAGTATAGATGATATCCGATGTTCTCCTTGACCCGTTCATCGTTATCATCATCATCTGTAGCTGCTGCTACTTTACAGCTTCAAATTGTTCTTGTTGCTTCAATGTTTTAGAAGCATCTCAAAGAAGGGAAGTTAAGGAATATCCAGATAAATTCATTGAATAAATACTCTTGGGAAAATCCATATTGTGGGGGATTAGAGGTTGAGTATGTGTTCCCATTGTTCCCACATTTGCATGATACCATGAACCAATCTTTGTTATAAGTTATAAAGTTGAGGCTATTTCTCAAAGCCAGTAGGGCTTTGTGTTTCTCAATTACAGGTGTTGTGGTGGATATTGACCTGAGAAAGAAGAAAATTGCTAACCGGTAGGATTTCTTTGATATATATACCAACAGCAGGCGAGTGTGGTTAATTGTAATCTTAGGCTGCTTCCGCACAGGCCTCTTAACACCCATTAAGCACACATTTGGAAACCCGCGTCTGCACACATGTACCTATTTAGCACACTTCCGGTGAGGTGCGTCCGCACAGTAACACCCATTAAGCACACTTCGGGAAACCCGCATCCACACAGCCGGGACCTGTTTAACACACTTCCGGTGAGGCGCATCCGCACATATCCGTCTCTAATGTGTGCTTAATGGGGTTTAACGGAACATTGAGAGAGAACACATGAGGCGGGACAGGAAGCTGCCATGTTGAGTGAGGTGGCGGCAGGAAACCGCCATGTTGAGTGAGGCAGGAGAAGCACAGTCCAGCCATGAAGTCCCTCTCACATGGGCTTTGCATCAGGCAGGTGCCCAGCTACGGCGGCAGAGGAACAGCAAGTCTGAATATAGTGATTCCATGCACAAAAAGCCGGCTTTGGCGCCAGGCGGGCACTGGATCTCGGACACGCCACTGATTGGTCCGTGCATGGCAGGAAAGGAGCGGTGACTGACAGCTGAAGGCTCCAATCACGCAGCTCCTGGGGCAGCCGTCTTGAAATCTGTGCTACTGCGTCCACACAGCGAAGGCAGAATCTGTTCCTCGCAATCCATCCTTCCCACGCATGTGCGGACGGAAGGGGTGTTGGTAGATCCGTATCTACTAGGTACGTATCTACCTTAAACCGGATTTAGTAAATCCGGATCTACCTTAAACCAGGGTTAGTAGATCCAGATCTATTCTAACCCGGATTTAGTACATCCGCATCTATTCTAAACTGGTTTTAGTAAATCCGGGTGTAATAGATCCGGATTTAAAAAGGTAAGTGCGGAAGCACCCTCAGTGCTTCTAATGAAGGATTGGGTATGTTTTTCCCATTGAATGGGCAAAGGAGACTTAAGCTAACCTTCACAGTAATTCACCAAAACAGGGAAGTTATGTTGACATGTGGTCCAGGAAGAACCAGCTTGGTTCTGGGTACAGATGCCAATGAAGGGTTCACATTTAAACAACCATTACCATGATCATTATTATTATTATAGGCCAGTTTGGTCTAGTGGTTAGGGAGCCTGACTTTTATCTGGGAATACCAGGTTCGATTCTGCCCTTCTCCATGAGGCCAGCTAGGTGAACTTGGGCTAGTCACAGCTCTCTTCTGAGCTCCCACAGCCTCACAGGGTGTTCTGTTGTGCAGAGAAAAATAGAAAGCTTTGTCAGTCGCTTTGAGTCCCCTTAATTCAGTGAGAAAAGCGGGGTAGAAAAGCCAACTCTTCTTCTTCTTATATCCTTCTTTGCTTTGATGGAGTTTTGAAGAAGACTGGAGCTATTTATGATTGTGATGGTTCATTCACCAGTTTATTTTCTTGTATTATTTGCATGGCTCTTTTAATGTGAAATAGTGTTACTTTAAACTGCAAATTGCTGAAGAAGTAAAATCATTCTGTGATTAATGGTAAGACTAAGATGATCAATGAAGCTATCTCCTTTCCTTAATTTGGACTGATATTATTGGTTGGAAAGGGAGTCACCAAGCACATGGAAAGAACAAGAGGATGATATTTCTCCAATTCTTAATTGTGGTTTGTTTGTTTGTTTGTTTTTTACAAGTAAAACATACAGTAATTCAGTTGAATTGGACCATATCTTTTAATATGAAAAGATAAACTTGAGGCTATCAAAGAACTGTGTGATGCTTGATGAATCGTTAGCTTCCCTCTTTCTTTGGCTGCACTATAGACAATATAATTTCCTTTCATCATTGCTCCATGTTCTCTCCACCATTTCCTCCTGATTTCCTATCCAGTTAGCAAAAGGATCAAGATCAGGTAGGCTGAACTGTTTATAGAATTTTCATTTCATTTTTGTGGCAAAAGTACAGAATTTGGCTGCCTCCATTTCACAGCCTGATGTAACAATAGGCAGCAGTAATGTTGGATGTTGCTGCCCCAATATTAGAGATGTGCACAAATATTCATAACATTTGAAATTTGGCCAAATTCTGACATTCAAACTCGAATGGAGTGTTATGATATTTGTATGCTAACATTTGAAAGAATATGAATGTTTCTGGACATTCGTACGAATAGTTTGGATATATGTTAAACTGGGGAAACGTATTGGATATGTATTTGTTCGTATCAGATACGTACCTGTTTTTATCAGTTACGCATCAAATGTTCGTATGAATAGACTCATACTGAATATAATTTTACCACATTCGAATGCGATCTATTCATATGAATATAGGTTTTCAAAACATTTGATTTGTTTCAAATCTAATGCCAAGAAAATATTTGTGCACATCCCTACCCACTATTAATGCTTCCTATGTAGACAGCACTGACCATAGCACTGTCCTTGCGTGTTTTGGTGATTTGGCAATCCAGACAACATCATCTCTGCAAATGCATGCCTGGCTGTTTCAGCATCTATGTAGGTGTGCTAGAAAGAGCGACAATCGCTGCTCTGTCCAGAAAGGTAAGTGGCTTTCTAAAAAGTGCTACAGCTGGAAAACCCATGATCAGCCCTGGGTTCCCCAGCCACAGGTAAAAGTGCTTTCTAGGAGTGCAAAAGGAGGGCTGTGGTGGCATTGCATCTGATTCATGAAGCAGCCCCACCATTGGATAGGCCAAATAAATATTAGAAATATTGGCTAGGTCTGGGAGTACTTTTTATCCACAACATTTGGTGGACATCAAGTTAAGGTATTCCTGTAGTGGAGGAATCACTGAAATAGTGCTAGATTTATTCAGTGATGCAACAATTCCTGTTGCAAAAACGTCTGCTTAAAGCAAGAGCTTTTCCAAAGCAGGTTTAATTTCTGCTATTGTATTTTCAGATGTATCTGCAATTTGTCGCTTTGACCACTAGCAAGCGACAGCGTTCCACGTAAACAGAGAGAAGTATTGCCAACGCTTCCCATCTGCAAAACTTTCAGCATCCAGCAGTTTGCATAGGAAGCTGTACTTACCTTGAGAAATACTTTTTTAAAAAACACAAATCTGTTTGTACCTGAAGAAAGGGATGCACCTTACTATAAACAGAGTAAAGCAGGGTATTTATTTAGAGAGAATAAGAACATAAGAACATAAGAGAAGCCTTGCTGGATCAGGCCACAGCCCATCTAGTCCAGCATCCTGTCGCACACAGTGGCCCACCAAATGCTCATGGGCATCTCAAGCAGAGACAAGGACAAACCTTCTCCTGCTCTCGAGTCCCAGCAGATGGCCCTAGAAGCGCCCCATTTCCTCCCCCCCCCTCAGCCTGAAAGATGCACCTAGGCATTCGTTCTAGTAGCCATTGATACATCTGTCATCCATAAATTTGTCTAACCCTACCTTAAAGCCATCCAGACTGGTAGCTGTCACCACCTCTTCTGGCAGCACATTCCATAGGCCGATGACCCTCTGTGTGAAGAAATACTTCCCCCTGTCAGACCTTACGCTCCTACCCATCAGCTTCATAGAGTGCCCCCTGGTTCTAGTGTTGTGCGATAGAGAAAAGAAATTTTCTCTATCCACCTTTTCTATGCCGTGCATAATTTTATATACTTCAATCAGGTCCCCTCTCAAACGCCGTCTCTCCAGACTGAAGAGGCCTAGACGTTGCAGCCTGGTTTCGTAAGGGAGGTGTTCCAGACCCTTAATCATTCTGGTTGCCCTTCTCTGCACCTTCTCTAGTTCCACAATATCCTTTTTGAGGTGTGGTGACCAGAATTGTACACAGTATTCCAAATGTGGCCTCACTATAGATTTATAAAGGGGCAAAATGACACTTGCTGACTTATTTTCTATTCCCTTCCTAATTATTCCCAGCATTGAATTTGCTTTTTTCGCTGCTGCCGCACACTGGGTTGACACCTTCATTGAACTGTCCACCAAAACCCCGAGATCCCTTTCCTGGCGTGTTGCAGAAAGCTCAGACCCCATCAGTTTATAGACGTAATTTGGATTCTTGGCCCCAATGTGCATTACTTTACACTTGTTAAGATTAAAGCACATTTGCCACTTGGTTGCCCACTCACCCAATGCTAAGAGATCCCTCTGGAGCTCTTGGCAATCTCTTTCAGATTTTACTACCCTAAATAATTTAGTATCATCAGCAAACTTTGCTATTTTACTATGTACCCCTTTTTCTAGATCATTGATGAATAAATTAAAAAGCATTGGTCCCAGTACTGAGCCTTGAGGGACCCCACTTTTTACTTCTTTCCACCCTGAGAAATTGCCGTTTACTACTACTCTCTGCTTTCTGCCCTTAAGCCAGTCACAAATCCAGGACAGAACCTGTCCTTTTATTCCATGGCTGGTGAGTTTACTCAGTAGCCTTTGATGTGGGACTTTGTCAAAAGCCTTCTGAAAGTCCAGATAGACAATGTCTACTGGTTCACCTTTATCCACGTGTTTATTGACACTCTCAAAGAATTCCAACAAATTTGTGAGGCATGATTTACCTTTGCAGAAGCCATGCTGGCTTTTGTTCAGCAATGCCTGCTGCTCCATATGCACACTAATTTTGTCTTTAATAATGGTTTCCATCACCTTACACGGAACTGACGTTAAGCTAACCGGTCTGTAGTTGCCTGGATCACCCCTGGATCCTTTTTTGAATATTGGTGTTACATTTGCTACCCTCCAGTCCTCAGGTACGGAGCCTGATGTTAGGGAAAGATTATATATTTTTGCTAGAAGGTCGGCAATTTCGCATTTGAGTTCCTTAAGGACTCTTGGATGAATACCATCTGGTCCCGGTGACTTGTTAACATTTAGTTTATTAAGACATGCCAGGACCTCTTCCTTGGTTATTTCTGTACAGTTTAACTCTTCAGAAAACACAGGCTCAGCTACTGGCATGTGTCTTCTGTCTTCCTCCGTGAATACGGAAGCAAAAAATTCGTTTAGTCTCTCTGCAATCTCCGTGTCTTCTTTAATTACCCCTTTCTCTCCTTTACTATCTAGTGGTCCAACTGCTCTCCTGGTTGGATTCCTACTTCTGATATACTTAAAGAAGTTCTTGTTATTTCTTTTGATGTTTTTAGCAATGTGCTCCTCAAAATCTTTCTTAGCTTTCCTAATGGCCGTCTTGCATTCGTGTTGCCATCAGCAAAGTGAGAAGCTGGTTTTAATCCCACCCCCGGCATCATCTAAGGCCTTTCCACACTTTGCCTCTCATCTCTGGGATGCAAAGGACAGAATGACTCTAGAATGCACTAAACATCTGCACTTGCACATGCTTAGTACACACAAGACCCACCCAAATCTCCCCAAGCCTCAAGGGCAAACAGCCACTCAGACAAAGCCATCTTTGTTGCCTGGTGCCAGAGCCAAAACCAGTGAACCTGCACGGTGCCATCACCAGGGCAACTGATGTGCTGCGTCAGCACACACGCTCTGACATGACCCTCCTGCAGGTCTTTCTAACAGGAAGATGTGCGTATGCAGCATCTGGAGTCTTACCGGCTCCGGCACTAGTGCAAGCATGGTGCAGTTAAACCAAATTTTGCACGCAATTAACTCCTGCACAAAAGGAGCTGTTTATGGTGCAGAAACGGTTCCATAAAGTGTAGATGCTCTTTCTGGGCGTTTACCATGCATGCACAACCCTTACCGGCCCTAACTCAGAAAATTCACCTTTGGGTTAGATAACGCGAGAAGAAATAAAACTGGTCACTGCTGTTGTGTGACTCTGATAGTGTATTTAAAATGGATTAAATGAGGTGTGAACATAGCTATGGTGTTCTTCCTATCCTATCCTATCCTATCCTATCCTATCCTATTTTCTGTTTAATAAAAGGATTTCTGCTTAACAGGGTTCTCTTTTGTGTCTCATTGATGAGATACTTAAAAAAAATCCTTTGCAGTTTTGTAGAATTAGGCCAGACTCTGCTTCTTCTTTGTTAGAATAACTACAATAACTTGAACAAAGAAGGGAATGCTGTTGAAGTTGTATATCTGGATCTCACCCAATGTTCCTTACGATATCTCTGTGGACAAAATAAAGGGAAAGAGAGCAGATTTGCAGCTGGCCAAATGATCATATCCAAAGAGTGCTTACAAATGGCTTTGCATCAGCCGGAAGGGAAGTAACAAGGGATTGCTTTGCAGATGACACCAAACATATGGGTATTGGCAAAAATCTGGGACAAAAATCAAAATTCAAAGTGGCTGTGACAGACTTGAACACTGGCCCCAAATCCCGCATTTAGGCAGAAATGCAGGAATCCAGTGTACACATATGAGAGAGAGGAAGTCTAATCTGGCAACTGTACATGATCTAGGTGGATAACAGGTTGAACATGAGCCAGAAGAAGTGTGACGCGACAGCTACAACATCCAAGGAATAGAAGGCTGCATTAAGAGAAGCACAGCATGCAGATAACAGGAAGTACAAATCCATTGTGTATGGTGCTCAGTACACCACAGAGAGCACTGTGTGAAATGGACATTGATGAACTGGAAAGCATCAGGGAAGCGTTACCAGCAGGGCTACGTCGAACTGGGAGTTTGATGCCAGAAAGCACTTCAAGATGAATGGTTCCCTGCTTGACCCCCTTCTCCTCTCACACGTGGCCTCTCCCCAGTTGCATCTTGGCTTCTCCTCTTTCCCCCATGACACGCACAGCATCTCCCATTGTATCCCAGCAACCCCCATCACATCAGTGACCCTACCTTGTCTGTAACATCCCACTTTCCAGGAGGCCTCTGCCAGGCTACAGCTGCTGGCCATGTGGCCTGCTATCAGGTGACTGGTGGAGTCCTTGAGCACAACTGATCAGGGATTTGACCAAGGCCTGGCTCTGTGACTGACATTGCCTTAGTTCCTCTGTGGAATAGCCTATGGGTGTTTTTCCACTGTCACTAGAAGTACCCATTAAGTACCATATAATGGGTACTAAATGGCATTTTTGTACCCGTTAATGGGTACTTAATAGGTACTTCTAGTGACACTGGAAAAACACCCTTTGTCAACAGAGGGAAAGGGAAGCTTTGAATACCATTGGCAATTGTATGCTGAGGTCTAGGGGCTGGAGACATTGACTAGCAGCCCTACTTGGATGGTCATTCCAGAAGGTAGATGGGAGGCTCTCCTGAACTCTGGATTTTCTGCTTCAGCATTTCATGGGATTCTATGCTTTCCCCTGTGCCATTTGACGTCTACGTGAAACTACTAGTGGGGGTTTTGCAGAGATTCAGCTAGCGGTCCCATCAGTACGCAGGTGAGAAGCCCAACCTTATCCCTCCTGATCATCAGACCCAGGAGAGCGCACATTGATGCACTGGATGAGAGGGAATAAACTGGATCTTAATCAAGATGAGACAAATGTATTGCTGGTCGATGGGCGATCCATTTGGACGAGGGACATTCACCCTCTTAGACAGAGCTATATTTTGCCTGAAGGAACAGGTCCAAAGTTTGGAAGCAGGTTCATTCACCCATCGTTGTTCCTGGAGACAAAATGCTTCTGTGGCTCAGAACAGTTTTCCATCAGCTTAGGCTGACAGGATAGCTGTAGTTTCACCTAGATGGGGAAGGTTTGGCCAGAGTTATTCATGCTCGGATTAGAGAACTCACAGTGCAACAGGGCTGCCTTTAAAAACCATCTGGAAACACCTGATTAGGCATCATGATCTTCCCAGAGAGGTCTCCTTGGTGCCATATTATATGCTTTTCGATGCCAAACCAGTCCCATTTGTTTGTAATCACTATTTGTAAACTGTCCAAAAGACTTTAGTAAACAAGGTGAAGGTGTTTAAGAAATTTCTAGAACAAAGATGGGCAATAATTTATTCCAATATTTGATCCAACTCAGGTTGTATAAACAGGCATTTGAGCCTGTTTGGAGGGGTGTAAAGCGTCCCAGGACTCCCAGGTTCCCATTGACATAGAGGAACTATTAAGAAACAGCTGAGTGTCACAGAAACTGCAGTGAAATTCACCTGTTCCTTACCAATGAGGACACTGCCTTTACTCCAGCCTCCATGGGCAGGCAACATCATGCATGTGCAGATGTCTATATTTTGTGACCCCTCCATGTGTGCAATCAGTGCACCTGCTGATTCAATACACCATAAAAACAACATACCTTAAAAATAGCAGCACCCTCCTTGTCTACTCATGCTTTAGGGAGAGTTCTGATAAGGTGTATCTTGAACTTTTTATACAAACCTTGTGTCTCCTTCATCACTGAACTATTTTCTCTCCAAAACCCACCTGGAATGGTGGAATGGTTGCAAGCCTAACAGTTTGGCAGCAAAACACTGCCAGCCCAAAACATGGCAGTGCTTATTAGACACTTTGGACTCCTGAGGTACATATCTCAGCTTTGGGTCAACCTTCCCTAGAGATACACCTGTTTTCCTATAACCCATTAAAAAAAATACCTGTACAATTTGTCCGTTGTTTGGTGGGATTTCTCCCTTGATCTCTCTTTTAATACAATCCTGAACCTCTTTATAATTTTTTCCTTTTTTCAAGATTTTAAATTTATTTTATGCTTTCTTCCCTGTTCAATGCCCCTGTTCAACAGCTTTATATGTTGCTGAAATATAACTTCCACAATTCTTTGCACTGCCAACCAACCGTGGACAGATGAGATTTTTATGATATTAAAGACTATAATGCAGTTTAGTGACTAGCGTGGGCAAGACCTGGGAAACCAGATTCTAAATAAACCTATATTAATTCACATTAAAGAGCTACAATATAATTAAAAACACACACACAGTGTAGCAGCATTCCATGTAAAAATAGGAAAATGCTTAGGGATTAAATTTCTCTACCACAGAAACCAGAGTTCAAGTTATCACTCAGCCATAGAAGCTCTATGCACTTCCCTGTGAGATTAGTCATTCACAAATGTCTGCCACCTTGAACTCCTTAAGAAAAGAGGGGAAACTGAATCTAAATGCATAATTAAATTAGGAAGATATACTTGGTGCTTGTTTTCTATATGAGATTCTTCAAGCTGAGGACTCTTTTTGGAATATTGCTTCATTCGTTAGAAGGGCTTAGCATGTGGGTGAAGGGATAATCCAGTTTCAAATACCTTCAAATGGTCTAAGGCTGCAATCCTAACTTCACTTTCTTGGGAGTAAGTAACATGGTTGACTGTTATTAAGTGAATGGTATCCCACCAACCATCAAACAAATACATTAAAAAATCCTGACTAGTCAACGGGATATTATTAGATCAATATCCAAGGAATGACAGCATCTTGATACATGGAATTATTTCTTAAGTACGACTCAATGTGCTCTTAAATGGCGATTTTTAACAGCAAATTGCTAAAGTAATCTGAGGTCTAAAAATGCCATTGTTCTTCATAGGGGTCTTTTGGACTAATTCACTGGCAAATAACTGTTTCCACAGAAGCTTACAAATATGAATGTCAAAGAGCTTTACAAAGTAGTTATAGCACAAGTGGAAAAACGCCACAAGTATCTAACTAACGTAGAAATTAAGAACGGAAGGCCCACCGGTTCTCGCAAGCAGATCCCCACAGCCTAAGGAGCAAGGGGGTTGAGTTCACAATGGGTGACGTTGCACACAGAACAACACTGCTTATGCCTGATAGATTTTTTTTTTATTATTATTATTACTGGACAGATGAACTAAAATAAGCCAACAATATAATTATATGCCAACAGCCATCTCTCTAGCACAGGTGGTGATAAGACTGCATGTCCCACCCCCACCCCACCCCGAGCTCCCCCTTTCCATAGAAAATAAAATTGTCTTGACAATGTTTCTACTTAATTTAAACTCCAGCCTTCTCAATTTTTTAAAAAAACAATTCCGGTCTTTTCTTTTTTTAACCTGGGAAAGAAGGAGCCAGAGGATGGGCAGAGAAACTAGGAGCAATAAGCAAAGGTTTGTTGGTGCTCTTTCAGGATCCGCAAGCTGAGACCCGTGGGATTGGGCAGACCCAACCACTAAGTGCGGTGGAAGTCTTACTGCTACGCTAGCTGAACCAAAACTCTTCAACAGAAGCCGGCAAAGGGATAGATGCAAAGGGACTGAGGGAAAGGGAAAGGAAATGATCAGTTTAAGTAAAAACAAAAACAACCCTGAAGGCCTTCCCCTAAAACACAAAATCTGCATCTTAAACCCTTTTACAAGTAAAAGTCACTTCTTATAACTTTAAAAAAAACAAAACAATGGCAGTACCACCATCCTAGAGAGATAGAGACAGACAAACAGACAGACAGAAAGGGGCTTTGTTTGGGGACCCCCTCCCCAGTAGGGAGGGTCATTAGGGAAACCAAAACGCCCCAAGCAGTAGCCCAACTCAAAAATGTGGTTCTTCTCTAAAAACAGCACTCATCATCCATCTGATGGGGAGAAATAAGAAAGTGGGGAGCAGAAAAAAATAAAACAAAACTGGTGCAACTTCTCGCCAAGAATGATGCATTTAACAGAAGCTCCATACAATCCCATATGTCTACATGTCCTGTGGCGGCAGCATAATTGCTTAAACTGTCATGGCTGTGTATGTCTGTATATATATACATACGCACATATACATACACATACACACAGAGAATATAGAGTATTTGTTTTTTAAAAAAAAATGTTAGCATTAGTTTTGCTCCGTCGGGAAGACTCATCTCTCCTTCACGTGGTTCTGTGCTCCTGCGCTGCCGCTGCCGCTGCTGCCGCCACTGCCATTGCCATTGCTGCTGCCGCTGCTGCCACTGCTGCTACACAGGACATCTGTGAGGTCGTCCATGATGGTGGTTTCTTTAGGGTCCACCAGGTTGAACTCCCTGATGAATAGGATGAAGTGTATGTAGAGCGTGTTCAAATGTCCATGTAGCTCCAGTGCTAACGTTTCCTTGAAGTGTGAGGAATAGATGTGTGCCAGCACATGAAACAGGTACTTGCAAATCTTCTTCACTAGGGATTCAAAGGAGTTGGGGAATTCCTTGCCTACCATATAAGAGAGAAGGAAAGAAAGAAGGGAGTGAAAAAGTCGTCGTGATTTTTCGAACGTCCATAACAATATCAACATTCAGTGCACTGAATTAACAATTTTCTTCCAAGGGTAGGCTTGCAAAAGCTTTTTGTCATCCTCCTTCTCTGAGGGGGACCAAAGTTTCGCTTTCCGAAACCACATGCCCACAAGTTTTACACAACAATGGTTTTCAAATTTAGTTTTTTGCTGCAATTGCATGTACATAAGAGATAAAGCCATGAGTCCGCCAAATAAGCCGCATTAAATAAATTTTATCAAATAGTATTATCTTCCAAGTTGAGTGGACAAACTATCACCACCCCACATACATAAAGACTCCTTTTCCAAACTTTTTCAGCTGAGGAAGATTTTTTTCTCCTGTGAGACAACATACCATATTTTGTGGGGAAGACATCTTCATCTGTCACTAGCTTCTGCACTGAGCTCATGACGAAGTCAACATACTGAGGAGCAGTACACTTGATCTTCTTTCCCCGTTCATCATACCAGTAGTATTGTCTGTAGAGAGAATTAACAACAAAGTAAGACCTGTCCTGGAAGTCTGAAACCATGTTAAGTCTAAACCCTTTTAATCAAAGAGGGGCACACTGTCTTAACAGTGCTACTAAACATTCCCAGAAGACCTACTGCTTCTTACAAAAATGCAAGGATTAGAGATGAAAAGTGATGATACAGCATTCATTGTAGGACAGCAGCTCTGCCTTTGAGAGCACCCAAGGGCAGCTGTGGCCCTCTGGAAAGCAAATACATGACTGACCTGGTACAGCACTGCAAGCATATACTAAATATGTTCCTAACCTTCTTATAGTATGTAATTAATAGGCCGATAGCTGGCAATCCAGTTAGCAGCGTAAGCACACTATATGGTGGCCTAAACTGTTATAGAAGTTGAAGGCCAATGACCATGAAGAATGAAATAGGAAATGTTATGGTGGATCTGTCTGACAAACAGACAGACAGACAGACAGACAGACAGACAGACAGACAGAGGCTCGCTCAAAGTTAGCATGTTTCATTGTAATGATTATTTGAGCTGAACTGGTTGTTGCAGACATTTCACCATTAGCAGAATCAGCAGTGCAGAATAAAAAGTTTGCACTGAATTTTGCTACCTCTAGTGGTGGCAACACATCTGCAACAACCATACTCACCTTCAATTATTTCTCTTCAATTCTAAAGTCACTCGGGATAGCCAGGTCTATCAGTGTTTCTTTTTTTCAGCCACAGTAATCCTGGCTCTAATATGATCCAATTGTTCATCTATTTTAATTTTAAATCCCTTAATTGTTTAGCCTTATCATTTGTTATAATTTTTCTAGGCTTATGCTCCCACCATTTTAATTCCAGCTGACAGGTTGTACTTTTTCATAAGTCCCCAAAACAGTGCTGCAACTTTATATTCCCCTTCTGTGTTCTTCCTACAGCAAGCCAATGTGGTGGTCTCTCATTGCATAGTTTTTACTTAAGCTGCTTTTCAATTTTTACTTTCCTCATCCACATTTGTAGTGCCCTCTCTTGGGCTGAATTCTGTGCCTTTTTTCAGTGTTCCATTCTGCAGTCATTTCCATTTTCTTTCACATTCTTTCACTTCTCTTGTGTGAACTCTGAAGTGTACAGCGAACAAAGTAACCCATACCTTTTTCGATTATCTGGGGGATCTACGACAACGTTAACTCTACGGATCTGTTAATATCTCACTAAGTTCTACAAAAAGAAGCTCACACTTCAAGTTCTACACACAGATTCATTTACTAATATTTCCCCTACTTCCCTAAAGTTTATCAACAATTACAGACTATCAAAATCTCTCAGCAATGCTTAATCAGCTTTAATCTCATCAACTCTTGGGTTTCAAACTAGATATGTGTATTCTTTCTACTGCAATATGGCATTAATAAAAATCTTCCTAGAAGCATTCACTCCTAGCTTACTTTAATTTCTCGTCGTTGCTCTAAAGTGCCAGTACTTCTATCCTCATTCTAAAACCAACAACTTGAAACGGCGAGTTGTTGATACTGTATAGGTAGCGGCTGTTAAGAGTGAAGAAGCTGGCTATATCTGGGAACCGTCTTTTGTTTTTGTTTTAAAAAGTCACCTTCAACCCAAATGAACAATAACAGAATGCCTCCAAATTCAGGCTGCCCGGAGGGTGATGCCTGCCAGCAGGAGTGAGTCATGAAGGAAGCCATAAAACAAAACTGGCCTGTGTTTTCTAAGAGGGCAAGGTTTCCTTCCGAACGTTGAGGCTACACTTCTCTTGCATAAGTGTTTGGACTTCAACACAGAAGGGAGTATCCTTGCCACAACCCGCTCGCTAGCTTCTATCGTTCCTCAGCCAAGTACCTTTCAGGAGAGGATTAGAGAGGATTATTCCGATAGCTATAGCTATCTCTGACCTGAACCAAAGGTTTACTTTTTTGAAAATCCCAGACGGAGTGAACATACGTGACCCCTGCCATAAGCCTTGCATGGTTCTGACACCTTTGGCTTTGTCAGGGAAATCATCCCAGCCTAATAGAGACCAAAGGAAAATCAGTCACACATCAATCGGTAAAGAGGAGAACAAAATAAAAGGATGCTGAGTAAGGACATAAAGGAGAAAACAGCACTTTTCCCCCCAGAGGTCAGCAAGTGAAATTTCTAAGTGATGCGTATGCCTATTTGGTAGAAATATTCTCGGCAGGGGAGAAACTTAGTTGGTACTTTCAGGGCTTGGAGGTCTGAATATGCCTGCTCTTTCAATGTAGTTCACAATTATACTACAATAAGAAGGGGATCGTATTCCTCAGGATGTCTTTTTGTTGAGGGCAGAAGCTGTAACTGCAATTTCCTTGACTGTGCTGCCAAATTGTCCCTTTGACAGTATAAGCACACAATCTTCAGAGGCAGGGACAGAGTCCAGTTGTAAGCAGAGGCCTGTAGTAACCAAAAAAGCTGCACAGTTTTTCCCATGGCTTCCTTTTCTTCAGCCCTCCAATTCTCAAGCCCCAAGAGTAACAGGAGCAACTATTTTCCTGTTTCCATAGTATTGTAGTACAAACTCAGTGCCACTAGGGTATTGGAATTCTTTCCACTCTGCAACTGCCTTTGGGCATTATGGCATCTGCAAAGCACACGGCTTTAGAAGGACAACTCTTTTCCTGTTTGAGGATTTTCCCCGCCTCCTACCACAGGATGTGACATCAGAAGGACCTCTGCCCCGGAAGACAGCAGCTTTTCATCCAATCACCTGCCCTGATGTTGCTTTGATGTCATTTCCTCCATGCCACTGTTGGCTGCTGTATATATACCCGGGAAAATTAAAAGTCTTGGTCTTTCTGCCTGTACTCAGCTTCCAGCCTGATCATTTACCATCTTCCAGCTGATTGGGTTCACCATTAAACACATGGTGGACCTCAGAGAACAGGGATCCCAGACTGACCGTCGTAGCAGCCCTCAAGCTGCTACCCCAAATTCGGCAGAACCTCAGCTGCTCTCCTCTCCTTCCCAAGGCCCCTGGATATCCGCTCCAGAGCTAGACTGTGGCTGAGGTCAAGCTTTGTAAGGCGCACCCATACAAAATTACCTCTGCCACAGTCAGATAAGCATGAAATTCCAGATGGAAACATTATAGATTTTTAAAAGGACAAAAAGAGCCACAGTGGGTTTCTGGACCAAGCTACTAACACGAAGGAACTTTAGAGGATAAGAGTAAGTATTGACAATATAGAAGAACAGCTAAATAATTTAAACTTTTATTTGGGGCCAATCATGTACTCTAATGAAACAAGCTTTTAGCTCCTTCTTAAAAGTCCTACCTAGTCTGTTAGCGCATCAAATCAAGTTTGACTGCATTTCCAGAGATAAGAAGAGGGAACGATGTGCCTGGGTGAAAGGACAGAATAGTTCAAAGGAATGTTGGAAATATTAAGCCATCCCTCCTTCTATTCTGTCTCCCAGCCTTCAGAAAGACAGGAAGCGTTACTCTCTCGGCTGGCTGTAATGGTACTGCTATTAAATACCAGGTCAATTCAAAATATGCAACCACTCATCAACAATTTAATCGTGGATGAAAGGGCTGATCTGGTATGAATTACAGATGAATAGGTGGGTGAGCTGGGAGACATGGCTTTGGCCCCCAGGATATTTAGTGAGTTGTGGCACCTTGTCTGCCACCATTGGATCCTGAAGTACCTGTTTAGTAGAGCCTTTCTGGGTGGTTAAAGGGCTTTTGTCATCTAGCAGTAAGGATCAATTTATGCCACCTTTGGAGACTGTCTGTAATAAATTTGCACGGCACTTCCAGATTGTAGCCAAGGAGTATGGCTGGATGAGTCCAGAAAGTGATAGACGGCCCATTGCTGCAGAGTGAGGTGCCAGTGGTCATTAAGGAAGCTGTGGTAGGTCCCCTCCTTAAGATCCCTTCCTTAGACCCAGACGTGTAAAATAACTGTTGCCCACTTCCTAATATTTCCTTTTTAGGCAAGTTATAGGAGAGAGTGGTGGCTACTAAGCTGCAGGCAGACTGGGTGGAAACAGATTATCTTGATCCATTCCAGTCTGATTTTAGGCAGATATACAGTACTAAGACTTCTTGGGCCACCTTTAAAGATGACTTCCATCGGGAAACAGACAAGGGCAGTGTTACTCTTTTGATTCTCCTTGATCTCTCAGGGGCTTTTGATACCAAAAACAGTGGTATCCTGCTGGAATAATTTCAAGGATTTGGAACTGAAGGTACTGTTCTACAAAGGTTTTCTTTCTGTCTCCAAGAGGTAGTAATGGAGAGCTTCTGTTCAGTCCCTTGGGAATTCTCATGTGGTGGCTTCTATATGAAGCCACCTGGAGAGGTCATCAGAACATTTCTCAGTTGGGTTGCTTTGCCTTGAAAGAAAAATGAATAATCTGAGGGTATTTTTCTGAATTCATTGCTCTAGCTTTAGAATCAGATGGCTGCAATGACCAGAAATAATCAGTTTCATGTCCAGATAGGGACAACTTGACCACAGTGACTTATGGTCTAGTAATCTCCAGACTAGACTACTGTTGTGCGTGGGGTTACCCTTGAAGATGGTCCAGAAGCTGGAACTAGTGCAGAAAGCAGCAGAATAAATGTTGACAGGAAATTCTGGCCAGCAGCACATCACACTGGTCTTGAAGAAATTGCACTAGTTACCAGTTCACTACCATGTCCAATTCAATGAGGTGATGTTGAATATAAATCCCTAAATGGCTTGGGCTGTGAAGGAGCACCTTCTTCCATATAGAACTGACCAATTTAAGATGGTTTTTGACCCCTGATTAAAACGTCTCTATTCATCCAGGCCTTTGACACAGTTTCCTCTGAATGCAGTTCTGCTAGGATGAAAGTGTTATAATTCAAATATGTTTTCATGTACTGTGTTTTTATTATATGCTACATAATATTATAAGTGTGGACCCTGTCCACACTTGCCTTTATTCTGGAATATATCCTGGAATAGGGGCCAGCTTTCCCCATGCTAATGGAGGCTACAGCAGGTGAGGCCTTCCAGAATCTCTCAATCAAGTGAGGCCTTCCAGAGTCTGCACTACCATACGGACTACAAAACCCTATTCTGAGATAGGCCACTATTCTGAACAGGCCCCTGCTCTGGGGCTTTCTGGTGATGGACAGAATATATATGTTATAAATAAGATGGGAGAGAATGTCAAGTGAATTCTGTTAAAAAATAGCCACTCTACAGAAGATTCTCAGGCATACTCTAAGAGAAGTATGACAGTTAAATACTGAGTCACTTTGTCAGCCACTGCTAGCTCTGTCACTCACTGCTGAAGCCTCAAACAGATATGACAGCAGGAGCCATGCAGTCAGAATCCAAAATAGGACAGAAGGACAGCTCTTGCAATTAGTGCAACAACTGGCTGCCAGAGGTGCCATTCGTGTTAGAAGAAGTGTTCTCTCACACACAGAGACATACTCCTTTTTTTACAGGAGAAAAAGCAAACTAAGCAAGAGGAACGCTGACACAAAGGAGGAAAAAGCATCTTCCTACATTTTTCTTGCTCTTGCACTGAAATATTTATTTGTTTATTTGCATTCTTATCCCACCCTGTGCCCAAAGATCTCAGTGTGGTTTAAAGCCATAAAAATGAAATACAAAATGAATACACTAAAAAACAGTGTCTGAAATTAAGGGAGGAAACCCTGTTTCCTCAGCCAAAGGCTCGGGTAAATAGATGCATTTTCTCTGATTTCCTAGACATGTGAAGTGAAGACGCATGACAGAAGTCAGGGGAGAGACTATTCCATAGTCTGGGGGCTACCACTTAGATGGCCCCAGCAGGGATGTTAGCTAGCAGGAAATTACCTTTGCCCCACAGTATTAACCAGCAATTTCAAATGAAGCAACAATTTAGCCTTCATTTGTCCTGTTCCAGGACACAGGAAAAGCAGCAATTCTATTTTGTTTGATCATGTCAAGTTAACAACATTGCACCCAGATGCTGTCCATTTCCTGTTATCCTTGAAACAGCTGTTTACTTTACTTTCCCAGAAAACTGAAAGAATGTCATGCAAATATTCAACTCTACTGAAGGGCGTTTGTCTTAAATTAGTACTTGGCACAGCTGATTAAGTGTCCTAATACTTTCCAACATCTTTCAAAGCATTTCTCCGTGTTTTACGACAGAATTAAACTTCAGCAGTTCTAAGTGATGCAGCTAATAGAATTCACATAATTTATTACTAGAGATCTCCTTTGCAAACTGCCACACATCAGCATGGAAAGGATTAAGTAACTAACACCTGCCTTTCTACTGTAGTACATCCAAATTTGTATCAAACACCAGCTTTGTGTGTGTGTAATAAATTAAACCAAAAGCAAATACAGATCACCATGTGTAGGATATATCATTTATACATTGTTTCAATTTCTATTCTGCCTTTCATCAATGAATAGTCCCAGGGAAAGTTACAACATCCAGCATCATTAAGAAGAGAACTAACAAAACCACAGGATAAAGACAGGCAGCGTTGCAATACAAGCAGTGTCCTCCTCAGGGGAACTAGTTTGTCTGTATCTGGAACTAAAAGGTAAACAGACAAAATGTCAACAATCCGCCTGTCAGAAGCTCGGCGGCAGAGGCCTGTAGGATTCCACAGGAGTTAAGTCAGTCGCTGTCAGCAAAGATCCACAGGGGCAGCTCAAGACACTGGCTGACCTCCAAAGGACGAATGAATGTCTTGATAATGATGTGATGTTTGGGTAGAAGATGTTGAGAGTAGTATCTAAGAAGGAGAAGGAGCTTGCCCAATTATTTTCATCTGCGGGTGTTTATGAGGCCCAGGAAGCCAAGTGTTAAGAGGAGGAGGAGGACTGGCTTTTATATTTGACTTTTCTCACCATTTACATGGGCTCAAAGCGGCTGACAAAGCTTTCTACTCTTCTCCCCGCAATAGAACACCTTGTGAGGTTGGTGGGCCAGTGACTACAAGATATGAGTCCGACACTCTGACCACGAGACCAGACCAGGAGAACATTAGAGTTCAAAATACCTGACAAATACCTCATGGGGTGGGCGAGGTCACAACAGTATACTGACAATCAAGAGTCTGACATGAACAGAAACTAGAATACAGGCTCCAACCCTACTGCTCTGTAACACACGTATGTACATACGTAGTAATGAAATTACTCTTCCGTGCACTGTCATTCTTCAGCAGCCCAGATTGTCAAAAGGAAGTTACACTGCAATGGTGCTACTAGGGAAAATGTTTTATTAGATTTTCTTCAATGTGGCAAATTGCAGATTACTAATGGTATCACTTTAAAAATCATTACCCAGGATGCTCCCTTATAGGAGCGGGGTAACTGGTTAATGTAGAGCTCAGAACAGTCTGTAGCACCTAACAGTAACTCAGGGTTTGGGACGGGGGATGTTTTTCCACTGTCAGAAAGTACCCATTTTTGCATCCATTAAGGACCCATTTGGGTGTGAGCCAGATGATCCCATTCCCACCACGGCACCCATTTGGGACCCGATTGTTTCCACTGCCGCTGGGGAAATCCCGATCAAATGAGTACTTTCTGGCCTTTAATCCGGATTTTCTGTAGACCCCATTAATGGGGTCTACAATGGGGTCTTCAGGCAGAAAATATGGATTAAAGGGAGCCAGTTTCCATGCTTGTGTGGCAATGGGGTCTAGAGGAGGCCAGGGGGAGGGGGCACCCATGGGGGGAGCCCCAAAACCTAAGCTTCGAAGTCATTTCGAAGTCACTTCAAAGTCTGTGCAAAATAGCTCCGGAGTGTCTTTGAAGTCTGTGCTGATCTTCAGAGTGAACTCCGAAGTGACTCCAAAGTGACTCCAAAGTCACTTCAAAGTCACTTCGAAGTTCACTCCAAAGATCAGGACAGACTTCAATGGAGCTGTTTTGCACAGACTAGAAGCGACTTCGAAATGACTTTGAAGCCACTTTGGAGATTGCACCCCCTGTCCCCCCAAACACCTGGGGTGACAAGCAGACCCCTCATGGGTAGATCTGGATTTCCAAATGGGTGCTCTGATGTTTCCACGGCAGGGAGGCTACCACCCATTGCTACTGGGTGCTAGACCACCCATGGAAACACATTGGGTACTTCCCCTAATCCGGATCTACTAGATCCGGATTAAGGAATGTACCTATTCCTTAGATCCAGATCTTCTTAGATCCGGATTAAAGGAGCACGGTGGAAAAACACCCAGGATTCTCTTTTCACCCTACCACAAACTACCAGAGCTTATAAGCTACGGTCCATCTGAAAAAGCTCATTCACTAGCAATAGTGACAGTGCTGGAAGAGGCAAAGCAATTTCCATTAAGGGTTAAAAATCTAAGGATCAAGAGATGAAAATATCATGAACAACAACACAGAAAATTGGTTTGCTTTTCTTTACCACTGAGCTACGATCTCTCTGTATTGAAGAATATAGATTTCACTCCTATATTCCTAATTCCTCAGTTCAAATAAACAGCTAGTGTTTTCTGCTATGCAAAATTTCACTCTATCTTTTCTTGAGTTTAATGATCATCTACAATTAGAGGTATGGCTGGAAACAGAAGAATAAGACAGGACAATTTTTCAGTCTTAGGACTCACCCCAGGGAAAAACTCCTACAGAAATCAAGTCAATAGGTGCAGAGATTAACAAACAAGCTGGGTGGATAAAAATCAATTATTTTTTTAAAAAATAAATTTAAAAAAATCATACTTTTTAAATTTAAATCGGATTTTTTAAAAATTAAATGCTTTTTGAGGAAAATATATTACCATCCAAAGGTAATGAAATAAAGATTATGAAATAAAATTATTTATTTATTATGAAATAAAGATTATTTTTTTAATTATGTAAAATAAGGCTGTATATGTTTAATTTTTTGTGGTAATTAATCCATTCACAATGTCAGGCTCTTCCAGAGGTTTTTGTAAGATTATTGGGCAGTTTCTCTGCCTATATTATCACAGATGCTTGGTTTACTTTTGCAGTTCTCAAAACTGAATTTGACTCAGCAGAGATCACATGCCCCTTCTTCACAGCAAAAATGTTATGGCATGAACAGGGTTGAGAAAAAGACCTTAATCCTATTGTTCTACAAACCTATGAATACAAAATCTTCATCTACTTGCATATTAAAGTATCAAGAATTAGTTTACGCAGAAACTATGATTTAAATCAAGCCTTACTGACTAGCGATTTAAACTGTGGTTTAAATCAAATCCACCCTGCAAACAAGTGGGTTATAAGACAAATCACTCTTCTCACGTTCTGCTGAGGATACTTAAGTTAAGATGAAGTAATCAAGCTTTACAAGGCAGATGAAATGAATCTTAATTTGAGCGCTACAAAGTCTGATTATGTTATTTCCACAAATCTTCTAATGCCAAAGAGCAGTGAACTGCCATGCAATCATTTTGTTTGTTCCTTTTTCTCTAATTGCCACTTTTAAAACTATATTTGATTTCTATGGACTCCATTTCTCCTGATTTCTTGAATCTAGTTCTGCCACAAATGTTGGCCTTATCATCCTGGCATTACAAACTATTATATCTCTGCATATGACGATACTACTTACGTATTGCACGCTGCCATGGTCTGACATGACTCTCCTGTACAAAATTCAGAAATTGTACTATATTGTAAATTGATATGGTGGAAGAAGGTTGTTGCTGAAAGACAGAAAAATACCAAGATTCCTTATTACTTATTTGAAGCTTCACTAGGAGAAAAGAAGTTGCAATCTGCACAATTAAATAGAATTTAACTGTTTGGTTCAAGACATGACCAAGTAATAATCTAACTTTCCTATTCATATGGCCTTAAAAGACATCCTGTGTGAAGGCACCATTATACTAGATACTGATACGCTTGTCCTCCATTAATTTGTCCAAACCTTTCTTATCAAGCTATCCAGGCTGGTTGCTGTCATTGCCTCTTTTGATAGTAAATTGCATAGACTGCTAACCCTCTGTGTGAAAAAAATACTTCCCTTTGTCTGTCCTAACTCTTCTGTACATCAGCTTCAGAGTAGCCCCTAGTTCTAGTGAGGCCTTAGGTTCAAATTCCCACCCAACCGTGTGAGCGTAATGGATTGTTTCAAGCTCCCACCCCCCCCCCCCCAAAACACATAATGCTATATGCAGCTGTAATATAATAATGTCTCAGTTTTCCCCATTCAAGTATTGCAGGCCCCTATTCCGGAATATATTCTAGAATAAAGCCAACCATAAACAGGCCCTGTCTCTCTTGTGTTTCACTTAGGCAGAACATCCCACAGACCAAGTGCCAGACCAGAAAAGACCCATTCCCTTGACAGACAGACAACTTTGCAGGTTGTAGGACAAGCATGAATGAGAATGGCGAGGTCTAAAAGAAAGCATCTATCAGAGTTCCCTGTTCCAAGTTTGTAGAGCTTTGCTTATTATTAACAAAAATTTATTCTTGAAAGATATGACTGACCAATGCACCTTCGTGAGTGATCGTGTAAATATGCTCAGGTAGCTCCACTCAAAAGACTTCTATTACTACCCCTCAAAGCTAGCCATAATGGCAGACCCACACTTCGTGTTCCACTGGGAAGTGGGCTAATTAGCAGTAGCATTTCGTCATAATAAATGTCATGGTACTTACTGTTGCTAGCTAGCCACTCATTAAGATCTATTTCACGTGGTAACATGACTAACTCTTTGAATTCAAAGTCAGTAATTCTGGACTTCGTATATTCCGGCTCTAGGTATAATTTCTTTTCTTCTGGTGCCGACTTTTTACCATTTGGCTTTCCCTTGGATTTCCTGAAAAAGAAAAAGGAAACAATGCCATGAGTTACATTTAAGATGCTGTTATCTAAGTTCACACCATATACATAACTTTTTCTTTTCCAGTATATAGTCCAATTTTCTTTTAAACAGGAAGCCTGCTGTTAGCCAGAGCTATTCAGGTTCGTCCCCCTTCCCCCCAACAAACAAGGAAAGTTAAATGGCTCATGGTAGCTGGACATGGCTAGTAAATTTTTATTTTTTATTTATATTTCTATCCCGCCCTACTGTATACCCGAAGGTTCTTGTCCTTCACCTGATAAATAACACAAACATATAAAACTGTCTAAGATTAATATAATATTGTAACCCGCCCTGAGACTTTCGGGTATAGGGCGGGATAGAAATAGAAATAGAAATAGAAATAGAAATAGAAATAGAAATAGAAATAAATAAATAAATAAATAAATAAATAAATAAATAAATAAAACTGAATAAACATCTAGTTGTTTTATTTAAATCCTTCTGTCCACAGATATTCATTTTAAACAGCTGTTGGTGAAAATATTTAAAACTATATATACACAGAACCAATCACAAAAGAAGCATTCCAACCTGTTGTTTGGAAGAAAGAGAAGATTTGAAGTACTGGGGCCATATAAGTTACAAAGCTGTTGTGAAAGATTCAATAAAATCAAACAGCCAAAGTTCCATCCCAACGATTTTGTTACTCAAGCCCTAACTTTAAAACTTATCAGTGAGGACAAGGATAGGACGAAGTTATTCTAAAGAATATACAGCACCAGCCCTGCAGTACAAATTAATGTTGATGCATATGGCACCCGAAAAATTGTTTTGCTTACAAAACAACATTCTGTCAATTATTTTTATACGTGCAGAAAACCCAGGATATTCTTCAGGGAACAAAAGGTTTTCTCTGTTCCAAATATTTACCTAAAGCTCATTCCATGGGTTCTCTCCCTTTGGTCCATAGTTAAGCTAAGTCATAACTCAACAAGAAAAAACAAAACCCTCAGACATTGCTCATTCAAAATGAATATGAAGAAGGGTCATGTATCCATGTTGAAATCTTTACTTCTTAAAGTGACACAACCATAAACATCTGAAGCAGTCCATCTGACCTCTTCCTTATCTAGGAATGCCAGCCTAAAATTGTAGAACCAGTTTATCTGAACAGTAAACAGGACAAATCCAGTTGAAACTATGCACTTTGCCTCTAGCTATTCAAGAAAGCACAACACCAAGTTTGCTCTGCCTCATTCCAAAGAAACAACTAAGGAAGCCCCTGATGTGCTGCAGACAAAACAGACCAATAAAACAACTTGAAACCTCCCCAGGGTCAGGAGAGAAAATAAGATTTAGGACAGTGATGGTGGACCTTTTGAGCTCGGTGTGTCAAAATTCACAAGAAAACCTAGCTTAACTCGGGTGCTGTGTCACATCTAGAAATATCCATAATTTTGTGATATTTGTAGCTCTAGTCAAAAAGTTATATTTTTGATATATGTATTTTATTTAAAGCAAAAACAAATAATTCTTTACATTAGCGACTTTTGTTGCTGAATTTTGTTTGCTAAATCTTCAACACTTTCGTACACTTCAAGAACAAGCAAGCACTACACACCCAGGTGCCAGGGTGACCAGGTGTGTCACCCAAAAGGGCTTGGCGTGTCACCTGCGACACACGTGTCATCACTGATTTAGGAGAACAAATTCAAACGTTTTTCCTATCAGAACTGAATGTATTATTACATGTGCCTGATCTAGTATTTAGGAGATGGTGCTTCAGGAAATATTTCAAAGAAGTCTCCAAAATAATACTATCAGAATTTGCTAATTTTCATTTTTTTTTCTTTTCATATTATATTCTATTAAAATGTCTATACAGTATTCAAAAGCATAAGATATGGGTGGAAAATCTGCAACACTAAATAAAAGATTATAAAATTCTCAAAAATCTCAGAAACTAAGGATGCACATGAATATTTTTCAAGTTCCCGTATCTTTGTACAGATTCGTACAAATTTGTAAATGTGCATTTAAACTGAATTCTGGCTACCATTCAAAGATCAACATTTGAATGCAAAGCGAATGCTTCGGTGTATTTGTTCAAAGATTTGTTACATTCATGAAGATGGGGAGGCAGCAAAGTGGTTGCCCAGTCTGCTGCTACGGGATACATGCAATTTACTACAGTGGGGGGGGGGGGGGGAAATCTGCCACCAGCCATCTTCTTCATTTGTGCGAATAGAAAAGATAGGACCCAAAAGGCAACGTTTCCACAGAAAGCACTTTCCATGCAATCATTTATTAAAGCATCTGAAAGGAAACACAGCGTGTGCTAAACCCAAGGCTGTAGAGCACATGGGCTAAGTGAAGCGTCCCAAAGTGACTTAGCCGTGAAAGGGTGGCCAGGGGCAGGGACGCATCCTGCAAGGCTGCCCGCCATTGGGTGCAAGCACCCGGGGGGGGGGGCAGCCCTGTCAGGCCGCTTCCCCCAGTTCCTGCTGGCTGTACAGAGGGGTGCGATCGGGCGGGGGGGAGAGCCTTGGTTAACTGGAACCACATGGTTGGGTCGACCAAGGGGTCCCACAGCCCCTCACCCATAGCCAGCCGGAGATCAGCCTCCTCCCACCCTGGAAAGGGGCAAGAGGAAGCCTATCTTGGTGACCCCCCGACTCTTGTAGCCCCAATGGGGCTGCAGGGGCCGGGAGGGAGCCACCTCCCCCCACGCGAGGCCATCACCTACCTTGCCGGGCTGAGGTTGCAATCACGCAGGCACATGCGCTCCTGGTAGACGGGACCCGTGAGTCTGTGGGTCCCTTCTGCCATCTACCAGGGTCGGTGCGCCTGCACAATCGCAACCCCAGCCGGGCAAGGTAGGTGATCAGCGCAGTCCTCCGTCACGTGTTTGGATGATTTTCGGCCAGTGGTGGTGTGGGGGCATACCTGCGCCTGTCAGGGAGGGAAGCGTGTGCGAATGCTTCCCTTCCCAAACGGCCGGGGACGCCTCAAACGTGCAGGGGCAGATGTAGAGCACTTTTAAGTGCTCTACATCTCAAATGCGGGGAAAACACTTGGGAACGGGCTGGGACGCAAACCCAGCCCCGGCAGTGCATATGCCGCGTTCCAAACCCCTAGTGCAAAAAGGCCTCCAGTTCCTGTAAAAATAATCCAATTGAAGATTTATTTCCTAAAATTAGTGAACATTTTATTTTCAGGAGGGTGATCACAGTAGGAAGCATTACCGTGTGAAATATCTAGTGAGGAACTGGGGCATTGGTTGTGTATATAGCGTATTTTTTTTCTTTGTCTGTATTGACTGTATATGCTTGTTGTTCCATTCTTTAGTGAAAGGGGCACTATAAATAAATGTTGTTGTTGTTGTTAGATCTTCTGGGAAAGTTTATTTCTACCAATGAACATGCTATGTAAGGGAAACAAGTTATCCTGTAACACCTTCATAAGCTTCTACATCATCCTGTCAACCAGTTTGCCAAATTTAAAACTCCTTCATTTAAAATACACAAATTAAGAACTTGATGCCTGAATGTGAGTAGAAACTAAGCCTGAGAAATGAAAAATCTGCTTTTACTTATTTTTTTCTCATTGATCATGAAAGTCAGATTGCATCTCATGGCAGTTGCTGAGGAAGTAAAACCTCAGAGATGTTGGCAAGTGAAACTGTAACTGCAAAACCTTATTGTTTAGGCAGTTCTTAAAGCAAAGGTTATTTTAAAAACTCAAACCACAATAGATCCAAAGGGTTGGAGGGGGAAGGAAGTACAGTGGTACCTTGACATACGAGTTTAATTCGTTCCGTAACCTTGCTCTTATGTCAAATCGCTCGTATCTCAAAGCAATTTTCCCATTAATCCATTCCAGCTGCCAAAACACCACCTCAGTTGTTTTTGTTATGTACTGTACTGTATTTACATACTCGTATCTCAAATCTTGCTCTCATCTCAAAGCAAAATATCACTCGCTCGGCGGCTTGTATCTCAAAACACTTGTATGTCAGGGCACTTGTATGTCGAGGTACCACTGTAAAGAGAAGAATGCTCATGAAATGGGCAGGGATCACTAAAGCCATTGTGTGGAAATCCTGTGGCAGTATTCTGCTACTTCTAGCTGGCCACAGACACAACTTACATTCAGTTTAGGAAAAAATACCAGTTTTGGAAGATGATATTTGTAGGGGAAACAATGCAATATGTACAGTAATTCATGAATTCGCTTAATTTTTTGTATTCCTCAGAATACAGTATTTTCGACTACGTGCTTACAAGTGACTGTTGCTCTGACATCTTCTCCCTATTCAAGGCATGGGGACTGACTAGCTGCTTATGCATATCAAGCTGTTCTCTGCCTCAAGAAAGTTGCCAACATTAAGGCTACTTTAAAACCATTATCTTGTTCCATTCGGGTCCTGATGAGAGGCTGAACGTAACAGACAAGGCCTTCTCAGCAATTCACTTAGTCTACCTTGCCTCATTTTGACATTACTTTAATATTTTTTGGGAAAAAAACATTTTCCTCTAAAACAAACACCCCACACACCATGGCACACCTCTGCTGCCGTGAAGCACCGGCTCTCGCCTTTCACCCAGCGCCACCGCCTGCCAGATTTAATTTCCTTACAAATTCTAATAAATTAATCAATTTAAAAGAGGCAATTAAAGTTTGCTTATGATTAAATGACATTCCCTCTCCCCTCCACTTCATGTGAAGTTGGAAGTTATCTGGAAAGACTTCAGTTCTCACACAAAGGCAACAAGAAACATGCTACACTGAACAACAATCTACAGATGTTCCGAATGCATTTAAATGCTTTAAATTCACTTTGACTTCAGCTGAGAATTCTAGCTTGAAGCAAATGTGGTGTGCCACATAATTATGCAAGCATGTGAAAAGGCCAAATACATTTTGCCATTACATCTCTTACATTTTACACCAAATACAATATGGCATCACAAGAAAACACAGGCAGAGAAAGGGAAGTATGCTCATCTGGAAGATAAGATACTAGAATAAAAAAAAAATCAACCACTTCTTTATATCACAGCAAGACAAAATGGTTTAACTATCAATAACTGAGCCAACACTAAACCATAACCAAAGTTATATTTTTTTAAAATTAATTTTTATTATTTTATAACGCACCCTTAAAACTTCTAACTCCCAATATGGAATCTCACATATATTTATATTATATCATTTAATTGTTAACTGTAAATCACTTCCTCCATTCTTCTGGGTCTTCTTTTAGTACCACCTCTTTAGTGCTCCCCATCAGTAATTTTTCCCTCTTCTGGCTGTTCTTTTGAATATAAAATCAGTCAAATCCAGCAGTTGTTATTCCCGCTTCTTGTAGAAAATTGATGAAGGGTCTCCAGTCTTTTATGTACTTATCTATTGTCCTGTTCTTTATTAAGTTTATTTGTCCATCTCTGCTAATTCAGTCATTTGAATTAGCCAGCTCTCCACAGAAGGAATTTCATCTCCTTTCCATCTTAGTGCATATAGTATTCCTGCTGTTGTTACCATATAAAGAACCAAAGTGCTCACATTATCTAGATTTTACTCTATTATTCCTAACAGAAACATTTCTGGTTTAAATGGTACATTAATTTTTTAAATATTTCTATTATTTAAAAAAAAAGCGCCAAAGTTATAGTTAAATTCTTCAATTGACCCTTTAGTCCTTAGTCCTCTGTATGGAGAAATATGCAATGTAAATAGCACCAATCATGCGAGACACTATATTGCAGTTCTGGCCTCTGTAAATCATTGGATTGAGTTGAGGAAGTGAAATGTTTTCTTACTTAGTAAAGTTATCTGTTCACATTTTTAATACTGCTATCTAACCAAGGAATTATGTAAGATAAAGAAGGAATGCTTCTCAGGAATTGTTCTAGTAAGGCCTATTTCTGGCTACCAGCTCAGACTGCTTCATAAGAACAATAAACAAACTCATGGTGTATAGGATTTCCAGTGACTGCTAGTTACGTTTATAGAACTTTCAGTATTGGTTTGCAACCTAAACAACAGATGTTAGGAACATAGGAACAGGTATCAAGTACTATCAGCATTTCACACCTTGTAAGGTGCACCAGGACAGAATATGAACCTGCGATTTGGCGAGGAATGTTTAGGGGAAATAAATTATAAAATAGGACAGAGGGTAATTTTAGGAAAATTTAGGGATGGAGAGCAGGGTCTTATATGCGGTGTTTTTCCACTGTCACTAGAAGTACCTATTGCGTACCCATTAATGGGTACCAAAAGGCATTTTTGTACCCATTGGGTACTTCTAGGGTGTTTTTCCACTGTCACTAGAAGTACCCATTAAGTACCCATTAATGGGTACAAAAAATGCCATTACGTACCCATTAATGGGTACAAAAAATGCCATTACGTACCCATTAATGGGTACAAAAAATGCCATTACGTACCCATTAATGGGTACTTAATGGGTACTTTTAGTAACAGTGGAAAAACACTCCTAGTGACAGTAGAAAAACACCTATGGTGAAAATTTACAGTAACCTGCATACACTCTACTTGTGGTTTCCCACAGCTGCCGAATGGGCCATTGAGAGATCAAGTGGTAGATGGGGCCTTGATGGAAATCTTGAACCAAACTATGGAAAGGCAGTAAACACTAAGGGCCTTTAAAAAGGCTGCAGGAATATGAAGAAATGTGGGGAACAGGACAGAGTCATAAGCAGGCCCACAACAGCTGTCAGATTTCCAGTATGCCTTATCTCCACGTAGATAAGGAGCAATGCTAACAACGATAAATCAGCAGTGCTGTTTATTTGATACTACCAAATAAAAGTTGTCTATGTGTAACCCATATTTCCAACATCATCTTCTGTTAATGTCTTGTGACTAAAGATGGATGCATTGCTTTGGACTCTTGGCAGAAAGACAAAACATAAATGAAATAAAGAATTCATTTAAAATAAATAAATGGAATAAAACTGTCCTCGGTATTTCCAATGACTTGAGATCATCTGCAGATTTCATGATGTATTACATACAATGTTGAATCAAATCAGCAACTGCTCCTCAGCACCAGATACCTTTGGTACGAAAGCCCAGACAAACAACTTTCTGCCGCTTCTTTTAGCTATGTATATATTTGTAATTTCCTCCGACTCTTTCCTTCAGATTAACTCCACTTCATCATGTTCTTATTCTATAATAGGATAAAATATTACCTCTTCTTAACTTTCTCCTAAAAGTCCCCCCCCAAAAAAATCATTGCTTCCATTTCTCCAACAAAAGCAGCTATTGAAATAGCCCAGATACACAGCAGCAGTACAACCAACAGAGGTAGATGCTGTTTAGCCAAAGATGCAAATATGAATAAAGTATTTCAGATATTTAATGAAACCACCAAAGAGCTTTGAAAATGGTGGTTACACTAAGGGCAACAGACGACTCCAATTTCATACTCTGAACAAACAATGCCAAAAAGCAGATTGCTGGAGTTTATACGCTTGTGAGATTTTGCAATCCTTTCCTGCTATGACCCTCAACGTCTAGCTATCTTTCTCCAGGCACGAGCGAGTTGTAATCACAATGGACTCAAAACCAAAACGACACTGTAAAGTTTTTCTTTTTCCTATGGCGGCAACAGGGTTTTTATTATTATTTTCTGAATATTTTTTTTTAAGTTGCTAATAGTTTATTTAAAAGGAGAAGGAAGGAAGTTCCTTGCATGCCTGAAGGGGAAAAATATTTTATATTCTCATAGCAATTCTTTACCTTAAAAGGCAATCTCTGCCTTGGCTCCTGAGAGTTTGGACTGTACACAGCCAGTACCCAAGTTGGCAAGTGTATTAAGGATGACAAGTGTCATAACCGTATTTCATAATCCTGCCTTTTCAGTTCCCACAGTCATTGTGAGGAGAAAAGCACTATACTTCCAGGTATGGAAACATGCAGGACTTGGTAGAAATCCAGTTACTGATCCAATCATAGACTTATGTCAAAATACATCACACCAGAGGATTTCCACCTGCCAGGTACTCCCATTAAAACACCAGTATTTACTGAAGTTATAAACTCTGACTCCCATGGTTTGGGAAATGACATTTTAAACGGGACACCATAGTGTATATGTAATAGAAAACCCCGTGACAGAAGACAGAGAATACACAAAGCTGAAATCCAGCAACTACTGACGTCTCAAGTGGAAGTATTCTAGCCTTCTGAGACATATTCTACTGCAGTAGAGCGTTCCACTTCAAAATGTTCAACGTACCAACTTCCTAGGTCTTTCCTTTCTACGTCTTTCCTTTCTACACAAATGTGGCTCATGGATGCATCTAGAATTTATATGAGAAACCTGAGAATCCCACCAAAGTTTGTATCCCAAAAGATGGAAAAACAAGTTTAAATATAACATCTATGTATGGATTCCTCTTTATACAACGTTCAGTCTAAATTTAACAGAGTTACGCAGCAATTATTCCACCCTTTCAGAGTAGAATCTTCCATGCTAAGCTAGAGCAAGCTAGAACACATTACATTCACAGAGCGCAACCAACATAAAATACTAATTTTTTTTATCATACATGTACTTGTGTGGACAGCATTTTTATTTTGCAAATGAATTCCATCCACATGTCAAGTAAAGAAGAATTTATGGCACAGAAGGCAGCTTTTCGTTTTACAAACAACCTTCTCTTGAAGATTCAGTATAAATACAACTTGAAACGTTGAACTATCATAATTTCTTTCCCCTTGTTATCCTGTATAAGCGTTTTAAATACAACTCAAGATGCAAATCTAATACATACAGCCACAGACACACCATCTACTCATGACTAGGGCTAGTGGAATTCCACTACAGACAAGCTCCAGAAACAAGGTATTGTCAGAAGACAGTTTGAGCGATATCAGTCCTTTGGAAGCCAAGTTTATCTATTTATTTTAAATACTTTTATACTGCTTCTGCTGGGTTCCTGAAGCAGTTTACAATCTGCAAAGAGCAAAAAACAAAACGGAGAAGCAAGAACAGGGCAAGCTACCTACACAAACTGCATATCCCTAAATATAGAACAGATTTGAAGGTGTCCCTTATTCTGAATGAATCTGCCCATGCGGGTTAAGCCAGGGAGAAGAGGTTGCCCATACAATATTACACTGTCATATCTATCAAGAGGCACGTGCAACTTTTATCACTCCTATCATGTCCCAAATTCTAGCAACTGGAGAAGACTATTGTCTGAAATATTTATTACAAGACAATCAGAATACGTGAACTGTAGCTACGTTCTGTCTGACAGCAATTAAATTAAGAACAAGAGCAACAATACCTACTGGACTGGAGGAAACCTATAAACACTGTATTTTAAATGACACTAGCAACCAAACTTTTTAGAATCACACCCAAGTAATGAGCATAAGTCCGGAGGGGGCTTTTTTAGGATTGGACAAACCACTGGCCCAGAGCTAGCAGGACCATTCCTTCATGCAAAGATGTGTTGACCACCCCTTGGATCTTTCCAGCCATTTATGCATGGCTTGGTCTAATAAGACAAGATGGACAAGGGTCCAGAGTATGCTGTAAGCCTAACAGCTGTAAGTGTCTTGTCCACGTTCTAAGGCAGTGATGGTGAACCTTTTGAACTTGGTGTGCCAAAATTCACAAGAAAACCTAGCTTAACTTGGGTGCTGTGTCACATCTAGAAATATCCATAATTTTGTGATATTTGTAGCTCTAGTAAAAATGTTATATTTTTGGTATATGTATTTTATTAAAAGCAAAAACAAATAATTCTTTACATTTCCTAAATCTTCAACTGAAAGTTGGTATTTCGTACACTTCAAGAACAAGCAAGCACTACACGCCCAGGTACCGGGGTGACCATGTGTGTCACCCAAAAGGGCTTGGTGTGTCACCTGTGACACGTGTGTCATAGGTTGGCCATCACTGTTCTAAGGTCTCAAAAACTGAAAATGATATTAAAGAAAAACACCAGGAAAAAAGGTTTCATAACACACTTCATCAGACACTGTTTCAAGGGAAGCCCTTACTTTAGTATGAATGCAAGTGTTTTTACCATCAAATTTTCTTGTACAGTTATTACAGAAAGTAGGGAAACTTGGCTAATTGCCCCTTAGTCCCTTGCTGCTCCTTGATATGTGATCACTGGTATAGCAGCACCATCATTTCCCCTTCCATTCCAGGTACATTCTCCCAACCACTCTGCATGCATGTACATACGGGTACACGCACACACACAAAAAGGGAAGATAAAAATCCTACAAGGGTAATGGGTTCCCAGGAAATGACAGAGGAAACATTGTTTAAAACATGGAGAAATGATCTTCCAATAACTAGAACAGAAGTCAAAGAAACAATAAATGAATATGTGACAGTCAAAAACAGCAAAACTGAAGGAATTAAAAATACTGAATAAAATGGTATTGGACACCTAGCGAATTGTCAAATAGGAGAATGGTCAATAAACCAAGATGTTGATGTCGTTAGCCAGAAAGGGGTTCTTTTATCCAATTATTATGAAAATCTGATAAAATCTAAGAATATGAGAAATTAATAACAAAGGATATAGGAAAAATAACTGAATACAGTACTGGCTGGGATAAAAGTATGACAATGATGGGTATGTTAAGAGGAGGAGAAATAAGACAAGAAGAGTGTTATGTAATCAAGCAAATGAATTGGGCATTAATGTCAATACTGATATTAGGATGGAAAGAAGCTGGTAAATGGATGATGCAAAGATGATGCACATGCACAATTAAAATTGGAGTATTATAGATTTTAAAAAGGCATTTAAAATGGAGAGGGAAGAAATAAAAAAACTGGGAAAAAGTGATTTAATATAGAAAAAGATCACCAGGGAATGAGCAATTTAAAAGAAATACATGAAGCCATATTCCAGTGGACAAGAGGAAATAAAGGTAGAAGATCCAGAACACGGGGGTGGGGGAGGATATAGGTGACTGAGGGAAATGTAAATATAAATAAAATGAGAATGAAAACAACATGAATTTTCCCCAAGAGCTCACTCAATAGGACATAGATGCACATTGGCTCCCAAACAAAAAAGAGTCAAAAGGGGAATATCCCTCATTTGCATTCTCTCCATTATCAACCCTAGTACACAGCCATAGCCTGTGGTCCTACTGGTGCTGCATTCTACAAACTGTAGGATCAGCAGCCCAGCAGGAAACAGCAGGAGTGGACAGTCCAGGTTCTCACCCTAGACCAGTGATGGTGAACCTTTTGAGCTCATTGTATCAAAATTCACAAGAAAACCTAGCTTAACTCGGGTGCTGTGTCACATCTAGAAATAGCTATAATTTTGTGGTATTTGTAGCTCTAATAAAAAAGTTATATTTTTGATATATTTATTTTTATTAAAAGCAAAAACAATTATTTACATTAGTGACTTTTGTTGCTGAATTCTGTTTGCTAAATCTTCAATTGAAAGTTGGTATTTTGCACACTTCAAGAACAAGCAAGCACTATACACCCAGGTGCCAGGGTGATCATGTGTGTCACCCAAAAGGGCCTGGTGTGTCACCTGTGACACGCGTGTCATAGGTTGGCCATCACTGCCCTAGACAATGGTAGGGCTTGTGGAAGAGGGAAAGAGGGGTGCCATGTGCTCAAATCATTTACAGATCTGAATGATCTTTCGAGAAGATCATAAGAACGTAAGAGAAGCCCTGCTGGATCAAGCCACAGCCCATCTAGTCCAGCATCCCGTTGCACACAGTGGCCCACCAAATGCTCATGAGCATCTCAAGCAGAGACAAGGACAAACCTTTGCCTGCTCTCAAATCCCAGCAAATGGCCTTAGAAGCTCCCCCCCCCCCCGCCGCCGCTGCCTGAGAGATGTACCTAGGCTTCATTCTAGTAGCCAGTGATTGATACATCTGTCATCCATAAATTTGTCTAACCCTACCTTAAAGCCATCTAGACTGGTAGCTGTCACCACCTCTTCTGGCAGCACATTCCATAAACCAATGACCCTCTGGGTGAAGACATACTTCCCCTTGTCTGATCCGACTCTCCTACCCATCAGCTTCATAGAGTGCTCCCTGGTTCTAGTGCTGTGCGACAGAAATTTTCTCTATCCACCTTTTCTATACCATTTTATATACTTCAATCAAGTCCTCTCTTAAACGCTGTCTCTCCAGACTGAAGAGGCCTAGATGCTGCAGCCTGATTTCATAAGGGAGGTGTTCCAGACACTTAATCATTCTGGTTGCTCTCAAGATGAGAGCAGGAGGGGCTGCTCAAATCTGATTGGCTGCCACAACCCATGTGATGCCGCACACCTCCTTAACTCTCGCAGCTTCATTAGGGGAAGCTACAGAGCTGCCTTTCGAGTTGGGAGAGCTAGTCGACACTGCGCAGTAAGTATTCTGCACTTTTACGTTTAACTGCGGGTTTATTTCGTAAATCTGGAGGAAGGCAAGGTTCCAACAAGCCGCCCTGTCTCAATAGCTGTTGGAAGATGCCTTCACCAGTCTCCTTAAAATCACATCCAGTTATTTGGGGCACGAGCTTTCACAAGATCCTGTGGCAACAAATTCTGTTTGTTAATTACACACTTAATCTGCTGTCAAGTCACTTTCACTGAGCAATCAAGGTTTATAATCCTATGCAAGGAGTATAAGTATTATCCTTACTTCTATCATACTAACCATTTTGTAAAGCTATCTGTCAAACTTGTTGCTCCAATCTCTTCCCCCGTCCCCAACTACCAATCTGGGATCACCTGCATTTAAGGAGCCTCCAAGAACTTCTCCAAATATATTTAAAAAGAAATTGCTTCCACTTTCCACTTTCCCCTCTCCCCTCATCTCTAAGGCATACCTAGGCCATTGGTGTTGTTTGAGGATGTTCTGGTGAAGGCAAAACTTTAATACTGAACTCCCTTAAAATTGTTTCTTCATCCCACTGGTATTTCTAGTCACAGATGCTTTTAAAAGTTCAGTGTGATCCCCTGTATTCCAGAAGCAAAGCTATTAACCCTGGTTGTTATAAATGGCAGATCCCCTGTACTGTTCTAGCAGATGCTTCATGAAACTGAGTTACTAGTACCAGAAAATTCAATAGCAAACTGACAAAGTCTTTAAATAGCTGCCCCATCACAAACAGAAACTGGGTTTGTTGGCTTCTTTCCCTCAAGTGAGCATTTCTGATTCATAAACTGCTTATCCAGAAGAAAATGTGATTGGTAGTTTCTGATCGAATTGGAGAAAACTGAGGATTTAATATAATGGATTTTCTCTTGCTTCAGACAAAAACTGCCAAACTCTTATTTTTTTCAGACTTACAAGTATTTCCTAAAACATAAAGCTGACTTGAAACTTCACATTTTTTTTTTTAAATGGTGTTACACATCTAACCGCTAAGGTATCTCACAAAGGCAAGCCACATATGTAAACATGATCTAACCATTTCACTGGTTATGAGAAAAGATCCATTAAAAGAAGTTGAAACACAACTGAGACGGACTAAGACTGGAGACAGGAAAGGTCACTTGAATCCTAGCTCCTGCAACATTTACTGTGAGAATTTTCTGAAAAGTGCAAGCCATCCTGACTACTTCCACTGCTATAAAGGCATTCTAAAACGGAAAGTAAAATAATGCTAGAAAACCTTATTTTCACTGTGCAGTTCTAGCACATTTGAATTCACGTAAAACAGATAAGGTCGGATCTCTTCTGAAGGATAAATATTTTCAACACGGCACAACATGTCAGCTGAACTCAGTTAGTCAACTTATTTTTCTTTTAAGTACCCTGGGGAAATGAAGCATTAACAGGACTGCCTTTAGTTCAAACTTGCCTGGTCCTGCCAAAAAATCCATACAAGTATTTAAAGCGCTTGGAGCCGAAGAGACGTTTCTCTTTTGAGGAGAGAAGAACCCAGATGTATCCCACTTCCGCTTATCACATACTGACTCACTCATGTAAAAGATGCAGGATCCAGCCTTGCCTGGGGCCCTTTCCACATTCTCTCAGACAAGAGAACACAGTAGATACCAAAATTATTTAAGTGGGTTATTACTCTCAGAATATATCACATCATCACCATCCTGTTCACTACTGAGTAAGCTGAGACGGTTCTTGTCATGCCACTGCACTTTGATGATAAACAACTTGGTGGGCCTGGTATGCCAGAAACAACATGCAGTATTATCTTCTTCTGTATCTTCACTGGTGAGTTGGCTGGCAAGAAACCAATGTTCCATTAGGTTCAACTGGGTGTTAAGCGGAAGCAAATTACAGGTGATTTTAATGCAATAATGACAAACGTGTGAGCTATTACCAAAAAGAGAATTTCTTTCCCTACTATTCTTAAAATGGAGCTTAATAGAAACTTTTTATTGTTCTCTTTTCACCCTGTTTGAGAATCTGATACAAACACAAATCTTCAAGTACTTCAGCATTCCTTTCCAACGGACTCTACAGCAATGCAAACAAGAATTTCTACACTGAATAAATGGTTTCCAAGTGTCTACAAGCAAGACTGCATTTCTCTACGCAGCCCAGGTTGGCTAGACTATGAAGACAAGGAACAAGAGAAAGGATTCCCCCAAGTTTCCTTCCCAGGCACTTAAGAAGCCCCTCGATGGATAGCAAGCAGGTAGCTTTTTAAATACTTTGAAGATTTTTATACGATGTTGTCCCACAAGACATATTTGATCATTCTGCTTTGGCAAATCTGTTGCACTGACATTTAAAAACATATCTGATGAGAACCTGAAGGTGATAATAGGGCTTGATGTAGACCCCCCCCCCCCAAAAAAAATGAAACAATCTGTTAAGACAAGAGTCAGATACGGAAGATGGCATCCTAATCTAGCTGCATCATCTAATTTTAACTGATTTTGTATATAAAGATCCAGCACAACTTTTTAAAAAGACAATATACAAACGGCAACAGAAGAAAAAAGAGGAAACAAAAACAATAAAGCAATAAACAGTATCAATACAAAAACTACATAAAAAAGGGAAACCATGAGTTAATAAAGTAGAAAGATACCAACTAGACAAAATAGTTCCATGTTGTCCAAATGGCACAGAGTACCTCCACTAAAATTATTTCTCCCCATCACGAGTAGTACACCTTCCAATACTTCCAGACTAGACTATACCAGTGTCTTCCATGCGTCATGAATGTTGAAAACGTTTGGAAATCTAGAATTTGTGCAGAATACGACAAGGCTTCTGACTGACAGGTGTTGCCTGCTGGTGGCCTAGAATGCCATTTCAAAGTCTTTTAAGAGTTGAACTAGCTGCTGATATGATACTTATCCCAATCTGGGTACCATGATCTTAAAAAAAAAAACCTTGATATCTTTGGGTTAATGTGATGTTCCCCTTCCATACTGCTGTATTTAACTCTTTAAATTTCCTTTCAACATGTATTTTTAAAAAACCCTCACAGTGATTGGGATTAAGGAGCCCCTTAATGTTAATGTGAATCAAGGAGGCCCTGCCCCTGCTGGTCTGACTCTGTCTGCAATGGATGGTGTCAAATCCACATTAAGGAGGCCATTAATCTGGGTCTGTTGTAAACCCAAAACTACTGTGTGTGTGTGTGTGTGTGTTTAAACAACAACACCCAGGCTTCAGGGTTAGGAACTCTCACTGCCTAGCCTTCAAAAGCATGTTCTGTGTGTGCGTAAGTGCATGCATGCATATGAAGCTTGGACAAGCTTTGCAGCTGCAGGGAAAAATAGTCCAGATCCGTGCCCTCAATACAGACCGTGATGATTTGGCCCATGCCTCAAAGTAACCCATAACAGTGGGATCCACTGATCCAGATTACGCGCAAGGTACGCGCAGAAAAACCCTTTATTTCCCCCTTTATTTACAAAATTTGAGTTGAGACTAGACACAGAGGTAAGTCCAATCTAAAGATAGGTGGGCTCTAGTCACGGTGTATATGAATCACATAGTTCTGTGGTTGGACCACATAAAAGCACAGCTCTTGCATTCCTCGAGTTATGAAGCCTGGCATGACAGTAGCTGGTAATGAACATCTGAGCAGCATGTTATACTGTCATCAAATGGAAGCCCACAGTTCTTTGCCACAACATAACAACGGCTGCTGGTTATTGCAAAGAGGTTTCAGCTCAATGAGGTTATACTAAACTCCAAGCACAGACAATAATTTACTTTCCACCAAATGTTTTCCCTGCTTAACTATTTTTGTCCAATGGAAAGTTGGAGAAAAGAACAGAAGACAAAAATAGTCCAGACAACTCCCCTAGTGTCTTGTGGTCACGGGCATGCAGCCCTTTTAAAATAGTGCTTAAACAAATTTCTGCATTATCTTTTTCTGGAAATGTCTATGGACAACTACAAACTATGATTGAGGACTTGTGCTGTCTAGCCTTACAAAAATCAAACTCATAAGGAAAATCCAGTATAGCCCTTCAAGTAAATTCTTTTCAGAGCTTGCTTTAAAGCACATATATCATTACAAGATCACTGAAGACTTGCTTCAGGAGAGGTAAAAAACAATCCATATCTAAACATCATTTATCCATAACTTTATTTTGAATGAGGGATCTGACCTGGCATGTATCACTGAAATCAGTCTGGGAGAGCTGTGTGGGACACATCTGAGCCAGCTAGGTTTTTCAGGGCAGGATCAAGTCAAGTATGAGAATCAGGATGAGAAAGTTGCTGTGGTTTATAGATCTACTATTATCACTCCCCCCCCCCCCAATTCCTGCAGACTGCAATGGCCTGAGAGGTTCTCTACCCAGTGCTGGCTCAAGAAACAGACTGGGAATGCAGTTAAGGTACTGCCAACCTGCTGACCGGTGGCCTTTCTGCCCAAGATGCCAGAGGTAGCCTCCAATCCAATGTGGTGATGGAGAAACCCAGGACAATAGCCCTGGAAAACTCCAGTGTTCATGCAGAGACTGGGAGTTCACAGCCTCGATGACAGCTCTTGGGCTGCCACAGTTGGTTTGTGATCCAATATACAGAGCAGCTCAAATCCTTTTCATAATCTTATGTTTCTGACTGTAGGGAGGACAGCCTGGATACTGGATGGGGAACATGTTAGAATGGTCCATCCTGAGGCCTACGGAATCTAATGGATTCCTGAATGCTTTGGGGAATTCCCAGAAGTAAGAGCCAGTGATCTTGTAATGGTTTCTATGAAACAAGAGGATATAATTGCTCTTGAGATCCTTTTCAGACTTCATGGAATATGAACTGCCCCCTAGTTTCCCAAGGAGCTTCAGATAATGCAACAGGTTAGGAGATAAATGGAGTGCAAATGGCATGTCACTTGACCTGAAGAGAACTGAACATGAGTAACAGCATTTCAAAAGGTGTACTTTGCAGCCTCCACTGCATCCTCAAATAAGCACCTAACAGAGCTCCTAGAGTAGTGGAGGGCCTGTTGGCATCCGCCCTGCTAAATCCAGTACTGAAACTTCAAAGTACTTTGAAGATAAAATTGTTCCTCCTTATACTGATCTAAATGCTACTTTTGACACAGTCTCTAGCAAAGTTTCCAGAGCACTGCAAGATGCTTGTGTCTCTTTAGCCTATAGTAAGCTTGTCCATCCTGGTTCAGTACAGCAAGCAGTGCAAGAACAGTTTTGTTTTAGATTTTTTTTATTTAAAAAACCATACAGATTAGATAATACAAATAGCATATAAAACAAAAGCATATATACATATAATTCAATCATTAATCCTATTACATAAAATGGATAAGGGAATCATCAAGGTCAGACGAGTAGATGCATTCACAAAAAAACATTGCCAGACCGTGAGATAATTTAAGCCCTGTGAATAACCTTGCAGTTTTTTTATACATAGTAGCTACATACTCCAATTTGGCAATTTGCCAAAGTTTGATGTACCATTTTGAACAGATATTATGGGTCCTTAATGGGTACTCTAGTGCTAAGTGGAAAAGCACCCCAGATGTACTTGGAAGAAAATGATTATCTTGATCCATTTCCATCTGGATTCAGGCCTAATTTGGGAATAAAATCAATTTTGGTTGTCCTGACTGATTACCTTTTTTGGGAAAGATACAGAGTGAGTGTAACTCTGCTGATCCTCTTTGATCTCCAAGTAGCCATGGTACCCTTCTGGATTGTCTCCAGGAAATGGGAATGGCAGATGATTCCAAACTGTTGCACTGTGTAACTGTAACTGTGTCCTGGTAACTAGGTTGTGCAGTGCCACAGGGTATAATTTTGACGTCACTGGTTTTTAACATCTATGCGAAGCCACTGGGGGAGGACATCGGGAGCTTTGAGGACAGGTGCCACCAGTACACAGATTAAACTCATCCCTGTAATATCCCAAACAAGAAGGTCTACGAATGTCCTGAACTGATACCTCAAGCAGTGATGAGCTGAGTGAGGAATAACAACGTAAAACTTGAATCCGGACAAGACAAGAGTCTCTACAAGTAGGATGCAATAGGTATCTCTACCCATGGAGACTCGTGTAACCTCTGTAGCCAGGAGTGTCTATCACCAGCTTTGGCTGGTCCATCAGTTGTGCCCTTCCCTGGACAGGGATAGTTTGATGAGTGTTGTTCATGCCCTGGTAACTTCACATTTAGACAAATGTAGTGCACTCTTGTGGGGTTACCCTGCTCTGGAAGCTTCAACGGGAGTAAAATGCAGCAACCAGGTTGTTGAGTCGGGTACTTATTTGAGCATACATCACACCGGTGCTTAAGCAAAAAATATATATATATATATATAATTAATTAAACCAGGATTTGCCAAGTTTCTAACAATAGAGTTTCTAATCAACAATGAATTACAAGTGAGAATGAAGGTCCCAAGGCACAACATTGTTAATCTCATCAGTAAAAAATTCAATGCTAAATCCACAGGTCTAATTTACTCCATATTCAGAACATGGACTACTGAGGTATAATATACAATAATATTCTTTGTGAACTTTAATCATTTTATAACTGTATTTAAAAACAAACTTGGCAGAACCTGCAGGACAGCCAAATAACACAGGAGGCAGAAAATGAGCGGTTGCAAAAAGAACAAGGGAAAAAGCAAGCAATCTAATTCAAATGAGGATATCATTTCATGAAAACTACCTACTTTATTATATGTAATCATAAACAAAAACTTATCATATAATAAAGATAATATATGTGTGATTTAAGAAATCTGCACTTTCACGCAAAAGGCAATGCCAAGGCTGCAGATATTATAAACATTACATTTACATAGAATTTCCTTTAGAGTTATCCCGTACTGGGAGTATTCAAATCTTGTATCCACAAGTGGACAGACTTCCTGCTTAAGTTACTGAATGAGAATAGATGTTATAAAGGAAACCTAAATCTACCTAATATTTTGAATCAGGTCTTAATTTTCATCTTTATATTATACCTATGATCTTTTCTTCTAAAAAAACGGCCTTTTTGTACAAGCCCCTTGAAAAAAAAAGCCACCATTCCTATAGGAAAATCAGGTGTGTCTGATCCCTAATATTTTCAGCAAACACAGCAAGGGCAGCTCATTCCAGTTCTGGCATAATGAATGAGCCAGTGTTCTAGGCAATGCAATCTTCAGAATCCCCATACTGTCTTGAGTGAAGTCAGAAAAATTAAAAAGACAACAGAGGAAACACCAAGAAATGTCAACATACTGGATTTTTATTTTTTAAAAAATGATTTCATACTTGCGTTTCCTCACACAATACCTTGTTACTTCTCCCAAACATCTCCATATGCTCCCATCAAATTTAAACTTTCATTACATCCCACCAGCCCACACCTCAAATTTCTCATGGCTCATTTTTATTCATCTTCTGCCGTCATAGCCCATTTGCCTTAATAGAGCTATTAAATTTTTATCAGTCAATCCTGCTGACTGATAATAATTACACGCAGAACAGAGTATTGCAGAGAGATGTGGAAACATTTAATTGGCCATTTCCTTTCTTGTTGGCACTTCAGGTGAGTATGTGAACAGAAAAAATAAAAAAAAATTAAATATGAGGATTTTTAAAAGTGCTCTGATGCTTTTCCAGAAAGTTAAGGGAACTAAAGCAGGTCACTTCAGCTTCTTAGATTTCATATGTCTTGCCCAGAGATAAACATAATTTGCATAAGGAAACACCCTCACACACACGAAGTAAAAATTCTGCATCAGAATCTGAATTCCTCAACATGCAAAGTTCTGCTAGATCTCTTCAGCGGCAGTGTATTTTGACTATGATGATCGCCCAAAGGATGGTCAAAAATCCTTTTCTACAAGCGCTCTGCAGCTGATCATATTGCCCAAATTTCTTCAACATACCCTCACAACTCTGGGGATCTGCTGGTCATAGGAAACTGAACTGATGCTTCTTCCATACTTCTAAAAGATCTCCAAAGCCTATGGTCCACTCAAGTTTATTATATTCTAACCACCCCTCAGTACCAAACACCCAAATATGATCAATCTTGAATTCTTCATTAAAGTGGACCTAGGGTAAAGTTGAAAGAAGTGAACCTATGCCCAAGAACCGAAGCACCATTTAGAAGAGTTTAGCAGCTAATAATGATAAAATAACTACATGTTGACATCATTTTTTCCTTCTTCGTTAATTGCAGTTTGATTCAGCAAATGTAAATCATAATCATACGCTGTCAGGCACGCCACAACTCCACCTCAAAACTGTAGCCATTATATTCAACTCACTCTAAGATGATCACATGTACGAATCATGCCATTAGCATTTTACTCACAACCCATGTTACCTTTACTTATTAACTAGGATGCAGTTTTCTTTGGCAGCCAACACAAGCATGTCACGTACAAAGCCAGGGGCAGCCACACTTTCACCCCAAAGGCAATATTGCCATGACATATGTGTTAACATAAAAATATCAACAACAATGTCTGCCCTTTCTATGGATACAGGAAATAAGAAACCCCCAAAATATAGAAACTCTGAGTACACATGCACACATGCACGTACACACAGCTTGTAAATACATAATCACAAGTCACAGGAAAGTTTCCAATACCTATTTAGAAACATTTTTACATACGTGTTATAGCAATAGTCTAAGACCTGATGGTGTCAGTTTTCCTAGATGTTTTTTAACCTGTCCTTCAGAGTTACTGAACAAAGGGAATGAGTTGAATAGGTTCTAATAATACTCTACTGCATTTGGACAACAAAATCCAGATATTGTTATTGTTTAAGAAACTAAAAGTCAACAGCTTTCGATTCTTGACAATGCACAAAAAATTTTAGTTTCACAATATAAACCGGTACCAGCGCACAAAGGATAAACACTAAGAAATAGACAGAGGAAAGGATTTTGGTTTGAGAAACTGTCATTTAATACTCAAAAAAGCTAGAATCTACTCCTCACAAGGGACACCAATCTTTAAGAACATAATATTGCAAATTATTACAACTTGTTCATGTAAGTTATTGAAATGACTAGTCCTGCTGAAAGGTATTTTCCATTTTATGTCTGTGGTAAAGTTTCTTGGAAGTCACAACGGAAAAGTACAATTTGCAACCAGAAAATCATTCCTTCTATACACTCGTCTGAATTGTGACAGTCATGTTCTACAGTCTTCATCTCTCATCTACTTTAAAGTCTTACATTTAACTGAACCAACATTTTAATTAGTTAGATCTTTAGACCAGATTTGCTGAAAATGTCTAATCTTATGCAACATCACCCCCAAATGAGCCGATCAACATATTCAACCACACTATTTCTGAAGGGATTCCATCCTTGCTTAAATCACACACACACAAAAAAAAATAATCATCACACTCCAACAACAAATCTGAAATATATTTTTCTACAGTCCAAATCCATTCTCATTCTGAATTCTACATAGTACACTGAAGAGAACCTCAGACAACACCAAACATCAGGACCTTTATGCAGCTCAGCCTAAGTTTACGAAAGCTCTCTAAGAGGCTCGACTTGTTTTTAAACTTTCTTCTCACAAAGTATCACTACTCCAATCGTATTCTCTTCCCTTCGAATCTACACCACTGTTACTACAGAAGTCTGGAAGAGTCAGGCTGTGCTCATCCTGAATTTGAATCAAAACATGTTCCAAAATGGGAATGCAGTATAAGTTTCCTCTTCCCTCACAACAAGATTTTTGTTTTTTTTTTAAGCATTGTTACCTTAATACTTTTCCGACTGCTTGCAGAACCATTTTGCAGCTTAATCCAGTTTTGGGGCTCTGAGAAAGTACAGGTCTTTCGCCGCCGATGTTACAGTGATCCCCAACCATGTTAGAAAGTAAGGGGAGGAGAGAAAGTAAGGGGAAAAGAGGGGAAAACTGGGAGCTGCCAGTAAGGACTCGTGTTGTTTTACCAGATCTCTCTCCTTCCCTTTCCCCAAAAAAACTAGTCCAACTACATTCACGGAGTTTACACAGCTTACTTCACTACAACCCTCCCTCCCTCTTCCCTCCGCCAATCGAAGAGCAGCAAGAGAAGCAGAAAAAAAAAATATCTCAGCTGGAAAAGACAAACAGCTGCTCCTTTTTTACAAACCCAAAGTAAAAACCAAGCCTGGGGAGTCCATGCCAATAAGGAAGCATTTGAATTGGCCTTTTCAGACTGGCGCCGGCTGTGCAACAGGACAAGAGAGGTAGTGTGGGGAATAAAGCAAGCTTCTTTCAAGCACCCTGCTAGGGAGATACTGCAAGAACAGAGGAAAGGAACAAGCTATTTTGCACTTACTCTTCTGTGATCTACTGAGACCTCTTATAGCTCACGCGCAACAAGTAGACGTAAGTGGAGACATTATTTCATTCCAAAATTGTGTGCTCACCAAGGATGATAAACTTGAAGGCAAATGAACGTACTTTCAAAAACCATAGCTCTTGTCACAACGTTCACTGTGAAGAACTCAGAATCATGCACATCAGTCATCAGCCTCGTCCCCACTTCTCAGAGACTTGGAGGGAGGGGGGCACCATCAGAAGAACCAGAGAAGGGAGAGAATCCTGATTTCTGACCAGCAATGTCTACATTTGGAGCCTCAGCGTCCTCTAAGACTACACATCCTGAAAACTTGAACGCTGGGTGCTCTGGAACCTAAACTGTCTCCAAAAGGACTTCCTTTCTTTGGGTTTTGTGGAAGGCATGGCCAGATTCCTATTCTTAGACCTACCAATGCCTTGCTAGGGCTCTCCTACTCAAAGACCCCAACCCTTTGAAAGGCCTATCAAGGAGGTGGTTTTTGGGATGGTTATCTGCCTGCCAGTACTTGAGCTATATTGAACAGAGCACTGCTGCCATATAATCCATGGTCATAACAGAAAATTGGGCTGTGTCCATACTGGACAGCCTAAAGACCTTGGCCCTCTACTGCGTGGGTATTGCTTCTTCCTGGGAGCACAGAACTGCTTCCTGGGAAAGTATCAATGGTAAGGCAGAAGCCTGTAAAACTTCATGCTGAAATTTCTGCCCTTCTGCAGGCAAAAATATCTGTCCTCTTGTCTACAAAATCCCTGGACCTGCAATCTCTACCGTATGCAATCAGAAAAGGAAACGTAAGAGATGTTGCTAGACCATCGATATGGGTCACTGCTAGCATCTCCTCTGTTTCCTTACAATAGGTAGGGGCCTCTTGCCCTTAGTGAGGGGGTGGTATCCACTCATGAGGCCTGCTGGAGAAGGACCATGGCCTCAGACCCCTTAAGGAGAAAACGCCAGAGCTTCTCTGCTGGCCCCCCCTAGGCCCTGGTTTGTGAACCTCACCTTCTCTGGCCCCCATATGAGAGAAACAAACTCCTCTGAATTAAAATGGCACGAAAAATCATCATAAAGCTCATCCAAAGCCCCATCCAAACATTCCCCCTATTCCCTCTCCAAGCCTGAGGATCGTGAAGGAGGACAGAGACAAGGAGGAAGAAGATGCTTCCCCAAGGCCTGGGTTCTTGGGCTCTGGGGAGTGCATGACTCTCTCAGTTGGTGGTGGTCATCCTTCAAGCCCCCACAAGAGACTGGATACATTGCTCCTACTATCTGACCCAAGTGCCACATGCTTGTCTCTCCATGAAAACTGAGTAATGAAAGTGCCCATGCACCCTCTCTGTGAGCCTGCACTTGGTTATATAAGACCCCTCTGGGCTCCCTCTCAGCCCAGAGCTGAATGCAAGGCAAACCAAACTCCCACAAGAGGCAGCACCTGATGCCCAGCCAACACCTTTCCTTTGCTTAATGACACCCCCACCCCACCCTGGCTGAACTCGGGATGTGCACAAACGTATTTTTGACATTCGAATCCGAGCAGATTCAAATGTCAAAAAATCCAATTTGATTCAGATATTTAAGATCCGAAAAAAGAAGAAACTGTGGAGCGGAAGAGATGGGGCTTCTTCTACATAATGAATCAGCAACCTCCTCTTCCTTTGCTTAAAGTAACAAGGGACTACACTACCCAGAGTTCCAGCAGCCCTTGGCACATAGAAAAACAATACTTTCAGAAACCACAGCTTTGACACAATGCTCATAGTACATATACCAGGCATCAGAACACAGGCTTGCCTGCCTCTTCCAGCTGTCCAACAGACATATTCGTCCTTTGCACAATCTTTTAACTGCAAATGCCGAACTACAGTTTTGGTCAACAATTACGATTCCATAAAGTTCAATCTAATAATCTGTAAATAAAGCACAATTGGATTTGAAGTATATTTTGTCTTTTCAGAAACAAAACCAACTCACACATAGATTCCACAGTTATCTAGCAGTGGAAACCTAGTAGCCTGATGTTTCTTAGAATGGCATTCACTTTTCCTTAACCACAAATAGTGCAGCACCTTGTAAAGGTCTGGGTAATCAAGGCTTCGATAGACAATCCATGTTCTCATGAATAACAAGGGTGCAAAAAACCTGCTGTTAACTCCTTCTTGCATAATACAACCTGTGGAAGATTCAGGACAGACAACAGAATTAAATTACAGGATAGAATGACAGGTCAGCTTGGATGACTTTTAAAGATGAGGTGAGTTCATGCAGGAGAAAGCTATCATTGGCTATTGGTCATAACGGTCATGTTATGATCTTTGGTATTAAAGGATATTCCACTGCGCTACTCCATGCACTTAGGGTGTTTTTCCCCTGCAGCCCTTAGATCCGGATCTAAGAAATGGGTACATTCCTTAATCTGGATCTAATAGATCCGGATTAAGGGAAGCACCCAATGTGTTTCCACGGGAGGTATAGCACCCACTAGCTAACACCCCTGCTATGGAAACAGCTTTGCACCCATGTGGGGAATCCGGATCGACCCCCAAGGGGTCGGTCTGTTACCCCAGGTGGTTCGGGGGCAGGGGGGTGCAGTCTTCGAAGACACTTCAAAGTCATTTTGAAGTCATTTCAAAGTCACTTCGAAGTAACTTCGAAGTCTGTGCAAAATAGCTCCGGAGTGCCTTTGAAGTCTGTGCTGAACTTCGGAGTGAACTTCGGAGTGAACTTCGAAATGACTTCGGAGTCACTTCGAAGTCACTCCGAAGATCAGCACAGACATCAAAGGCACTCCGGAGCTATTTTGCACAGACTTCGAAAGTGGCTTTTGCACAGACTTCGAAAGTGGCTTCAAAGTAACTTTGGAGCCTAGGTTTAGAGGGGCCCCAATGTGTGCATCCCCTCCCCCTAGCCTCCTTTGGACCCCATTGCCTGTTTCCAGTGGAAACAGGCTCCCTTTAAGCTGGATTTTCTGGCAGAAGACCCCATTGTAGACCCCATTAATGGGGTCTACAGAAAATCTGGATTAAAGGCCAAAATGTACCCATTAGATCTGGATTTCCCCCATGGCAGTGGAAACAATCGGGTCCCAAAAGGGTGCTGTGGTGGAAATGGGATCATCCAGCTCACACTCAAATGGGTCCTAAATGGGCGCAAAAATGGGTACTTTTTGACAATGGAAAAACACTCTTAATCGCATGAACTTTCTGTAATGATGACTTAGATGAATCTATGATTTGATTCAAGCTGGACTCTGGAATTTAGAACAGGAAATAAGTATTTACATATTGATTATATGGAATATTGCTCCCAGTTCAATATGAAATGGATGTTAAGAAGTACTTTTACTTTTGCATCTAGAGCAAATGGAGTCCATGCTCAAAGTAGGCAGATATCTGTGTTATCTGAACCTGTGGGCAGTCAAGAGTAGAGGACATGATTCATATCTTCTTAGAATGAGCACCATACTTTGATACATTTAATAAAATAAAATCATACTGGAACACAAAATTCAAAATTCATTTTTTTACTCCAATTCATTTCACATTTATGAAGAGTTCTAAATTAAAAATTTAATAACTTTGTAGTATTACGGTCTCTTGTGCTATTTTATTTTATCCACAAGTATTTCTGTATTGTTGATAAGATCTTATTGATTAATCCATAAATTGAGTCTGAAACAAACCACTACGCAGTATAGTACTATATTACACATGTAATTGTTGTCAATGAAAAACCAGGAATTAGAAGAATGATATAAATTACCAGTCTACCAATGTATGCCAATGGTGTCACAGATGACAAATTGTATTATTGCCAGTTTCTGAGATCACATTGAAGGAGGGAATTTGCATTCTTCTGACAGTGCAAGAGCAAAGCCATGCTATATAAGGGCATACTGTATGAAATACAATTGTATCAGTGTGCAACTGAAAGGAAGACTATGAAATGTTGTCTTCACAGACTGACTGGCAAACTCTGCCGTAGATGTGAAATGATGTTCTGAAAGTTCAACATGGTCTGTTCCACCTGCAAGTTAATTCCCAGTCTAAGAATTCCCAGCTCCATATTTTGCTCCCTTTGAGTATTTATTGACACTGACCTTTGGAGATGAACAAGATTTTTTGTGATGAAAAGATTCCTGCTTAAATATTCACTTTTATTGTGGAAAAACATACAATTACATACAGCATCTAACAATTCAAAGAACAATCTCCACTACCAAGTGAGAATGGAAAGTGCAGACATGGCCACCCCAACCCTAATAAGACAAAGGTTCTTTAGTAAGCATAATTTTCACGTATCAGAAAAATTCCTTTCCCCAATTATTTGTATATAGAAACAACCTCATGCCACGTACAACATAATGGAAAGTTTTTCAAGCAGCTTAGCTGTACCATATTCAGTAAGCACTTTAATTTCTTTCCCATCAATAAAAATGACACATTCAAAGCTTACCATGAAATACAAACAAGGAACAACACTTCAAGTGTTTACCAAATTATCTTTATAACCAACAGTTGCTCAATTAGCTTTTTTGGGGCCTCTTCCTGAGGTTATAAAAATAAAGCACACTGGTACAATAGAATCAGCAGGACTGTAGAGAAACTTTTTAAAAAATCCTCTTTTTTTAGAGCAAAGCTTATTATTCTGATCAAAAATTTAGCAACAAAGAAAATTTATGCGAGAAAGAAAATGTAGAGTGTAAGTCTTACTTAATTTAAATTAAATTACAAATTCTCTTTGTAACGCCTCTATACTTTGAAACACACATTTCTTTTTGACTTGCCAGCACTACTACCCAAAGAGGCAGGCCCGCTAAATATTTTAAAACATGTTCCAATGAAAACAGTTCTTTCTCTTCTAGTCTTCTTTTATAGAATTTCCTGCCTTGCCCAGTAACTGAAACACACGAAATAAGTATTAAAAAAGCTGAACACCAGTGCCTGTCAGATCTGCCTATTGTTAAAGGTATTTGCTCTTCTATCTAATAGATTTTTGTGTTGCAATTCAATAGACTCACAATTTCTATTCCTGGGCTATACAGCTCCTGAAAACGTGACTCCTGACACTAAGAAAACTTTCAAAAATATAAAGTATGAGGAACTGTCCAGCTTCATCCCATTTTGTGGATCACATGCTTCTTGTAGCCGCATATTTCAAACCTGGACCAAAAGCAACTACAAATTAGAGGTTAGAATAACGCAAAGGAATCTTATATCTATTTTCCATGTTTTTGTTCTCTCTAAATTTAGGTTTAAAAAGCATCTGGAAACTTTCAGCTTGGTTCAAAGAAGCAGAGGGCTGGAAACGAAAGACATGGAAATTGTGATTAGGTAATAAGTTGCATCACTGAAGAGGAAAAGAAGATGAACAGTAACAAAGATGTCTCCAACTCTATACTATTAATTTAAACACAGAAGTCCAAAAGCGCCACCTAAAAGAGAAAGTGTACTGCTAAAATGTGCTAGAATGTCCTAGACAGCCATAACCCTGATTCAAAAGATCAGTGTGGCATTTTCATATATGTGCAAAAACCAATACAAGAAAAAAAGGAATGTGTCAAGCAGTATTAGCTCTGATCGGTTTAAAGGTTTTTTCTTCTCCCTTGGCAATAAACAGGTCATTCTGAAGAATTTTCAGTCAGTGACAGATACGTTTTATTTTATTTTTAACTTTTTAATGTAATTTTGAGATCTGTTGTTTCATAACCACAGATATATTAATGTTTTGAATCACAAACTGAAAATATATTTAAAGAACTGAAAAATTCTTGCTAAATTTAGCCTTGCTAAATTCTGCTGCTTTTTTTAATTTCACCAGGAGTCCAGATATCTATTAATAACATAAAGCGCAATCCATAGGTAGGTAGGTAGGTAGGTAGGTAGGTAGGTGGTTTAGCAGTATTTGAAGAATATTTCAATTAGAAAGAAACACATTTCAGACTTGAAATCAATTGGACAACAGTAATTTTACTCAGGTTGTGAGTGTAAAAAACTCAAAACACAGTTCAACAGAAGGTCTTGCAGAGTCCTGATGCTAAAGAGATTGCTCCCCTTTTGCATTTACCTACCCTGGGACACCCTACCCTGGGATTAGCACCCTGCCCAAGGTTGAGATGGGCTGCTCCTAGTGCACGATGGTGCATCTGCATCAGGACTGCCAGTTTCATACCAGCCCCTGCTGCTGGCTCTGAGGGCTGATCCAGTACAAGACCCCTCAAAGGCCAGAGAGGTTTCTGAGGGAGGGAGACATAATCCGGAAGAAAGAATAGTGTGCTTTCCGCACATGGCCCACTATTCGAGGACAAGTGGGTAGACCACTACCATGGACACTCTAGCTCACTTCATACTCTATCCTGTGCATGCTACTGGGGGATCGGCTTCCCCAAATCTGCATTAGCGTACACAGGGTAATCCCAGCAGACCCTTTTCCTGGCATAGGACAGGGCTATACATCACTCATTGCCTGTTACAGACGCTCTGTCTCTGGTATCTGAATACGCAATCATCACTGGAGGAGGGAAATAAATGAGCAGTATTGTATAAAATAATACATTACTATAAGTAAACATCTTTTGCTCTGCATTAACTAAGCTTTTATAAATAAAACTATAGAAGCGAGTACCCATGCAATAGGCCCTATGGGGTGTTTTTCCACTGTCACTAAAAGTACCCATTAAGTACCCATTAATGGGTACGTAATGGCATTTTTGTACCCATTAATGGGTACTTAATGGGTACTTCTAGTGACAGTGGAAAAACACCCATGGACTCTCATTTTTGTCACCTGTAGGGTTATATATAATGTTATTGGTTAAATATTGATTCCAGATGATCTTTTAACTTATGAATAATTTCTAGGTGTTTGTTTGCTTCTGAAATAGAAATGACTGTTCTCTCAAACAATGCAGTTCATCTAAAGCTAAAATAACTTTCTCAGATGGCCAATTTTATAAGGAGTTTACAGTTTTTAAAAACATGGCTAAGAAAATTCCCCCAGGGTTCAATTAATTAAGCATTACTCATTTCAGAAAACAAACTTTTCAGCTAACAAGCACAACACCGACACTTAAAATACTTTGCTTATGTAAGAGATGCCTGTGCTCCGTGAAAGGCTGACAATACGGAATGAATGCAGTTAAACTGCTGGAACAGATATTACCAAATGCTCAAACTTAGCTTGGAGAGCATTGTTCACAGGCACAAATAGTGAATGATGCAGAGATAATTCTGTGCATGGATTTACATCTTTTCTCCAGAAATCCCTCCAGTAAAAACAGAACTTGAAATAGCATTATGTAGCCATATATTTATCACCCTTATTTCCCACTGAATAACTAACAGTCTCAGGGAGGCTTCCTTAATTTAAAAACAAAATACAATACAATTAATTGCAGATTAGTGCATGGAAGGGGAGGACACTCCTTCTTATTAACTAAAGACCAGGTTAATCTTAGTTAATCTCCCAAATGCTTACAGTTAAGATGTTTGGCACACCACAGAGGAAAGGTCATCTCCCGGGGGGGGGGGGGGAGACTATCACAGAGAAAGCCTTCTCACAAGATTATTTCAGTATAGCAGAACATGCTCATCAGATTCCTTTTCAGAAGATTTGTTAAATAAAACCAGACCTCCACTTTAAAAAAAAAATTTAGGGGCTTAGTTAGAAGACTGTAAAATAGTTTGGATGCACATGAGCAGAAGGTCATCTTCAGAGCTCCTCTCGACATTTATCCAACAAATGAGATACTCTGTTATAAAGGTCAGTTGGTACTAACTGCGAACAGTGTTTCTTGGGGGCCTCATTTGCTGAAGAATCAGTGTCATCACATGCTGTGCCACTGGCAAAGGCTAGAACAAATCAGAATCAGCAATTTTATTGAAGTCAAGAACAGAAGACAGTCATGGTAAGTCTGGGAAGGGAGAAGGAAGTAGAGGAGGCTTTTATATCATACTTTTCTGACCTTTTTAAAGCACCTGATAAGGCTTTCTACTCTTCTCCAAGGTCACCCAGCTGGCTTCGTGAAAGAGACCGGAATCGAACCAGGAGACCTCCAGCTAGGAATCCGAAAATCTAACCACAAGCTCAAACTGGCTCACAAGAAGGAGAGAAAAAAACCATCCTCCTCTGAATCATTACAGGGCTTGCCTTCCAAGAAGAAGGCCTTCCAGGCAGAAGTACAGACTTTCAACATACAACACCCCCAAGAAACACTGTTCATGGGTAACAATCGGCCATCCCTTATGACACAGCACTTCATTTGGTGGATACACATTTTGCATCCTTTCAGCAGGCAATTAGAGCAGCACAAGTTAGTTTTGGCAAAAGGATGGACGGACAATAAGGTATGGAGGATTAAAAACTGAGATAAATATATGAATTTTTTTGTTATTTGATTTTCTACAGGACAGAAGTATGACTTATATACTTATATATGACTTAATACACTCATTAATATTAATTGGCAACAGAAATGGGATAAAACATTGTTGTATTGCTTGAATACAGGGAGGGGGAAGGCTTTAAAGGAAACGACTATTTGATCCATCACTTGAAATATAATATTTGAAGATATTAACAGTTCAGCTCCAATCCATTCCATGAGAGAGGGTGAGTGGGGGTGTGTTATTGCACTGTATCATTTCGTGGATGATTTAGATTGTAAATAATAATATATTTTTTTAAAAAAACCATACCATAAAAAAGCAACTTTAGTCACAATTTCATTGGCACTGATTTGCTATAATAATGCTTCACTGCTGCTGATGCTGTAGCCATTTTATAGTACAGTCAGTTTTACTCGATTTGTTTTCTTATTTTACTTGGTACCTTTTTGACTTAATGGGTTACTTTTCATAGAATGTACGTAGCGCTTTAAAAACTACACTTAAGAAAAAGTCTCACATCTGAATTCCTTTCCGATTCTACAGCAGTCAAAGAGCAGATGGGGCATCTACACACGTACTTTTCAACATGGAAACCATCACACCCATTTATGCATAACCTCTCTGAACCATGAGCTTTTTAATGTCATTAGGTTTCTTTGCTAGAAGATAAAATAATGAAGGCAAGAAAAGATGGATTCACAAACTATGACTGACAAGCTGTAAGATGTAGAAGAAGGCTTTGGGAGTGCTCTTTTCCAAACATACTGCTGTGTTTATTTTCAAATGGTATTATTACTAAGTTCAACCTTGAAAATAAACTTAATATGTTAATACTACATTAGTCAAACCCAACTCAGTTGAAATGTAAAATGGAAGAAAATCACACCTGAACAAAACTATCCCTAATAACTTTGATACTAAAAGAACACTTAATGCTGAAGAGTTTGCCACCTACCTAATATTACACTTTCTAATCTTTTATAACTACAAGATTTCTCTCTCAGCTACAGGACACACTGCAGCTTGGTAGATATGTTCTGTACTTATGAAAGGAGAAATCGCACATGGCTTTAATCCAGACTTCATATGAAGCTGGTGAAGAGTGCCTTCGTATCCCCAAGGGAAAACCAGTTTGGACAGTCATCATGTGCTGGCATGTCTACAAGGCAAAGCAGAAAGCTATTGAAAAAGCCTGTGCGACACATCCAGTGACCTACTTACCATAAATGCATACCGCATAGGTTAGTTGCACAGAGCACTTGATTAGGCATTGCTCAGGCTTGCAATGTTAGGGTTCAACCGTCAAGCAAGGCATGCCAATAAACCTTCCCTCAACCTCTGACAGTTTTTGTGTTCCATTTACAAGCTAGAATTATTCTGAACTGGGAAAGCCAATGGTTTGCCTAAAGAAATCCAAAATCACGATTGGATTATATATTTTGGAACAACACGTGAACTTCTTTGAGCCTTAAAAGATTTCTTGAAGTGGGATTTATTTTAAAATGAATACAGAGAAATCCTATAAAATGTAGATAGAAAAAAATGCATATGTAAACCATCACTAACATTCTTTGACACTATTTTAAAAAATGAACACTAGGATTAATATTACCATGCTTCAGTGAAAACATTTTGTAACTTCTGCCAGATAAAAACACGTAAAGAACATACGTAGGCCTGTGCACAGGGCATTTTGATTCAAGTTGGTGCACAACTCAGAAAACTGAAAAGTCTTGGAATATTCCAAACGTTCCACTGGAATAGGCTAGAATTGGTTTCTGACAGAAAGGACAAGAATTGATTTATTTCTCTGATTTCTTCAGGAAAGACTGCTGAAAAGTACAGAGGAATAAACCCCCTGACAATCAGCTGATCAGCCTAAACAGCTGCCCACTTGCATTTTCTCTTCCCTATCAGGAGCAACTACTACAGCAGATTGAGGAGAAAAAAACCCAAACACAGCCCTTTCCAGCAACAGCAACAACAACAAAAAAGGTTTCTACCTGTTTAGCCCATACAGGAGACCCTCCTTTTCCTACTCCCTTCAGCAGCAGCACAAATAAAAGAAAAATATCTCCATCTCATTTGTTTGGTAAAAAAGAAATGGATCCATCTTGGAGTTTGCACCATCATGTTTTACTGGAACACAAAATGTTCCACAAATACAAGACAAACCCACTAGTGATGATTACTATGACTTTCTTTTAAGCTCCATTACAGGATATCTTCCATAATAGGATATCTTCACTTATTTCTATTTTGATTATATTCAATTATAACACAAAGTTCATTGTACTCTTTAAAAAAACTCTACCTGCTAAACCAAAGTACACCTATTTTACACTAGGAGTTCTAACTTTACATCATATTCAAGACTTCTTTTCTCAGGGATAGAAAATGTCCAACTTTCTATCAACAGGCTTTCTAAAGATATCAGATCACTTACATTTTGAATCAGTTCAGCTCAAAACAGGGTAATTTGAGGGATTCTGTTCAGATCCTGATTAGTTTGGGTTCAATTCAGACTGAAGCTTAATGTCAAGGAGATCAATTCAAATTTGAACTATTCAACCTTCCCCTCCAGTTCTTGTAGAACTAGTTGAACGAATTGGGGGTGGGGGTACTTGACTTTATCAGAACACCATTTAACAGCAGTTTCCTAACATCACAGGCTATCAATCCCAATAAGACCCTCCAATCCAACTGTTGCAATCCTGTAATTCAGTTCCTATAAACTACAGTATCATGTAGTAACTATGAAGGTTCTGTTTACAATTTAAGTAAATGTCACTGCAAAGATGGGACTCAGTCGAACAACAAAGTCAGTGGCACTGTAGAGAGGACACCTGGTCTTCCAGGGTATTAGTGGCACCATGGAGGGGTGGCCAGTCTACCAGAAGCCAAATTATATTATTTAAAGTTCCCAAGATTTCATGGAACAACGGAAGTCAGTTTAATGAACCATGGAAAAGCTCAACTATGGTATTAAAAATATTAGACAAAAGAAGGTATATCCTATTAAAAATGAAATGCAAATCTGCACTTTACAGGAGACAAATGTACTCATTCACCTGGCCCTTTTAAAGAGAGCACAAGCACATAGCTGAAATTCACTTACTTTTTTAGGTGCCTTTAATGCATTTTGAAATCATATTAGTCCCTGCTGTCACAGCACCACATGATGAGATCATGTTCAAGTGTTCCAATAAATTCTTCCAAATCCTTTCCTGTCCAGATGTGTAAAAAGCTAAACGTAGTTACATTTTTTCCAGCTATACCGCTTATTTCTATCAAGTTATCCAGAAGTCAATTTTAGCAAGTTGCTCGTTGCCACACTATATCTGCACATTTCAGCACATGTGACCACTTAAAAGTGTAATTCACGAATCCATCACTGGAGACCATTTACTGTCTGATACTGTTTCAAATCTCTATATATTGAATTTTATGCATGCACTTAGCAACTCTCTCAGCACATGCACTTATGACCACCCCATATGCTCAACCCTGAGCTTTGTAAAATTGCTTTGATAACAAATTTAATTTCAGACCTTAGGGTGTAGGGTCTATCCCAGAGAAGTTAACTATATGGGAGAAGGTGTTGCTTTAGGTATTTGAGGTCCAAGCCATTTAGGGCTTTATAATAAGCAGCCAGTGCTGATCTTCTAGGATCTACCATACAGGATGTACTAGCAATAATGTGTATTCAGCCAGCAGTGCCAGTTAGCAGTCTTGGTGCTGCAATCTGCCCCAGCTACAGCTTCCGAACTGTCTTCAAGGACAACCCCACATAATGTACATTACAAAAGCCCAATCTGGAAGTTACCAGAGCATGAATCATTGTGGCCAGACTGTTTCTGTCCAAAAAGGTCTAAATTAGCACTGAAGACCTTAATTCCTACTCCAATTCTTGTGCAAAATGTTTTTGAATATTAAAAAATTGCAGAAAGCTGTGTAGGCATCTGAATGCTCATCTTTACAGCACTGGATACAATCGGGGGGGGGGGGTGTTGTTGTTGTTGCAGGATTTGTTTTCAGACCGGGCCCCTTAAAAAGAACAGAATTGAGCTGGTGGGATTCAGTGATGGTTTGTCAACTACATTCCATTCTGACGTACATCAGAGTCTAGCCTTTCCTTCTTCCCTGATTGTGCTACGCCATCCCACTCTGTTAAGAGTAGGATGGCAGCCTCTTCCTACAAAGCTTAATGGAGTGGCCTTTCACTCTATTAAGCTTTGTAGGAAGAGGCTGCCAGGCACTACTGTCTTCTCTAGGCCATGCAGCCAGCAACAACAGACTCATGGGCTACCGGGGAGCAGGCTAGCATCTCACAGACCTGATGGGGGATGTCTTGGCAGGATGCAATTGGAAGAAGGAAGTCAGGGCACATTGCAGAGGAGGCCAGGGCAGGATCAGAGAAGGAGGACTAGGCCAGAGCACAATGGGACATGCTTGTGAACTATTTGTCAAACGTTTTAACGGCAAAAAGTCCACCTCAACACATTTTCAGATTTGTTACAAACTGAGCTGGTATTTTCATCTTTATGCACATTTCTATTTACCAGTGATGACCCTTTCCTTACTCATGAACTAGTAACGAAGTCTACTACTGTTCATAAAGATCAGTCAATAAAAGCTTTTTACCGCAGCAGGTAATGACACGGAGTGGCATCACTTGCAGTAGCTGAAAATACTTTTTGGATTACAAATAAGGTGCTGAGTCTATTATCCCAAACTAACCATTGCCAGCAATGTAGGACAGACGGAAACTTCTGATACAACATACTTCAGTTCACTGGTTTCATTTGAAGCCGTCTGTGCTCTAGCAAGAGCCCTTTGATCTAACTGATCAAGTGTGGTTTTTCAGCCCAGTGAGGACTTTAGACAAAGCTGAACTGGAACATGCCATGATCAGGAGCTGGTGTGCCCCTGGGTCCCAGCTGCTACTGCCTAAAGCAATGAATAAATTGGGAGCACTTCTGAAGAATTACATTTATCCAAATTACCTTGCTTTTTGTTTGCTGACAGTAACTCTTGAGATCTTATGGATAGACCTATCTGTGGAAACAATGAAAAATGTTGTTGTTGTTAAACAAAAGAGCTGCATTTACGGCCTCCGCTAAAAGGGCTGTTAAGACTAGCTTAATGTTTGGAAACTTTTAAAAAGGCTTTGAAACTTTATGTTTGGTATTTTGTTTTGACTGAGTGATTCAAAGACTAGTATTTTATGTCTAAAGATATTGAGATTTTACAGGCTTCTCACACAATTTTAATGTTACTACTGATGCTTACTGCTATTGTTTGTTTTTAATCTTAAAGTACAGTTTCATACATTGTTATAAATTTGTATTATTTGCTTACTAAGCTATAAATACCATGCAACAAGTTCTAAAAAGAAGTTTTCCATTTGTCTTCTGCTTGAGATGCCTATAAGCAATTGGTGGGACACTCTGTGATACAGGATGCTGGACTAGATGGTCAGTGGCCTGACCCAGCAGGGCTCCTCTTATGAAGAGAGAGAGTGAGTTTGGGTTTTGAAAGTAGTCTAAGGAAAAGAAAATGCCATCATCTTGGTATTCTCAGAAGAACACTTTGGACAAGAAATTACATATGAGAGATACCATTTAAGGCTCTATATAGAATTATTAAAATGAAACATTTCTCACCTTACCATGAACGTATACAAATATTTCCCCCACTGAGACTAAAATATACCATGCAAGGAAAATATGTCCACTATGTTACAAAAATGACTCTTTTGAAGGCATTTTTAAAAACTGATTTCTGTTGCAACGTACCTCCTGAGTGAAGTTTTCTACGTATAATCTCAAAACTTAAATGAAAGAACTGCAGTGCTTTTAGGGAAAGAATAATAATGTTTGTAACGGAGAAGTATATTCAAGGGACTATTGAAAAAGATCCTTGCCAAACTGGAGGAAAGTGCTAAGCAGGGTGTCTCAAGGTTCAGACTGAATTCAGTAGCCTTGGACTACAATGGAATTCTTAACAAATGAGACTCCAAACTAGAAGAAATAGCTAATATTTTAAAAGATGGGTTCTAAATACAAATGGACTGAAAATAGCAGAAGCGGATTCAGCTAAAACAAAAACAGAGTCTTACATTTTGAGCAAAACAAGATGACAGATGAACGATGTATATTCCTGGATTAACAATAACACTAATAATAGGCTACTGGAATTTTAGCCAACCATAAACTGAGCATAAGTTACTAGGGATCTGTGCAAATATTCATAATATTAAAAATTCGATTGAATTCATTCGAATTTGGACATTCGAATTCAAATGGGATGTCTATACATTTATAGGGTGTTTTTCCACTGTCACTAAAAGTACCCATTAAGTACCCATTAATGGGTACGAAATGGCATTTTTGTACCCATTAATAGGTACTTAATGGGTACTTCTAGTGACAGTGGAAAAACACCCATATTTAACATTCGAAGGAATTTCAAATGTTTTGAATCATTTGTATGAATTATTTAGACATTCGTATGTGCACAGATACATACACATTACATGCATATCCGTACGCATCTTATTTGTATCCATACGCATTTGTACGGATAAGTACCGAACGAAAATGGGATGCATATGGGATATCTTTGTATGGATATCATTGTTTTAAACTTGTAACCCGCCCTGTGACTTACGGGTATAGGGTGGGATAGAAATAAAATAAAATAAAAAACAGGATCCTTGTGGACACATACGAATGTTATCAACATTTGTAGGTTCATATACGAATGGAACATTCATACAAGTAGATCTGAATGTATTCAAATAGAACTGAATGTGAATACATTCGTATTTTAAGTATCCGAATTGATTCAGATTTTCGGATATTCAATCTGAATCAAACTGAATGCCGAAAACTGCATTGGTGCACACCCCTAGTGTGATATGGTATTCACAAGGCAAATGGAATGTAGGGTTATGTCAGTAGAAGCATGGACTCCTAATCATTGAAATAAATAGTTCTTCTCTTAGAGTTGGTCTGACTTCCGCTCAAGAACAGCATGATGTCCAGTTTAGGAAGCATCACTTTAATAAATATTAAGATGAACTAGGCTATGTGAAAAGTAATCAAAATTATCAAGAGACTGAAAATAAAGTCTTATGAAGAGAGACTGAGAAAACCTGATATAACCCAGGCCCTTTCTGCCCTTGGCCTTTTTTCAGGAATATATCCCAGAATAAGAGCCCCTTGTAAACATGCTAGTGCAGACTATGGTGGGCTTCAGGTGAGGTCTATCACAGTCTGCATTAGCATGTGGATAATGGACAACATATCCAATATGTCCAGCAATGTATTTTAGAGTAAAGCCAAGTGCAGAAATAGTGCCAGAGAAAACTGAGGAAGAATGACACCACTCTACAAAGAGCTTTTCAAAAACTTTTTAAAAACCCATGGTATTTAATCTACTTTCTATTTTTCTAAAATGCAAGAGTTACACTAAAGACCCTAACAGGAGGATCCTAATTGAACATCGGGAAAAAATATCAAGAGGAATAGATTGGCTAAATTTGCGGTAATATCTCCCTCACTGGATATGTTCAAGCACAGGACAGACCATGATCTGTTAGGGGCATTTGAATTTGGATTCCTGCATAAAGCCAGATATTGGACTTGTCGTCTGAATAACCCCTTCTGGCACTCGGACAGGATATCTGTTTGTATAGAAGAGTCTGCAGATCCAATCTGTGTGTTTTTTCAGATAGTTCTAAGACACCCTCCTGCATGAAACTCTGGAGAGTTGCTGCCACTGTTTGTAGATCACTCAGCAGCACTCAGTTGTGGCCTTCCAGATATTCCAGAACTACAATTTCCATTAACTCCAGTAAGTCTGAAGAGTGGCAAAGAATGATGGGAGCATCTGGAAATTCTCAACTGAGTCCCTCCTTGACAAACTATTTGGAGCTTGATGGACCAGTTATGTAATTCCTCTTTCTATGTTTGTTCTGGCTCAAACTATGCCTGCGAAGGAATATGTACAACATAATAAAAATCTTAGCGAGATTTATTACTGACTGTAAACAGAAGCAAGTGCTCATAAGCTCAGTGTCTTTTAAGCACAAAAATCTCACAACTATATGTATTCAATCTGTATATCATGTCTGACGGAGAATATACAAGCTGCAGTCAAAAGAATGCCAAAGGTCAAGAGTCACAAGAGTTTCCAGGTAGTCAGCAGTGCCAGTACTGAAGAGAGGTTTCCACAAAAAAGCAGCTTGCAAGCCGACTAATATATTACATAGTGCCAGCCCATGTCCATCTCAATCATTCACTCCTTTTCAGGGTTTCTTATTAAATGTCCAGGCAACCGTTTTGAGCCTGAACCTCATAGGTTGAATCCTGTCATTTGAACCTTCACTAGACAATGCTGGCTGCTGGGCTTATAAGCTCTGTCAATCAGCAGACAACCCAGAGCAATGGTTGATGTTGGCAATTCCTCAGCAGGTGTGTTGACAGAAGGGCTAGAGGACTTGAAGTTCTTAGCCTCTTCCTCGGACAAAAAATTATCAGCCTAGTTCATGACAAGGTTCATGAGCTGGCAGTAGTGGGAATCTAGAACTCAGTTGAGAACAACATGGCAAATGTGCCCATGTTGTTAACTGGAAGTTGTCCACGACTTGGTGGTACCCAGTACAAAGGAGTAAAAAAGCATTGGGTGGGGGGGATTCTTCCCTGACTAAGGCCCATCAGTACTTCACTTTTTAGAACGTTTTGTTTCTGTCTTGTCCTTAGGGCCTGTGACACACTTCTTCTAACTGAATGAATGAATAAGCTTTATTGATTAGTCACTTGACCATATCAAATCCTTCTAACTGAATTCTCCCAGTGAGAAAAATAAGTTAGGCTACTCTACAAAAGTCATCTCAGCATTAATAAAGGAATGGTGACTACTTTCAGCTTTTTCCTGTTTTGCAGGACATACAATTTAAACTCCTCTCCTGTCTAGGAAAAAGGAAATAGCAGACAGGATTAAAATCTCTCCCTATACACTTAGTCACATTTCACCAAAGGCCAAAGACTACTGAAATAACTGGCGGCCAAAACTCAAGCAATCATGTCAGCCTTCAGGAGATCAGATAAAATTCAGAGAATCTCATACCTGATGGCTTCAGGTGCACTACATTCTAACTGTTTTGCAAGATACATTTTTCTGTCAATTATATAGAAGAATGAAGCAAAGCATAATCCATGTATAGCATAAGCTGTTCACTGTTTCTCTGCACTCAAGTGAGGAAAAGGAAGGCAGGTTAATTTATCTAATATTAAACCCAACAGGATGCTCATCATTAGTTGTGCAATATCCTTCATATAACTACAACAACTAGATGATCGACAATTGCTTAAAGGCGGGGGGGGGGGGGCTCATTATAACTATCCCATCAAGCCCTAGCAGAGACTAAAAGCAAACAGGACCAATGTCTTTGATTGTGTTGACAGCCAACACAATTTGACTTCTTCCATCTTGAACTGATTTCCACCATTGACAGCTACTGCATCCACAGGAAAGAAGTTGGTACAGGTTTTGAACAGCTTGGTCACCTCAACTTTATGCTATTTCAGGGCTGTTTCTTTGGAGTCTTTTTGCCTGCCACCAGAACTCTTTGCCCATCTCTTCTTATTCACCTGCATCTCATTCTGCTCTGCATTCACAGCTTTAAGCAGGTCTTCCTCAGCTGTTGCCGAGAGTCAGAAACGAGGATCCACCACAAACAACAAACATTACTCAGTCCTCTATTCTTGACTTTGTTCCTCCCCCCTTCTCACACATTTCAGCAACCCAGAAGAAGACTAAGGGAAGGAAGATGAGAGAAGAGGGAGCATGCCACTCGCAAGATGGGGGTGTGTGGGGGAGATAAAATGCAGAGTGTCAGCTGCTAAAAAAAGTAATAAAAGCAGTATACAGCTGAATGCATGACAGATTCTGGTTAACCAGACATCCTGGTAGGTTAGATGCCAGACAATTGGGTTTTTATTTACTATGCAATTTCAAGAGCTGGTGCCTGAGTGTCTTCTCACACTTCTTTTCCCTCTTTATTTTTGTGCCATACACTTTTAAGTTGCAAAGAAGATAGGTACCGTATTTTCTGGCCTATAAGACGACTGGGCGTATAAGACGACCCCCAGCTTTCCAGTTAAAATATAGAGTTTGAGAAGATTTTCCTGGGTTAAAAAGTAATTGATTTCTTGTAAGCTGCTGCTCTAGGAGCCCTTTCAGTTAGAGAGTGGGGTACAAATGCTAAACATACTAATTATGTTTAGCATGAAGTGTGTTTTTTGAAACCCCTTAGGTTAAAAGAAAGCAAGAGATGCTGAAATAAGTACCACAGCACCTTGAGTTTCAAGTGATATCAAGGAACTCAGGAGTGCTCCTAAGTTGCACATCTGCCTCTTCCAGAAGTTTACTCCTACAAGAACAGGATGCTTCCTCGCTTGGTGATTTAGGAATTGGATAAACGATCTGTTCTCAACCGTAGTGGCTCTGATGTACAGTATATTCTGGCATATAAGACTACTTTTTAACCCAGGAAAATCTTCTCAAAAGTCAGGGGTCGTCTTATACGCCAGGTGTCATCTTCTTATATGGCGATTATATCCCAAACTCTATATTTTAACTGGAAAAGTTGGGGGTCGTCTTATACGCCCAGTCATCTTATACACTGGAATATATGGGTAATAGAACATAGCTGCCTTCAGACATTCTCTCAGATTCTTGATGTATATGAGCCACTCTCAGCTTTCACATAGAAATTTAACAGGCAATGGCTCACAAAGGCTATTTTTGAAAGTGTACAGTATTCAGAAAGATGAGAACCTTCTGGTACTAATCTGAATCAGAAATCACAATGCCTTGAACTGCATGTGTGCATATGGGGAAATCCAAAGAGTCTTAAAATGCACAGAATGCCAAATGACTGCATATACATGCAGGCTTTGGGGATACTGGCTAAATGAACCAAGCAGTTATTTAAGCAAATCATCAAAAACGAACCCATTTAAAACTGTAATCCCTCTGAAATTAACCTCCACTCTTGTGTTAAGAAGGTATTACAGTAGTCATTGTTTATTTTAATTTTATCCTTGTATGTTTTACATTATGTTACATTTCAATGTGATCACTACAAGCACCAAAAATCCAGCATGTGCAAGTAAGAAGGTAGATTTCCATAACTTGCGTATAAAAGGCTTGTTCTGATCCCTGGGCGGTTGGTCATATCAATACTTCCCTCAGATTTTGCAGAGGCCACAGCACAAGCATTGTTTGGGGCATATTGCTATTATAAATAGCCAACACATGATGTAATGTTAAAGAAGTTTACTGCTATAGATTTCAGATCTGCTGTGTGTGCCTTCACTAGCAAGTTCAAATTTGCATTAAAAAGGTGGTCTGACCAGTTTTAAATCAGGAGCACAAACAGATTGCCTTTTAAACTTGGCAGTTATTGGAGCCATGCTGAAACAGTCTGAAAGAGCACCATTCACGTACTCAGTCTTGTATTCAGTCTTCTCCTGTGTTTTTTAAAAAGCCAATAAAAGCTTTCAAATGCAGATATTCTATAAATAGGATCCAATAGTTTGTGGGAAGTGAATTGAGAGCACAAATGTTTCCTAACAGTATGGATTATGTTGCAGTTTGCATGACAGACTAAAAAAACCCTGAATATGTAATTTATCCCTGGCATCAAAACCAAGACTTACAATTAGTGAGAAGACTTTCCACAAGCAAAGGAAGCAGATTCTTAAGCAATGGAGTTTTTCACCATTTGTATATATTTTTTATCTTATTGCTCTCCTAAAGCATTGTACACCGATCATCCAAGCCTTACTAGACTCAGAAGAGCTTGTGTTTAAGTGGAAATACTGGACAGAATTTATTAGTTTAAAAGGACCAGGAAGATTTACCCAAAGTGTAAGGCACGTGTAAACAACGTGATGCCCTTCAAACAAAAAGCTCACAGATCATGATGTGCAACAAACAGACACAAGTGGGTGTCACCCAACAAAAGAACTGTATTGGAAGACCCTATTTTAGCATCACATCTCCTTCTATTTATGTACTGTATATTCTGCTGATTTTGATTTGCTTGCTGTGGTCAAATTCTCATTTATATCTTTTTAAACCAGTATTTTTTATGATTTATACATATATCTTCTGCACACCCAATTTTTTTTAGTGATTTCCTATCCTTCAGATGACACCAGACCCAACTGGCATGGCTGATAATCACGAGGAAAGAAGAGTGGAGAGAACTGCATTTTCTAACCCTTGTGTAGAACACCCAGTCTTAACCCATATATCTATATTTAGAAACAAACCATCCTGAGAACATGAGAAGTGCCCCACTGGATTGGTCCTATGGCCCATCTTCTCCAGCAGTCTGTTCCCACAGTGACAATCTGCCATCTTACATAATTGTGCATCGTGTTATTCATCACAGCTTTGTGTTGCTGTTGTCACTGGTTCTCTTGGGCTAGGGGCAACTTGTGATAGTTTTCTCAGTACTGCCCTGCCAGTATTTTCATTTAAGGATACATGTAGATCAGGCTCTGTGACCCTCTCTATTCCAAGCAGTTGTTCTATCATACATCAAGCTATGGCCATTGTGCTAATGAACAATACATCTCTCAATGTGAAACAGTAGGCAAAGGTACCCAGTCCAAAAACACCTAACTGAAGATGATATTGCTCAAAAATGAGGAGTAGTTGGCTTTTATACCCCACTTTTCTCACCCATTTAAGGGGACTCAAAGCGGCTGACAAAGCTTTTCTATTCTTCTCCAAACAACAGAACACCCTGTGGGGTAGGTGGGGCTGTGAGAGCTCAGAAGAGAGCTGTGACTGGCTGAAGGTCACCCAGCTGGCTTCATAGGGGAGGGCAGAATCGAACCCAGTATTCCCAGATAAAAGACCGCCTCCTTAACCACTAGACCAAACCTGCTCACAAGTTTGGGAGGAGGAGAAGGTTTGTAAGCCATTTTTTCAATTGAGTGCACTCCTTCAAAAATCTAGAGGTAGAAAACTTGAAGACCTCCCTCTTGGTCCTCACTCCAGTCCCAAATTTACAGGTATTACGCTGCTATAAAGATCTATAAAGTCAGAAATGATTGTATGTTTTAATTGCATATTTTGGATTTATCATACTGGTTTTACTACAACCTGCCCTAAGACCATAGGATATGGGGCAGGATAGAAATGTGAATAAATAAATGTTACAATTTAACCTGTAAAACAGGGGTTCTCATATTCCTTGCAGCAGTTCTGGCTTCAGTTGCCTTTCAAGGGTTAATGCAATGTTAATATTAACCCAGGACAAAGCCAATTCTATTGCACAATAAAAAGATCTGGATTCAGCAAACAGGAAGCACTATGGAATATACACTGCAGCAGTGCCAAGCGAAAGTTGTTTCTGTAATCTACCTCCACAATTAACAAAACTGTTGATTGCTGAACAGGTCCTGAGATGAGCAACAAGACTCTGCTGAGCAGTAAATAACTCTTAGTATGGATATACACTTCACCCCAGATTGCCAAGGGACCGAAACTCTCTGGGCACATGGGCAGAGGAATGGCACAGGTCTCCAATTTCCTGACAGGCTGTTTGGGGTCCATGTCTCATCAACTAGGGCATTTCCCATGTCCTCGTAGTTCTAAGTATGGCTGAACAGACACAAATGTTAATTTGAATAAATATATTGACTTAAAGCTACAAGCAATGGTTTCAGAACAAAGCCGGCTTTTTAGTACATATAATAAAATAATTACAGATTATAATCTGTACAAAGAAACAAAATGACTTTAATAAAACGTGTTACTTTTAATTGTTCATTTCTCTCCTGCTTTCTGATAGTCAAATTATAACCTTCAGAAGATCCTAATGCATTTTATTCAGATGTCTACTCCATCAGGACACAAAAAATATCCAAGCTTTTCACACATGTAAAAAACCATATAAAAAACTAAGAATTTAAGAGTGCAAAACTTCTAACTAGATTACCAGTGAATTCTAATGAGATTTTTTGGGAATCTTCTCATACTGCGAATATGCATTTTCCTCATTTCTCCTATAGCTGGTTTTTTTACCATAAGGGATGACTAAAGCCCCATCTAGAGGGAAGAGAAATATAGTGCCTTTTCAGTGCCATTATGGTGGGGTTGCCTCACATATCTGAGGCAACCCCACCACAGCCCCATCTTCCCCCCAAATAACACTTTAAAAACTATTGCTGGAAAATCCAGTGCTGGTAATGGGTATTCCAGCAATAGCGCTTTTTTGGGCCACCTAAGTTCACTTCTGGACAGAGCCACCACAATTTCTCCATCCAGCACACATGTATGGAGGCCATGGAGATGGCGGCAAGCATATATGGGAATTCCAGATGCCCATATGACTTAAAATGTGCAAAGACAGTGCCATGACCAATGACATCTAGCTAGCAAGGGGTAAAAGTGGGGGAACCAACATCTTGTATTATCTTTTGTTAGTAGGTTATTCAGCCGCTGTCTGTAGGTGGTCTAATTTTCAATTATGGGACTATGCACAGAACAGCGTGACTCTGAAGAATTGTTCGAGGACACTCCATTGTGTGTATCAGATCTTCAGGGCTGCTGTATCTGTTCTTCAAAGGACTCTAGTAACAAATAATCCATAGATGGGCCTTGTCATTCTAAAGCTATAAAACATGTTGAAGTTTAGGTACTTCCTCTGGTAAAAACAGTGACAGTGCCATGGAAAGTGACACAAAAGCAATGTCCAGAAAAATCCTATTTGCGTTTAGTTATATAGCAGCCGTCATGCCCCAAAGGTTTCTAAATATGTGTTTACTTGCATTTGGTATATTTTTTTAAAAAAAAGGTTAACAGTGAGGCCACTTGGCTGGAAGTTGCATTCTAGCTGCTGCTTCATTTCATCCTGTTTTAACATACTTTACAGCTATAGTTCTATTGATGATACTGTTAAAAGAATTCCAATTTTATTTTTCATGACCACATCAGTGAAAAATGTGAGGAAAGGTTGGTTTATAAATTCACAGACATACAGCTCAAATTATACGAGATAAAGAGTTCATCTGAGTTTAAAGATCTTGCTTGTCAGGTGACTACAAACAAGGAAATACCACACTCCCTGAAGTATTACTCCTACCATTGCAGAGATAATCACTCACATTTTGCAATGTGATAAAGCTGTGCAAATCAAGAAATGTACTGAATGTTTGTCTCCTATTTTGTACTGAAGACCCAGGACAAGGGATATTATTGCAAGCCTCCCAAAGATAGAGAGGAGGTGTTCAGAGTTCTGTTTGTTAGCAAAATAGCAAGGAAAGACAATTTATTCTAGGAAGCTGAGCACACATACTGGACGTGTTGAAGCTAATGTTATAAAAACACAGAACTGCAAAGAGGAGGGAAAGGATTCCTTCTATTGACTCCTGCTATCAAAAAGACAGCCTACACAGAATTTGCTTCATTTATCCCTGCACCATTCTTGGAAAGATGAGGCACTCACGCAAAGGCATCCTTGTAGATAAAAAGATACAGGCTCCACAAAGAACTTGTTCCTACTTTCTCAATTTTCCATCAGTTCAGCTTTTTCCCTCTCACGTTTGCAAAACTGATCAGGAGAAGAAAACTAAATCCCAGCCGAGGATATTAAAGGACAAGGTTCGCAAAGGACATTCTGCTTTCTGCTGACAGGCTAAAAAATTAAGCTGAATAAGAATAGCTATTATGTGGCATTGTTTCAATTACATGACATTTTGAGGCCATAACATGGTATGAGAAATACACTAGTAATGGATTCAGTGATTCTCTCTGCTTTATGTGGTGCTAAACTCAGAAACGAAACATATTACTACAGCACAGCAACACTGGAATATTCAAAACAGTATGTTGTGCTAGCAGAACAATTAAGACAATTCCTTCGCTGTTACAGAAAATAATGGTCTCATGGATTACTTGCAGGAGTGATATCCTCTTGCAATGAGTATAATAATCTGGGACTTGTAGTAGCAGGCATACATAAAGATGGGGCAGTGATATGGATATATAGACCCACAGACTTTATGTCCTTTACAATTAGTTGGTATAGCCATATGTCCTGTCTTAAAAATTCAAGAAAATTTATATGGATTTTTAAAAGAAAGGTCTAGTGCACAAAATCTCCTCCCAGAAAAACCAGAGGCACAAAACCCTATCATTATTGGGCAACACCTTAAAGGACAGTCCAAATATGCCTTCTTAAAGTACACAATTTATGTCTGACAAGAAGAGGAAGTCTTTACCTAACAACCAAAGGCCACTGGCTCTGAGGTCCAGAACATCCCAGGCCATTCTGTGGCATGAGTGCTGGCGGTACAGCTTTCCCACAGTAGCATCCCATGTGCAGACTTCCCTATTCCAATAACTTTATCTTATACTTTCCTTGTTTTCAACTAATATTTAAAGACTTGTTCTTTTTTTTCCTGCAAGCCATTATATGGTTAGCTTCTGTCTATGATGATACAACCAAATTACTGGAAGGGATCCTGACGTGAACTTTACTTTTTTAACATTCAGTTTGGATTGCCCTTTAGACATGCCTATTCAAAGATCAAAGCCTGAGCTGAGATTCACACCCAGGAATTGTTCTTCGTATGACAACTGTTTTTATGTCCTGTACATCTATGCAGAATCAAGTTCTAAGTAGAAATATGCTGAACTGGTTCGGTTGATTTGCTGTTCATGGTGAACTGGGTGGGTCTGCAGTTTGTGTGTGAACAGAACCACTAGATTTCGGTTTGTGCAGAATGCAGCTAACATCATATTGCATCTGACGCTCTTCTTACTGTACTGTATTCATATTCCTGTGATGTTACTTCAATATGAAATGAATTAGGAAAGTTACAGCTAAGATGGACACTACAGAAGATTTAGACACTGATTCAAAGGATGTATTAATGTAGTCAACAGTATTAGTATATCAAAAGTTCATGTTATATCACTGAAGCTATTTCTTGCCATAAGTAACCTAACCAATTTAGCAGCTAAAGTCAAGGAGAATTTAAAAGAAATTATTCAGGAATTTATAAAAGCTATAGCCCGGTCTGTGATTCATAGCTCAAAGAAACAATGGCTACAGGGTAGAGCATTCCTCAATAATTTCATTTCATCAATGGTATTTATATTCTGCCATTATTCCAAAACAATCAAGACAACACACATGCTCCTCCCCTCCATTTAATTCCCACAGCAACTTGTGTCATGGGTTACACTGAGAGGCTGTGAAGGGACAAAAGTCATAGAGGGAGCTTTTCGTGTCAATCGAAAATTCAAATTTGAAACTTCCTAGATCTTAAGTCTGACACTCTAGTCACAGACTACACTGACCAACATGACAAATCTTATCCAAGCACTAAGAAGGAAATTATTATTCCATCTCGCTAACTTGGACATTATTAAAATAGAATCATATATAAGTGATATAGAGTGATTTCAGTAGGTGATTTATTTTAGTTTCCAATGGTACTCAAAAGTCAATTCGTTTCAGAATCGTTGTTGTTGTTGTTGTCCTTAACTTGTTCTGTTGTGTCTGTCCCCTTGTGACCCTGTGGACCATAATACACAAGGCCACTTTGTCTTCCACTGTCTCCCAAAATTTGCACAAGATCATGGATGTTGTTTCCATTACATGATCTATCAAATCTTTTGATTGTAAGCCTGAGGGCAGGGACCTGTCTAAGATTAATACAATATTGTAACCCGCCCTGAGACCTCTGGGTATAGGGCCGGATAGAAATACAAATAAATAAATAAATAATAAATCCTTTGCTGCCCTCCTTCTCCTTCAATTTTCCCAGCATCAGGGCCTTTTCATTATGAGTCTTGCCTTCTCATTTTGTGGCCAAAAGATCTGAGCTTCACCATCACTATTTGTACTTCCAGTGAACAGTCCGTGAGACTAATCTGATCTTCTTGCAATACAAGGAACTCTCTCAAAAGTCTTCTCCGCCCCACAGTTCAAAAACACTGATTCTTCAGCGCTCGCTCTTCCTGATAGTCTAACACTCACAGTCGTACGTTACAACTGGGAAAGCTGTTGGCCGAGCTTCAAGTTCCATTCCAGTAATTTTCTGGAAGTTAGATAAAAAAATAATCTTGGAAAACACGACTGACATGTTTGTACTAGGAGCCAAAATACTGAGTAAGACTATTGATCCCGGCAACTACCTGACAATTCTCTGCACAGTGGGCACCGCTGGCTTCTAGGAAATTTTGGCTATAATTTCATAACTTAAGAAAAATCACTTTCTGTCAGCTTCTTTTTTCCTCAGGAAATCCAAAATAAGAAAAACTTTCTTAAAGGTTCTACAAATATACAAAACTCATAAAGTACTCTGCCCTTCACCCATTCCCCAAAATTGCCTGGAATTTTTTAAAAACTTTAAGTCAGCTGCATTTAAATACAGTCTGAACTTATCTAGTGATAATGAACCTAGTATTACAGAAATACACTATTCCTCTATATTTCTATCCAAATGAAGGGAGGTGGGGAGAGAGATAAACAGAAGATCTACCGATATTTCCTTACCTGTTCAGCGTATATGAACCATTCCTCTTGAGCCTCATGGCGGCAGACAGAATTTTAAAGAAAAAATCCAGATTGAAATGCAGCTTCCCCAGATTTAATAAGAAATGAAGCACCTGTTTTGTCAGAAAGTCATTTGCTGGCCAGGGAATCTCTTTCCTGTTTCACAGAGTCAGTTCAGGAACAATCAGAAAGCGCCAATTAACAGGAAGTATAAAGGAAATCAGCAGAGGCAAAACAAGTGCCTCAGGATGTAAAATACTCCACCTCTTGACAAGCAAATCCCTCAAAACCTTTTCCAGAAAGGAGTAGGATTTGGCAGCCGAGGCGGAGGGAAAGGAAGAGATGAAAAAAACAAAACAAAAACCATTCTGTCCTCTGACAAGTTTCAAAGGATAAGCACAAAGCTATGTGTTTTGCCCTCCTCTTCTAATTAGTCTGTGAGGAGCTTCAGATGTTCCCTCTTCCTCTCCAGCCTGCTTGACTTATTACTCAAGTATTCAAGGCTGCCTTAGGAGAAGAAGGCAAATGAGAAACAAAGCGGAGCGGCTTGTGTCAACAGTCTTTTTATTATTATCAAAGGATATCCAACAAGTTCATAATCACAGAGGAGAGTAGGAGGTAGGGCAACAGAAGGAATAGGATGGATGGAGGAGGCTCTCCAGTCCCCGGCAGGAAGTCTTGAATAAATCATTGGATCATGTTGTTTTTCTGTACAAGCTGTAATACAGAAAGACTGCTAAACACTGACTTGAGCCTCCATCCACATTGTTGACCTGGCCTGTGAGGGCTCAGTGAGGTAGGCCCCAACGCGGGGGTTGGTTTGACTGGCTTTTGACGGAGACCAATGTCTTCCCATAACTTAGGGCCACACCTGCTGACCAGGCTTACCTTCTTGCCCTGACCTCCATATCCGCTGGGGATACGTTCCGGCTCCTACCATGGTTACCTGAAACCATGGATAATCGCTAACCAGCCTTCCAGTTCTGGGGCTGTGCAACCCCAAAACTGGAAGTGCTTTTCTGGCCTCCAGAAAGCCTATTTCGGTCTCTGTAGAGTGTTGGAATAGCCATGCAATGCCACCGGATGCCTCCTGCCCGCCTCCAAAGCACCACCTTACAATTTGGGACAGGTTCTGGTGGCATCACATGTCTATTCCAATGCTCTACGGAAGCCAAAATAGGCCTTCTAGAGGTCGAAATAGGCCTAGTGGTTAGGGAGCCAGACTTATCTGGGAATACCGGGTTCAATTCCACCCTCCCCCATGAAGCCAGCTGGGTGACCTTGGGCTAGTCACAGCTCTCTTCTGAGCTCTCACAGCCCCACCTACCTCACAGGGTGTTCTGTTGTGAGGAGAAGAATACAAACACTTTGTAAGCTGCTTTGAGTCCCCTTAAATGGGTGAGAAAAGCGGGGTAGAAAAGCCAACTCTTCTTCTCCTTCTGGTTGTGGGTGCTTTTCTTTTATGGAGCCTGTGGGGGGTGGATTGGCCTGATCTGGTAACTATGGTTAACTAAAACCATGGCTACCAAATCAGTAGATATGGGAATCTGACTATATAGGTCCACATAACGAATTGTTCACTGCTTTCTCTTTTCGGAAGGTCTCAAATGCAACTGATCACAGTAAATGTATGGAGATCAAGGCTTCCTAAACAAAAGGTGGCCTGCTGGGTCCTGTAGCACTTCGGAACAATGCAGCAGACAAAAGCAGCAGTCGCATTAACCAACAGGTAAGTGAGATGATGTCAGCTCATAGCAGCTGATGAAGGAAGGAGAGAAGATTGGGAAGCCAGGGTGAGCTGGGTCATTAAGCCTCCTCAAGGATCAACTCACACCAATTTAAGCTCAGTTTCATGAGTCTAACAAGCCTATAGTAGCAGGATGGTTTATGGTTCAGCACATCTCTACTACTTATTGTTTGAAATGAAGTGTGGCTAGCTACACAGCTCCCACTGAGGAAAAACTGGTTCACACTACATGTAACACATTTTCAGTTAAAAAATTCATGTGAGCATGTATACTATATATACTGAAGGGGATGGGGGTTGACCAAGTAGCAGTACCTTGTGGGCTGAGGTGAAATTATGTTGGTGCTGAAACGCACTCTCTGAATTGCTGCAGATCAAAGCACAATTTGGTGCAAGAGAAAGCAAGGCACTAACTGTGGTCACCAACCACGCTTAACATGCCCAGAAACATTTTAGCCTACATACTATGGACAAATGTATGCATATACCATAGTTGAAAAGTAAGGTGGTGAATCTTCATACAAACTTTGTCCCAAAATGTGTTCATCGATTTATCACAATTCTGATGCATACTATCTGCAGCTATTATTCCTTGTAGATATTTATTGCTTTATCATTTAATGCTTTAACTATTGCACTTTTTAAAAATAACATCACCATAACTTATGGTAGAATTCAGAAAAAACATGGCTTCTTCCAGACAGCAACAGACAATGAGGGATCTAAACAAAGTTCTATAATTGGGAAAAGCAACCCACTCCTTATCTTCACAACCGAAGAACAGCTTTCACAAGGGGCTGGTTTGGGGCTACCAGAAGCCAGCCAAGCACCCACCCACTTCCTTTAGTTTTTACGCACATGCGGCTGAATTTTGATAGCCCCAATCAGACTCATCATGGAAGCCGACACATGCGGGTAAACAGAACTATTATGGAAAACCCAGCACCACTGCTGGGTTTGCCATAATATCACTGAAACACAATCAGAATTAATATTGGCAGCATATGGGATACACCTAGCTTCTCAGTACAGTGCCGAGAGGATCCTGAAATATATCTTGCACCTAGAAGTACGTTCATGTAGAAACAACCTGCAATGGCAACTGGTTTCAGTTCCCACATTGTAAAGCCCCCCCCAATTGCCTATGGGTCAGCTACCCAGTAAAGAAGAATGAAGAATAAGTCCCTTCCAGTGTGCATGACACAGGTAACTGCTGCAGCTGTGTTTTTACTAGTCTCGATATTTACAATAAATCTGTTTGCTCACTTTCCAGAACCAACTGGTAGCACCATCAACTGAAATGTTATCAAAAGGTTTTCTTTGTAACTTTCCTTCATAGCCCTTCTGACCATTAGAATTTTGCTTCTGCACTTCTATATAAAAAACAAAAAAGAGCATCAGCACAGAGAAACAACCACCCAACAAAAATGTATTTATGTCTATTTTTACCCTGCCCTATTCCCAAATGTCTCTGGGCAGGTTAGAACAGTAAAAACAGATGAAAAATGAGCATACTAACAAGAATAACAACACCTGAAAAGGGGGGGGGTTACACTAGAAAACTTCAGACATTAATGCATTCATCACAAGAAACTAGCCCAAGCAGCTATGTCACCAGCACAGAGGAAAAGCAGACATAAACCAAGCATAATTAAATAAACCAGAAGTAAAGGTATTCATGACAAATCACAGATTATGCTTTCCTCCCTGAACAAGATTAAAAGATCATTTTAGCCTCATGTGCTCCTCATCTTCCATCACAAGGGGAAAAATAATAAGTAGTTCCTCTTAATCTAATAGTGGACATCAAAACAGTGTCTGGTCTGATATAGGCAGCCAGGCAAGAAGCTTTATCCTCCCAAAGAACTTTAGTTGGAAGTTGCTTACAAGGCATTGGTTCCCAACCTGAGAATAAACCAGGACATTTAGGGCTCTGTGGTAAAGAAACTAAATAAGGCAGATACCCAGCAGTGTAAGACAAGATAAAAGACAGATGTTGTGAAATTCAGTTGAACATTAGGACTAATGTAGTGGGATCCCTTTGTCATTAAACCTCAAAAAAAAAAAAAAGCACAGTTCCCTTGCTTTGTCAGTTTGGGAATGAGAGGGATTCCTTCCCTAAACAATGTCTTGCAAACACATCACTATTGCCACACCTCTACAGGCTCCGTTTCCAATCGACTCAGGTTTGTAAGCACTCAAAGTGCTGCTGTGCCAATACCTCAGTGGAAGGTTACAATCTATGGAAATGGGTTGCCAAATACTTGAAAAGTGCTCAAATATAAACCAAATTAAAAACACACATATAGACACACCAGTATAAATGCCTAATATTCAGTCTAAGATGCTACAGCTGTAACAGTTATCAACAGAAGTCACAGAGTTACAGACAGCATAGTTGCATCTCAGTTTTGTGGCCAAAAGTTCATAGAGGTCCCAATTAAACCACTGCTCCAAAGAGATTTGAGAGTTAATAAAGTTACATAAACTGTGGAGAAAGGGAGGAGGTGGGAGGAAAACTTGCAGCTCATTGGAGGTTTTTTTCCCCCTCCTGCTCCAGGAAAGTAACAATCAGGTAATTATGCAGAGGCACTGCGTTTACCCAGATACAGGAAGCAGCTGCACTGCTTGCCAACTTGCTCCACCCAATACTCGCAGTTGGTATAAAAGGACTTGCTGCAAAATATAGCCAGTGACATAATCCAAGAGGTGGAAAGTTTGGAAGTACTGTGGGGAGTCAGAATGCAAGCAAATGAATGCAGAGAGACAGAGCAGTGCGTTTCACTTTACTTTCATTGCCCAAAAGAGCAAAAACACAACAGGACATCAGGGAGATCCTCAACCTGGGCTGAAGAGACCAAAGTAAAACGACATCAGGTTCTTTACTTGGAAATGCTAGCTCAATAGCCTGAAATGGGGGGTGGTGTATAGCAAGTCACTTCTCCATAGTGGGAGAGGAGATGAACCACACCTAGAGACGATTTTCTTTCACAAGGTAGGAGAATGATGAATTATTGGGGAAAAGGTCGTTGTAGACATATTTTAAACTCTGTTATTACACTTCTAGACTTTATTGGCAGCTAAAAACCTCTGATTAATTCTTTAATTTTCTGTGTGTTTTCAAGTTTGTCAGTCTGTATGGTGGTGTACTATATCTTCTCCCCTTTTCTCCAGTCATAAAAACATGATATGACTATTAGACAAAGGGAAAAGCCACAGGTAAGCATGGCAAGTCACTTTTTTTTCCTATTGTGGTGCCATGGCAAGAGGGTACTGGAGTTCAATGCAAGGACAAAGGAAGAAACTGTATGGCAGAGATGTTTAAAGGAATGCCCAGAAACAGGGCACCTTGCCTCTGCCCTAACACACCACGGTCCCCCTCCAACATCTCTGCTGCCACCCTCTCCCATGTTTGCAACAATAGAAGTTTGAATGATGGCTAAATTTTGAAACTGCTAGGTATTCTAATGAAACCACTCAGAACATTACTAAAGGCTCTGAGATCAGAGCTGAATTGAAACAAAACTCAAAGCCAATTCTGTGCATCTCTACTCCAAGTCATGTATTCACAATGGTTTCAACTCTTCTTCTGAACGACAGAGAAGAGAGGAAAGGACGCTCTGTTTTCAAATCATGTAAGGAGACTGCATTTAAATTAAGTAGCAGATAATACTTTAACCATTTAAATATTAAATAATAAATTAAAGCTCAATTGAAATAATTATAAATGTGAAAAAATTATCATGAACACAGAACTGATACTACATAATTGAGAACGTGCACAGATCATGAATAAACAATTATGTTCACATTCATAGCATGCAAGGTACATAAGATTTTGAAACTATGGTGACTCTTACCATGCTGAAAGAATACTAAGCATATTATAAGTAGTAGTTTATCTGTACGGTCACAGACCAGAATCAGCAAATGTTAAAAAGTACACAAATTTTAAAAAGTTATTTAAAATCACAATGTGCAGATAAAAACAAGTGAGTCTACATACTCAAAAGATAGTACATAAAACAGGTAAAACGGCCCACTATAAGAGACAATAAAACATAATGGATTTAAATACTGTATTTTCTGGCGTATAAGACTACTTTTTAACCCAGGAAAATCTTCTCAAAAGTCAGGGGTCATCTTATACGCCGGGTGCTGTCTTATACAGCGAGTATATCGCAAACTCTATATTTTAACTGGAAAGTTGGGGGTCGTCTTATACACCCAGTCGTCTTATAGGCCGGAAAATACGGTACATATGATCAAGAATATTTTTTTCAGAATATCTCTAATCAAGAAAGTATATTATAATGAATGACAACCTCTAAAGCATCTCTGTTGGAAAACTGACCACACATGTCCTTCTCTACTATTACAAGATATTGTGCAAATAGTTTTAGATATCTGTCATATCTTTGTCCTCAAAAACTCCATCAAATACACCGGGCAAGTAAAGAATGGCCGGTCCCTATCAGGACAGTCTAACATTACAAAGGACCTTTTTCACAAATTACACTGCGCATCTAAATTTGTAAAGCTATTTATCTATTTAGCGGCAGGAAGGCACACAGAGTTGGGAAGTCTTACAGAAGTCCCTGTGCCCCTCATTTAGACAAAGCTAAAATAGATACAGACAGGGGGCAATCTGCACGCAATGAATTTCAACTAATCTTATCATCATTAGTGAAAACTTTCTGTCATTTACGCGCAGTACATCGCAATTGTGTTCTCAGGAATCATCCTGATAATATAAATCAAGCTGAGGAGAAGCTGCAGAACCACCAGTTCCCTAGGTGCTCATTTTTCATGGCTTGCAATCACTTGTACAGCACAATCTGTACCATTCTGTGCTACACAAGAGACGGTCACATTCGACAGACTGTGGCTAAAAGAAACCACACAGTATAAAGCCATGCTATACCAGGGTAATTCTATTGTAGCAAAAGCCACCACAGAAGGGCCTGTACAGAAGCATCAACCTTTCTATGGCCTCCCAGGTCAAGGAAGCATATATTATGGCAACTGCAACCACCACAGAGACAGTACTATTAGCAGTGGCCTCTCCATGCATCAAATGCTTCCTATCTTCACTGACTGCATTCAAGCTTATTTTTAGCCTTTGGAATTTCTTTTTACATGTTCCAGGAACAATACATTCCCTATCCACATGGCAGACTTCAGATGAAAGATCTGAGGCTCTGAATAGTGAATTGCTGCATTTACATTTTCCTCCATTGCTACAACATGAGGGGAAGACAAACACCGTACAGGAAGTGCTTTGTGGCATTGAACATGGCATTTCTATTCCTCCTTCTGTCCCCCTACCTCTAGTTTTAACCATTTGTTAAAACATGATCCTTTCACAAGAAGTGTTCTTCAGATTTTCTGTAGCATTGGGTCTTATCTTGGGGCAAACTGGACAGAACAGACAAGAGTCATACTACTAATGCAATACTAATAACAACCTGACCTGCAGCTTATGCATTCCAGCAAATTACTGCATTGCCAAAGATGGGTATAGTATACAGGATGCCTGATGTTTTCATTTGAAATGCTTCGTACAATATAATGGCAAAAGCCAATTACAAGGTAGTCAAGGGCATCCCTATATAATGTGCCCTTCCATCTGCCTGGCCATGAGCCAGAGATTTCAGGATCATCTCTCAACTCTGCCAACTGAGCACCCATTCCACCAGTTGTAGAAAAGGAATATAGGATGGGGCTGGTAGGCCTTCTCATTTGCCCTGATACAAAGCCCCTTCCCTTCATTCCTAATCCCCACTTCTTCTTGGGTCATGGCTTTTCAGACTGTAAGACATTATATACTGTACAGTACAATCTGTACAATTTGTGCTACACAAGAGATACAGTCACACCTGAGAACCTGTGGTTGAAAGAAATCACACAGTACAAAAACATCCTACAGCAAGGACAATACGCTGCTCTGGGAGTCTTTCATAGACTTAAGGGTAGGGTAAAAAAAATCATATAGAATAATATCAGAATAATTTCACATAAGCTATTCAGCCATAAAATGAAAGTTAACATTAAAGACTGGCTTAACAAGTAAAGGGCAGCATGTTAGCATCCCTGAGTATGTCACAGAAGTACATCTTCCATTTTATTGCCATCTCTTTCTAGATACACATAGCAGAATGTTCTTTGAAGGATGAACTCACCAATTCTTCAGCAGCCTCAGCACCAACTAAGTATTCTATTTTTCTTTGTCCCTTTCCCATTCTTTATTGCTATATAATGAACCTGACTACTTGAATTACCATGTTATCAAGGGGTGTTCCCACTGTCATTAAAACTACCCATTAATGGGTACGTAATGGCATTTTTGTACCCATTAATGGGTACTTAATGGGTACTTCTAGTGACAGTGGAAAAACACCCAAGATGATCTCAGATCCTAGTAACTACATGCACATCCATCCATCCATCCATCCATCCATCCATCCATCCATCCATCCATCCATCCATCCATCCATCCATCCATCCATCCATCCATCCATCCATCCATCCATCCATCCATCCATCCATCCACTTCCTTCCTTCCCTTCCCTCCTTCTCAAAGAAGGATTTTTCATTTCCCAGTCAACCTTGGGATTTTCTGGAGGCTGCCCATCCAAATAGTAAGCATTTTTTAATGCGAAGGAAAGCCAGCTAGATAACTGTTTAATAGTATCAAAGAAGGGAATGCAAATCTCTTGAAAGTCTCTCCAGTACTGAAAGGAAGTCGGAAAGACTCTTTCTTTTTGAAATTGTGCCTTAATGCCATAGAATTGCTAACACATACATCTCAGATTCACCTTAATTGTGCTGAATCAAACTTATACACAGCTGCCATGAAAAAGCAAGACCGTCAGTTTTTTAAATCTCTTTAGTGTGAGGAAAGGACACCGTAGGAAAAGCACTGAGACAGTAGGAGTTCATAAGACGAGTCAAAATCCAGGTGCGTGCATGACCCTGAAAGGTAAGTGTTGCCAGATAAAGGCAGAGATTAAAAAAAGCACTTTCCTGTTATGAACACTTTATTGTATGTGTATGTATGTATATATATATATAGTTTAAATCAAGTATGTAGTATGTATGTGTGTATATATATATATACACACACATATGTAAACTATATATATATATATATAATTTACATATATGTGTGTGTATATATATATATAGTTTAAATCAAGAAAATACTTTCTAAGCATAAGTGGACATAAGAAGTCCTACTCTTTATATACACAGTCTGCACAAATATAGCATCTTCTAAAGTCATCTGTCAGTAACGTGTTCTGCCAAGTATTTTTACTTGCAACATCATGCTTTGTACGATTTCCCAATGACTTGGTCATAAACCCAAGCACACCTCTAGAAAGTGACACAATACATAAGGAAGTTAAGTGGTCTGGAAATGCACAACTCTGCTTGCCAAATAGATTGCTGTCAGCTTCACAGTGAAGCAAGATGCCTCCAACAGGGTTCTGCTCTTGAAACAATTCCAATACAAAGGGCATTCGCTGCTAAAACTATTAGGAAATACCAAGCTCTCAAAGCATGCTACATATAAGCACTTTATCCCATGACAGTATATAACGGTGATGGCCAACCTATGACACACGTGTCACAGGTGACACACCAAGCCCTTTTGGGTGACACACATGGTCACCCTGGCCCCTGGGTGTGTAGTGCTTGCTTGTTCTTGAAGTGTATGAAATGCCAACTTTCAATGGAAGATTTAGCAACCAAAGCCACTAATGTAAAGAATTATTTGTTTTTGCTTTTAATAAAATCCATATATCAAAAATATAACTTTTTTACTAGAACTACAAATATCACAAAATTATGGATATTTCTAGATGTGACACAGCACCCGAGTTAAGCTAGGTTTTCTTGCAAATTTTGACACACTGAGCTCAAAAGCTTAGCCATCACTGGTATATAAACTACAGATCCATTGTAGAGAAGTTTCAGCATCCTAAAGTCAAGAGCTTATCTGCAAAGCATGTAAAATTCCCAATTTTCAAATGAACTTAGCTTGCAAAACAGGTTATTAGAACCTGAAAACCCGTTTCTAAAAATGACAATTAACTTGCATGATCAGGTTTGCAACTGGAACTTAAGGAATGCCATTTATAGTCTGTATCCAGATTCAGGGCCTTTTTGCACTTACCTGATTGGGATAGTATTCCATGCTCTGGGATGATCTATATGCACACCATGTAATACCAGCATCAAAGTTTTACTGGGGGCACCTGGAAAGCTCCCAGATGCAGCATTCACACCACGTCTTGGTGCATACGGTGCATGGAGGTGAGGCTGCATGGCTGTGGCTGCAGAGTCATGCACCCCATTGCAATCATCATTGCAACAGCCCAATGCACACCAGAAGTTGTTGTGGTCATTGCCATGGTGATGTGGACAACTATGAGGGTCTGTGAGGTAAGGAAGTTAGGAACAGAGCCAGCGCTTGCAGCAAGATTGCCAGCCACCATCCCTGAACTTAACTCAGTTTCCTATAGTTACAGGTTCCCAAGTAAGATTTAAGAAATTATATTTTCAGCATACTATATGTTGGAAAAGCTATGCTGCCTACCTGCCCCCAAAACAAATGCATGAAAGTGAGTGACCGTTTAATGTAGACTTCTGTAGGCTGTCAGACAGGATGAAATCATAACATTCTGAATATCCAGTTGCCTACTGATTTACAGAAAACTGTGGCACACTTGCTATCTCACAGAAAATAACCCATTGGGCATCATCTGCCAAGGTCAACTGCTGAGGTCAACGGAAAACACATAATTTACTTTTCCAGGTTTTGTTCCTGCCTTGTTATTTTAGCTCGCAATTAGAGAGCCCCTTCTTGAACCCTGAGATCTCCAGGGCTACTATGGTTCAATAGCTACGGTTCAACAAAGCTAAGAGTTCAGTATCTGGTAAGACTGGAATGCTAAATGTGGCTTAATGTGGCTGATGAGTTCCAATAAGAATGAAGCTGGTCATGTCCAGCTCCTAGTGTTCAAAAGACTGTTAAATCTTGCCAAATAAATAATCTATAATTGGAACTTGGTATCAATGATGCAGTAGAAGTAGGAAGTAGACACAACTCAGTAGCACACAAACACCTAGAAGCAAAGGGCCATAAATTTAGTCTATGGCATCTCCCCAGCAGGAGGTATGGGAAGTCACTTATTTATTATCCCACATTTCAGGACCTAAAAGGTTCTTAGAGCAAGAATGTAACATGGGTCCCTCCACTCAGGGTTTAAATCTAACAGACACGACACACAAGGAAAGGGGGACACACAGGGGAAAGGACAGAAGGGCCAGTGGTGGTGTCGCTATTCTCCATTTCCTCTTCTGCGGCACAATGGTTCTTAGAAGCTTTTGATGGCAGGCGGGGAAGGCTGACTGCTGGAAATGTGAAGATGGTGTTATCATTCCTACATCCTTTCCTGTATGAGGGCTGTCCATACAATTGGACTAGCTTTGGTTATATGATGAAAGAATGTGCTTTTCTCCTATCTTATAGAGACGGCACCCTGGTCATTTATTTTATGCTGAGTGGAAAACAGCAGCAAAAGTGAAAAGAGCCACTTTAATCACCTTCAGCGTCCAAATGACATTTCCCATCAAGGTTCTTTATGATACTTCTGATGCCTACTTCTGATGTGACAAGGACTACACTCACAATATGCGCTACCAGTAGATAAGAAGAAAATATTAAGAAGCTGACAGTGATATTCTAGATCTGTGTACGTGTGTGACAAGAGAGAAACCTGACTTCTGTGTGTTTTCTAGCCAATGTGCTATTTCAGAAACACAAAAGAAACTACCCACTCAGCTTCCATAAAGTTTGACAGTGAGGCAGTTGTACCAATCTGTTGTTGACAAACTTTTGCAGGAAATGGGACTTAAAGGAATAAATGAGTGACCAACAGCTAACTACTTATTATGCTGTTCCTTCTCAAAGTTGAGCTCTTTCTCATTTGAGTGTTAGGCTGCAGTTAGCAGCTTATAATTGGTTATCCTCAGGAAGTGAGTGGGCTTCTGTATTTGAGTTGCTATTTTGGTTTTCCATACCAAAAATTGTTCAAATAAAACAAGTATCTTCTGCCAACTATGAAAACAGCCTTTCACAGAAAAATGTCCTCTTTCACTGTCAGCAGTGCCCTCTATCATTTGGACTGCCCTGACATTCTTGCTGTATCTGCCAGACACTGATGAATGTGTCTGAGCAGTTCACAGAGCTGCCCACAAACAGATCCAAATGAGCTGCCCGCTCCTTCCTTCCTTCCACCTCTGAACTCCTGTGAGCCAGTTTGGTCTAGTGGTTAGGGAGCTGAACTCTTATCTGGGAATACCGGGTTTGATGGCATACTCCTCCACAAAGCCAGCTGGGTGACCCTGGGATAGTCACAGCTCTCTTCTGAACTCTCACAGCTCCACCTACCTCACAGGGTGTCTGTTGTGGGGAGAATAGAAAGCTTTGTCGTCTGCTTTGAATCCCTTTAAATGGGTGAGAAATGTGGAGTAGAAAAGCCACTTCTTCTTCCACTCTCAAACTCCTCGATACAAAGATTTTTTCTCCATTAGATTTCTTTAGAAGTTCCCCCAAAAGTGATCAACTCAAAAAGCTTATAGATAGGCTGAAAGCGATTCAGTTTGAAGGTGGAGAAGAAGAATTTGCGGTGCTTTCAGTGTTTCTTTTTTTGCTGGAGTTACAACTCCAATGAGCATCAGCCAGTATAACCAATTCCAAGGATACTCGGGAATTAACACCCCTGTCCTTATGACTCCACTTGTAAATTATTAACAAAAGCAACAAAAATGTAGCAGCAGGAGAAATGATACACTGAAGTACTGAAGAGTCCAGGTAGCATCAGTTTCCCAGGGAAGTGAAGGTGCAAATTCGCCCTGTGTCTATCTTCCCTTCGTCCTCCAGCGGAAGAAGGCTTTCCCCTGTAAGTGCTGGTAGAACTGGGAGCTGGCTAGTTCCTGACCACTGGCTCAAGAGGCAGCATCCTGCATCAGCTTCTGGCTGGCCAAGGGACATAGAAATCTGGGTTCTGGAATGACTTCATCACTCAGGAATAGATCCTGCCAGATTTGTCAGAGCAAGGCCGCCAGCTTGTTTTGTTACCCTTGGTTTCTTCTGCGTGATCCATCAGGATTCTGCTCTTACTTCAGAGGCAGAAGGCCTTCCCCTTTAACCTGCTGCTGCTCCTAGTAACTAACAATTGCAGGCTGAGACCCCTTAACCTAAGCCTTCCAACCCAAACCCACAGATCTTGTCAAATGCGTTGCATAGGAGAAAGAATGAATCACTGGATGTCACTCAACAACAAAAGATTTTGTTGGAATCAAGAAGTCGGCATTATGCAGTGTCCTGTTTCATAGAGACTTAGCTCCAGAGCTTAATATCACTCATTATGTTCATGAAGGTCTCTCAGATAAACAGCTGCCCGCCTGCAAAGAAAAGCATTTCTGAATTTAGATCCTCAGTCCATGAACAAAAAGACTTCCTTTGTTCACAGTAATGAACAAAACCCTCCTGAAAGAGCAAGGCAGTTTTCAGAAAATCTCCCTTTTCCCTGTACCCCTTAGTGGCACCTCACAACCTGTTCTGAAAGGTGTCCTTAACCATCAACAGCTTTAGCTAGAATATAGGAGGCAATGAGGGGCATATGCATAATCAGTATGTAAGAATACTCCAAACTTTCTCCAGCAAAATGTACCATACACAAAGTGTCATCCACTAATATTCTCAATACAAAACTTTATGATTTTAGCACATGCATAACAGAAAACAGGATCTAAAGGAACAAGAAGGAACCTAAATATATAACTGTTTGAATGCAGAGAAGCATGGGGACATCTCAGTTCTGTTAAAAGTTTTCCTGTCATGGTACAATATGTCCTTAATACCTGCCTCTTTATCTTTGAAATCCTCAAGAGTAGCATGATGTGTACAGTGAGTGGCCACAACTAGGTTGGACCAGGGGTGGTGGTTATGGAAGCAGATCCATGTGAACAGAAGTGGATACCCACTCCTCAAAACAAACACACTTGTTTTTCCAGACACATTTATCCAACTGATGCAAGCATTATACCATGATACTTGCATCTACTTTAACCATTAAATTATAATTTTTGTATTGTTCTATGAAGCCAACTATGAAAAGCCACCGAGCATCCACTGCATATAAGTTTAGCTCATCTTGGAAAAGACTCTGGTGCAGAAAAAGGTTAAAGGGAATGGCACAGGATAAGATGAATGGATAGCGTCATGGAAGTAACACACACGAGCTTGGGCAAACTCGGAAAACAGTAGAGGACATCTGGGGCCTATTCGCACTTGGCCTTTTTCTGGAGTATATCTCAGGATAGGGGTCTGTGGTCCTCATGCTAATTCAGACTCTGGCAGACCTCACTTTGGGCCTGCTGAAGCCTGCACTAGTATATGGACAGCAAATCCCTATTCCAGGATATATTCCAGAATAAAGCCAAGTGCGAATAGGTCCCTGGTGTCCTGCTGGTCCATAGGGTCACAAAGAATTAGACACAACTAAGTGACGGAACAAAACCAGCATATTTCTCTTTTGAAGAAATGCCTCCCTTGGTCTCCCTTTTTTAGAGGCAAATATTTCCACACAGAACATAACTCCCTTTACGATGGGAACACGGACATATTATTTTCACTTCATGTGTCTGTGGCCTACAATAGAGTCAACAGCACTCTAATTATAATTGATTGTCTTATCACCTTTCCATAATAAAATTAAGGAGCTGAGAAGTAGCATTTAAAATGTGTAAGGATTTCTCTCCCCTCTAATTACAATAAAAGCACAAGCTTAAAAATCTTAACATGGGACTTCATTACTGCATTATACACACACAGAGCGAAGATTCATCAACAGAATAACACACAGTAAACTGCAGTAACAAATCTAACCAAAAAGGTCCGCCTTTAACATTCCAGTATTCTCTTGTCTAATCCGTGGAATGCAAATCAAAGAAATAAATCATACAGATCAATTATTTAAAAATAGCTGTAGATTTTTTCTTCTTGTAAGGCTTTTTAGAATGCCACAAGGCAATAATCAATGTGCTTGACTTGGCATATTGGCTGTGACTGCTTAAATATAAAGCGCTTTTGTCCAATGGTTTACTGGACATAAAACAAAAATAAGGGATCTTCCCTGATTTTGACTCCTTTCAATTTTTGCTGATAAGAATCAAGATTTTTAAAAAAGAGTAACAGTAGTTTTTATGTTGGCTGCACTGAGACTGTCAACTCAGCACTGGAAAACCACATTTTATTGAAGTTTGAATCTTTTGGGACTCAAACCTCTGATATGTAATTGGTATGGAAAGCACAACTTATTTTACAAAATCCCAACATCTTATTTCAACATCTTTGGGGTAATATGGAACAACTTTATTTCTTATATTCCACGACCGACATCTGGACATGTTCCTTGTTTCTTCTTCTTAGAACCTAAGCTTTCAGATATAGCTGCGAAATCCATCTTAGTCACCCTTGACTCAGCCAAGAGCAAAGACCCCCAAAGATGGAAATCACAGCTCAGGTTCTCAGAAGAAGAAACCTGGAACACGTCATAACAGCCCCAAAACTGCTACAAATTAGAAACCATTTCCACTTACTTGATGGACTCTAATACACACTGACTTGTTGGTCTTCCCTTCACTGGACACCAGAAAATGTGGTTTTCACCACAGCAAAGAAAAAGGCAAAAAAAATTGGAAGCATTTCACATCTTCTACTAAAGCTTTGTTAATGATTAATACTGTTTTATTTATTAAAGTTATCACTGGCTCAGTGTGCGTTTTCTTTTGTACTTACACTTCGAAGAAAGCATGTATATTTTTAATACCTCAAACAATGCTGTCCTTTCTTACAGAAAAGCACAGCTTCTCCGTGTCCCATATGTCTGAAATGTGGCTCCAGGTATCTTGCCAAATCCAAGTTTTCAGCAAGCTCTTTTCAAAGCCCCTGGGGTAATTACTACATGATCACACTTGCCTCCTACTTTTATGTGAACAGAAATGTTCCTTTCATCAGTCAACCATTATAGGATGAGCAGACATAAAGATTCCATTCTAGTGAAACTGCCAGCAGGGAATTTCCAGCACCTCTGAACTGAAGGTTACAACAGCAATTTTGGTCGCCATCATTGGAGCTCATGAATAAAAAAAAGGGCCGCAACTTATCAGAATTTAACTCACAAGCAAATACAGGCTTGAAAGTGCCTTCAAGTGCATTAAGAAGGAATTATACATTTACTGCAGATGGTGACAAGCTGTCATTTAGAATGCATACTGTGGTGTAATTAGCAGAAATAAACGGAAACTATGTATTTATCATTATTTATTTAAAATATTTATATCCCACTTCTCATTAAAATATAATCTCAGAGGAGTGTATAAAGAATAAAAACTACAATCATAATAGTTATATTGAAACAATTAAAATCACAGGTGAGGAAAACAAACAAAACACACACAAACAAAGCATTCACTCTGAACAGGCCTTGGAAAAAAGACAGGTCCTCAACAGGCAATTTGGGAATATCCATTTCTATTATTTTGTGTGTTTCCACTTTGGTACCAATGCTATATACTACACACACCTTTTCCATCAGTGCTGCTGCTGATGTTCTTTGGTGCCAGGCGTTTTACTGAATTAAGTAGGGATTTGTGTGAAAAAAAAATTCAGTTTGCTTCACATCAAAGTGAACGGGATGGAAAATGGAGCCACTTTGAATATGCTAGGCTTCTAATTCAATTCAAATGTTCTTTGAATGTTCATCGATGCACCACCAGACACACCTCCAAATCTGCTAAGAATCCGCTAATCACCTTTGTAAATGTAATGAAGCTTCAAACAAACACGCAAAAGTTTTCACTTTGCATGTGAATGTCCACCTTCCATACAGCCAATATTCTGTCAGAATGCAAACATTCAAAACTTCCCAGTCCTTAGTAATTGCAAAGCTGACAAACATTTTTAGAATTAAGCTGTTGGTAAACAACAAACAAAGCACCTTATCATCCATCAGTTTACCAACTGGTAAAAAATAGGTGAGTTAAAATCTTAAAATAATATTATGGGGATGATATTTTAAGATAATATTTTGGGGATGAGAGATTCAACTGACAATGACTGTTTCAGGCATCAGTGGTCCATTATTAGCAGCCATATCCCATTTGGTATAACTGATTAATTTTAATAATAAATATATTCTTTTCAGTAGCTTATGGATGTTAACCCTTTCTGCGCTGGCCCTTATTCCGGATTATATCTTGGAATGGGGACCTGTCATCTGCATGCTGGTGAAGATAATGGCAGGTCCCACCTGGAGCCTGCTGGAGTTTGCACCAGCATGCTGATGACAGGTCCCCAATCCGGAATATAATCCAGAATAACAGCCAGTGCAGAAAGGGCCCTGTGCTTTATGTATGTTGCAGACTTTATGGCTTCTGTGACTGCATGTCTTTCATAGTTTTACAGATTTGACCATTTTGGTTTCAAAGTATCTTGTATGCTGCCTGGCACTTTGGTAAAGAGCAGCATAGAAACAAATACAACTAAGTGGTAATCTAAATCTGTCTTAAGACCATTTCCAGGCAGAGAGAGGAAAATGCAAGATCTTGTTTGGATCCTGCAGTTGCTTCTCGCTGTACTTTCCAGTCAGCAGGGAAACAAGCATGAACCCTTACCTGTCTGGATGCTTGCTCCAAGAATTGCAAGGTGCATATTTCTGGGCATTTCCATGGCACAAAATAATAGGAAGTGTGCATTGCCCTAGCTACTTTCAGCACAGTTTTGATCCCACACAAGCTATTTCTGCCAAATAAATTCACTAAATATTTAATCTATTCAAGATGAGCCACAGTGGCTTTAGATCCTCCTCCAATAAGATTAAAGGGAATTCCCAACAGCTGATTCCAGCAGATCTATTCACAGTTTGCATGCTCCACCTTGTGGGCAACCCCTTCAATTACAAGCTTGAAAGACCTAACTTTTTTTCCTTACAGAGTTGATGTAAAGATTGCTGTTTATAGTATTATCAAACCATTCTATTTAAAAAAAAACCAGAGTGGAATATAAACAGCATGAAGCCATAAAACTATTAACAATATTTCTAAAAATTTATAAGGTAGCAATTAACATTGCTTCTTGACACTGAATTGCACTGCATTAATTTTTATACCACCCTATACAAAAGTCTGAAGGTGGTGAACAATAAACATGCCACCATGTAGAACTTATCAACCAGAGAACTAATCAATGTAAGTCAAACAGATCCAAACTCCATACATTCTATTGGAATTTTAGACTTCTGGGATTTGGCATACAGAGAGTTATTTTCAACAGAAATTCATCCAGTTGTGCCAACATTTAGATTTTAAAAATTAATAGAAAGCTGCTGCTAATTCTTAACTTTAAATATTCTACCGCTTACATGTTGATAATCTTTTACTCTCATTTGATAAATTAGCTTCATGGTGTGTCTTAAAAAGACTTTGAGCTTGTGGTGTTTTTAAGAGGCCAGAGAACTAAAGCATTTTCACACACAACCTCCCTAGAGGCTACTAGAATGAATGCCTAGGTGCATCTTTCAGGCTGGGGGGTGGGGGGAAGCGAGGCACTTCTAAGGCCATTTGCTGGGATTTGAGAACAGGCAAAGGTTCGTCCTTGTCTATGCTTGAGATTCCCATGAGCATTTGGTGGGCAACTGTGCGCGACGGGATGCTGGACTAGATGGCTGTGGCCTGATCCAGCAAGGCTACTCTTATGTTCTTATGTTCAAAAATCTGAATGCTTTAGATATGCTTTTTTGCTGTGCCACACAGATATGGCTCAAAAAGCATCCCACAATCTTTGAGTGATATTTAGAAACTTCGGGGGTCTTTGACAAATGTGTGATTAGAACAGATTTTGAGTTCTGTTACATGACAAATCAGAACAAACTTCCAAAACTTCTACAATCTTCTGTATGCGGTCAGAACACTCTCAGCCATTTCACGCAACACTCAGTTAATTCCAAAATCATTTTGAGTGGTCTTGCCACAGCCAACAATGGAAGAACTGATCTGATCTCCTTGTTGCCTACTGGGTGTGGAAATATGGGTAGGTAGTAGAGGCAGGATCCCTGCTACTATCAGGCAACTGGGTTAATTCCCACATGATTTTTAAAGTTTTCCCTTATCCCCTGCCCTCCTAGAAATTAATGGAGACTGACAAGAAGAAAAAATACAAATTCTCTTTTCACCTCAGTGCCCCACAGGTACAAGGATGATGTCCCAAACAGACAGTCCATGTGGATCAAGAGCATCATTTGCCTGCTAAAAGTGCCGAGTCAGGACATTTTGTAGTCAAAATCAAGTGGCTGAAACATGCACCACAAGTCAGCATTCTCCACCAGTGGAGATGACTGGCTGTCCAAAGCAATCATCATAAGCAAAGGCTTGGATACTGAGATGTTGACTCCAGTGGACAGTCAGCTTGCTTGGCTCACTGACTCACTGCATAAGAAACAGCAGGAGGAGGAGGTGACTTTCGGCTAGTTAAAGATATACAAAGCCTAGCACTGCCAGAAGAAACGAAGATGCAAACAGAAAGCATGGATTATAATACAGGCAGAGCTCAAGTAGCCCCATGTGTTGTCTTTGGGTTACTGTGCCCAGGTTCGATCATGAAGGTCTTACGGCTGCAGGTTCTTTGAAAGGAGGTAAGCACAAGCTCCCTTAATCCAGGATGAAGGAGGTCCACAAAGGTCACTGCAGTCTCAAGAAGGAGAGACTTCAGGAACACTATGAAATGGCATGGCAAAAAAAAGGGAGAGAAGGAGAAGAAGACCAGCTAAAGTCACTGGAGCTCAATGCGACTAACAAAAGCTGGGGGAGAGACATGAGTTAAGTTATTCCGCACTTTCACCATCTCACGGTCAAAAGAACAAGAACCTAAGAGGAGCTGTGCAACATCAGGCCACAGTCCATTTAGTCCAGCATGCCATCTCACATGATGGCCAAATTTTTGCTTCTGGAAATTTTCAAGCAGAAGACCAGGTCAAAACGCTCATCAATGCTCAAATTTCTACAAGTGATTTTAAGTAATTGTTAAAAAAAGAAGACATAAGGAAAGACCCACTGAAAGCCATTCAACCAGCAACCAAGTGCAAAACAATGCACATGACGCAGTCACAGAAGTCAACCTGGTCTTATCTTTGGACTGTAAATAATCAACATCTGGATTCTGTATTATCGAGAGTTTCCTAACTGGAAACTGTAAGCAAACAAGCAAGGGTCATGGCCAAAGTTATCTATGCCAACTGTTCCCACCCTTCCTTGCTTTACATACCCAGTCCAGATCAAGAAGTTACTCACACCAAGACTGAAAGGACAACCATTTTAGGCATTAAGAAAGAGCACCAAACAGTTAACTGTATTCTTCTATCATGGAAGAAAAGGAAGCACTCGCAGAACTCTTTACCTAAATGAGATCAGATACTATGCAGAACCTAGAACTCTACATCCCTGAACATTTTTGGGATTACTCAGATCACGAGAAGCAGAAAGTGCACTAATTTTCTAAGAATGCAGTTTTGAGATGCTTACAAAAGGCAGTGAAAAATGTCCCTGCAGATTTCTTTGAAAAACTGTCAGCTAGTCTCCCAAAAAGAATGGAAGCTGTAATAAAGGCAAAGGGTAGGCACACTGAATACTGAAAGAAATGATATTATATGTAGCTATTAAAGCTTCTGTTTAATTTCTGTTACACAAACATTTCCTGCCTTTTCCCCTGAATAAACAACTTGTGCTTCGTGGTCGTTTTGACAGAACATTCAATCAATGGGAGGTGCTCTCTGACTTCTGCACGGCACTGTATATAACCATTTTTGCTCAATCACATAAAACACCTGGAGAAACAGACACAGCAGCAACCAACCCTTTAAAAAAATATTCAGATTTTTCTTAGCAAAGAGGCTCATGATAACTCTGAGCTTCAAATATATAAAATCCCCATAAACTGTTTCAAATGTACTGTTGGGAGGTCAGGTATCACCCATTCTTCTGTTCTGGTAACTAAGTTTTCTTATCTCAAGGCAGAACTTTACAGTGACCTCTGTTAAAATTAATCCTGGTAGATTTGATTCACATCTCTATTCTGATAGTAGTAGAAAAATCCTACACATGAGTGCTGCCCAAGTGCTTAGCTAACCAAATTCCTGCAGTGGCATAATTCTTTAACTACAGCCTGCAACCTGTCTATTTTCATTTAACAAATACTTCCATGGCGATTCTCACCATCAAGGCTTTAAACATAGTATTCAGCCGCAACAAAAGAGCACGAAGATATTTCAGTGCCTGTCCTGATGAAATGTAAAAAGAAAAAACCCTTACAGTACAAACAGCTGCAGTTGTGCTTGCATTTGCACAGCACACACAAAAACGGCTAAGAGGTGCCATGAAGGGGATCATTATCTGTGGATCTGCACTCAAAGATGCACAACTCATTTCTGGATCCATTTCAGATCAGTTTCAGGCCTTGTGGAGAGGAAGGGACAGTGCCAGATGGACAGGTTGCAGGCTGTAGTTAATTACCAAGTAGTATATTATGTATCCTTTCTATAACTTTGCAAACTCCTTTTGGATGAATTGCCAACTCGTTTCTTCATCTCAGAAACCTCTCTGCTAACCAGCCTGCTGCACTTACAGCTAGAAGTTCTACTCCAGACTACACACTCTGTAACAGAAACTGTCCTGATCACCAATGTTGATGTCCCTTATCAGGAAAAATGTCATCTTGCTTCTCCACAATTCTGTAAAAAAAATGACTGAAGATTATTGGTAGGTTTCCAACGAATATTAAAATTCAGAAAACAAATTGCACTGAAGCTCAGTTAGATACTGTGATTTCATTAGATACATATTTACTAGTCGGTTAAATTATATTTTATTCTAAAATACACATTCTGTTCATGGTCATGCCACTGCCGGTCACTTTAGGAAAATCCCTGCAGCTTACAAATAGCAAGAAATGTAGTAAAATGAAACAGTTCGTCTATCAACTGAAAAACAGTTTCAGGCATGTAAATGCATCATTAAAGTAATGAAGTGGTCAACTAAAAGTCATTACCTAAATCTATCTTTAGTCTAACAACGTCAGCAAGCACAGTATGAAACATTAAACCCAATAAATTTCTTTAGCTTGCATCAGATGTAATCTCTTTAGAAATATGTGAAATGCTGCTGTGTTTGGACTTCTATTTACGAGAACAGTAGCCCCAAATATCTAAATTCCAGCAAGAATAGTTGAACATTAAGTTTGGTCTCTGGGGATTTTAAACTCTCCTGCCCATAGGTTTATTGCTTGCTTAATATCAGAACACCTACACATTTCCCACAGTTTTCAAACAGTAGAATTAGAAAATATACGCCTCAGGGCAACCTAAAAGGCTGAAAGGGGCAAAACTGCTTCTTTATGAAGAAAGATTGCAATATAAAGGATGCGAAAGATATGGGACATGATAAGGACTATACAAAATTATGCATTGTGTAAACGGAACATACAAAAATATGTTTTTCTCCTATTATCAAAATATCATAATCAGCAGGCACTCCACAAAGGTTAATTAAGGGAGAATCAGGACAGACAAAAAGGAAATACTTCTTCACTAAACAAACAGTTAAATTATGGAATTTATTGCCATGTGATGTGACGCTAGACATTAGTTTCAGAAAATATTTGGATAAATTGGGGGAAGGGGTTGCTTACACTGCTTATTAGCTTCCAGTTGCAGTTGAGTTCAACTGTGGGGACAAGCTGCTGGACCAAATGGACTGCTAATCTGATCCAGTGGGGCATTTTTTATGAGCATCTCTTGGGGGTTCCATATAGCCAAAGAAACCCAGTAGTTCTACAAAAGGTATCTGATCTGATGCATTTCTACCAGTATACCTCTTTAATTTCCACCACCACACACTTGAGAAATTAGACTCAACAGAGAACAGAGAATGAAAAGGGAGACTGAAATATGGAGAAATTAGTACTGTTGATTAATACAAATACTTTAAATTTTAACCTAGTACTAATACTGAAATACTGTACTCATGCTTAAACAAGAACATTATTATAGTACAGCACATACTAGCATTATCCTCAGAGGGTAAAAATACAGATATAGTTTACAACAAGCAGTAATTGTACAAGACAAAAATGAAGGTGTAAACATTCACATGAAATATTTACAAAATGAAAATATTTACAAATTGATAATTGCATCCATGCATTCCCAAAGTAAAAAAAAAAAAAAATCTGGAAGTTCTGGGGTGTCTGAATGTTTTTCCTTATTTACATATAGGGATTACTGCATTAATTTTAATATTGTTCCAGTATATGGAAAAGAAAAACAGCCTGGTAACTGAAACACTGCTCATGTATAATAGATTACTAAAGAAAAAGCCCATTAAAAAGTAGATAAGAAGCTAACATTCTCGTACTCTACTGATGAAACTAGGTTTTAAAGAAAATTGCAAACCTCAGTCAATCTGTATTATTAAAAGAAGAGGGAAAGTGATTTTATATCCCTAGTGCTTAGCACCAAAAAGAAAGGAAGAAAGTTGTTTGCTTAGTCACTGTAGTATTGCATTATCTAGTTTGTAGAAAGAGAATGGATGTTGACCATCAATGTCCTTTGTAGATCAAGACAGCCTAAGTTTCATCGTCCTAAGGAGGGGACAGAAAACAAAAGCAAGGGTTTTTTTTCTGTCAAAAATGTCTCCTTTAGAGTTTCAGCTGGTAGCCAAACCCTAAAGGACTAATTTCAGTGTGGTTCCTGGCCTGGTTGTGACACTGAAACTCTCGGTTGTCCTGGTTGCTGTTCTTCACCACGAGATGGGCAGGGGCAATGCTACTCTGCTTGTTCTCCTCGGTCTTTGGGCAGTTTTTGATACTATCAACAACCATGGTATCCTTCTGGAAAGGCTTCAGCGACTCAGAATTGGCTCATACGCTTAGCATGAGAGCTGTTCATATAGTGAGCAGCAGCAAATTAATGGGTGACTGCTGAGTCAGGTCTGGCCTTATTCTCCTCTGAACATGCAAACCAGAGTCTCTATAGGCCAATCCAAGCAGCAGCAGGATGCAGAGTCCTTGGGGCTCTAGGGACAGAGCTCACTCCTGAGTACAGATGAACCAAAGCAGATTCCTTCTTATAGCCCCCACCCAGGAAGACTTACTAGGAAACTGCTGAATCAGGCCCAGCCTTACAACCCTCTGGGAGTGCAAGCCAGGGTCTCTGTAGGCCAATTCAAACAGCAGCAGCAGGCACAGGTTTCCGGATGGCAGAGATCACTGCTTCTGGGTTCAGGCAGTACTGCCAGGCCCAAATCAGCCTCCCTAATGGCCCTGTTCTTGGAAGCTGATGCAATGAGACACTGTCTTTGGGGCTCTAGCAGCACAGTTCATTCTTCCTGGGTACACAAAGCAGTTTCCCTCTTATATACCCAGTCCTGGAACCTGACTTGGTCTCTGTGACACAGCAGGTAGTGAGGATCTTTAATGGGGGGAGGGGATTTGATAAGCTCATTATTATGGATGAATCATCCAGTGGTAAAATGTACTAGTAAAATTTAGAATTACACTGGCAGTACTCCATGCTGCAGTGAAGGATCTAGACTGAGATTATATTAGATTCTCATTAATCACCAGCATTGATTTCATTGATCAATGAAAGATAGATGGCGAGAAATCTTTGATAAGCTTATACTCTGGTCAAACAATATCAAAATAAAGGAGACAATTAGAAGTGAAACATAAGTGGTTGTTAACCCCACGTAAAATAGCCAGGATTAATAAAGCTCCCCCCCCCCCCCAAGAAACTTTTGGAAGTGATGCAGAGGAATAGAAACCTATTCACACATGTGGTAGGAACGCAACAGGTTAAATAAATTCTGGTTTAAACTACAAAAGGAGACATAAAATACTTTTGGAATCAGAATCAAATGAAAGATAAACTGTGTTTTCTGAACTTGTATAGAAAATGTTGAAATAAGTTATTAATGTAACATATGATCAATGCAGTGCAACTGATAATCATGCAGAACTGAAAGACAGAGAGGAACTTATTGGTAAAGAACTGGTACAGGGTACCATAGTTTTTGATCAATGACTCTATTGCCTGCAGAATTAGGAAGATGGATGGGATGTCGACTGGAGACAGAACGAAGAAATCTGGGAACTCGTTTGCATAGGGATGCAAAAACTGAAAACGGAATATTTTCCCAGTAAAAGTGGGATGATAAATGAATGTATTTGCTGTAACCACTGAGAATGTACTCTTCTTCATTATGGTGATTTATAACTTGTACTGTGATTTAACTTAAACCTCATAATAAGAAAGAAATGGTGGGCGCCATTATTTTATTGGTTCTTCAACAAAGGCATTCACATACAACATGAGAACAATAAAACTGCTTAGCTTGATGCCTTGTGAAGAAGGGAAAAAGAGAACACACAGACTTGTCATGGCGACTTATATCATCTGAGGCTTTTAAAATCAGAGGTGACAAAGGGCATACTAAGATTTCCCACTCCCTTGCTGTCTCTGGCCCCCTTGCTTATGTAAAGAACCAAGCAAGGAGTTAAGTAAGGTTTTAGTGGGCTGAACTAGAGACCTTTGGGAGCAGAAAGTATACTTTAAATCTTAAATAAGCTTTGGAGCTTTGGTACTTTAAAATAAAGGACAGATCGTCAATATAATTTAAATAATCAAGCATGCATCACGAACATTATCCTCTAACTGGCCTACACTGCTTAGCTTCCTAAATTCATCAGTCAATGTTCCCTTTCAAAACCCTGATAGGGAAACATTTCCAATCACAAGGAGACTCGTAAGCAGATTCTAAAAAACATGCTTACACACTCTTTTCTCTAGACTGTTGTGCTAAACAGGCTTTGTCGAGAGAAAAAGTGGCACATCTAGCAGCAACAAAGAACGGCAGCGAGTACAACCTCTCCACATCTGTTTTTGCAGATTCAGGCTGTAAAGAGTTAAATTAGAACTTCATACAGTTTTCTACATGAAGAACGTTTCAATCCTCCTCCAAGGGCAAACGTCTGGGATCTGTATGCCAGTGGTGAACTGGGCTAGAATTAAAAGCAGTCAGCGCAACCAGTGTGACTCCTAACATATGTTTGAACATATGTTCCAAAGCAAAGGTACCTGAGAAAGGCATAGAGTACCGGAACACAAATGATGTTATAAAGAAAGACACTACATTCTCATTATTAAACAATTTCCCGAAGCTAAATACGTCAAAGCAAAAGAAGTGAATCACAAAATCCTAGATTTAAAAAATGTCAAGCCGAAGCTACTACGGAAGCTTGCCTGATCCATAAAATCGTGGAGGGGAGTGAGAAAGAGAACTATCTGCACACCACACTTGGCACTTTCTCAGAACAAGGTAGGCAGAAGAAAACAGAAACTGTGCATGGTGGTAAGGCAGAGGAGAGCAAGAGACTCACACTCTGGACAGTATACAGTCAGGCCCCCATATACACTGATCCGGCAACCTCGGTTTCAGTTTCCTGCAATGATCAGCACTTGTGGGCACAATTAGACCTACATTAAGCTCTTCTGAGGCCTGGGCCAGGCAGGAAATGGTGCAAAATAGTGCATGATTTCCCATAATGCCTTTGAAATCTCATAGGATTTCATGGGAATTGTGGGAAATAGAGTGCATCTTGAGAGAGATGCCCTTTTGGGTGACACACATGGCCTCCCTGGCACCTGGGCGTGTAGTGCTTGCTTGTTCTTGAAGTGTACAAAATACCAACTTTCAATTGAAGATTTAGCAACAAAAGTCACTAATGTAAAGAATTATTTGTTTTTGCTTTTAATAAAATACATATATCAAAAATATAACTTTTTTACTAGAGCCACAAATATCACAAAATTATGGATATTTCTAGATGTGACACAGCACCCGAGTTAAGCTAGGTTTTCTTGCGAATTTTGACACACCAAGCTCAAAAGGTTCGCCATCACTGGTTTACGCTACCCATGGTGGGCCTGGAATGTACCCTTGCAGATATGGGGGGTCCGACTGTATTCAACTCCAAAGCTGTATGAATGATGGGCAAATTTCTCCTAATGTTTTGTAAACAGAAAGTTGAATTATAGGGGCAAAGGGATAGCACTTTCTATATTAACTGAAAAAACAAAGCCATTAATTGTTCCTGTTTAGGCTGACAACCAACAAAGCTAAAATCGCTGGTAGGTGTCAATCACTCTATTTTTAAATGACAGCTATGATACAGTGTTGTACCAAGAAGAAGAAAATGTGAAATTTGTTGACTATTGATACAAACGGTATATATTTTGCATTCCTTCTGAAAAAAGACCTCAAGGAAGTCCATATAACTCTCCTAAATTCTACCGAATGTGCTTCCATATTATTATTACACTGTCATAATATGTTTTCTATATTACAGTTAAGAGATGTCAGCACTCAATGCTCAGCAGCTATTTAAAAATTACTCTAGCGGTGTGGGAACTACCATAAGAAAAGTATTTTACAATCACGGCAGTCTCTGCCACCAGTGTTTCTTTCAGCAGGTTTCATGCCCAAACATTTCATAAGAAACTGAGAGTCTGATTTACTGTACAACGTGGAAGTCACTGCAAAACTATCCCATCTTTTCTTTAAGGCTACTCCAAGCAGATAAAATGGGTGGCAGCCTGATTAATTAGGGAGCTCTGCTGTTAGAAATTGCCATCTAGGATCCAGGAAAACAACTTCTTTCTTACCAGATCGTTCTGTAAGATAAGCCAAAGGGAAAGCCCTTTCCTTCCTGTAGCTCTCATATTAGATTTAAAGAAGGAAATTGAGCGCTTAAGTTTTGATTACAAGGCATAATGATATATTTCATATCGGTTTAAACAAGGAAGAACCTTTTTTCCACAGTAATTCTTGCTGGAAACTAACAAACAAGAAATAGAAGAGGAAGAAGAGTTTATTGGTGGTGTTGAAAACGTTACTATGAAAGGAACTGACCCCATGGTATGATACAGAGACAGCTAGATAGATTTCAAGGTCAGATCTATACTCTTCCACAACAGTGGTATCATAGCAGTACCAAAGCACTGTCATGGCAAGGTGCAGATACGGCCTCAGGCTTGCACACCTGAATATGCATAGTTAAGTTTTGATTCTGAAGTACAGGTCTAATGCAGAAATACCTATGTATTCATGTAATCAGCTCTTTAGATGCTGACTTGTTTGATGGAAAAAACAAGTACAGAGGTAGTTTAACGGGTCTTAATAGCAAAGTTCTGGACGAGCACAGGAGCTTTCTGCACTGAATTCTAATCCAATTTAAGGAGTTGCCTAGTCTGGTTCCTGGGCCTTGCCTCCCATTGGTCTGGCTCCATCTGCACTGGATGGAACCAGATCTGGTTTAAGAGACCCTCAAGTTGTTTAATAGGGTCTCTGGTGGAGTTGTTTAATAGGATCCACAAGAGGATCAACGGCCTTGTTCTAGAACACAGGAAGTGTGCTGATGGACTTTTGTTCCTAACCTTCAGAGATGGCCGTGTGTGTGTGTGTGTGCGCGCACGCATGCGCGCGCGCTGCAAAGCTTGCACAAGCTTCACAACTGCAGGAAAGAAAACAGTTCTGATCCCACCTCTACACGATCTGGATCAGTGGGCCCCATTATCCTAGACCCACTGATCTGGATTACACAGCAGTAAGTGCAGAACACTCCACAGATCTTATTTATTCTTTAAAAATAAACTCTACATGATTTATTCTTTAAACATAAACTCTACATGATTAAACATGAAATCACAATGGTAACAAAAATTAATGATTCAACAAAATAACCAAAACCCTGTGTTTAGTGTTTCTGTGGTAAGGAAATAGAACCTGAAATAATATTAAATATTCAACAACAACAAAATCATACTAAGCAGACTTTAATATGACATTCTGAGCTTCTATTGTCTATCTAAACAGGAACCCATTTTGCAAGTATGTCATGAAACTAAAGTATCTAAAATGGTATGATGTATAGCTTTGGACTGTACTTCAGAATTATTCAGTTATGTAAGTGCCACAGCTCTCGTTACTCCAGGTTTTCGGAATACTACAGGAATGTAACAAGAACCTTCACAGTTGCCAGATGTTAATTATAATTACTCAATATGCATTGTTCTCATGAACGGAAGCCATTATACCAACTGAAGAGATGATGCTGGCCATTTGTGACAGAGCTACAACTTGTGTCAAAATGTCAGAGCTTTCCCTTTGGATTAAAACACTTATCATAAAAATCGATAGCGTTTAACACTATGATGGCTTTCAAAAGAGCTAACTTAAGACAGTAGAAATCAAGAATGGCCACACTGACCGGCAAATTCTTTCTTCTACTACTTTTTTTTTAAGTTTGCTATAGCATTCAAACTGGCAAACTGTGCAATGTTTGCTTCCAAAGCAAACTCTGTAGTAATGATTCAAATCACAGTTGAGAGGAAAACAAACATTCCTCCATAGTAACAAACCTATTTTCCTCCAATACATTTTATGTACTTTGTAGCCCAATATTATTTCTGTAGAAATTAGGGCACTGCAGGGAACATTAGACTCATGCCCTTGCTATATGACCCTACTCAAGAAAACATTTAATAGCACATGAAGTACTGACTTCTTGATTCCATGCATAATCCAGCACCTCAGGATCTGAACTCCAGTTACTGACTTGGAATTATGTTTTACCATTATAAAGCATCTCTTTTAAAAGGTTCCAACTTTTAAAAAAGAAAATTCTTACTTTATGACAATGGGCTATAGAGATTTCCTATCCCCCTTTGGTATCTCCTTCTTTTCTCTTTTAAGATGGATTACTTAAACAATTGCCCATGTCTTCCTAAAAGCAGATTGTAAAAGTGTTGAAGCACCTTTCTTTAGTGCTAAAAACAAAAGTGAGTCACGATCTGGTCTTAGTCTGCTCAATGGAGAGTTTTCTGTGTCAAGTTATGGAACCTTCACTGACCTTATTTTTACCTAGGTTAACTCAGGTTACAGGCTGCAGATATCCTTGCAACTACTCCAAGTACTAGACTTTCTTACATTTGAAACTGAAGATGCCAAGTCCTCATTTACATTCTGAGTGTGATACTTTAGACGATCAGAATATGACATTTCACAAACTCTAAAGTTCCTCGGGTTCAGAAATGAGAGCTGATAAGAGATATGTTTAAGAAATAGGAATCCCCATTTGAGGAGAGCATTTGCTAATGTGCTAGAAAAGACTTCAGTATATTAAACTTGGAATAAAAGTAAGGCCACAAGTATTCAACTACATGATATGAATGTCTGTTAATAGCATCTAATCTAACAGCTCTACTTGGCAGGTCAGCTTTCATAAATGAAAGAAGATGTACTATACACAGCGAGAGAGAGACAGTGACAAAGAGAGAGACAGACAGATACACACACAATTTAAAAAACCTCACAGAAACTTGATTTCAGTGCAGAGAACCTGTGGTCCAAAGCCAACCAGCAAAGTCATTTCTAGGGATCTAACAGCCATATCTAAAATGAGGAACCTTTTCTCACCTTAAAAAATCAATTTGTTCCTTTGGCAAGACACCATAGCAACATCTCTGAGATCAGGAAGAAATGTTTAAGACAACAGTTCCCAACTGAGAATGATATGGTGATGGGCACACCAAATTCAACATGGATGGCTTTAAGGAAGGTTTAGACAAATTTAGTGATGACAGATGTATCAGTGGCTACTAGAATGGATGCCTAAGTACATCTTTCATGCTGCAGGGAGAAGCAGGATGCCTCTTAGACCATTTGCTGGGATTTGAAAGCAGGAGAAGGTTTGCCCTTGTCTCTGCTTGAGATGCCCATGGGCAATTGGTGGGCCACTGTGTGTGACAGGATGCTGGACTAGATGGGCTGTGGCCTGATCCAACCGGCCCCCTCTTACGTTCTTATGTTCATTGAACTGGTGGCACTTTTTAAATTCTAAACAATGTTCCTCAGCCATTATATGTCAACATTCAGCAGTGTGGGAAATGAAGGTGTCCTTGAGGATACTAGGGATTAGGATGAAAGCACTTTAGGTAACAATCCAAAACAAATTATTAGTTTAATTAGGTATCTCCAAATTCTAGTACAATAATCCCTTACTATTCAGATTACAATAGTCAAAAGTGGGAATTGATGTTTTCTGGCCCCTATATTAGAAAAAGCTTAGGAAACCACTGCTTATCAGAGCCATAAAATACAACTACTCTGTAAGTTTTTATTTATGGGTAACAAAGGAGCACTGCAAATGCTCCCTTGCAAATATGCAGAACTCCTGAGTTAAAAAAAGGAATAAGAAGGAACTATTCCTTTTTTAGAGCAGGAAATTTCTATTACCAGGTACAGCTTAGCTGTTGTAAACCACACAGATATGACCAATAAACTTTTCTGAGTTTTCATTCCACCAAAGTCTAACCATACCATGCATTCTCCACTAAGACTTGTGCACACTTAAAGCATTTTTGAAAACAGCATTAGACCTATTCATTTACTTTGCTTAATAACTACAGCTTTTGTAGCATTTATCTATACAGTCATCAGGAATTAAACACAACAATGTTGGGGACAAAAGGAGTCTTAAAATTCCATCTCCCCTACAGGCTTCTTTTAGGCAAAATGTACTCCTGATGAACAGCACACAACAGGACATTTCAAATTAGGTAAAGACAAGATTAGATACATTATCCTGCCTTGTTTGCATCGCAGACAAAAGAATGGTCAGCAAATGACACTCTCTTGCCTGGGTACTGTGGACGGATTCCAGGCCAGCTGGCTGAAAGCGCAGGCGGGCCATTCTGCCCCTCTTTCAGCCTGGGCATGTGGTACCAGCCACCTCACTGAGAAGGGTGGAGAGAAAAGGGAGGGAGCTGCTGCTGTTTTCCTTATTTGTGTTTAATTCTGGCAGGAAGCAAAGGCTTGATGCTTGCCAAACTCATTACCATTGTAAAATGTTCCCAATTATGATGTGATGGAAAGTAGGTTCGGGCAGAAGGACACAGGAAGAAAAATCAAGTTTCCAAATAACGCTGCAGAAATCAGCCCTCACGTTCAGGCAATCCCAAGACAAAATTTCTGACTATGTTTCTGAAAGAGGACGGCACCCTATCGACAACTGATCTGGCACAAACAGCCTATTCCCCTTAAAGCAGCACTTTCTTTAGCAAAACACAGGATGCTCTTCCATGTGCCTCAGCCTTTTGAGTCACCCTCGCTGAGGAGGTATTTGCACTCTTCATCTCTGCTTTGCAATTGCATATCGCTTCATCAGCTGCAATGTACAACGTCTGCATTCTACATTTGAAAAAACACTTTTAGAACTCCTAAGCAATCTAGCATTTCCTTTGCTCCAACAGGGAAGGAGAAGATAAATTCATCATTTGGTCTTGAGAATTAAAACAAAGAATCTTATCAACAAAGCAATACATATAGCAAGCAGTGCTGAAAATCGAAAACCACTTTTCCAAGCCTCCTTTCATTTTCAATAGAATTTGGTCAAACACTGAATATCCCACAGAAATTAGAAGGAGCAAGTTCTAGAAATAGTTCTGGATTGACATTAATCCTTACAACTAAAGATATCTGGCACAACATTTCACAAAGGCAAACAGGTATTTTCAGGTCTTGGAACCTCATGAGACTCATACTGGTTTCTTCTGATGGAGAGAAGAAAACTCAAAAACAAATACTAACTTGCTCTCTCCTCAGAACTTGAATATAATATTAAGGTAACCAAGTATGCCATGAAGATTTTTTTTCTTCCAGACTACATTTTCTCAAGTCAGGGAGAACTAAAAACTCCTGTTTGCCATATACTGTACTTAAGAATCTTATCATATCGAGACGGGAAAACTCCCAAGTATTCCCAGAGACTCTGTGGCACTTGCAAAGCACCGTGGTACAGCAGGGAGTTACATGAGATGACACAGGACTGAAAACTAAAGAGTAAGTGGCGTAAGTCCCAATATGAATCTGACAGAACACAGGTAAGAGCACATAATTGTGCCAACCACATGGTGGTTGTCGTAACAACCTCTTCCCATTTTCCAGTCTCCATTGTGCCCCTGTGTAGCTGACCAGTATACCTGTTCCAGATTATCAAAGGTCTACTGTCAAGTAGTTACAAGGATCCTTCTATGCTACCTTGAAAGACCTACTGTGATCAATTTACAAGGCACATCCAGAACAGATTTGCACAGAATGGGATTCCACAGTTGGAAGTGGTCTTCTGAGTGCCATCTGGTCCTGTTATTTTGGATCAGTTTCAGTTATTACAGTCTGAGGAAGTAGACAAATTGTTTGGCTTGCTCCTTTTCCATCATGGTTCATAAAAACTAGCAGGGGGGTATGGCTGGGCGGGTCCAGCAAGTGGCCACTAGATTAGGGTGATCTACTTTCTGGCAAACTCCAGACCAGACTACTGTAATGCACTCTGCATGGAGCTAGCCTTAAAGATAGTTTGGAAGCTGGAAATAGTGCAGAATGCAGAAGCTCAACTGTAGACTGGAGTCTCTAGCTATATGCACATAACACTGATCTTGAAAAGTTCTGCACTAAAAGATCCCTTCAAGGTGTTCATCCCATTAACATATAAGGTCCTAAATGGCTTGAGTCCCAAATAGGCCAATTCAAGTATTAAGGAACCCAAAGGGAGGAACTTCTTATAGTTCTGCCACCTACACAGATGCAAGAGGTGGTAGCACACAAGAGAGTTTTTTCTGTTGTGGCCCCCAGGCTTTGGAATGAGTTCCCAGATCATTCTTTATACGATTTTCAGCACCTGAGTAAAACACACCTTTTCATCAAGCCACTGATGTTTAGCTCCCTTTGCTCAACCTCTTAGGGTGGGTGGGTGAGTGATATACTTTTATATTCTATACACAAAGGTCTCAAGCAGATTACAGTAAAAACAGTATTAAAAAGAGGCCACTATCAACAATAACAATTCTAAGAACAATAGTGTCTGAAAGCAAGGAAGGAAATCTGTTACGTTAACTCAAGGCCAGGGTGAAGACATTTGCCTTCACTAATCTCCCAAATGTATACAGTGATAGGGTGTGACACACACCAGAAGAAAGGCTATTCCATAATATGGTGGCTATCCTACACTAACTCAACCAAGAAGGCCTCATCTGTAGATCTTCAATGACAGGCAGGCCTATATGGGAGGAGGTGTGCCTTTAGATATCTGGGCTCTAGGCTTTATAGACTAATGTTAAGACTTTGAAGTTCGACCATCCCTTGAAGACCATGCAGATTTAGCAGAGTTCTTAGAATTTATAAGCCTAAGCCTATTTCCTCAGCAAAGGCCCATGTATTGAATTTGACTTTGATGACTACATGGATGAATCTATGCTTTTTTCCAGAGCCAGTACAGAAGCGGTGCAATACTGTTTTCTTCTGCAATATTATACTATTCATAGGTCTAAGCACATGGTATTCTCAGAGGGTCTCCTATTGAAACACAGGTGTCTTGTGAAGAGGACTAGAGTCAGAAGCTCCCCTTCCTGCATTTTAGTTCACGGACTATTTAAAAATTACCTGCAAAACTCAAATTGGTTTGTCTGTGAAGCAGTAATGGGACTGCGACTACTTCAGCAAGAAGGCCATTCGTGCCACAGATTTTTTAAGAAGTCTAACAACCAATGTAACATGGGGAGGGGCTCCCAGATGCAAACCCTTTATTGGCCATTTTTGCTTTCAAGTACTAGCCAGGCTCAAGCTTATTTACCTTCCAAGATTGTTACAATATTGCCAAGCAACAGACTAAAGGCTGAGATCCGTTATCTATACTTTCGTCATAACTGGAACTATGAGTTCCTTATCACCATCATTCAAACTGAGTTTATCAACGACTGTCAAATATGCATTTAAACTGCATTTAAGGCCAGAAACATTGCAAATCATTTTGAATGAAAAGTCCTATCGAAAGGTGGCAAACGATTTGACTTATTTCTGCCTTCTTTAAATAGCCTATTAATTTATATCAGCCTCACCTATTCAGAACTGTTTCAAACACATAATTTCCATTGATTTAGAAAAAGAAAATCCAAGGAAAGAAGAGGATCTTCCCACCCAGATAGGGCCAAAGGTGCTTTTTGATTCATCTGTGGAGGTCCTCACATACAAGTTATTTCAGCAAGAGCCAAACCACTTCCATATTTAATAGTCTTTGAACAAACCCACTGGGAACCTAAGAAATGAACACTGAATTTTACAGCTTGGAGCAATGGATCAGGAAAAATAGCCACATGCCTTACTGAGTCAGCTCTTTAACAGAGCAGGTTTCAAAGCTATACCCTCAATTACAACTTAAAATGTTCCAAAAGCTACTAGCTCTGTTCTTTGCCACTTAGCCAATGCAACCGTCTACCGAACAGAAACAGCTGCTTCGGATAAACCTATGCTGTTGGCTTTCATATTACACCAGAGAGTTGTGAAACTGTCACAGAACACTTAAGAGCTGGAGCAAGTGCAGTGATGCCCCACCTGCCAGCCGGAGGAACAAGATAAAGAGCAGCAAAATGTGGTTTATAAGCGGCAGGGGAAAGAATACTGTTTTAAAAGCAAGCTAGAAAGGAGGAACAAATCAGCATATTCTTGGGAAGTGTTTCTGGGTGCATCAATAGATACAGACAATGATAAAAGAAAGGAGGGGAAACGGGTTTGTCAGCATGGTTTTTAAGGTAAAATGTTCACATTTCAGAAGACTAACTTATCAAATTATGCAGGATTTATAAAAAGCTGAAATGCCACAAGAAACTATCCCTTTGCTTCCCTGCATTTCCACAGCACAGACCTGGTATGCTATTCCCAGAAAAGATGGGAATGGATCAGGAAAATCTAAAGGTACAGCAAAACAACAGAAGAAAACCATTACTTCAGCTCTAACTTCAGATTTAGTAGCTTTAATCTCCAAATAGGTTTCAGATGTCCCCCAATATCACAGGGCTCATATTAGTCCCCATATCACAGAAGCAGTCAACACTAGGGGTGTGCGCGAAGCCACTTTTTGACATGCAATTTGTAATGAATCGAATATTCAAAAATCCGAATTCGTAAGAATAAAGAAAAACATATGTCTGGACATTCAAACTCATACAAATACATTTGTACCTATCTGTCTGAATATCCGATACGTATCCAATGATATGAATCTCATACGCATCTGTACACATCCCATATATATCCCGTTTGGACGTGTTCAGATTTGCACAAAATGTGTACAGATACATACTTCGATACACATACGAATGTCTGAATTATTCATAGAAATAACCCAAAATATTCGTATTTGTTTGAATATATTCTGGCGTATAAGGCTACTTTTTAACCCAGGAAAAGTCGGGGGTCGTCTTATACGCCGGGTATACGGTGAGTATATCTATATTTTAACTGGAAAAGTTGGGGGTCGTCTTATACGCGCAGTCGTCTTATATGCTGGAATATACGGTACAATCGTCTGGATATTCAATTCATATACAAATGTCTGAATTTGTACAAACTCATACGAATAAAAGATATTTCGAATATCCATGCACATCGCTAGTCAACCCAGCAAGAACTGTTCATGTGTGTTCTTCAAGAAGACACTAGACTGTGATTCAGACTACGGATTCAGTTCTCCCAGCACCAAAGGGAATGCAAAATAGTCTATAGATACTAAATATAAGCACTGCACATTAGGAGTTACCTGCTTTCAGATCAAAAGTTCACAATTCCATTTTACAGGAGTACACAAAAGAGAGCTCAAGGAAACTACCACTTTACAACAACCACTTAAGATTTCACTCAAATATTCAAGCGATACCAACAGCCAGCTCAAATCAGGCTATGAGGTCTACAATCAGTTACTAATAAAGTGTCGCATTACCTAGTAATAACTAAACTAGATTTTAAATATATATTAAGTCATATGTTTATGCCAGAAGTCATGGGTATAGCAATGTAATCTGCCCACACTATGGTCAAAATTATATTTATAAATCTGATTTATTAACTGTACATGCAACATTGAAGACTTCTACCAATTCTAACAAAATGACATTTAACCACTTATGAAAGACATGCTTCAAGGTGCTTGTTTACATCTGGTCTATTATTCCCAGTGCATTTATCAAGGGAAAAGGCACTGTGTTCAGCGTAAACAGCAAGTTTTCAAAGGTAGCTAAGAAAACACTTCTGTTCAATGTTCTTATCCTGCAGCTAGCATCAGAGCAAAAGCAATGACTCTTATACTTGCATTTTAAAAATAGAATGGTTTATTTTTAGTTCAGAAGATATGGTAATGCCATACAAGTGTTTGCTTCTGTCCAAAAATGTTAATCATTTTAGTGCACTATAAAAAGACTCCTTCCACCACCACTGCACTCTGAGAGACAGGGAAAAACATCAAACTTAAAGACCCCCTCCATCAACAAATGTTCAGAGGAAAAGATCTGCCACAAATGGAAGCTTACTATTTCTCCTCATTTCATAGGAGAAATCATGCATTTAACTTTTGAAAATTACCTTCAGGCTTTGGTTTGAGATTTTCAGACCTGATCTGTACAATTACCTTGCTTGCTTTCAAATGCCTGTCAGTGCAGAACTGCAGTGTTCTCGGCCAAATTAAAAGGCTTTAGTTCCTTAAGACAGAGACGGCAACCACAGATTGACTTGAACATGGAATTACTAAACCTAGGGCAAATTCACACTTTCCTTTCCATCCAGGGGACAGGAAAGGTGAAGTTGCCCTCATGTGTACTAAGCATTTGCTCTGGTGAATGCTAGTACACACCATCCCTCTCCCTGATGCATCCGGACCCTTACCTTCAACATGAATGGGTGTCTCTGTGCAGCCATCTTTCTTCACCAGTGTCAGCACCGGCGCACGTTCACCATCACTGTCACCAGGGCAATCCTGATGCACCACAAATGGTGTGTCACGTGACATGTCAGCATGCTTGCACAGTCCGGCACATCTTCCAAACCAGAAGACAAGCAAATGGGCTTGCCCAGAGCCTTACTAGCTCTGGTGCAGGTAAAGGTAAGTTCACGTGTGGAGCACTTCATTGTGCTCTATACGCAGTCACCCCACCACAGTACACTTCTGCATGGAAGGAGCCATTTCTGATTCAGAAACAGTTCCCTGAAGCGCAGCTGCTCCATCTGGAAGCACACTGTGAGGTGACTAGTAAGCCAAGTGCAAAAAGACCTCTACTCAGTAATACAATTCAGAGTAGTACACAACATAAAGAAAACTACCTATTTTATCCTAATTATTCCCAGGTTTTAACATTACGTAGCATCTTGTCCCTTTTTTTAAAAAATGGCATCATCATGTCATCTGACAGCAAGGAAAGGAGAGATCATTAGACCATATTTGGATGACTAGTCTGTTGGCCATGGTTGTTTTTAGATAGTGACCACATTCCATTTCCATGTTTCTGAAAGTGTTAGACAAGTTACAAAATGTTTCACAAATTGAGATCAGCTTGTATAAGTCCATTTAAATAAGTAGGTGCAATAATGTGAATGATATATTAGCAGCACAAAAATTATTTTAGGCATTCTCTTCTTACCCACTTCCCATGTGCCCAGTTACAAACTCAAACTTATAACACATCCTCACCTGCTTGGGTATCTCCACCTCAAAATAATAACAATACCAATACCAGAAAAGTATGCCTTTATAAATTAAAAGGATATTGTAACTGAAGTGCAGATTACTGTACTTCTTACAGCTACAGTTCAGTGAATTGGACAGTTCAATGAAGGTGTCAACCCAGTGCAAAGCAGCAGCCAAAAAAGCAAAGTCAATGCTGAGAATAGTTAGGAATGGAATAGAAAATAAGTCAGCAAGTGTCATTTTGCCCTTTTATAAATCTATGGTGAGGCCACATTTGGAATACTGTGTACAATTCTGGTCACCATACCTCAAAAAGGATACTGTGGAACTAGAGAAGGTGCAGACAAGGACAACCAGAATGATTAAGGGTCTGGGACACTTCCCTTATGAAATCAGGCTGCAATGTCTAGGCCTCTTCAGTCTGGAGAGACAGTGTTTAAGAGGGGACCTGATTTAAGTATATAAAATTATGCATGGTACAGAAAAGTGGATAGAGAATATTTCTTTTCTCTATCATACAACACTAGAACCAGGGAGCACTCTATGAAGCTGATGGGTAGGAGAGTCGGATCCGACAAGGGGATCGGCTTATGGAATGTGCTGCCAGAAGAGGTGGTGACAGCTACCAGTCTAGATGGCTTTAAGGTAGGGTTAGACAGATTTATGGATGACAGATGTATCAATGGCTACTAGGTGCATGTTTCAAGCTGGGGGGGGAGCGGGGCACTTCTAAGGCCATTTGCTGGGATTCGAGAGCAGGCAAAGGTTTGTCCTTGTCTCTGCTTGAGATGCCCATGAGCATTTGGTGGGCCACCGTGTGCGATGGGATGCTGGACTAGATGGGCTGTGGCCTGATCCAGCAGGGCTTATGTTCTTATGTACCAGCTTCACTCAGGGCCCTTCTGGGTTAATCAAGTACACTGACTAGACGCTATTTTTTTCTATTTTACTAGTTAATTTTACTTATATAAACACTTGCACCACACACACACAACAGCAGCTGCTGACACTGTGCTGGATCCAGATCTGACTTTCCACAACTGCTGGCAAATTGGCTCGCATTCCAGTGGAAGCATCCCCTGAAGAAAATTTCTGCCAACTAAGGACAATCACCAGCTTGCAGTGTCTTTTCGCATGCAGTTCCAAAATGAAAGAGTAATGAAAAAAACTCCCAAAAGTCAAAAATTCACCCTATGAACCTTACCAGATGCCTGTTAAGGAGAAAAACAAGCGGCATCAGGTAAGACACCCTCGCAGGATCCTGTTTGACGTAATAGGCAGCTGGCAAACAGGCACCCAGTGAGTGAGTGAGCTGTCTTCTGCTATTGCCTCTCCTTCCTCCCTTCTGTTTCTTCCCAGTTTTTCTAACAGTTGAATCATTGTCCCCTGCAACTGCTTTTCCATCATCCTGGAGCTCTTCTGCGAATCAGCATCTGAGGCAGCTGCATCCCAGAGTCTGACCGTCTCTTCCCACCTCCAGCCCTGGTATCAAAGGCAAAAGATGGAGGAACCAAAGGTATTCCAGCCACAGCTGTACCCCTCTTCAGGCCAGTTGGTACAAGGTAGGTTCCCCTTACCCACAGTTTACAGTGCTTTTTAACCGCTCTATTTGTACACCACTTCTGTGAAGCCAACCAACCCCCACACCAACTGAGGTACAACTGCACATAGTTTGTGTAGTTCAATAGGCCTCACCTGATAACCTTCACCAGAAGTTCAATGGAGGGTGGGATTTTGAGATCTTTAGTATAGCCTCTCCCAATGCAGTGATCATCCTTCTACTTTTATTGAGGATTTTCTAATATTTTCATAGCAAGTATTTCATAGAAGTATTTTTATATACTTCTTCAGATTACAACTCTATTTAGCTTCTTCTATGCCTATCTTTACCACTTTTCCAAACAACAGACAACATATGCAAGTAGGCATGTAGGCAAAGATTTTTACTGTAACAATGCTGACATTTAACTGTACTAGTCAATGATGTAAAACTTGTCTGTTGACATTTTAACAGTCTGAATACATGCAATCAGATCTTTTACCAAGAGGAATGCTTTAAATCTCATGTTTCTCAAAATGGACAAAATTAAATAATTTGAATAATTCTGAACTTAAATTACAGCATAGTCAAGAATGAAATAATATAAAAATTGCTTCTGGATTCATGTACAACCATGCCACCAAATCGCCTACAGATTGTTGTATGCTACAAACAATTAAAACTACAAAAACATGCTCAACTGAAATGGTTGCAATGATGAGAAATTCCTTGCACACACAAAAAACCTCAGTGGATCACAAAAGTGAAAATAAAGAGACAATGAGAAATTATCTAATTGTCAATTAAAACTTCAACAACAGTATCCACGAAGCCTAAAATAACAGCAACAAATAACAAGTATTTCAGTGATCTTGGGAAATATATCCCTATGACTTAGATATGGGAAGTCTGAGCATCTCAGCACACATTCAGGTATGTTAAATTGATAAAAGAGCAACAATCTTGGTTTTCTGTCAAAGACCACTTTCTTAAACATGCAATTGCCTCTTTAGATTTTTTTTTTCAGTTACCAGTTTAGCTATCAGAAACTTGGGGGAGAAAGGATTTCAACAATATTAACTAGATATAATATCTATATAACATCTGTTTCATTTTAAGAAGAAAACTGAACAATGCTCTAGTGCAGTGGTTCTCAACCTTCCTAATGCTGCAACCCTTTAATACAGTTCCTCATGTTGTGGTGACCCCCAACCTAACCCTAACCCCCAACCATAAAATTGTTTTCGTTGCTAATTCATAAAGACCCCTGTGAAAGAGTAGATCAACCCCCAAAGGGGTTGCAACCCACAGGTTGAGAATCGCTGGTCTAGTGATACAGAAAAGATTACAAAAGATTTAAGAAAGGGTTATATAAATTCATGGATGAAAGGTATATCAATGGCTACTAGAATGGATGCTTAGGTACATGGTACATCCTCCAGGCTGGGGAGACAGGCAGGATGCCTCTAAAGGCTTGTCTGCTGGGATTCGAGGACAGGTGAAAGTTTTGCCCTATCAGTGGCTACTAGAATGGACGCCTAAGTACATCTTTCATGCTGCGGGGACAAGCAGGATGCCTCTTAGACCAATTGCTGGGATTTGAAAGCAGGAGAAGGTTTGCCCTTGTCTCTGCTTGAGATGCCTGTAAGCAACTGGTGGGCCACTGTGTGGGACAGAATGCTGTACTAGATGTGCTGTGGCCTGATCCAACAGGGCTCCTCTTATTTTCTTACGTTTCAAGCACTACTCTACACATCCATTTCTTCAAGCCACCTTGGAACGGCAAGGATCAGAAAAATTGAGCCTGCAAACAGCAGCGAACAGAAGTTGCTTTAAACACACATTTCAGGAAGGAAGGCTTTAAAACAGCAGTTCTCAGCCTTCCTAATGCCGCGACCCCTTAATGGAGTTCCTCATGTTGTGGGGACCCCCAACCACGGGGGTGGAGGAGCTGGGAGGTGGGAGGGAAGGGCAGCGGGAGGCTCGTCACGACCCCTCTGAAAGGGTAATGCGACCCCCCAAAGGGGTCCCGACCCCCAGGTTGAGAACCACTGCTTTAAAACATTATTGTGACAAAGGAGTAAAAAAATGGATCGAAGGTACTTCCTAAACATTGGGTGTTTTTCCACTGTCACTAGGAGTACCCATTAAGTACCCATTAGTGGGTACAAAAATGCCATTAGGTACCCATTAATGGGTACTTAATGGGTACTTCTAGTGACAGTGGAAAAACGCCCATTTCTAGAGGTCTATTAATCCAAAGCATGATCAGCCATGATATTTAACATGACTAAATGCTACCTAATTTTTGCTAGTCTATATAGTTTTCATGCCTTTTGCATATAACATGCAGATTACAAAAACTGTGCCTTGGTCAAAAGTACAGGGCCAGTTCTGCTAGGATCTGCACACATTATGCACCTATATCATGACATCGTAAGTTCTGTGGAAGAACTCAATGTGCAATGAAAACCATCTCGAACAAGTGATCATGTGGTTGAGTTATACTGTTGTTTTGTGTGTTGTATAACAACAACAAAAAAGGGTGCAACAACAAACATATACAAACTACAGATTGCCACTATGTGCATGAATTATAGCAAACCCTGAAAGGACTAGTCTTGTACTCTCCTTCTGTTACCTATTTATCTACACAAAATAAGAAGACAGAAAAATAAGGCTGGCCGATGGGAGTATTATATCTTCCTCGTATCTTCCCATAATCACTGCCTCTATACAGAAAAGAATATAAACACAGAATAGGTTATACACTAATAAATTAGCTATGATGCCTTATATTTTATGCAAGCCTACAACATATTCTTCCTGTTGATGCTCTGACAGAAACATAAATAGTAGCAAGCAATTGGTGGAGACATAAATCCTACTTAATTGTATTAAAGGCCTGTTCTGTTACAAATGTACACACACAAGACAAATTAACACTTTTAGATCCAATGATACATGGCCTGCAGTAGCAAAGGTCAGAGTTCACATTCATCACGATAAAATGTTTGGAAAGATTTTAAATAATTAAAAACAAAAAACTGTAATATGTCCTTGCTGAAAAGATACAGTAAACACGGTTTTTACAAGTCAAAATTATTAACATACAATATCGTCATGCTATTATAGCCATATCTTAATACTCCCACGCTCTCACTTGTGGACCTACAAAATAAAGACAAGATTTATAACTAAGCTAAGAGGATTACATACCAAAGTATTTATAAGAAGGTGGCCCAATTTCAAAAGACAAGCTAGACGGACCATAAGATTGTTCCTGAGTAAAAGCCGGAAGAAACTAAAATGAATTTTTCCCTTTAAGTGAGGGGAAAGATGACAAATAACACAAAAGGCATTATGTAATATGCTTCTGCAAAACAAACACAAACATTTATTTAAGTAAACATGAACAATAGGCAGTTTATCCACCAAGTCAAATTAGAAGTACTGGAACAAAAGAATGGCCTAAAAATCCACACATTAGTGAAATCAAAGAGAACTAATGTTCATCCCACATGCAATGGAGAAATCAGACCAGACTCTTTCAACTATCTTTCTGCCAGGGCATTTTACACACATTCTCCAGAGGCCGTGAGACGGCCCAATATACCACCACTTGACAATCAAGAGTTACACAATGGTTTATTTATTTATTTAAAGTGGAATTAACTGTCCATTTGATTATTCTCTTTGTTCACATTTTAGTCAAAGGGATCTAAAAACCTTCTGGTTGGCAGCCAAACCTAAAACAATGTCCTCCTGTGAACCCTGTTAAGCTATGAAGGAAAAAGATGTAACTCCTTCCTTGAATTTCCTCTCAAAATCAAGCAAATTAGAGCCATCATACATACTGTCCAATCATTCTGACACCTGCCACAATGCTTTGCCTTTCTAAGAGATACTCCTGTGAACTGGGCTACTAAAGAAAAGAAGCGAAAAAATCAATTTATAGAATAGGAAATACTGAAAGCTACCATTTTTAACAACTTCCATTCTTAAAGTTCCTTTATAGTTGCAGTTGGAGGATAACATTTTCATCATTAACTGAATCATAGAATCATAGAGTTGGGACCTCTAGGGTTATCGAGTCCAACCCCCTGCTCAAAGCAGAATTCCCTAAACCATCCCAGACAGTTGTCTGTTCAGCCTCTGCTTGAAGACCTCCAGGGAAGGAGAGCTCCCGTAGCAACCTATTCCACTGACTGATCGCCCTGTCAGGAAGTTTTTCCTAATATCTAATCTATATTGACTCCCCTGAAATTTCATAGCATTGTTTCTAGTCCCATCTTGGGCAAGTGAGAATAGGGATGATCCCTCTGCACTGTGACAGCTCTTCAGATACGTGCAGGTGACTATCATGTCTCCTATCAGTTTTCTCTTCTGTAGGCTAAACATTCCTAGATCCTTCGATCTTTCCTTGTAGGACACGGTTTCCAGACCACTAACCATTTACGTAGCCCTCTTTTGGACTTGCTCTAGTTTGTCAATGTCTTTTTTTAATTGGGGTGCCTAACTGGACGTATTTGCTCTAGATGAGGTCTGATAACGATAAAGATCTAGACTCTGTATTCCTCTTGATGCATCCTAGGATGGTGTTTGCCTTTTTTGAAGCTGCATCACATTGCTGACTCATGTCCATCCTGTGATTAACCAGTACACCCAGATCCTGTTCACTCAGATTCCTCCCATTCTGTATTCATTTTTATCATTTTTCTTACCAAGATGTAGGACTTGCATTTGTCCCTATTAAATATCATCCTGTTAGTTTCAGCCCATTGTTCAAGCTTATCTAGATCTTTCTGAATCCTCTCCTTCTCCTCCCTAGTGTTAGCAGCCCCTCCTGGCTCTGTGTCACCTGCAAATCTGATCAGCATCCGTTCAACTCCCTCGTCCAGATCATGTATAAAAATGTTGAATAATACTGGACCCAGGACAGACTCCTGTGGCACTCCACTTGAAACATTCCTCCAATTGGATGTGAAACCATTTATTACCACTCTTTGAGCATGATCCCTAAGCCAGTTAACAATCCCACCTAATAGTTGTCCTGCTACAAGAAAGAAAACCAAACAACTATTAACCACCAAAATAATACTGTATTTTCTGGCGTATAAGACTACTTTTTAACCCAGGAAAATCTTCCCAAAAGTCAGGGGTCGTCTTATACGCCAGGGGCTGTCTTCTTATATGGCGAGTATATCCCAAACTCTATATTTTAACTGGAAAGTTGGGGGTCGTCTTATACACCCAGTCGTCTTATACGCCGGAAAATACGGTAATTTGAAATAGCTAACTTCTTAAAGGAATAATGGGAATATATAGTAAGACAGACCAAAAAGACTGGAGACCATGAAATTTTGGTTAATGTTTCCAAACCCTGGAAGGCTATATACTGTAATTTGTGGAAAAGCAAGAGAAAAGCCTATACTAAATAAATTTAAGCCTAACTTGTGTAATATAGCAGAAACTAGGATGGCCCAGGAATTGAAGTAATTATCCAAGGAAACTACAACCGAAAGGTCAGGTTAATGTCTTAATAATCACAACCACAGTTTAAAGGGAGCATCCAAGATCTTGACTATAACAGGACGTTGTCCTATTTCTAGTAATAAAAGTTTGCAACAGGGATTGGAAAAACCTAACTTGTAAAATACTCTGATTATCCTGAACCCCCTTGGATCCCTTGGCTGCTCTGTATAAAAACTGGGCTACAGGTTTTGCATTAAAAACATGAACTGGGGCTGAGACACACTGAATCTAAGAACAATTCAGAGCCCCCAAAGCTAGATCTGACTACACCTTGCAAAAGTCTGTGTATTTTCCTTTTCAAATCACTTCTCAGTAGATAAACTTCTGAATGTAATTTGTTATAAAATGCAAAAGTAAGTGACCAATAAACCATGCTACCCTACCTCTTCAAAGACACCAGGAAAGCTGAACAGCATACAGATGACTTAGTCTTTCAACAAAACTTATATTATTCATGAATATTATTCTTCAGAAGTCAGGAATTCAGAAACAGGGGCATGTGAGGACACTTAATATTCTTCTGCTTCAGATCTTTTACTTAAAGAGATTTCAAGGTCATGTCAACCTTTCCAAAAACTCACAAGACATGAGAATAAGGCCTGTGGTGATAGAAGAGGGCCAAAAACAGATAGGGATGAGAACTAACACCGCTGCCATGGAAGGAATGGTCAACTGTCTCTCCATCAAAAAGAGCAGAGGACACCCCAAAGGATTCACGCACTGACATGACTCCAGGCTTGACTACTGCAATTTAAAATACATGACAGCACCCTTGAAGGTGGTCTAGCAGCTAGAATTACTGCAGGATACATTAGACTTCTCGGAGGCGTTTCTAGCTGGATCTCATCTGCTAACAAGCCCATGTCCAGATATTAATACTAGTACTAGTATAAGTTAGGTCCTGCAGAATTGGTGTTGACTCAGTTGAATACAAGGACACATCCATGTTTCTTTCTTGTAATCTAGAGAGATGCTGAGTGTCATATACATGAACCCCTGCTTTTGAGTCTGTTGCTCCACTACTGAGCTGATATCCAGTCCTAACACTGCCTTACAAAGCTCCTAATCAGTGTACCACTTACACAATTTCAGAAGCACAAGCAGCGAATACCACTCCTGAATTAAGAAAAGAAGCAGAAAGCAGGTATGGTTGGAAAGCTGAACAGAAAGAGCACAGAATGATACTCAGTAGATTTCTCCCGGTCACAGAGAAAAATGCAAGAATTGGAGAAGGAAGGAAGTGAACATAAGAACATAAGAGAAGCCTTGCTGGATCAGGCCACAGCCCATCTAGTCCAGCATCCTGTCGCACACAGTGGCCCACCAAATGCTCATGGGCATCTCAAGCAGAGACAAGGACAAACCTTCTCCTGCTCTCGAGTCCCAGCAGATGGCCCTAGAAGCGCCCCATTTCCTCCCCCCCCCCTCAGCCTGAAAGATGCACCTAGGCATTCGTTCTAGTAGCCATTGATACATCTGTCATCCATAAATTTGTCTAACCCTACCTTAAAGCCATCGAGACTGGTAGCTGTCACCACCTCTTCTGGCAGCACATTCCATAGGCCGATGACCCTCTGTGTGAAGAAATACTTCCCCCTGTCAGACCTTACGCTCCTACCCATCAGCTTCATAGAGTGCCCCCTGGTTCTAGTGTTGTGCGATAGAGAAAAGAAATTTTCTCTATCCACCTTTTCTATGCCGTGCATAATTTTATATACTTCAATCAGGTCCCCTCTCAAACGCCGTCTCTCCAGACTGAAGAGGCCTAGACGTTGCAGCCTGGTTTCGTAAGGGAGGTGTTCCAGACCCTTAATCATTCTGGTTGCCCTTCTCTGCACCTTCTCTAGTTCCACAATATCCTTTTTGAGGTGTGGTGACCAGAATTGTACACAGTATTCCAAATGTGGCCTCACTATAGATTTATAAAGGGGCAAAATGACACTTGCTGACTTATTTTCTATTCCCTTCCTAATTATTCCCAGCATTGAATTTGCTTTTTTTGCTGCTGCCGCACACTGGGTTGACACCTTCATTGAACTGTCCACCAAAACCCCGAGATCCCTTTCCTGGCGTGTTGCAGAAAGCTCAGACCCCATCAGTTTATAGACGTAATTTGGATTCTTGGCCCCAATGTGCATTACTTTACACTTGTTAAGATTAAAGCACATTTGCCACTTGGTTGCCCACTCACCCAATGCTAAGAGATCCCTCTGGAGCTCTTGGCAATCTCTTTCAGATTTTACTACCCTAAATAATTTAGTATCATCAGCAAACTTTGCTATTTTACTATGTACCCCTTTTTCTAGATCATTGATGAATAAATTAAAAAGCATTGGTCCCAGTACTGAGCCTTGAGGGACCCCACTTTTTACTTCTTTCCACCCTGAGAAATTGCCGTTTACTACTACTCTCTGCTTTCTGCCCTTAAGCCAGTCACAAATCCAGGACAGAACCTGTCCTTTTATTCCATGGCTGGTGAGTTTACTCAGTAGCCTTTGATGTGGGACTTTGTCAAAAGCCTTCTGAAAGTCCAGATAGACAATGTCTACTGGTTCACCTTTATCCACGTGTTTATTGACACTCTCAAAGAATTCCAACAAATTTGTGAGGCATGATTTACCTTTGCAGAAGCCATGCTGGCTTTTGTTCAGCAATGCCTGCTGCTCCATATGCACACTAATTTTGTCTTTAATAATGGTTTCCATCACCTTACACGGAACTGACGTTAAGCTAACTGGTCTGTAGTTGCCTGGATCACCCCTGGATCCTTTTTTGAATATTGGTGTTACATTTGCTACCCTCCAGTCCTCAGGTACGGAGCCTGATGTTAGGGAAAGATTATATATTTTTGCTAGAAGGTCGGCAATTTCGCATTTGAGTTCCTTAAGGACTCTTGGATGAATACCATCTGGTCCCGGTGACTTGTTAACATTTAGTTTATTAAGACATGCCAGGACCTCTTCCTTGGTTATTTCTGTACAGTTTAACTCTTCAGAAAACACAGGCTCAGCTACTGGCATGTGTCTTCTGTCTTCCTCCGTGAATACGGAAGCAAAAAATTCATTTAGTCTCTCTGCAATCTCCGTGTCTTCTTTAATTACCCTTTTCTCTCCTTTACTATCTAGTGGTCCAACTGCTCTCCTGGTTGGATTCCTACTTCTGATATACTTAAAGAAGTTCTTGTTATTTCTTTTGATGTTTTTAGCAATGTGCTCCTCAAAATCTTTCTTAGCTTTCCTAATGGCCGTCTTGCATTCGTGTTGCCAGTGTCTATGTTCCCTCCTGTTCTCCTCATTTGGACAAGCCTTCCATTTCCTAAATGAACTCTTCTTGTTTTTAATGACTTCATCTACTGCATTTGTGAGCCACATTGGTTTCTTCTTGGACCTAGAAGTCCCCTTTCTTCTTTTAGGAATGCATTCTAGTTGCACTTCCGTTATTGTGTTTTTAAGTAGTCTCCATGCATTTTGAAGTGATTTAACTCTTTTGACTTTCCCTTTCAATTTCCTTTTCACTAATTTCCTCATTTTGGGGAAGTTTCCCTTGTGAAAGTTTAAGGTCTCTGTGTTAGACTTTATTAAGAACTTACTCCCTGTATTTAAGTTGAAGGTTATTGCATTGTGGTCACAATGTTATTGCATTGTGCAGGCAAACCCTTTCTCTTGGACTGAAGCAAGCATTAGTGGCCAAACAGCTGAGGCCAAAAGAGTTCAAGATCTGGGCTACATCCAGAGCAGGGCAGAGGTATAGTGCCGCTCCAGCAGTACTATGGTGGGGTTGCCTCAAATACTGCCCACCACAGTCCTGCTTTTTCCAACCTAAAAAGCACTTTGTAGTATTACCAGAAAACACAGCATTCATCACAATAGTGCTCTTTGGCTTCCCTCTTACCTTTTGGACAGAGCTACCATCATACCTCTATACAGTGTGCATGCATGGAAGCTGAAACAGAATTCCACGCATTGCAAAAGTGTTAGTAACCATATCTGGGCACTCCAGATGCCCAGAAGCACACATAATTTAAAACATGTGAAGATAGCACCAGCTGCCCTGCAGTTAGCTAGCAAGGGATATGGCCAGAGAATCAATAACCCACATTACCACTTGCTAGTGGGTTATTTAGCCTTCGTCTGGATGCAGCCTTGTTCTATTTTCAAGCTTGTTGTATTGCAGGTATTATCCCGAGAGAATTGTGATGCTGCCATTCATCCCTCATATTTCAGAGTGTTCACCACTGAAAATGGCCTGTATCACCAGATGAACAGCTGCAAACCTTCATTAATGAAAATTTGAGTCACTGAATGTTTTATTTGTTACTGAAACCACTTTAAGCCACTTTTTCATAGGAAAAATTTCAAAGGAGTTTACAAAAATTCGAAACAAAAATGACGTACAAGGGATTTCTCAGAGCCCATATACAATTGGCCACATGGGAGTCAGCAACACAGTTAACTGCAACTTCCTCTGCCTAGAAATCTTTTTAGCAGTTTGCAAAAAAAGTATCTCCTAATCTTATAATACAAACACATTAGATATATTGTATTTACTTCCTTCTCCAGAAACATGCATGTATCACTTATCAATAGCTACAGAAGTTAAGCTTTGGGGGATCGTGTTTCTTTGTAGCCAATCATTTACCACTGAAAGGTTTGTAGAAGAAGAGTTAGCTTTTCTACCCCACTTTTTTCACCCATTTCAGAGGACTCAAGTTGGCCGACAAACCTTTCTATTCTCCACACAACATAACACCCTGTGAGGTAGGTGGGGCTGTGAGAGCTCAGAAGAGAGCGTGGCTAGCCCAAGGTCACCCAGCTGGCTTCAGGGAGGAGGGCAGAATCAAACAGATAAGAGTCCAACTCCTTAACCACTAGACCAAAGGGAGAAAATGTTACAAACTTTCTTAATATCCTGGGTGCAAAATCAGTGCTTTCATTTAGTGATGTGCATAGTTTTTAGAAAATCTGAATATTTGAAAATATCTGAAAATTGAAATTTCTCTGGAAAACACATACTTTTCAATGCCCTTATCACCCAAACACTGCCAAATCAGATTAACGTTACAGTAATTAACTTTGGTCAGACTTGCATACATTCAAAAATCTGAATGTAAACATTTGAACGGATTTCAGATTTTTGAAAATCTGATACGGATTTTTGAATGATTTGAATGCACAGATTTGTATCTATGGCATACAAATCTGCACAAAAATTTTTTGTATTATCGTATTTAATGTGGGATGAAAAGAGGTAGCATACAGATTAAATACGTGGTAAATATAAATCTGCACAAATTCCTATTTTGGATACAAATCTTATCAACATTCGTATATCCGGTTAAGAACTGAACATACGAATGGAAGGATCCAGATAATCGGGACCCAAATCGGATCTTCAGAAATCCGGATTTTCAAAATTAAATTCAAATTGAATTTTTGAACATTTCATCGAATTGGATTTGAATGTGAAAAACACATTCGTGAACATCTCTACTTTCATTCACTATCCAGCTACAAGATCAGCAAAGAAAATGTTTCCAAATATTAAAACTTCTCCTTTAACCACTGCAGGTGCCATTTTCAATAGCCAAAGACTCTAGAAGTAGACATGTATGGAAAGTCACAGGTTCCCCATTCCTTACTCTATGGGTGTTTTTACACTGTCACTAGGGGTGTTTTTCCACTGTCACTAAAAGTACCCATTAAGTACCCATTAATGGCTATGAAATGGCATTTTTGTACCCATTAATGGGTACTTAATGGATACTTCTAGTGACAGTGGAAAAATACCCCATAAGTACTCATTAAATACCCATTAATGGGTACAAAAATGCCATAACGTACCCATTAATGGGTACTTAAAAGAAGTGCATAGGGTGTTTTTCCACTGTCACTAAAACACCCTATGAACAAACCAATCTAGATTCTGGCAAGCTTCACAAGCCTAACGTAAGTGAAGAAACTGAGTAGCACTCAAATGTACTTCTTTTGCTTCTTAATGACAAACCAAGATCTTTCTTTCAGCACCTGAAAAACAACTTGGCAAATTACCATTGTTGTAAGTTAATAGAAACCTTCCTAACTGCATCTGTGTCCCAATATAAATTGTTTAGCTCCTAGCAGCACACGTTCAGTAATGATAAAACGGCTCCGACAGAGTCATTATTTGATCTGTCTACTAGATACATCTGATTAAAACAGCATTACTTTTATTTATTTTTTTACTGGAAAACAGAACTGAAAAAGTACCCTTTGTGTAGGTCAGCGGAAATGCACCTGTGTACCTGAGAAAATTAACTCGTGGACATGAAATATCTAACCTCTGACTAGAAGACTGGCTGGTATTTACCATGAATAGCTTTTCTCATGGTCTGAAATGCTGGGTGACACTAGGCATATGGTACATAGACTACAAGACTGTGAGAAGAATTTTAAATTCATCAGCCAATAAACTTTGATTATTATTAATTATTTGTATTTTTATCCTGCTTTATACACAAAGCTCTTGGAGCAAGTTACAGCAGTAAAAACATACAACGAACCACCTAAAAACAATAACAGCAGGGAGGAGAAGCTACTTCCTCAGGAAAAGGCAAGGGTATATTGCTGCAGCTTAACTAATCCTCTAAATGTTTATAGTGAATATGCCCCGCACACCTCAAGGGGGAGACTATTCCACACTCTGGGGGCTACCACCAGGAAGGCTCTACCCTAGCCCCCCATCTCTTTAACTACTTAAGGTAGCGGTAAAACTAGGAGGGTCTTCCTTGCGGATCTCAAGACACAGGCAGATCAATATGATTATTGGCACACTGATAATTATTAGCGCATGGCAATCTTGGGACCTTTTCCTTCTTTCTCCAAAGCTTTGAAACTACAGCCTCCTTCCTGTATAAGAATAAATACTTATACAGAAGGCAAAAGAAAGTATTTGAAATTTCTCTGGAAAATGCATACTTTTCAATGCCCTTATCACCCAAACACTGCCAAATCAGATTAACATCACAGTAATTAAATTTGGTGAGACTTGCATACAGCTGTAATGGGGGGGGGAATCAAGAAATGAAATGTTAGATGTTTCTATTTACTGGCATGTGCTGGGGCTAAACATACAAAGCATTCTCAAAATTCCAAAACTACCTAGAGACCCCAATGTTCTCACAGAGCTGCAAGCAGAATCCATGCCATCTATCCTCTCAGGCTGCCTGTCAGCTTAATCTTAGGTGAGATTACATTGTGGCAAACCTTTGGAGCCTACAGAGGTAGGTGACAGATGAAGAGATGCTCTGGCACCGCCTTCTTCCAGGAAAATGTCACTGATCAACTCCCTACTTTCCAGAGACTTGCACTATTACCAGGCTATGGCTATACCAGTGACACCCTGTTCACAACTACCTTATTCAAAGTCTCTTGATCTGATGCTCAGCCAGCTGAATGAAAATCAGCGAGGACACCTTTTCCATGCAGACAACCTGCTCCTGCAGAATGCTCCGCAGACAGGGAGCTATACTTTCACCACACCAAGCTCACAACCTTCTGTTTTCTTAGCTTCCTGAGTTAGCTGAATTGACTTAACGCTGCTTTGACTTGCTACAGAATGCACAACTTGTTTTGCTTTGCTACCATATGTATGCTTATTGGTGTCATTATTACATCCTTGTAAACAAGTGTGTATTGACTTGTTTGTTTATATAAACAGAAGACTCTCCAGGGGTGATCTGCTCTGAAATGTACAGTGCTAACCTCTTCAAAGGCAACAAAATGGGTATTCTACCATTGAAAATACTTTTGCAGCTACAACACAGGGCAAAATTGTGGGGCAAGAGTGGGCACTTGCAATGGCAAAGAGGTTTCTTTGAGGTATTTTAATGGCACAAAATACCTGGAACAGTGCAACCACTAGCCTCCACATATAACTGAAGACCATTTTGCAGGCATTTTTGGTCCTGCACATCTGTGGGGGCATTTTGTTCAAGGTCCTTGCCAAAAGCAAGTATCCAGACAAGGTAAGTATTATTACTATTCCAGAAAAATCTGGTTGGATAGGTGATTTTCCCAGAACAGCAGTATTGTGTGATTTCATCCTTATATCCAGAATATGTGTGACAGCCCCAACACAGTCCTGGGATAATCCCACATTTTAGGTTCTGTGTGGATGCAGCCCAAGTCTCACACAGTAGCTTCCAGTGGCGGCGTCTGAAACAGTTGCTACTACTTCTGTTTACTATTTTTAACTTCCCACCTTGTAGAAGCTCTGCCTATGTAGAAAGGGCAGCAGCATGGCCTCTGCCACTTATGTTTGGCCATTCAACCTTCTGACATGAACAAGATGGCAGATGAAAAAAGAATCAGAGCCTTCTAGAGTCAAATCATAGGTAAAGATCACCACCTGTTAGTCATAAAGTGTTTTATGCTGTCAATCTGGCAACAACCAAAGCAAAAGTCTAAAAATAATTGTTCAGCATATTACAAAAATGTATTGTCCACATGATAATTTGAATGAATACAACGGGCAGCTATGCAGAATGGAGAAGTTAGGAAAAGCCCGAACCCCCTGTAGTTGGAGGTTCTGCACAACCTCAGTCAAGAAAGCCAATGCAGAATTGTGCCAGCATCTTAACTCTGGACGAAGGAGCTCAGTCTTTTTAAATCCCCGCTAGCAATCACTGCAGCAAATGGTTTCTTTGAAAATAGTATACTGCAGCCCGCCAGGGCAGACTGGCTAGGACAACCACCTCACCTAAACCTATTTGGGCTGCTCCAGAGAGGTACTAAAAATCTAAGATATCCTGGAAAATAAGATTGAGACATCCCAAGATGGACGTTTCAAAGTTTATCCTTGGAAAAGGATATAGCAGAATTCAAAAAGGTCCAAAACAGGAGGAGGAGGAGGAAGAGGAAGAGGAGAGTTGGCTTTTCTACCCCACTTTTCTCACCCATTTAAGCAGCTGACAAAGCTTTCTATTCTTCTCCCCGCAACAGAACACCCTGTGAGGTGGGTTGGAGCTGTGAGAGCTCAGAAGAGAGCTGTGACTAGCCCAAGGCCACCCAGCTGGCTTTGTGGAGCAATGCAGAATCAAACCCGGTATTCCCAGATAAGGGTCTGGCACCCTACCCACTGACCAAATTGGCTCACAGGTAACCAAGAGGGTAACTAAGATGGTTAACGGGATGAAAAATCTTCATGAGGAAAGGCTGCAGCATTTGGAGCTTTTTAGTCTAGAAAAATGTGAGAGAAATCCATGATAGATGGATATAAATTACATATGGTTTGGAAAGAATGGATATGGGGCAGTTTTCTGTCTTTTCCAAAAGACTAGGAACAAGGTGTCATCCAACAAAATTAAAATCTGGAGAAATCAGGACAGACAAAAAGAAATACTTTTTTTTACAGAACACAAACTTTGGATTTTACGTCCACAAGTTGTGGTGTGGGCTGCCTGGTTTTAGCTTTGTTTTTTAAAGGAACTGGGTGCATTCATGGAAGCCAGGACAATCAGTGGTTTTGAGCCCTAGTGAACAGTGTAAATGCCTCTTAATGGGACTCTGTTTTCCTCTGAAAACCAGAGCAAAGCAAGCTGTGAGCTCATGACCTGCTGATGGGCTTTCCTGAGCAACTAGCTGACCACTGTGTGAACAGACTGCTGGACCAGATGGGCCACGGCTCTGATCCAGGGAGGAACTTCTTATGTTCACAAAGTTTTTCTCTAACAGCAGTTCCTTACTTCAACAGCAATAGAAGCAATTATTTAAAGCTACCCCTAGCAACAATGTACAAAAACTTGGGGGGGGGGAGGGATTCTTTTTGCACTTTATTATCAAAAAACTTAAAAAAAAATTTGACAGCAAATATGATACTGCACCAAACATCTATAAGACAGGAGTCAGTACATTTTCACAAATATGATAACAGATCCAACATCTTCACCGGTTTGAGAAACAAGGAGGAAAAACCGCCTAGAAAGCAAGTTATATTTGAAAGGAAAGCTTCTCTTTAAACTAGAACTTAAAGCAAGCATACCCAATACAGCTAATGTAACAAAAAAATAATTTAGCAAGGGAACAAAGTTTCTCAGCTGAAAGGGAAAAAAATGTCATGGTTATACTCAGAATTTACTCATAGGAATGATGATTCAGTTGCTCTGTACGTGCAGTAACTATCTAAAAATTAGAATTCCCTTTAAGGAGCTCCGAAAGTGCAAGGAAACCATACCTACAAGAAAAGAAAGAAACCCAATCAAGTTACCAAAGTATAACAGATACATTCAGGGCTCTCCAGCACACGTGCCAGTCTCCTAAACTGTTTCAGCACACCTACACAGATTTTTAAAGAATCTTTAAAGTCCTGTTCTCATTTCCTGTATTAGACCGCTGTTATGCTTAGACAAGGTGCGTATTTCTCTTAGAAATTAATCTGTTCTAACTGTTTTGGACCAACGCCAACCTCCTAGCAAGCCCCAGCAGATGCTAAACTGCTTTGCTGTTCCTAGCTATGCACTGCTTCCTGTTCAAAAGCACTAAATTAACCCCAGAAATGTGCAGCATAGTTTTCAATTCAACAAACAAACGATGCTGGAGGGCAGGGAGAGAACTGAAATATTCCTCAGTCATGAAAATGTCTGCCCTCATCTAAAATCTCTCTCTATAGCAATCACAAAACAGAACACATCAGAAACATCCAAGAAAGGCCAGTGGAACAAAATTATATTTTGCAATATCATGCATAGGGGAAAAAAACCTTGTCCAGGGCAGAGAAACCTGTTAAAACAGCACTGGGGCGAACCCAGAGACCGAGAGGAAGGGAAACTCCCACTGCAAGGCTAGATATCCACATCTGCAGCATGGCATTGTATATAACCTACTATAAACGATATCCATCCCTTCCAAATATTCCCACTGACAGTAATCATGGCAATAAAAAATAGTTAATATTCTACTCGATTTCACTTTTCCAATGAGAAGGTCTGAATGTTATCAGTCTCCCTTTGCAGTCTGTTACTTATGTGAATATACTGACCAAAGAGCTACTAAGTTTACAATGTGTAGAGCCTGAATATTTTAACAAATATTATGCACTTTTGGCCACATTAACAATGATCTGGAGGAGGAGGAAGAGGGAAAAGAGCAAGAAGAGTTAGCTTTTCTCCCCCATTTAAGGGGACTCAAAGTGGCTGGCAAAGCGTTCTGATCTTCTCCCCACAACAGACACCCTGTGAGGTACGTGGGGCTGTGAGAGCTCAGAAGAGAGCTGTGACTAGCCCAAGGTCACCCAGCTGGTTTTGTGGAGGAGTGCAGAATCAAACCTGGTATTCCCAGATAAGAGTCTGGCTCCCAACTGCTAGACCAAAGTGGCTCACAGAGACTACATGAAATCTCATAGCACAGATGAGACCAAGAATAGACTTACTCATTAGCTCACATGAGTGCAACTGAAAGCATTTCCCACATACAAGAAACCACTTAAGAGTTGCAACTGTCAAACCATTATAAGCTCTCTAGACAAGATATTAACACTCTGCGGTAGCCATGAACTTAGTGCATGACATAAGCATTTTTAGACTGCTCAGAAATGTCAGGACAGAGCGGCTTTCTTTTTCAAATTTAATGTACATATGAATAAAATAACCATTTAAAAATTCAAAAGTACAACATCACAATTTAAAAAAAGTGGTGACAGGGCAGGTGGAAGATGAAAATTAATCCAAAAGCTATAATAAATCTATGTACTTATGTAAAACATTGAATTCACAAATAAATTCTTGCCATCAAAGTTTCAAGTAGGTCTAAGAAGTTATCAGCACTTTTAAGCAGCAGCTTCAAGGAAGATATAAAAGGCAAAGCGAACATTCAACATTCTAATCAAACTAATGAAAAGGAGCACTAGCTGATAACAAGGAGAGCATGTTAAAAATATTAAAGTCAACATTTTATTTCTCACGGCTTTATTCTGCTGTTCTTTCACAGGAAGGGGCAGGAAAGAATGGTGGTTGGACGGCAAGATAACCAGGGTGAAAGTTCTAAAGAAAGAGGGTACGATAGGCTACAATTCTGCATTATTGTGCTCTTTGCTTCCATCTTTAACATAGCAAGGCCAGAAAAAAGTAAGTAGTTCTTCACACACTGCATGATTTCAATACAATATTTCCTCACCGTCCTTGCGTTCGTCACCGGCAGCTTTCTGACATTTGCAAGGGAGAGTTTACTGTGCTCCCTCTTTACTACTCCCGAGTTAAAAACTCCCATTTTCCAAGGTCTGCGGTAGGACTGGTGAGTCACTGAAAGGCATAATTTCCAATATATATTCCCATTTAATTGCCACTCAGAATACACAGGTGGCTTCTCTTAAGCAGCTATGGAAGACTGATATTCAATCAGTAATATCTGGCAATGAATGGGACAATATAATAAATATGAAACAACTTGGCACACCTCAATATCAACTAAAGAGATTTTCACTAAGCTCATCTATAGACGGTATTATACACCACTATGTATGTCACTTACATTAAGGAATAACAGAGGTTGCTGGAGGGGAGGCGGAAATAGACCAACTTATTACCACATGTGTTGGGACTGCCCTCCAATGAAACGTTTCTGGGAAAAAATTCATAGAATTTTTACCATAGTATTTAGGTCCTACCATCAAAGGACCTAAATACAATACATACTTTCCTGACATAATCCATTAGATAGTTGCATTCAGGAATGCCAAAGTCTCATTAGAATGATACGGTTACAATGATTGCAGGGTAATTTTCAGACTTGATAATTCCATGGAAATAATCTACTCATAAGGATTCAATAATTGTCCTTTTGCAGAAGCGGACTGAATGGAAGTTCTTTAGTCAATTGTCCATTCTATGTGCAACCTTTTATGACACCATCAACGCAATATGAGGTCTCCAAACCACTATGGCAGATTTACAACTACTGAGGAGTGAGAGGCTAAGAAGAAGAAAAACAATTAGGAGCACCCCAGACCACAAGCAAAAATATGCTTGAGTAACTCTGGATTACTTTATCAGTTTAATACTTGACACTGTACAAGGAATGGAACATATAAAAAGCCAGGCATATGTAAAATGCATGATGAATGTAATTCTAGATGCTTACATCATAGTGTCATGGGCAAAGAATGGTTTAGGTTTCTCAAATAATAAACACTCTATTTGTGTTACCTAACTGTTTAGTTACAAGTTATGACAAATTCAACTTGATCACAGTATTTCACAAACACAGAGATCATTAAAGCTTCCAGAAAGGAGGGTGTTAGCTGGCATAAAATAAAGCACTATGACATCAACAGGGTTATTTTCAGGTCTGAACTATATCTTTTAGTTTACTCACAGCTTTATTCCAGAATCTAGTGCTTATACAAGCCAAGGTGCCCAGATACATTTGTTTTTGTGTTGTCAAATTAAAAGACCTGCCAGGTTTTTCCTCATATTTCAATAACAAGTTGAACTTATACATTTTCTTGACTTGGTATGGCAATACTTATTGAAAGAAAAAATGATCGAGTATTCTAGGTTTATAATTTGTAACACTTTCGCAATTTTAAGATCTCCTAAAATAAGCTGCAAATTATCTTAGTTGGCAGCTAACACTGAATCAGATCCTATGACAAAAGATGCAGTCTTATCTCATTCAAAACTACAAGTTCAATAAGTTTTCTTTCTTCACAATTGTTTTAAAATCCAAATTAAGAAAGGTATATAAAAGAAAAATGTGTCACTATTTGTATATTTAAAGCAGCAACAAACCAGAAATGTTTTAGAGCAAACAAAGCTCTACCAATTCCAAACTGCAGTCAAAGTTATGCTTTATAGTTTGAAGATTTTACTATACTGCACTGCTTACTGTCCATGTGCAGAAGAACTTCTGTGCAAGCTAACAGGATTTGCACACACCCTTAAGTCAGTAACCTTGACATTAAAATGACACTACTCAGCAGGAGAACATGGGCTATTTACCTAGTACAAGGAAAGGTCATGAAAATTTGCTAGCATACTTCCGACTGATCATTTAATTCCACCTCCAAAATTTCATACGAACATGGAAAAAGCAAGCAGCATACTGTCATTTTTATTCACCAACAAAATCAACACTGCTTCTAAGAATATTCAAAACAGAAGGAGACTTCAATCACAATGTAAAATATATTGGATAATATCCTTCATGAGCAATTACAGCTCTTCAACGCGACGTAAATGTAATATTCCTAACATGCAATTGAGGCAAAGTTTGCATGTTCCTATCCACTTTCTACGGGAAACTTACTGTTGAAACTTGCTCAGGTTAAACGTTAGATTAACCGTTCATGCAAGCAGGGACTGTGAAGCACCATCAATCTGTGGTTAAATGTAACCACAGTATAAATGCTGAAGAGAGGAAGCCAAATCTGATGCATATTTCACTCTATTTCTGCAATTCTCAGAAGCCCTGTTGCTTTAATAAAGACATCATGCTTTAATCTTTTAGAAACAGTCATATTCCTTTTCCCAGCTAACCCATCTTTTAACATATTTTTAAATGTTGATTTTTTTTAAGGTGCTTTTTAATCTCTCCTGTAAACTGCTCTGAGATATTTTAACGAGAATCTGTATATATACTGGTAAATGTTTTAAATAAATAAAGGTAGGACACTTCCATGTTTTAAAAACAGATACAGCATACAGTAGTCATTAGTCTATTGCAGCCAAAATCTTGGCATGCAGAAGAGAAACATGGCTCACAGTGAGCATGATGCTTCATACTTTGCTCTTCCATTAGCATATTACACCTGAACCAGCAACTGTGACTTGTTTTTGCTCCAAATAACTCACTGTGTAAAACTGAAGTTTGTTCTTATCAAACAGTTTAAGCAAAGCAAGCCCAGACTAGAACATTAAACCAGATATTGTGATTTGCTTATTCTAATCATGGTATGGGAACAGTGAAACATAGGCAAAATAAAGCATCACTAAAAACACTTTGGTGTTTTGTGTTTTTTTAAAAAGCAATCGCAGATGAAAGAACTACATACTGTTAGGCCTTTTGAAAGCAGACCTGTATCCTTAAGCAGAATCCATAGGGTTTGAAACAAATAAACAAAGCCAACATCATTTGCTGATGGCTGTAATTTTCCTCCTTAAACAGGGCTTCAAAAATACTAGATACTCAACACTTCTAGAAACGTCTAGATCTAAGAAAATGATATAGACAAGCGATCAAGAAACATAAAATTAACTTTAGTGTTACATCCAGCTGATATTTTTAAAGTTTCCTCTTATCATAAAAGTTCCAAGATCCTATGACACTGGAAAAGCACAACACAGGAGCTCCTTCATCAGAGTATAGGTCTAAGCTCCCTGGCTTACATGTAATATTATATATGTATAAATAATACATATTATATATGTATATATAACACACATACATTAACATCTAAAATGAAACATGCTACCTTCTTAATAAAGTCTGTACTTCCTAAGATCTTCCAATATGTATTTTGAAGCCACATCACATACAGCTTGAAGGAACTTGCACTTTTCCTGGAAATTATTACACTAGTCTGATTTGTTTACATAAAACCAAGTAACCTGAGAAAACTTTTATGGGTTGCCCTGTACTTTTTGATGTTATTCTTAGTTCAGGCAATGAAAAATTTTCTGGCAGGCAACTTTCAAATCTCTGATCTTGATTTGCCTAAATTTTTCAACCCCTTAATGAGCAGCAAATCGCTTTCTACCTTCTGTCTCTGTAATTAGTACTGTTAATCCTGTGCTCTCCAAGCCCCCTGGTGTGGCAATGATTTGGTTTTAACCTCTGCCAAGGTCTCCTTTTCAACATTCTGGCAAGTAAACAATAGAAAAAGTTTTAAGGTGTGACCTAACAGGGTACTGCAAAAACAAAAATGTCACTGTGAACTGAAATGTGCTGAGACTTGCCTATGGCTTGAACCAAAATTACTTCTATATTGATGAGCTACCCCGTCTTCCTCTCCTGCAACCCAACTGAACAGTACAGTGGCTTTGTTCGGAACAAATGGGAAGTTTAACAACACGAGCCTATTATTTAGTATCCCAGCTCTTACAGTAATTGTATTTCAGCCTGATGAAGTTAGGATATATTTTCATGAAGGGGAGGATTCTGTGCCAAATCCTTGGCATGGCAGCACACTTCACTCTAAACCCAGAATTACCAATCGTCTTGTAATCCTGGGGCCACCTGCAACACAGGATCCCACGCCAACTATTGTGATGCTCATTTTCTGTCTGAAAAAATCTCGTATTTGCGCACTAACGTAGACCTTCAGCAGCACAATGGCTACCACACGCCCACTGCAGAAGTGAGTACAATTCCCATTAAAAGCGTATGCTTTGCATTTCACTCGCACACCGCACCCTTATGTGCCCCTGGCTAAGCCTCCTCCTACTTCAGCAATTCCTCTTTGGCAACCTGGTCCCGCGGTGACCACCACAGCAACAACATCCATCTACACCTTTCAGTTCAAAGTAGATTTCCTACCTTTCGCCCAATTGCACCCAAATAATCCAGGTATCCTGTGTTTGCATTCCTCACACTATCTCACTGCTAAACATAGAAGACGGCAGCTGCACTTCCCAAATACTCTAGCTAGCAGAAGCTGCACTTTTTAACCCAAAATTTGCTTCCCTAGAATACTTATCACCTCTGCATGCCTGACCACAAATAGGGCATAATCAGCACTCTGTATCCGCGGTCATGAATCTGCATGTGGGAGCCTGCACATAATCCTAATGGAATATCATACATGCAGGGATGGGGGAGGGTGCTATCTGAAAATGAAAGAGCACTTTCTCCCATTTAGACCAGCCTGGGCATTGGGATCTCAGGGAGAGGGCCTTCTTATACCTCCTTCCCTTCCAGAGCTATTAAGCATAGGGACTTGCATGAGGGCTTTTGTGGCCCCTAGAATCTGGAACAGCCTCCCTCTTAATGCTCGCCAGCCTCCCTCTTAATGCTCGTATAGTTTTCGGCACCTGGTGAAAACACATCTTTTTAGCCAGGCTTTTGCTTCCTAAACAGCTTCCTCGGAGTGCTGTCCTGTTAGAGAGGAAGGGGTAGGGTGATGATGGGAGTGGGACGAAGGGGGTTATATTTTTAATTATGTTTTACTATTTGATATGTTTTAATTTCACTGTAACCTGCCCTGGGACCACTCGGTGAGGCGGGATGTAAATTTCCTAAACAAAATAAATAATATAATTAGTACCCTCCCTTTCTTTAGCTTATCCCCCCACCCGCCCCAGGCAGAAACAGTAAAAAAGAAACGTGTTGAATCCAAGTTAAATCACTCTGGGCGTTACTCAAGGGCAACTTCACACCCTGGCGACCCCCCCCCCCCCGCAAACCAGGGCAATGCCCAAGGTGGCGGAAAAATGGAGAAGTGGGCACCCAGAGCAGCAAAGCGACACCCAAGCATGACCCTCCCCCGTGGGGCAACCGATACAGACATGACCCGCCCCGTGGGGCACCCGATCCACGCATGACCCCCCCTGTGGGGCACCCGATCCACGCATGACCCCCTGTGGGGCACCCGATCCACGCATGATCCTCCCGTGGGGCAACCGTTCCATGCATGACCCTCCCCCGTGGGGCGCCCGATGGGGGGCGGGATGGGGCAAAGAGCCCCCACGCACCCACCCCGGAGGAGCCGCGGCGGAGCAGCCCCTGCCCAGGCAGCCAAGGCTACTCACCCCATGAGCCAGTCCATGACGCCGCCTGCCTGCCTGCCGCTGTGCGCCGCCGCCGCGGGCTGGGCCGGGCTGGGCCGGGCGAGCAGGCGGCTCTGGCAGTCTCCCCGCCCGTCGGAGTGCCTCTCCTGTCCTCACCGCCGGCGGCCACCGAAGCGGCTCATGGGTGCCTGGACCGCACCGGACCGGACCGTCTCCAGCTCGGGTGCCCCTTCTCCCCTTCTCTCAGGTGAGGGAGCAGCGGTCTCCCCTCGTCGTCCTCCTCCTGCCGCTATATGCACTCCTCCAGCCAGCTCCTCCGCTGGGTTCCCGCCCCCAAGGCAGCCCGCCGCCGCCGGCTCTCCTCAGCCAGCCAGCCAACGAGCCAGGCGCGCACACACACCCGCTCGCTCGCCCTCACTCTCAGCCTGGCCGGAAGTAAACAGACAGCCCTTTCCTCCAACGTTTTCTACGCCCCGCCCTCTCCCACGCCTGGCTACGGCAACCCGGACGTGACCGGATGCGCGAGGGATCATGGGGAATGTAGGCCTTCCTGGGGACAAACCTGGAACGGGAGGAGGGGAAAATATCTAGCCTGCGGTATCGTGCACGGGGAGGAAAGCAGCGGCTGTTTAAAACCGACGTATGGAAGAGTGTAAAGCAATGCAAGGATTTTTGAGTCCAGGAAGAAATGGAAATCTGTAGAGAAACGAGGAGGAGTGCGATGACATCTGGGCTGCGTCCACACTTAAATTTTAATCCGGCTTCAGTGCCCTTTCAGAGTGAGATCATACATCAGCAAAGTCTCAAGCTGTTTTCTTTTTGCATTATCTAACTTGGATTAGATAAAGAGGACAGAAAATGATTATTCACTTTGCTGATACATTCTCTCACTTGGAAAGTGGTCTACACGTATACACAAGTTCTTACACACAAGTTGGTTTTAATGCTCATTTTATACACTCACTGGTTTTTAATGTTGTAACCCAACCTGAGACCTTTGGGTATAGGGCAGGATAAAAATATCAAATAAATAAATACTACACACACATACACATCTATATAAACAAAAAACACAGATAAATAGATCTAACATAGTCAATTAAAAGACTTCAGTTTTGAAAGTGGGAAAGGTCTAATGGTTAGGGAGCCGGACTCTTATCCGGGAATACTGGGTTCGATCCCGCCCTCCCCCATGAAGCCAGCTGGGTGACCTTGGGCTAGTCACAGCTCTCTTATGAGCTCTCACAGCCCCACCTACCTCACAGGGTGTCCTGTTGTGAGGAGAAGAATAGAAAAGCTTTGTCAGCCACTTTCAGTACCCTTAAATGGGTGAGAAAAGCAGGGTAGAAAAGCCAACTCTTCTTCTTCTATATGAGGCACTGCTCACCACAATCTCCAGAATCAGTGGTAACAGCTCCGCATCTCAGACATCAACAATTATTACCACACTTGCTTCTAAACTTCTCTGTTTTATAGGGACATTTTCACCAGAATTGTAAGAATAACAAAAACTAGTCCAGATGGAGTTTTCCTTACATGTCCTCTGCACTGAGATTTCCTACCAGATCTTACAATCTAACGTGTGTGTTTTTCTTCTTTTTAAAATTAATCTTAAGTATGTAGGTCTAAAAATTGAACGTCTTCAGACTCCTAAAGTGTTCCTTCTAATTTCGCTTCTGTTTTGTTCATATACAGTTTCCAGGAGTTAATCTACTGAAATTCCCAAAATACTGCAACACCTGTCAGAAAGATGTATCTATATGCAATGGTGAAGTCATGTTTTCCTTGTGACTAAAATATCACTTCCCAGGAGAACTCAGTTATTCCAAGCAAACCTCCTATAAATGAAATTTGAATAAAGATATATAAGATTGCACCACTTCATATTTAGTAGTCCACTTGGCTGTGGTCACACCTAAGGTTTAATCCAGCTTCAGTCCACCTTCAGAGCAAGAAAGCATATAGCAAAGTGACCCATAATTTTCTTTCCACATTCTCTATCTATCCCAAAGGTGAATTTTCTGAGTTATTTAACACTGAAAGAAAACAGGTTGTCACTTTGCCGATGTATTCTCTCACTCTGAAAGTGGCCTGAAGCTGGATTAAGCCTTAAGTGTGACCACAGCCTCTGCATATGAGAAACCTGTTCATGTATCTTTATAAAACAGAGGTGCTTAACCTTTCTACCATTTTCTACTTTTCTTCAGCAGTTCCACACTACCGCCTACTTACCAGTTTTCTACTAATAATGGTTTGTGGTGTACTTGTTGTATCAGCACAAATCTTTCTCCAAGAAATAGGTTTCTGGCTGAGCAGAATTAATGAAGCATGTTATAGTACCTGGCATGTGATAATTACAGCTAAGCATCTCCCCCTTCTGGCTAATCACCACCATTTTGCACAGAAGACATAATTCCGGATTTCGAGCCGCATGCTGACCACCACCACCACGTGCCCCAAAAATCTCTTTTCTTGCTCTAGCCGGTTGTCTCACAAAATAATAAGATGTTTTGAGTTTTCCGGAATTCTCTTTAAGGTGCACGCTAAAGAACATCTGGACAGAAGGAGAGACTGGCATTAATGCTGAAAGCAAAATGGCATTATGCATTGAAGTGCAACGTCTACTTGAAAATAAATCCTACTGCAAATAATTTCCATTTTTTTAAAAAAAAATTATATTGTCTGCTTGATGTTTTGCTTGATTAAGAAAAGATGGTCTAAAGCAGTTCAAGGTTCTGAGGGATCACACCCAAAAGTGCCCTTCTGCTTTTTATCCAAGTTTGTACCCCCATCACTTCTTAGTTGTCCCTGTAAAATGTGTTTTGCAAGCCACAGTGGAAGATGACAGGGGAGAATAGGAGGATACTAGGGGTGAGCACGAATATTCGAAGGTATTTGAAATTTGATTGAATTTGTCCAAATTTCGACATTCAAATTTGAATCAAACGTCCATAAATTTGAATTTAAAAATTCAAATGAATTTTGGATCTATGTGTTCAAATTATCCAGACATTCGTATGTGTACAGATCTGTACGGGATGAAAACGGGTTGCATACGGGATAACTATGGGATGCATACGGACGTGTATTGGTGCATACAGATGCATACGGGATGTGTGATGACGCATACGGCTACATACGAATGTTGTCGACGTTCGTAAGTGCAAATTCGAATCAAAAATTCAAATGCACAGATTCGAATTTGCTTAATTCGAATCAAATTTGGTTAAATTTGAATTTTAAAGATTCAAATCGAATTAAGGGTTTGGATATTCTAATCAGGTCTCCTTGCCCTCTCCTAAAAACAATTCTCCTTCTCCTCCACCATCTCAGCCTCCAAAATGGGGCTGAAGCAGGGCTTGTCATGGTGGTCCACTTCTGGAGGGTGGACCTGTGAGGCTTCATTCAGTGCTGGGAGATTTGCCAGCTCAGCAAGCAGCTAAGGGAAGCCAGAGAGAGATGAGGCTGATATAGGTGGCAGTGGCACAGATGTCTCTTAGCAATGCTGCCTGGCAGCTCCAAACTGGAAAGATGGAGTCACAGTGGGCAAGCAACCAAAAGTTTTCAAAAGCCAGTTTAGCAGAAATGCTCATTTCTACATTGTCCCTCATTTCTGTACCTCCTCCTCTTCTGGCTGGCAGACATTTTCTTTCTTTCCCACAGAAAAAGCCGGTTTGCTCACCCTAGGATTGAAAAATAGCAATGAAACAAGGGAAGGGGGAACCCAAATGCTAAAGCAAGTGGAGAGATTCAAAGAGACAACACACCTGGGGTGGAGGTGGGGGGGAATGGGAGGCAATAAACTCCCAGCTCTGCCTTGTGCTCTCCACCCACTCCTTGCAGGCTACAATTTGAAGGCAGGGCAAAAATGCACCATGTGGCTGTGCTACCCCTTCATCCTATGGGCGTATGTGCACCTGCCTTCAACTCACCTGGTGGAACCCATTGCAACAGGACTGTTGCTTTTGTGGCAGTGGGTGGTGGTGGTAATTATTGGGTTGCCAAAAGAACTGGAGAAACAACAGGTATTGGCATCAAGGAAAAGTTGTTCACCACTGGCAGCAGCCCAAGGGGCAATGTCCATCTTTATCTTAGAAAGCAGTTCTGCTTATTCTTATTCTGAAGTTAATTGAACTCAGAAAATATCATCTGAGGCCTATTCACACTTAGGTCTCTGGCATGCAATTAGCTCGGGTACTCTGGTAAACCAGAGGGATTTCCGCACTGCAACGCGTTCCAAACGGAACGCGTTCAGGCGGGAAGCTTAAGACAGCTCCGGGCGCTTTCACCGTTCACACACAGACGCGCCGGAACGCGTTCCGGCGCGTCTGTGTGCGAAAGGTGAAAGCGCCGGGAGCTGTCTTGGCCGGCAAAGGCCGGCCAGGGGCGCGGAGACAGCTGCGGAGGCAGATCGGCAATCAGCTGATTGTCAAACAGCTGATTGCCAAACCTGCGCCGGCGGGGGAGGCGGGCCCGCGGCTGTTCGGGAGCGAGAAGCAAGCGCGAATCCTTCTCCTCCCGAACGCCTGCGGGCAGTTCGTCCGCGCCCGAACGCATGTAGAGCACTTCAAAGTGCTCTACATTTGGAACGCGAGAGAGACAGCTCCGGATACATCGGATCGCAAGCCCCGCGGCGGCAATGCGTATGCCGCGTTCCGGGCTGTCTCCCACGCGTTCCGAACAGCCCCGTGCGAAAACGTCTCAGATCAAGTTTGATTTTTGAAGGTTTGATTGCGCTATGTGATTGCCCAGCCATCTAGAAACTAGGGATTGTTCCAGAAGTGCTTTCTTTTTTAATATTCTATATAGCGGGATACTTAGGCACTCTATGGAGGCAGCTTAGGTCATTCTCTTTAATTGTCCCAAAACTAATCATAGAAAAATTGTAACTATGAACAGCGTCATTTTAGCAGTGGAACCCCATTTGTGGAGATTTTTCTTCTTCAGATAAGCTCATGTGGCATCAGATCCGGTGTCTTTTTTACATCAGGTCTAACTTTTGCAGACATATCACAGCGCAAGTCAAGAATTAATACTCAAGTCAGCCCCTCTGTTTACATATGGATCATAGTTCTATGGTCCTAATATTTCAGAGAGCTTTATTATCTTTATTTTTTTGCTAATTTTGCAGGAATTATTTTAATTTGATAACACATCTTAATTGTTAAAGATATCTTTAAAACTATGTGGTCTACCATTAATTTAAATCCCAACTATAGATTTAGGAATCAACACGGTATCTTTAAACAACCACCAGTCTAGTTGGCTTTAAGGTAGGGTTAGACAAATTTATGGATGACAGATGTATCAATGGCTACTATAATGAATGACTAGGTGCATCTTTCAGGCTGGGGGTGGGGAAGCAGGGCGCTTCTAAGGCCATTTGCTAGGATTCAAGAGCAGGAGAAGGTCTGTCCTTGTCTCTGCTTGAGATGCCCATGAGCATTTGGTGGACCACTATGTGCAACAGGATGCTGGACTAGATAGGCTGTGGTCTGATCCAGCAAAGCTTCTCTCATGTTCTTATAGTTAAGTTCAAATTATCACTGCCTTTTGCAGTTGTAAAGTTGCTATTCCAGACATTTATTTAGTTTATTAAAATAACTGTTGCAAAAACTGTTCTTCTTTTGTTTGAAAATACAGCTCTAGCAGCCTAAGTTGACACAGTTTCTTGAGGAGCAGATAATAGAAATAAACAAGATAATTAACAAAACTGGATTTTTATGTGCTCATTAGACAAAAAAGCAGTGAAATCCAAGAGGTGTAGTATTAGCTAAGAGTAACCCCTCCCTGCTTCCAAGGATAAAATTCTTCCTTCTGATGGTCAAAGATCATCTTTCCCCCAAGGGTCGGGAGAAGATGAAAACTTTGAAGCCTAAATTGCCCATGTAGTATCTGCAGGGTCATAAACTCGACAAGATATATCATCCTTAAGGTTCAGAATTATTACTAATCCATTTTTCCTCCTAAGTTAAAGTGATTAGAAGTTGTGGTTCCATGTTGTCTGCAGTCTAGGGCTAAAACCATCACAGCTGTTTACCTTTAGTTCATCTTTGGAATGTTATCTTTACAAAATGAGACAAACAAGAGTCCCCACATATATGAGAAGAAGCAGTGATATGGAGTACATGGAAAAGTACTAATTCTCTTGCTAGTTAAGAATCAGGCCATACTTCAAAGCAGTATGGCATTCTGTAGCAAGGTAAAACATGGACTAGGAACAAAAGAAACACATGACTTATCAGTTGTGAGCAGAGAGGACCTTGACAGATGGAAGAAAAGAACTAGAATATAGTTCTAATCATAGGGCCTTTCTGCACTGGGTCTTACTCTAGATCATATTCTGGAATAGGTGCCTGCCATCTGCACAGTGGTGCAAACTACAGCAGTCCCCACACACATAGCTCTGGTCAATGGAGGTATGAATCCCTTTGGCACTGATAAGTTAGCAACATGATAATGTTCTTTCCACAACTTTACAGAACTCCATTAGACAAATTGCTGACCTCCACACAGGCATCCAAAGATCTTAGTGCTGACCACTTCTTTGGTCTGTAGTTGGTTCTTATCAAATATTGATCTTCCATCTTTTGCTTGCTGATGTTTATGTTAACGCTATGCAAACTTAGATAAGTGCAAAAATGAAAGGTCAAAACTGCAGCAAATAAGGAATATGTTTTATACAATAAAATAATAAAGTACTACATAGTTGTATTTTTATAGATTTGTACGTCAGAAGTAGCCAACAGGATGCTCCTAGCTACAGTTCCCAATATTCCTTGCCACAGTTCATTGCAACTGGAACAGATGGAAGCTGTTGATCAACATCGGCATCAACATGAGAGTTCCGGACACTCCTGGAGAGGCCCATCCACATGTTGTGCCACCACAGTCCCAGAACTCACTGCAGCTGTTCTGGTCTGTGCTAATCTTGACCCAAAGCAGCTAGTGAACTCCCAGCCAGCAGCATCCACACCTCTTCTCGGTACCAAGCTGCAAGTGAGCAAGATGGGGCGGCCGTGGCTGCACACTGTTGCCAGTCGCCATGGCAGTGTCTGGGAACAACCCGGATGTTGGCATGAATGTTGGTATGATGATTCAGCCTGCCCAGGCTGGGCTATAGGCACTTGAAGTGCTGGTGACTCCTTCTCGGCCTGAAGTTTGCTTCAGTGGATTGATATTATTATACAATTCCACTGGGGAAAGTATGTAGAGGACAAAGCACTGCTTGCTACTGACTGGCCACTGATACGTCTGCCTTTCCATAACTCTGATGGCAGCACTTGCTAGGATTGGCTACATTTCCCTCCTATGTGCCTATGTAACTTCCTGCCGAATCTGACTAAAAGACAGAGAAACCCTCAGTGTTATTACACCCCAATTGAGGAAAGGTCACCCATTCCCAAGCTTTGAGATGAGGTAAGGAGAATTTAGGGAGAAAATGTCTGTCCTTACAGCCTCAAATTTCCCAAAGGTGACCTCATTAAGTGTGTCTGATCACACTTTTGGTATTCTATGCCCAGTCAGGGAATATTAGCATTTTTAACCACTGCTTCACACTATGGGTGTTTTTCCACTGTCACTAGAAGTACCCATTAAGTACCCATTAATGGGTACTTCTTGTGACAGTGGAAAAACACCCTATTAGATTATGTTCAACTTGTGATACCTCGTAAAGTAGGGAAAATACAATTCTAATGTGAGATTCAGTACTAGAAAGGAAATTTTGTTTGCTCCCAACATAATACAGTTTTATTTCATGAGATTTATTAGGTAGAAATATGCAAAAATTTCTAGTAACACCACATATGCAAAGCAGCTGGTTAAGAAGGGATTTTTTAAAAACCTACATTAAAAGTTTTGCTGACTGGAAAACAGTTAAGACTCCATTTCAATTTCACTGGATCACCCCAAGCCTACAGAGTTTTCGGTGTGTCAAGTGTTTTATATTGCAGATAACAGAGGAAAATCAAACTAAATACATTCATATACTAGCATACAGATGTTTATAATAGTATAAATAGCACCAAAATGAGGTCACCACAGTATTATAAAAACATGTGACAACTGTGATTTTAAGATGGTGACAACACACACATACACACGAAAAACAAGGACTTCATAAAGTCTTCATTCATCCTTTCAAAGAAAATCAAGACTATTTATCCTGTTTTTCCTATGTGGAAATTACATGATAGAGACATCATAGGCTGTCTGTTAGTCTCTGTGATTAGTGTTTCCGATCCTGAATTACAACCCCTTGGCTGAAAAAGACTGATTCCAGTGTGTGCTGGTAACAAAACAAGTCCACCTGCTAGTGAATCAAGATGCTGTGGACTGCAGAACCAAGAAATGCTGTGTGGGAAAGCATGTTAAAAAACCTAACCATCAGCAAAATAGAGGCTGCTCATCACAGTAATATTCAAACAACATCTTAAATTTAGCCAGCAGAGTTTCCTGTGCTTCATGTCCTCAGGCTAGAATTCTCCAAATGGATCAATCCACTGTGGAGCTGTGAGGAAAATTAAACTGCAGTGGTTCAGTTTTTATGCCACATCTGTGCAGTGTATTTATGTACCGGTCTCCTGAAGTGCATGCATGAGATGTAGAGCTAGTATAGTATAAAAGTAAATGCCTTTAAATAGTGCGTGAGGGGCACTAGTTGGCATTGGCTAGAAGAGGGAGCAGCCCTAGGTGTACCTTGATCATGTTGTGAGATCATTCATATGGCTGCTGCCAGGTCTGTTGGGAGGAATTGAAGAAGCAATACTACTTTGTTGCTATTGTTATGGTTATTCACGACCACAGGCCCGACTGTGCTGAGTTCTTTCTAGCTCTTTGTTCACTCACTTTAGATCTGCTGGATTAAGGATCCTCTTAATCCAGATCATGGGCCGCTCATATGGACCTTAATGAAGATCAAGTAGGCCCCACCTCCCATTTATCCAAGATTGAGCCAGATCCAGATTAAGAAGCTGTCACGACCCCCCAGCGGTCCAGTCAGTGCTTGCCCTCCTAAGAGTAGCTGGGCCCTGTTAGGATGCTGGGTTTGTGCAACGGCCGAGTGAGCACTTCAGTGTAAACACAAAACACGGGTAGCAAGCGGTTTAAACAGTAAACTAAAACAGGTTTATTATTTTACACAAGCAATACTAGAAAGAAAAATAAGGTTCAGGTATTTGTTAGTTTAAGTCTATGAGTCTCTTAAAGTACTTAACTTCCCAGCCTATAAGCTCCCCGTTCTCTAAAGGAAAATAGTTCACCTTTTAAAGTCAAACCTTTCCATGTTCCACCCTCCTGACTAGCTCTGCCTCAGCCCAAGCCTAGCCAGTGTACTAGAACGTAGCTCTGGATGTCTTTGCTTGTCCAACCACCCAGTCTCGGTCAGTTGCTTGCGAAGTCTTCCTCCGAAATTGCCCAGTCAAAAGACCAATGGTCAGCTACTGGTCCGGCTCCCTCAGGTTCAGCTCTTCTGCTCCCTTCAGCATCAGTCCCAGCATGAAGACCCAGTCTGCTGTACTCTGAGGTTATTTATGCCTTTTTTTCTGTGGCCCTGATTGGTTGCCACCTCCTGGGGTAAGCTGTTGGAATAAAATGCTGCTGGAGACTCCTGATAGAAGTTCCTGTCCTGCACGCCTGATTGGTGGAAACTCCTCCTCTAGCCCCTCCAGCCCTCAGATCCCCAGACAGCTTTTCCCTCCAAATAACAGCTGTAGCCAATCTTTGCACTTGGACCCGCACAGGATTTCCCACCCTTTTTGCAGCCTCTGTCCAGGGCTTGCAAAAAGGCTTGCAAACACAGCTTGCTAGGGCTTTGCCTAGGCAGAAAGCCCTGCCTTCAGCAAACAGGCTTGCAAGGGACATGGGAACCTTACTGCCCATTGCAGCCTGACCCCTGAAACCGTCACAGAGACCTTTAATCCAGGGAACTTTTTGCGCCTTTGTTACGCATGGAAACAGGAGAAGAACTGAGGATGAAGTGGGCATCCTTACTTTGGAACACCCAATGCATCCCAAACTTACCTGGCACTTCACCAAGTGCCCGGTAAGTACAATCACCATTGTACTAGTGGCAATCAGAGCCAGTTTGGTCTAGTGGTTAGGGAGCTGGACTCTTATCTGGGAATACTGGGTTCGATTCTACAGTCCCTCAAGAAACCAGGTGGGTAACCTTGGGCTAGTCCCAGCTCTCTTCTGAGCTCTCACAGCCCCACCTACATCACAGGGTGTCCGTTGTGGGGAGAAGAACAGAAAGCTTTGTCAGCCGCTTTGAGTCCCCTTAAATGGGTGGGAAAGGGAGGGTAGGAAAGCCAACTCTTCTTCCCTAGCAATGCCCATGCCCACTGGCTGTTGTCATGGTGACTAGCTGATGCAGTATGGTACTGTGATTGTGCTGTCCCGTCCTATCCCATCCCATCCCATCAAAACTTAGCCTTTACCAGGGGATCCCCAAGGGCTGTAGGTGACAATGGTGGCAGCAGCATGGTAGGTGCGACCAGGCCTCAGTTTAGCAATCCCAGAGACTAAAACTTAAAAGTGTGACTGCAGCCCTACTGGAGCAAAACTCTGCTGCTTGTTCTAGTATTTCTAAACACTGCTGTACTGCAGGGATGTGCAAAACCTCATCTCAAATGCTTTGGGAAACCTTTGAGATAGCCATAGCTCTCAACATGATTGTGTTCCACTAGCAAGCTGAATCCCTACATATGAGGGGAGTGGTCATTGGGAATGTCTTAAGCTGTGGTCACCCCTAAGGTTGAATCCAGCTTCAGTCCTCCTTCTGAGTGAGAGAACACATCAGAACAGTGACCAGTAATTTTCTTTCCACATTGTCTATCCCAAAGGTGAATTATCTGAGTTATTGAACACTGAAAGAAAATAGCTTGTCACTTTGCTGATGTATTCTCTCACTCTGAAATTAGACTGAAGTTGGATTAAACCTTAGGTGTGATCACAGCCTTAGAATGCCCCCAAGAGGACATTTTCCATGACCTTGTTCTACTAAAATACACCAATCATACAAAATGAATGGGAAGGCATGTTGAGGTATTCCAACTTAGCAGAGTTGGCATTCAGCACATACACAGCAGATAGGGTGTGTGAAGTTCCCAGCAAAAATAAAGTCCTTAGTACATTCCAAACAAAAGGTTTTACTGCTTAATGCAGAAGTTACAGGAGATATGCTTGCATGAATATATGTGTGAATAAATGCAGGAATATATGAAAACAATAAATCAGAATGAATATACAGCTTAATCAGGAACATACCAATACACATCAAAACACTATGTCTTCAACTCCTTTCATTATGGAGAACATACGCATGAATATAGAGAACACAATATAGGACCCATCCCAATGTAGGACCATTACTAGTGTCATGTTGACCTGGTTCTCACAACAAAAAGCATTTCTCACAGGGTTACAATATTATTGTGTCTACATTCTAGCAGGAAACAGAATAACAGATTACTCTACACCTGGGACCTAGTGGTGTGAACTTGGATCCTGCCAGTATATTTCACAGATAGAAATGTCTTGACAAAGAATAGTTCCTCTGATTTGGAGTTCCTAGGATGGCCTAACATCTCTTCAAATGTGATAACCCTTCAACATATTGCCACATTTTGATATCTTTGGTGATCTTTCTCTGCTGCCACAATTCTAGCTGCAATAACTTCAGAGAGGGGATGGTGTATAGCAGTATGGTGTATAGTATAGACTAGTACTACAAAGAGATCAAATGAATAAACAATGGCACCCCTTCCTTAAGACAGTTTTTAAAAATACACAGAGAGAAAAGGGAAACAGAGGCCTGCCACCAACATTCTTTAATTAAATGAACGAAAGACAGTTTCACCCAATGTGACTATCTATGAGATCACAAATAATGATCTCACTTTCAGAAAAAAAGGCTCCTTTACAGGTCATTTTGCACTGTGTAGCAAAACTGCAATCTGGGAAAATCATATCATTTATTGCAAAAATAATTTCCTTTCTTCTTTCCGTACTGATTAGTTAAAAAAAAAACCTGATAAACCATCTGCTGATAATAATTATCCTTTATGTAGACACTTGATCTATCATTATCTACAAACACTAGAGAACAGATGCCCCTTATTTGAATTAGACCTTCTTGTTACTCTTTGTTACAAGTACTTTTGGCAGTTACGGAAGATGAATTTTCTCCCGTTCTGCTGTGCCCAGCATTATTCTCAGAGTAGAGTGTTTAGTGTCACGACACACATTGTAATCCATGACTGACTCACAAAACAATGAGAATGTTGTATGAGATTAAATACATCTCCATGCTGGTAATTATAATATATAACAAGCAGAAGAAAAGTATTGACACCCCAGTTCCATGATATCCTGTCACCTTTTCTAGCAGGCTTTTAGAAAAATCATTTTCTGTATTTATCATTCTTAACAGCTGCTGTTTTTGTGCACTGAGTCTTTCAACTGCAGTTTTAATCAACTTGCTTATATTTTAATGCTCTGCTATCACACATCTTGAACTGTCAGCTATCTGGAGTTCCTTTTTTTCCAAGGGAGCAGCATGCTTCAAGTAAAAATAGCTGAAATAATAAACTTAAAGTACAGGGCATGTGGACATCTGTTTCATTGATCCTGCAACACACTCACCAGGTAATCAATCCATTGCTATGCACACACATATATACTGGCATCTGAAAGATTGCTTTGCAGGACGTCCTGGATCTTAGCCACCTTTGCTCATGATCCAGCTACTCAAAGGGAAAAAGTAGGATGAGGCATACAAGTAACATCCACCCTAGAAAGCAGAGAACTTCTGACAAATCCTCGAAGCAAGATAAAAAATAAACTGTAGATTTTTTAAGTTATCAAAACTTTGGCAGCAATGAAAGGCATGACACGTGACACTTAGGCCCCCTCTACATGCAAAGAAAAATCCGTTTAAAAGCCTGTTTTGCCACGGGGTGTCTGCATGCAGAGCTTTTTGCTGGGCTTACAGTGCCACAAAGGAGGAAAACCCACGGCAGAACCCCCCCCCTTTAAACAAGACTATCAGCGCACTTTTTGGTAGTTGGGGGTTTTCCTAGCAACATGGAGCATATAGATGCTCTGTGGCAAAAGAGGTATTGGGACCGGGGATTGCTGGCCAGAGAGATCATCTCTCTCATCCACAGCCAGTATTCAAGATCTATGTAAACAGTAGGCAGGCATTCCAATCACATAAGATACATTGTAATGAATTGCTTCCGCCTGCAATTGAAAGTGTTGAGAGTGAATGAGTGCACGATTGCATGATCGCTGGCTGCAGCCACTGCCTTTGCAGGCAGGGGAGACATTTCGGCGGACAGAGATCTCGTGAATAGCGTAATGAATTGCTTCTGCCTGAGCGCTGGCTGCAGCCACTGCCTTTGTAGGCAGGGGAGACGGACAGAGAAGTTGTGAATACTGATGGCTATTTTTCTTTCGGACATGTTGGGGGTTGTCTTCCTGGTTGTGGCTGCGCAGATCGCAGTCCCTCCCCGTTCCCGCTGGCACCTATCGACCAGAGAGGGGGCGGGGAGAAAAAGATGCGGGCAAAGAAAACACGCTTCCATGGGGACGGTAGGTGCTTTTTAAATGCGTGTTTTGCAGAACCTCATGGGGATGCTTAATTCGGAATTGAACGCACATTTTTAAAGTCTGCAAAAGAGGGACAATAGAGAAACAAAAAAATACCATGGGGGCTTGCCCTTACAGAAGAAAATTAAGTCCATAGAGGATGATTCCTCCCCGTCCTGAGGAACCCTGAAGGCTCCCTGCTCCAAAGTTTGATGGCTGTTTAGCTCTCATAAGCTGAATCAACTGGGCCATCTTGAGACCATGCCCCTCCCTAGTTCCATGAAGCCCCTTTTTTCATCATGTCCAAATAAAAACTTAGGCCACATTTCCACTTAGGCAGGTCAACGGCAGCTGAATGGGGGAGACACTGCAGCTTCCATGCTTATCTCCCAGAACAGGAGGCACCTAATATGAAAGCTAACAGAGATGGCTGATTAAAGGGAAGGGAAGAGAAAGATGGCTGTGCAGTAGACTTCCAGACAACACTGACAATAGAACAGCTTATCAATTTCACTTTCTTTCCAGCAGTGCATAGTAACCTTCAAAATACAGAAAACCAAAACTTCTGCTGTATTTGGGCCCCAAATCACCCTTTTTATAAAGCCCCAAACTCCCCCCAAGCCCTGCCCCAATTGTACCTCCCTCTTTTCTGCTGGGCTCACAAACTGAGAAAGATGATGGAAACTGCTTTATTTTGGCTTATGCAATAATTCCTCCCAGCCAAGCAAATGGTTCTTTATCCCACCAGAAATCTTATCGGCTTTCCCGGATTCTAGCCGATGGATAAATATCATTTTATTTGAATTTCAGATAATTTAGTACTTTGAGCCCCAGATGGGTTTTGGGAAACAGAAGTTCTGCAAAGATTTCTTTGCTTCCTTCACACTTTTCCTGGCTCAAATTTTTTCACTAACCAACTGGCCAGAAATAACTGCGTCGTCTCTCTGTGTGCTATGCGGAATTTAAGGTCATCTGATTGGCAATCGAGCTGCCTGGTGAGGATGCCAGCAGGAATCTCTGCAGTAGAGCAGCCCCCTGTTCAGCTTTAGGCTTGGAACTGGAACAGCAAACAGGCAGGGACATTCCAGAAGGGCTGCCAAATATTGTGTTCTAAATGTGGCTATTTTAGAGTCTAAAAACAGCAGCATTTGTAATAGCTGGACACACATCACACTGGTCTTAAAAGAGCTGCACTGGCTGCCAGTACACTACTGAGCCTAATTCAAGGTTCTAACATTAAGCTCTAAAGCCATACAAGATTTGGACCCCAAATATCTAAAAGAACCTCTTCTTTTATATTGAATTGCTCATGTAGGGATGGCCCTCCTTCTTGTATTAGAGATGTGAATAAACATTTTTTTCAATTTGTATCAAACTGAATGCAAGAAAATCCGTATTCATTTGAATTGATCCCCTTCAAATGTGGTAAGATTTGTATTCAATACGAACGTTCAGTCCCATACGAATCTCATATGAAGCTTCATACAAATGTATAAAAACATTTTATTTTAATTTGAATGTCAATCTGTGAATGTGCCAACATTCTATTTGAATTTGAATGGCCAAATTTGGCCAAATGTTACAAATATCCATGCACATCCCCTAGTGGATACCTAGGACAGGGCCTTCTTAGTGAAACTCCCAAGGTTATGGAAGAGTTTCCCCATGAGGTATGCCAGGCACCTTCACTTCATATGTTCAGGAGAACAGTGGAGGCCCACTGACTTTCCCCAATCTTTGGCTAAGGAAACAGTTATTGGTTTTGGTGTGTTCATATTAATCAAAGTTGTTAACTTTGGTTTATAAGGCCCTAAATGACTTGGGTCCCAAATATCTGAAGGAACGCCTTCTCCCATAATGACATGCCTGTGCCTTAAGATCTGGGGGGCAGCCCCTCCTGGTTGTCCCACCCCCTTTAGGAATAAAATGAGTGGAGACCCGGGAAAGGGCCTTCTCAGTAATGGCCCCCAGGCTACGGAATAATCTCCCCCTTGAGGTGCGTCAGGCTCCCTCACTGTATACATTTAGGAGGGCAGGTATAGGGTGGGAAATAAATAAATAAATAAATAAATAAATAAATAAATAAATAAATAAATAAATAAATAAATAAATAAGTCTAGCACTCTAACCACAAGACCAAACTGGCTCACATAGGGCAGAATAAAAATATAAATGAACGAACAAACAAACAAACAAACAAGTGTTTTATTTAAAGAAAAGGATGAAGCATTTCCCTCCATTAGTAATAGCAATGCTGGTGGTAGAGGAGAAGACCTGAGACAAAAACAGTAACCTTAAATTAAGAAGCCAAAGATGTTAGTAAATTAGAAACTACATTATTGTTGTTGTTACTATTATTATATAATATCCAATGTGATATTACAGCTGCAAGTTCTTTAGCTAGCATTGGCCTACATTTTGCATCAACAAGTTCTTCCAAAGAACGTAGGGTAACAATATACTGGTATAAGATGTGTGCAGATCCAAATACTGTGGCAGTTGACTAATGGAGATTTTGTCAATATGAAGATATTCTAAGTGCCGACCAAGGTTTTCTGGTATGGTACCCAGTGTGCTGATAAGCACTAAGAGCACAGATTTTGCCTTGTGCTGGAGTCTTTCTATTATTATTAGCAGCCATGTCAGGGGTTAGAAAAGCTTTGTTGCCTGCCACTGAATTATTGCCAATGGTTGACTGCATGGGCACCTCTGCTGGCACTTCTATGCAGTTTTCTTGGCAGAGATACAGAAGTCGTTTGCCATTGCCTACTTCCAGGAAGAAAATGTGGATGCTATTGGTGACTGAACCATGCTTCACAGTCTGTTGAGAAAAATACAGCAATCATGAAATAGCGGGGGGGACTGTAAAACACCCTATATAGCTGTAGATATAATCAAGAAAATATAATATGGCCAAGGTGACCTAAATCTGTAAATAGTTGCCATAACAACATATGAATTTGGACCTGAATGCTGTTCTATGCTGTAGGTAATCATTAACAAAACATTAAGCATTATATAACACACCTTGGAAATGGAAGATGATCTTTTCTCTAGACTTGCCTAAAAGCAAAACAAGTTTATTCAAGAGGCATGAATGGTCATAAAATCTTGCTTAATAACCATCATCAGTAGCTATGAAAAAGTGGATTTGTTCTGCCTCCCAGTGTTTTAGGGTGTTTTTCCACTTAGCACTAAAGGACCCATTGAAGGGTCCTTAATGGGTCCTTATTGGGTCCTTAAAGGGTACTCTAGTGCTAAGTGGAAAAACACCCTTAAATTTTCTGCAGTGGAATCATATACAGTACTGGCCTGCATGGATTACTCCCTGATGCGGTGACTCCGCATTGTAAAACTGTACTAAGCAATCATATTATGAAAACTGCATATCAAAAACGCACCTACTCTTTTGCTTGGCTGTGGTTAATGTTTGAATAATTTAATTGTTAAGAGGTCTCTCTCCCTTTTTGGGAAGTGCCTCTAGGTGGAAAAATTACATGAGAAGGGATTGGGAACACATAAACTCACAATGGAGTGAATTAATTTCAGGTAAACCCATACCATCCCTTGCTGCCTTTCTGAAGGAGTTACAAATGAAGAGTCTTCATAAACGGTATTGGGCCCAGTGCATTTAGCATGTATGATTAAGCAGGAATCTCCTCAATGGTGGCATTGCAAAAATAACATGAGAACTTTTATAGAGCTTTGGTGGGACTGCTCAGACCAAAGCTACATTTATTTATCACATTTAAGGGGGGAAATGTACGTAGATCTTAAACAAAAAACGTTGTTGTTGTTTTGCCAATTGTTGCAAAAATACACATTATCCAAAACTGGAAGCAGTATAAATCATTAAATATAACATGCTGCTGTTATTGTTTAGGGAACTATGCACCATCAGAATTTATCTCAGCACAAAAGCAGATCCGACAATGACAAACACAGAAGGAGATGTGGTCTTTTCTTCTTGAAATTATTGCAATGGTGGGCCAGCATATTTTCCCCAGCTGTCAAATATTTTCATTTTGGGAAAATAAGCCAATCAGTAATAGAGCAATAAGCTTCAGTATATCCAGAGGAGGGGACTCATAAAATTGGGGTAACAAATGCTCATAATGATTTGGGTATAGGGATGTGCATGAATATTCGTAACATTCAAAATTTGTATGAATTTGGCCAAATTTGGCCATTTATATTTGAATAAAATGTTGGCACGTTCAAAGATTGACATTCGAATTCAAATGAAATGTTTTGATACATTTGTATGAAGCTTCGTATGGGATTTGTATGCATTCATATGGGATTTGTATGGGATTGAACATTTGTATTGAATTCAAGGGTGTTTTTCCACTGCAGCCCTTAGATCCGGATCTAAGAAGATCCGGATCTAAGGAATGGGTACACTCGTTAATCTGGATCTAGTAGATCCAGATTAAGGGAAGCATCCAATGTGTTTCCCTGCCATGGAAACACCTTTGCACCCATCTGCGGAATCCGGATCAACCCACAAGCGGTCAGTCCCTTATCCCAGGTGTTTTGGGGTGCAGGGGGGTGCAGTCTTCTAATTGACTTCGAAGTTATTTCGAAGTCAATTTGAAGCCAAACTTGGGGGAGGGGAGGCCAAGGGTGCCCCCTCCCCCTAGCCTCCTTTAGACCCCGTTGCCTGTTTCCTGGGGAAACAGGCTCCCTTTAATCCAGATTTTCTGGCAGAACACCCCATTGTAGACCCCATTAATGGGGGTCTACAGAAAATCTGGATTAAAGGCCAAAATGTACCCATTAGATCTGGATTCCCCCACGGCAGTGGAAACAATCGGGTCCCAAATGGGTGCCGTGGGGGAAATGGGATCATCCGGCTCACACCCAAATGGGTCCTTAATGGGTGCAAAAATTGGTACTTTTTGACAGTGGAAAAACACCCATAATCCCACTACAAGCGAAGGGGATCTATTTGAATGTATATAAATTTTCTTGCATTCAATTCAAGACAAATCAAATACAAAAAACAACAACATTTGTGCACGAGGTTATAAATATTTGTTCTATTGTTTATTTTTTGCCTTTGTTATAGTTAGTAATGCTTAATTTAAAAGAAAACATGAATTGTGGGTACAGTTCACATTAGAGAATTTTATTGACTGGTTCAACAGTGAGAACAACGGGTCTTGAAAAAACAGATGGCCTTTTCCCAAGCCAAAGATTTCATATTTATCTGCTTTAATAGAGAGCAATATTTCAGGCAAACTCCAGACACCAGCTGAATATTTTGCTAACAAGAGTCCTGAGAAAAACCCCTTTGGAATAATTGTTCAAGAGGACTGGCATTGTCTCTGCATGAAACAGTAATATGCAGTCGGCATGCATAGCCATCTTTTTTGTACCACACACATGAACAGCAACCACAGTGAAGATATCAGTTTTATTCACAAGTAGGGATTGTGGTAGAGTTGCCACACATATGTGTAGCAAGTCCTTCATAGTGCAGACATAATTGTGCTGTATGGGTTTTTTCCCCACTGAATTCCCTTAATCCAGATCTAAGATGATCCAGATCTAAGGAATGGGTTCTTCAATAAATCCAGATCTAGTAGAACCAGATTAAGGGAGGTGTCCCCACGGATGGTGCAGCACCCAAAAGCAATGGGTGCTAGCCTGCCTGCAGTGGAAATGCTGGAGTACCCATGTGGCGAATCCGGATCAACCCACATTGGGCCCACCTGTCACCCCAGGTTTTTGGGGGGACACGGGGTGCAATCTCCATAGACACTCCAGAGATTCTTTGAAGATTCTCCGGAGCGGCTCTGAAGATTCTCTGGAGCGATCTGTTGCAAACTTCTCAGATTCTCCAAAGCCTTTGACAGAGGTCCATAGGATTGGCATTGCTCTCGCGTGGGGTCCTCTTTGGAGCCTGTGCTATTCTTTGGAGCCGGCTTCGGAACCAGCTTCAGAGATTATGCACAGGCTTCAGAGCTTTGGGTTTTGGGTTTTGAGTCACCCTCCCATGGGTGCACCCCCCATGGAGCCCCCCTGAGAGCCCATTGCCCAAATGCAATGGAAACACACTCCGTATAATCCAGATTTGATGCCTGAAGGCCCCATTGTAGACCCCTTTAATGGAGTCTAAAGGAAATCCAGATTATAGGTCCTGAAGGACCCATTCAATCCAGATATCCCTAGAACTGGTGGAAACAAACGTGTCTCTAATCGGGTGTGCAGTGGAAATGGGGTCTTTCTGCTCTGAGCCTAATGGGTCCTTAATGGGTCCCTAATGGGTACTTAAAGGGTACTTAGTGCTAGTGGGAAAAAAACCTTATCCACCATCTGAATGCCTCAGATTATCAGATGGGGTATCCCACACAAACATGCTCTCATCATAAGTTTATTACACATGTGCAATCATGCGCATGCTTGGAAACAAGTATAGGATGGTGTCCTGTTGGACTGGATTTAATCAGCAAACTGCCTGTGGCATTGTTCCCATTCTCCACTTATTAATGGAAAAAGCCTGGTGGAAATGGAACCAATTTGTCTGAACTGTACTAACCATCTTACACAAATGGCTCTACTGTAAATACATCTAATATGAGCAATTAGTTCAGGCAGCGAAATGGATCTCATCTCTGCGTATTACCTCAGGGAAATGTCATTTTCTGGGAAGGGAAGCAGGCCTTGTTTGGATCTTGATCAGAACAGTAGCATCAATTCTCCATTCCTCCCTGACATTTGGATAATCATGAATTTTTGCACTCTAACTCCACAATATGTCAACTCTACAATATCACTTGAAATTCCTGGAAAGACTAGTTAGAAAAAGAACTCAGATTAACTCTGGACCCTCTGTTTACATTACTAAGTTCAAAGGGATTTAGTTCCATACAGTTAATTACTGCAAAGACATAAGAGGCAACTTGGAAATTCTGATTGCATGCTCTCCAAATGCTTTTCACTGTCCTTGGAATTATCTCAGTCCAATTCTATAGCTCTTGTGACTACAAACTAAAGTAGGAGTGTGCAAAATGCTGTTCCAAATAATTCCAAGGAGCCATGCACCTTCTCAGTGAAGGGTGATGTTTATGGCCACGTTCCCATTATAAGCTTAATTCAGTTTCCCTAAACTGAAATAACAGAACCAGATGCAAACGCAAATTTGCCTGATCCCATTACTTTCAGCCAGAATCATGTTCAATCCGGATTCTGAGGATCATACATGGCGTACGTGACTCAAGGGGGGACTCAAGTGGCTACTTTTTAAAAGCCGCTTTCCGGGGCTGCCCTGTCCTCTTCCTCCTGCCGTGAATGCACCACCCATAAGGGACCCCTTCACAGAGTCTGGGTGGCTGGGTGGCTGCCGCTTGCCTGGATGGAGGAAAAATGGCAGCGGGCAGCCAGCGATTCTTTTTCCTTCTCTCCCCGTTGCCCAGGGCACGCAGCAGCAGTGGCAACTCAAGCCCCCTTCGCCCATCACCATCACAGCCTTTAAAACATTCACACATCTCCCAGAACCTGCAGCTGCTTTCCTTTCTTTTCCCTTTTTTAAAGGTCAGAACTTTCAAAATTGCAACATCATTATCAGGTGTGAAGTGGTTGGATTGCTACAGTGTAGCGGCTGCTTTAAGGGGTGGATTTTTACAGCAAAATCACTATCTTTGGAAGCAAGCGATTGGGGGAGGGAAACTCTCATCCCTTAACACAAAACGGTTCCCACAGTAAAAAATGTAAAATGTTTCAAGCGCATGAACCGGAGTGAGACCTGTTAAGATGAGGATTAACAGTTACAACGCTTTGGGGCGATTTAACACGTGGAAAGCGTGTTAAGCCAACCTGACGTGGGAACTGCGAGGACTGAAATCATTTTGAACCCAAAATAAGCTTATAATGGGAACATGCCTTATATGGGGCTTTTTGCACTTAACTGTAATGGGATATCATTCCACAACATTTAAGATGAGGGGTGGAGGCCACTGTGCACATTGCAACTGACAGCTTGTCCCAGACTTCATCTAGACCTACCTGGGTCTGGATGAAGTTTGAATGCTCCCATGACGAATGTCTATTTTTCAGCTGTAAAGAAAGAAAGCATTACAATATCCTTTTGTTTGCTGTAAAAACAAAAACAAAAAACCAAATCAAAATAAAAAATTCCTAAATTTATTATGCCCCACCCATGTGAAGAGAAGGATGAAAGACTAAACAGAATTAGACTTTGATCTATATGGACAAAAGCATACAAGGCTTTGAACTGTCTCCCACCTGGATTATAAATTCTTTTGTTAAGGTTGTTAAACATGATAGAAGGTTTCCAACTTTATGGCACTACACCCCTAGTAGTTGGGCATCTTTCTTTGCCTCCTTAGTTCTTGCCAGGTGAAGATGCATAGGAAGATGCAGAGGTGTAGACTATGGCAGGCGCTGCGTGGAGCTTGACATTGGGTGTTTTTCCGCTAGCACTAAGTACCCATTGAAGGACCCATTAAGGACCCATTAGGCTCAGAGCAGGATGACCCCATTTCCACTACGGACCCCATTAGAGCCACATTTGTTTCCACCACGGCTAGGGAAATCCAGATCATATGGGTCCTTCAGGACCTATAATCCAGATTTCCTGTAGACCCCATTAAAGGGGTCTACAATGGGGTCTTCAGCCATCAAATCCAGATTAAAGGGAGCCTGTTTCCACTACAATTGGGCAATCGGGTCTAGAGGAGGCTCGGGGGGCACTCCTGGGGGATACCCCAAACTCAAAACTTTGAAGTCCCTCCAAAGTTGCCTTTGGGGATTAGCACAGGCTCCAAAAAGAACCCCTTGTGAGAGCAATGCCGCTGTCAAAGGCTCTGGACAATCTTCGAAGTTAGGGGCAGCTCGCTCCAGAAATTCTACAGAGCAGCTCCAGAGGATCTTCAAAGATTCTCTGGAGCATCTACGAAGATTGCACCCCCTGTCCCCCAAAACACCTGGGGTGACAGGCAGACCCCATATGGGTAGATCCAGATTTGCACATGAGTGCTCTGGTGTTTACGCAGCAGGCAGGCTAGCACCCATTGCTATTGGCTGCTAGACCACCCGTGGAAACACATCTACGAGATCCGGATTAAGGGAAGTACCCATTCCTTAGATCTGTATCTTCTTAGATCCGGATTAAAGGAGCTCATTGGAAAAACACCCATATTCTGTACAAATGTGTGTATGGCAAGTTCCTATTTCAGAATATAATTTGGAATAAGGTTCAGTGCAGAAGGGGTCAGTTTGGAGTTTTTTTCATGGATTATAGTGCTATAAATTACACAAGTGTGCAATTACCTGTGGCCAGCATATACTAAAAGGCAGACTCATTCTGGATTGGAAAAGCTGCTCAGTGGTCCCATAATCCTCCCCTAAAAGCCATACTTGGACTGCTACAGTGGAAATCTGTTGATCTGTACAGAGTTTTATACATACTAGCAGGAAGGAGAGTTTCTTCTCATGCACCTAAGTCAGTGATGGCCAACCTATGACACGCGTGTCACAGGTGACACGCCAAGCCCTTTTGGGTGACACACATGGTTACCCTGGCACCTGGGCGTGTAATGCTTGCTTGTTCTTGAAGTATACAAAATACCAACTTTCAATTGAAGATTTAGCAAATGTAAAGAATTATTTGTTTTTGCTTTTAATAAAATACAATATCAAAAATACAACTTTTTTACTAGAGCTACAAATATCCCAGAATTATGGATATTTCTAGATGTGACACAGCACCCGAATCAAAAGGTTCGCCATCACTGATGTAAGTAATTAGAACGCTAAGGGAAATAGAATGCAATTCCGCCATCTAATGGCCAAAGAAAAAATGAGGAAAGCCAACCAAGATGCTACCCATCCGTCGGTCCTTCTGAAAACTGTGGTGGAAGCAAAATGATATATCTGCAAGTTGAGCGTAAGGAAGGAGAAAAATTTACAAGCATAACCAAGACTTTTACATAAAGAAAAAATATTAAGGCAAGAAACAGTAAGAGGTACGGATGTGCATGAATATTCAAAACATTCGAAATTCGATCAAATTTGTTCAAATCCGGACATGTGAATTCAATCTGAATGTCTATGAATTTGAATTTAAACATCCAAACGAATTTCAGATTTTCAAATCTATTCATTCCAATTATTCGGACATTAGTATTTGTACCGATATGTACATGATGCGTACTTGCCTGTATGCATCTTTCCCACATCCGTATGCATTTCCACGGATCTGCGCGGGACAAAAACAGGATGCCTACGAGATAAATATGGATGCGTACAGATACATGCGGGCACACATGCATGTTGTTGACATTCGTATCTGCAAATACGGATTGAAAATTCACACAAATAGATTCAAAGGTATTCAAATTGAATCGAATGTGAACACATTCGAATTTTAAACATTTGAATCGATTCAAATTTTTGGATATTCGAATCGAATCCCAAAAATTGCGTTTGTGCACACCCCTATTAAAAGGCTCATCCACCAGTCCACTACTTGAACTTCCAGAAATTATTTAGGCTTTTAGCTAAGGAGATGTCCACATTTCTGCCACAACAGGGCCTGCCTCTAACCTTACTGCATGTGCTACATTTCTCTGAAATAGAAAAGTCAAAGGTACATGGTATGTCCCTGTAGATACACAAACAGTTGGGAAAACACTGGAGGAAAAGAGAAAGTTTCCTCTTCCTTGGGTTCGATTAGTTTTCAGAAGGAACTTGTGGTACCCCCCCTCATTCTAGAGTGGCTGGTATACCAGAACCAGCAAGTATGCTAGGAGCCTCACTTCTGCACACTGGTGCAGTTTAAGGGATACTCCAGGCAGGGCCTCTGGTGTACGCTTGCTGGTTTGGTATAACAGCCAGTGCAGAAAACCTCTAGTTATCTTGGCTAACATTGGGTCCATGGAATTGTATGCTTGTGGCTGCAGCTGCATATGAGCCACTGTGTCTAGGAAGACTCTGCAATCACATGTGAACCATATGGCTGCTGGTGGGTGGGCTCAGGAACTTGGAAGGCCCAATACATTTAGCAAGGGAGCCAAGTCAAACTCGCTTGGAAGACCTGTAACAAAGTGCCGCTGATGAATGTGAGAACATTTATTTGGCCTTAAGATCAGTGAACTCCTCCAGATATCGTGTGGACATTCTTGCTTCAGTCTAGCAAATTAATTAATCTGGTTCTATGTAGAAAATGCACTGCTCAATGTCACGGGATTTTTATTACACACACACACAAATGGCATCCTTTATTTAGTTTTAAGAGTCAGGTAGGATGGGAAAGTTCAATTAAAACTGGTTTTGTGAAACCTATAAGGTTGCTGGAAATGAGGAAAAAACAGGAAGTAATTGGTGAGACTATTAAGAGACAAAACAGTGAATAAGATTATAAAGGTTTGAAGATACTTTATTGAACCTCTTCAGGGACTGGGAAGTATGATGGAAGGTTGGAGCCATCAAAGAAGAATAACAGGTATAAAGACGGAGTAGACGGTAAAAAGATTACTAGAAGATGAATCTGAAGAACGGAGGAAGTCACATGGAAAACATCAGAGCATTGTATTAAAATTAATTACATTTATGTATTGATCTGTGATATAAATGCTCATAGAAAATAAATAAAAAATGGATAATTAAAAACAAAAACAAATGGCATCCTTTCCTTTTTTTTAAGTAAAACTCCCATTGTAGTTTTTTTTTAATTAAACATTTATTTCCAACATATAATAAAAAGGAAAAAGAAATAAGTAGAAGATAAAGATCGAAAATAAAAAGAACATTCAAAACATATATAATCTCCTTAAGCCCAGTTCCCACTCAAGGAATAAAACGCTACATACAAGGCTATTTATATCGCTATGTAAAGCACGTTAAAATGAAGCAAAGGAGCATCTGGCAATCAGAGTCAACCCTGATTTTGTGTCCCCACACTTCAAATACTTAAAACGCTTCCAGAAACGGATTGGGGAAAGTGATTCTTTCCCCTCCTCACCCTTTCCCCACCCCTCTCTCCCCACTGCCCAGGGTGCATGGTGGTGGCGGCACCTCAAGCCCCTTTCGCCCACTCCACCTCCACACCCACCATCCCCAGCAGGGGTTCCCCCTGAAAAAAGCACCCTAGCTGGCTGGCTCCCTCTGCCGCCGCCACCGCCGCCTACACACACACTTGCGTAATCCCCCGCGGGAGCTGGGCAGGTGAGTGAGCGAGCGAGCAGTGTTGCCACCGCGGTGGGCAGGTAAGAGAGAGGGATGGACTGAGGGATGGACTTCACTTCCTTGCTTCTCCCAGTTCCTGCAGCTTTCCCCTTTTGCCTTTTTAAACATCAAGGAAGGAGGGTGGGAAGGAAACAGGCATAATTGTGCAGGATCACTTCTGAAGGGCAAGAATCCTCCGTGCCTCTTTCCTTGATCTTTAGGCTTGCATGTGCGTGAGGGGAAGCGTGGGTGGGAAAGGAAACATTGGGTGTTTTTTCACTGTCACTAAAAGTACCCATTAAGTACCCCTCAATGGGTACGAAATGGCATTTTTGTACCCATTAATGGGTACTTAATGGGTACTTCTAGTGACAGTGGAAAAACACCCATTGTTATAAGGTGTGAAGTGGGTGAATTGTTGCAATTAAACTGGCTGCTGTAGAGGGGAAACCTGGCATTTTAACTGACAAGGGGCTGTCCTGCAGGGTGAAACCCCATCCATTTCATGACATATTTGCCCAAATACTGCTCTAGCGTTCCCACAGCAATAAGGAAGAAGCGTTTTAAAAGCCAAAACCAGAAAAAAACACCTGAAAAATCATGTGTTTATTTATTCCGTTTTTAAGTCAAATAATCCTCAGAATACCCCTGAAACTGATTGGGAATGGGGACGAAGAGGATCCAAACCATTTCCAAACCGTTTTTAATTGATTGGGGCTGGGGATGATGAGGATCCAAACCGTTTTGAAACAGCTTTAAAGTGGCAATGGGAATACAGCCTTCGTGATGTATAAGTAAATCTGCACCTCTCCCTAAGTAAGATCGTTATTTCACTTCTTTCAAAAAATCAAACTTATTCATCTCCAAGCTCTTATTAACTTTTAAAACCTAAAGTTAGGTTTGATTAAGAAAAAGTTACTCAAATGTGGCTCTGGAAAGTTATAAGAGAGACAGGTAGGATGCCTCTAAGGGCTATTTACAGGGAGTCAAGATCAGAAGTAATCGGATCACTGTGCTGAGCTAGTCTGGTCTTGTGGCTAAAGTGCCGGAGTTGTATCTGGAGGTTTCCCAGTTTGATTCCACACTCCTCCAATAGACCCAGCTGGGTGACCTTGGGCTAGTCACAGCTCTCTTTCTGAGCTCTCACAGTACGTCAGTTGTGGGGAGAACAGGAAGCTTTGTAAGTTGCTTTAAGTCCCTTTAAGGGTGAGAAAAGCAGGGTATAAGAGGCAAGTCTCCTTTTCCTTTTCCTTCTCCCCCTCCTTCTTCTAGACGAGTTGTCAGACCCACAGTGAAATCTAAAGGCTGCTGAGAGTCCGTGAGTAGAGTAAGCTGTGTGTTCGTGTCCTGTTCATGGGTTTCCCAATGCAACGGGAAGGCCCGCTATTGGGACAGGCTAGTGGGGCCTCTGCTGCTACCCAGGAAAGCCTGTTTTATTTCAGAGATTGAGAATGTACAAGTAAACTGTTTTGGAAGAGAACTGTACTTTTTGGGGCATGCTCCCAATTTCCTTCTGTTAGATAAAAGACTTCGTTGTGAGCTTTGTACTTAAGAGGGTGAGAACTGGCATGGGAAGAAAGAACAAAGGAGAAGACCTAAGTTTCGATTTGTCTGCCTTCCTCTTTTGTCTCCCATTCCTGCAAGGAGGACAATATATTTTCCATTTTCCTTACTTCCCCATCTCTGAGAGCAGAAGGGCAATATATCCTCCATTTTCCTCCGGCAATGGCCATGGTAATAATATTTCCTTTCATTTAAAGGAAAGTTTTGCACACAACTGGCTCTGTATTGCAGTCACTTTAGGGCAAACACCACAGTACAGTCTATCAGTCTTCTTCAAGAATGCCCACAGGATGGGGGCGCATGCTGGTTGAAGTACACATCATTATCATGTTTGCCATTGGCACCACATACTGTAACTTCATTGTGGGATGTATGCCACCATGGATATCTCAGAGGGAAGTGAGGTGGAATTAAAAGTGCTGACCACTAGCTTGCATGCGGCTTTGGAATTGCACATTGGTGCTAAACTGCAGCTGGAAGGAAGGAAGGAAGGAAGGAAGGAAGGAAGGAAGGAAGGAAGGAAGGAAGGAAGGAAGGAAGGAAGGAAGGAAGGAATTGAGATCTGGTCTTCAAGAAGCTTTACTGCATGGTAGGTGTGGAATTTGTCCTATGATGGTCTCAACTGGATTGAGAACTTATGCCAGATATTTGGTTGACTAAGGTGGGTCTTTCATTGAAGCAAATTCCACAGATTCAGTGAGTCAGGCCTAAATCACACTTAAGCCTAGACTCTTGCTCATACCCCAGCTGGGCCTAGGAGGATAAAAGTGACAAATATTTAATACCCTTGTGTTTCTTTAAATTATTGTAGCATGTTTAGCTTGTGTTTCTTTAAGTTCCAATCCCATTGTCTCCTTCACAGAATAACACTGCAAAGTGTGTATGTGGGAAAAGGAAGAATAGAAATTTCCTGAAACAAAAGCCCTCAGGGGGGAGTTTAAGTGGAGAAGAATTGATAGCCGAGCTTCCGAAAGCCTCCTAAATGCTCCAGATCTGCTATAATGGAGAGATGACCTCACTGCAAACAATCCTGATGCTAGACACAAGGGCACCTGCTGCCTAAAAGAGAAGAACATAAGTATCATTTCCATGCATCCTGTTAGTCAGCAACTAAGATAGCTGATGTCCTTAGGAGGCGGTCAGAATGCTGTGTTCAGGTGATGTGATACATCCTGAAAGAATGCAAGGTCAACACTGACGGTCACCTTGTGGATGTAATCAAGATGGCTGGCGTGTGTCTCTTTTAAAGACACCCCTGACCCCCATAGCTGGAGAGGTTTGCAGCCTGGAAGGCCTGAACTAGTTTTACACTGGTTTAGAAGCTAAATTTTCCTTCAAGTTGTCGGTTCTCCTGCTCTGCATTATTTCAAAGAAACTGACTGTAAAAGGACAGGCGTTTATTTTATTTATTTATTATTAGAAATGTTTCTATGAGGATCTTTGTTCCCTGGGTTCAAAGTTTCTGCCCACCCCTATTCCAGAAGATGCAGGGAGTGGTCCCAGAGGACAGCCATTGTCTGCACCTTCTGAAACAGGGCCAGGCAGATCACACAATGAGGAAGCTGAATCAGGATGACATTTTCTATTCTTCTGCAGTTGGACGGTGGCTTCACACATTAGATCCTGCCAGAATCTCAGAGAAATTCACAGTAAAATTTCAAAACAAGGTTAAAGACAGCAGAATATAAAGACACTGTTCATTGCAGACAAGCAACCATCATCATTTCTGAACAAATCTAAAAATGATTTTGTCAGCATCTTATTTGGTGGACTACCAGTCAACACGATGTAGAGTTTATGTTTATTCTTCTGAACAAGGCCTTCATGCATAAATGTCCTGGGCACTCCTGTGAGCCAGTTTGGTCTAGTGGTTAAGGAGCCAGACTCTTATCTGGGAATACCGGGTTTGATTCCGCATTCCCCCATGAAGCCTGCTGGGTGACCTTCAGCTAGTCACAGCTCTCTCAGCCTCACCCACCTCACAGGGTGTTCTGTTGTGGGGAGAAGAACAGAAGCTTTGTCAGCCACTTTGAGTCCCCTTAAATGGGTGAGAAAAGCTGGGTAGAAAAGCCAACTCTTTTTCCTGACCTATGTGAGCCAGTTTGGTCTTGTGGTTAGCCTGCTGGACTCATATCTTGTAGTCATGAAGTTTGATTCCGCACGAAGCCAGCTGGGAGACCTTGGGCTAGTCACAGCTCTTTTTCTCAGTTCTCACAGCCCCACCTATTTTACAGGGTGTCTGTTGTGGGAAAAAGAATAGAAAGCTCTGTCAGCCTCTTTGTCCTCTTAAATGGGTGAGAAATGGAGGTAGAAAAGCCAACTCTTCTTCTTCTTCTTCTATGGGAGTAGTGCATTTTTCTTTCCATCTCATGAACACTGTAGCAGGAATAAGCTGCAGGCAATCACAGGAAGTGCCACTGTTTTATTTCTTGTGGGGACTGTGGACAGTCTGGTGATGGGTATGATACGTCTTCAACAATGTGTCTGTGTTTGCAGATTTCCATTATTTAAGCTTGAGCTAAAGGTAAATGCAATGAAGGGTTTGGGTTTATTGCTGCTGCAGTTAAAATCCAGATTCTGAGGGGTGGATAATTCCTAGCTGGAATACAGGTGACAGAGAATAGTCTTTGCTCAATTATACAACCACCAGATCCTAAAACTAAGGACCTGTTCACACCTGTTAGTAAGTGTTGGTCCGCTCACTAGACAGACCCATCTGCACTTTGCTGCTCTTACAACTGCTGCCATCTCAGAGCTGGCTAACTCCTCAGACCGACCACAGCTTGACTGAGAGTCACACACAGTATCCAGATCACTATGGAAATGTATGCCCTGCCCTGTCCATTTGCACTTCAAGTGCTAGGGGCGGACACAAATGCAAGTTTTGGGATTCGATTCGAATCTTTAAAATTAGAATTTATCCACATTCAATTCAAATTGAGTAAATCTGAGAGGAAATTCCGTGGGAGAAAAGCTCTCTGCTAAAACTAAATGGAAAATAACTGGGATTTTGATAAAATAACCTGGAAAAACTGCTGCTGCGCTGTGGTAAGTTTGGGAGGTAAGTCCTCTGGTTTTTGGACAGTTTTTTGGGACCACACTGTATCATAACATAAAATATTAATTGAGAAAAGTTTATCTTAAAGAAGATATTTAAATAGTTTTTTTTTAAGGTAATTTTTCAAAAATAACACAAATCCATTAAATAAAATGAAGGCAGAAACCCAGCAGGGGAAGGAGGGCTTCCCAGTGTTTTGCACTGAGTATCATATGTATGACTATCTGCCCAGGGTACTCATACGAATGTCTGAATAATCCGAACAAATAGATTTGAAAATTCAAAATTTGTTTGAATGTTTAAATTTGAATTTATAGATATTCGATTCAAATTTGAATGTCCAAATTCGAACAAATTTGATCGAATTTCAAATGTTTCGAATGTTCGTGCACATCCCTGTCAAGTGCTCCTGGTCTGATATAGGGTTTTTCCAGCATCTGAAGTGTGAATTGCTGCCATCTGGCTACTACGTTACCAGCTGAGCCTGGGACTCTACTAGGACCGCCATTGGAAGCTTTTACTGCTCCACAGCTATTAGAGACTGCTGGAGTTCCCTACTTTGATGGACCACAGCAGCAAATGGATGTAATAAACATATTAGGGCTAAGAACATTTTTGAAAAAAATAACGGATTTTTAATAGTTTTGTCCTGTTTCTGGCCCACCACTGAAATTGGATCCCATTTTAACCAGTTTCACAAAACAATGTTGAATGTTTATGAATATATTTCAACTAGTCGGTTTCAAATTGATTTATATGCATATAAATTACTTTTGCCTAAGTATGCTTCAGTTACATGCACATGTTGAATATGCATTAGATGTATATTTGTGCACTACATTGGCTTGTGTCAAATATATGTCAAATGCATGGATTCAGATTGCGAGCAAAACAGCACAAGTTGTAGAAATGTATTCACATTCATGTTGAATTATTTTTAAAAAGAACAAAAGGCTATACAAAGGAAAACCCACACAAGCTAGAACAAAAGAAGCCTGACAATTCTCTACTCTCAGCAGTGCAAGTTCTTAAAATATGCTTGATATGTAGCAGGCAGATCTCTTGAGCTTCCTTGTCTTCAATCCCTGTTTAAGCTGTTTGGAAAAAAGGCAAAATGCATAATTACTGGCATTTGCTGGATAAAATTCAGAGTGGTCGAGTAGCTAGGCCTCCATCCACATATCGCTTTATTTGGGGCTGGATGGGGCAAGGAAGTGAGGCTGGAGCAGGAGAGACTTTTCACTCCTCTGTGACGCCTAGAACCTTCCAGTAGAAACCAAAGTCCTTTGCCAGTGAAGGACTAGAAGTGGACCTGGGGGAAAAAAGTGCCAGGAAGGAACTGCAAATAATCCTGAAAGTTCCACTGCTTCAGTTGGCGCAATGGGACTGACAAACAGTTGCTGCCATGCTAATTGGGCTGCCAGGTTGACGTCAGAGTGGTGGTAACAACAACCAACCTGGATAGCTTTAAGAAAGAGTTAGACAAATTCATGGATGACAGGTGTATCAATAGCAACTAGAATGGATGTCAGGGTGATGCCTCCAGAGGCCTATTCACACTTCAGCTGATAGTCAACCATCAGTGAACTCCTGGTAATGAGCATCTGCACGTGGAGTAGGCCGTTATAGCCTCCAAGCACGACCTGCATCCCCAGAAGTTCAATAATTGTTGAGTGGATATGGGGCACTAAATTGTGCTCTGCACCTTTACTATGGAACGGCCGATCGTGGCAGCAAGGAGGTGGAACTCCTGACTTCGGATGTAGCAGCACGGGCTGCTAAATGGCAGGACCATTCTCATTTCTGGCTGATAATGGACACTTTGGGTGAGCTTTCCTCATGACAAATGTGAATGATCCACCTTTACCAGAAGTTTACCAACCCTAGTTCACGGCTGCCTAATCAGCTAAGTGCAGAAAGGACCCAGGCTGGAGACATAGGCAGGATACTTCTAAAGGCAATTTGCAAGGAGTTGAAGGCAGGTGAAGGTTTTGCCTTTGTCTTCTGCTTCTTCAGCTTGAGATGCCTAGAAGCCATTGATGGGCCACTGGGTGAGAAAGGATACTGTTCAGCAGGGTTCACCTTATGTTATGTTCTTATGGCTGATGGATAGGCTGCCATGGAGGGTGGTGACCACACATGGCATGTTTCCATTTCACTGCTCACCTCCTGTGTAGATTGATTTATATAAAATGTTTTACACTGCATCCAATTTTGGGATCTCAAAGTGGTTCACAAACATCAAGAAATGAGAGGCGGGGCAGGAACAGAGCAAAATGGTGTTGGTTGCGCTTTTTTGAATTGCCACTAGATGCTGCTAACATCCTTCTTTGAGGCGCCTTTATTTGTTTTTGTGGTTTTGTTTTACATTACAATGTTGATTCTTTTTTTCAGATGTGACAGGAAGATGGAAATAAAAAGGCTATAAAAAGCTTAGATGTAAGTAATATAAATAAGAATCAACAATATTATAAGTGGTTGGCTTAACTAACACACTGGTGAACCAATGATTTCTTCAACCTATTGTGAAAAGATAGTAAGAAGAACAACAGTAATAGTTCAAATGAATTTTAGGGAAGAAAGCACTATTTTAAATACTTCATTTTTGTGTCCTCTCTGGATTTACTATTCCTTAAGTCTCTCCTGTTCTATATATCCATATCACATCCTGCACTTAGTTGCCTTCAAACAGCAAGAGGAGACTGTGAGATCTTCGTTAGATTCTGCAATATATTCTCATCACCCCTGCACTCTGACCCCATCTGACAACTATTTAAAACTTAATAGGATCTTTTCACACTTAACTTCAGTGGGATAGTATTGTTCTTCTTACTATCTTTTCACAATAGGTTGAAGAAATCAGGAATGGTGGATTGCATTTGCACTGGGAGTGCTGTCACCATCACCAACCTATCTATGGACGGTTGCAGTGCAGACAATCCATCCTGGACCATCTGTAGTACCATAGCAAGTGCTATGGACACGAATATCAACACATTGCAAGCCAGGTCTTAATCAATCCCTTTTAAACCATAGTTAGCTTTAACTTTGTGACTTCAGTATAAAAAAAGAAGCATGGCCAAAGTGTAGTTGTGAAGTGGTATTCTTAAATGTTATTAGTATTTTAAAAAAGAAGAAGAGTTGGCTCCTGCTCAAAGTGGACTCAAAGCGGCTGACAAACCTTCTGTTCTTCTCCCCACAATAGACACCCTGTGAGGTGGGTGGGGCTGTGAGAGCTGAGAAGAGAGCTGTGAGTAGCCCAAGGTCACCCAGTTGGCTTTGTGGAAGAATGCGGAATTGAACCCGGTATTCCCAGATAAGAGTCCAGCTCCTTAACCACTCAACCAAACTGGCTCACTGAGCAAATAAAGAGCAACACAGCATTAATAACACAGCTTCCATTTGCTAGACTGAGGCAGTGTTCTCACACAACAAATAAGCTTTCAGTCCATCTTGAGGTTCCTATGTTCTTGTAATTTTGATTTCAAAACTTTTTGTAGACTAAATAGCAAAGATTTCATAGTAGGTTTGGCTCTCCATATACTCCCTGCCTCCACAAATACTTTGCCTGGATCTATGTGCAAGCTGATCTATTCACTTACAGTCAGATTAGCTTTGTATGTTGCTGAGAACAAAACAATAGTGCAGAAGGAAGTTAAGCACTATGAATTTTTAAAAATATATAGCCTGTGAGTGCAAACACAGCTCAGGACTCCACAAAAACTCTGATTACCAAAGGTTTACTCTCCTGCAGAATTCTTTCTCAGCAACTGAAATGAATATACTTAGTTGTACCTCCCATTTGAAAACCTGGAATCAGAAACCTTTACTGATTTACAGCACTGCAGGAGCATCAAACCTTTGCTGATTTATGGCACTGCAAGGGCATCTAGTAAAAAATGTACAGTCTTGGTTTTCTTCGCTTCCTTAGAGGTGCAACGTATCCATTAGGAGCTATCCTTGGTGCTGTTTCAATCAGCTAACCTTGTCGGCTTGTTCTGAGGGCTTTTCCTGATCAATAGATAGAACAAAACAGCTGACTGATTGGAATTTTGCACAGGACCAAATGGATCTCAGAGGCATTCATTATACTGCAGTATGGTCATTTTCGTAGTTTTAATTCCCTATGCTTTAAGATTGTCCCGTTAGAACATTAGAACCTGGAGCCATGCAATAAAACTGACTGAGGTTTAGAGCATATAAAATAAAATGGTTTATTTTATTAATCTGCATTATTATGGCCTTGAGTGGAAGGGTAGATGCATTTTTTTTGTAAAATATGATTATGCAGCACAATTGTACAATTTTAAAACACCTTCTAAGGAAAAATTCTTCCTAGGGAAAACTCCCTGCAGAATTCAAGTAAATACCATATGCAGTTTAGCTGCAGGGATTTAAAATAACTGAGATATAAAATAACTTGACTATGAACTATATGCAATTGCACAGACCGTATTTTCCCTTGCCCTAAATATACTGATGTAGGTTGAATTCAAATGTGGACCTCTAGTGAAGTTCTAAAAAATGTCCCCCTTCACCTTAATTAGGCTTTTACTGCTTTTATCCCAATTGCATCCCATTTTTGTCCCGTATTATGAGTGCAAATGCATGCAGATACATATGAGATTCGTACAGATACGTATGTAATACGTACATACTGTATCTATACTTTCAAACATTTCAAATCATTTGAACAAATGTTTTGGAACATTCAAAATTCATTTGAATGTTTAAATTTGAATGTGAAGATATCCTATTTGAATTCAAATGTCCACATTTGATTGAATTTGATTGAATTTTGAATGTTTAGAACATTTGTGCACATCCCTAGATAAAAGTCATTGGTTTTACTATATAAATATACATATTATCTCTTGGTAGCAAGTAGAGTCTGTGTTAGCATCAGAGTAAGGAAAGTTTCTACCAGAGCAAATTCTGGGGCTGCATCCACATGCATTTTAGAAAGCTTCTAAAAAGCAGCTTAGAGAAGGTAGCGTGCAGAGGCTAGTGTTTCCATCCCATCTCTAACGCACATTTAAGGCCAGAAAATAAGTGCCAGTTTTGACCCATTTATTCTTGCTGCACATGGATGCAGACGAGGGAGAGGGGCATAAAAAGACAGCAACTGATGATTCTATCCTCAAGGGTTGTCACAGGGCAGAGGGATCAGCCCTGTTCTCACTCTCTCAAGGAAGGACTAGAAACAATGGGGTGAAACTGCAGGGGAAAAGATTTAGTTTAGATGTTAGGAAAAAATTTCTAACAGTAAGAGTGATCAACCAGTGGAACAGGCTGCCACGGGAGGTGGTTGGTTCCCCTTCGATGGAGGTCTTCAAGCAGAGACTGGACGGCCATCTGTCTGAGATGGTTTAGGAGATCCTGCCTTGAGCAGGGGGTTGGACTCGATGACCCAGGAGGTCCCCTCCAACTCTACCATTCTATGATTCTATGATTCTATTTACGTAGTTACTGAGTTGTGTTTTTATGGCCAGAGTGGGAGAACGTGCAGTTGTGGATTTCCTTCCTCTGATAACGGGACTTCGGTACTCTGTGCCCTATTGAGGTTAGGGTAGGCACAATTTATGGGCTTCTTTCAGGCAGCAGGATGTCTTGAATTACCCCATTCCTTGTAGGAAGTCAGATTTCATCCTGTATTGGCTGATAGAAGTAACATTATGAAAGGAGCTGTTTCAAAATTGTTGGTCAGGGTTGCGATTCCGTACTTAACACTGTGGGCTTGAATGCAGAGAGGGCACCTTGCGGAAATTCTCCAGGGAATATAAAATAAACGATTTATTAGAATGGCAGGCAGATCCTACCAGATTAGCCTGCCTGTCAAAACAAGACCTAAGAGGAAAGTTCAAACTGATTTTCAGCCAATGCAAATTAGTATCTTCAATACAGAGATAAAGGCTACTTTATGCTTCCTGGGGACTCTGCAGATGACATTTGTCAGAACGAGTCATGATGTTTTCGTAGCATCTACACCATTGCTGCATTTTTGCCTGCTTCCTATGTGTACACGAAGATGAAAGGACTTGGACGTAACAGTAAGTAACCAAACTAAGACACAGGAAGCGGTTACTGTCAGACAGCTCTTCCATTGTCTTTTGATTTTTCCCAAAGGCTGGAAGATCCCTCGTACACTTGGCATACAGCTGTACCCACATAAGCCACTCTAATATGACATCAGAGATGGACCTAAGGAGTCACGTGTGTGTGTCTGTGCGCACGCACATATTTTCTTAATGAACTAATCCTCCAGCTGGTGTGACATGATGAGGTCATGTTAGCCCATTACATACCCTGAGTAATGGATTCCAGCCTGCACTGATAAATCCTGGTGCCAGGCACAATGTCTGTCCCCAGTGTGGACGGCCAGAGATTTATCATTCAAGCTTTTCTTATAGGCCATAAATGTTTGTTCCTGAATGCAGTACAGTCTTTCATTGGCTTTGCTGATGTGTCTTATTTCCTTCAGCAGTCATTCTCTCGTGTGACTGGTTTCCCTCCGCCACCCTGCTATCCCCAAACATGGAGTGATCTAATGGCACCTAATAAACAAACTGATATTTATTTTGCTGTGAGACCTATAAGAACATGTACAAAAGAAATAAAGCATATAAACTTAAGCAGGATTACTCCTCTCCTCTCCCTGCCCCTGCCCCGTGTAGATATTTTACGTGACTATCCGGGGTTGTGCTTGTTTCTTTGTTTAAAAATGGCACTAGCAATTGGTCCAAGCAAAGGAAGCAAGATGGGCTTGTATACAATACACACCGAGACCAAGAGCATGCACAGTCCTGAATAAACACTGACCTGAGCAGCCAAATGGTTGTATTGGTTTCTGGCCTTCCGGGGTGTGTGTGGGGGGGAGGTCTTACAGGTAGAGCTAATTCTGGCTGCATATATCCTGCTGTGCTTATATGTATGCATTTCTACAGTACTATAACAACAAGAACAACATAGGCTGCATCCCCATGCAAGCCATTTGGTGCTGTTTGAGCACTGATTGGGCTCGCGTGGGTCTCGTGTGGGACTGAGATTGAATCTCGGTCATCCCCATGTTATTCCCGGCAACGCGGGCTAGGTGCAGGTTGGGCACTGATGGAGATGTCCCCATGCAAACCATGCCAAACCCTGGCACGGGGGAGCAGTGCCCCCTCCTCCCTCATTCGAAGTCAGCTTGATATCAGCCCACCACTGTGCCGCATCCCCCCTCCCTTAGCAGCACTGAAAGCCAGGACACATGGAGACGCCCCATGCCACTCCTGCGCTCAGAACCATACCAAACGTGCATGGGGACAGCCATAGAGTTTGAAACCTACAAGCAAAGGAGTGTGTTGTGCTTCAGAATGTACTGTGCAAGTTCTTTCTTTTTTAAAATTTCAAATATTTATTAGACAATAACATACTTAACTTCCATACATATAAATAAAAACAACAGTAAATAAATAAACACAAAATGTACCGATATATCCCTTCCCCCCTCCTCTGTGATAGACCAATTCAGTTGACTTAATTGTGACTACTATCTAGGCATACAGCCACTTTAATAGGAAATTCTTTTCTGGGATACATGCATCTTTTCTTTTCTTTTCCTTTTTTTTTTTTGACGCTAAGCCTCTTTAGCACAGGGATGATCCAAGTCAACATATATTCTAGGCCTGTGGTGCCTGCGAGGACCCCTCACCCAAAATTAAGTTATTTTGGTTAAATTACAAAGTGTGGCAAAAACTATTTGTCTATACTGTTAAAAGTGTCATCAAAGTGGATTATTTAGAAATGGCAAGTTGGTAAAGGGAGGGGCTATTCCAGCTCTCCAGGAGAGAGAGTGGAATAGGATCCTGGAGGAGCGTCAACCAATCAGGTTGCAGCTCACCAGCCAGACCCATATTTAAGGGAGCCTGAGGGAATTGTTAGTGTTCTCTGCCTGGGGTTAACTGACCAGAGAGGGTGGTTAACAGGAGGGAAACGGGCCCTTAGCTTAGGGAAGCTGGAAGAAGGGTCCTGAGTCATTAGTGAATATATGGTGTTTGGAAAGTAAAAGAATTGAAATGGTTATACGTTACTGATGCTGCTGGCATTAATCTGAATAACTTTGAGAGTCCTTGTGCTTGAGAGGAAAGCAAGGGACAATACAGTTTGCTGAACTGAAGTACAAAGTGTAACACAAAGAAGATATTGCTGAACAACTTAAACTGTACACAATAAACTTGTTTTCTTGTTATTTTAAAGAAGCTTTAACTGAGTAGTCTGTTTTCAAAGTGAGCCAAGTTAGGCTGGAGTTCTGAACAGATACTGTAACCCACTGCTGGTTAGGCAGAGTTGGGGGAGGAGCTCAGACAGTGAGTCTAGCTGTTTTGCTACATTTATATAAAGCCTTAAGGATCTGAGAGTGCAGATTCTTTTAAAAGGGAAGTTCTGACTTTGAATCATTATTTTAGGATATAAATACACGCTACCACACTACCAAATACCAAAGATATATAAGATTGAGAGGCGGCCGTCACAAGGCCCAAACCAGTTTGGCCAGAAAGTGGCTTTCCAAATCAACCCAATCAGCCAGTTTCAATTATTTATTTATTATTTACATCCCGCCCCATACCCGAAGGTCTCTGGGCGGGTTACAATGTTGGTGTATGTTGGTGTGACTAACTCAGTTCTTGGAATTCTGGAATATTATTTTCAAGAGAATTGTCTTCAGTGCAGATTTTATCGGTAATTAATTATCTTTGGTGACGTTCACATTAATGGAGTGGCTTCAACCTCCAGAGATCACACCTGAATTTGATATTCAGTGCATTGGTCAAGAATTTCCTGCCATAGTCCAAACTTTCTGTAGAACGAATTTTATCCAGTACCAGACCACTTCTTATCACTAGGTCCTGTCACACCTATATTTAAGAAGAACGGAGGCCATCTTCAGTCCTTGGAGACTAAACACCAAAGTACATTTCCGTTTTTTCCCCAGAACTTTCCTGCCTTGAATGGGACTATCCTGAAATTGGGTAATCCCAGCACTGAGCACATTTAGGCCAGAAATGGATCCAGGCAAAAGGCCGCTACCCCGCTCAGCAGTTGTATGGAGGGCAGTCAGCAGTCAATGCTGGCTGCATTTATTCTGCGCAAAGCCGCCTTGTTGCACCTTGCCCTGGGAAGGGCCCAACTCTTCTACTCAGACCCCAATGACACTGATGATGTCAACATTTTGATACCATACCACCGACACCAATACCTTGACCTCAGTGCCACAGCTATTATAGCTTAACTTTTATCAGGTGAAGGGGATCCACAAAGCTTTGGTGTGGTGGCAGAGATGTGGCAGTTGCAGTGGTGGTGCATCATGGTAGATGTGACCAAACTGTTCCAGGCCAGAAATGGCTAAGTTCCCTGTTTGTCTCTAAGAAGCACTCTCCCATTAGAGTGTGACTGCAGCCTTAGTCCGTGAACAGTGGGCTGGATTATTTCTACCTGGAGTCCATTTCAGAGGAGCAGGAGCAGGAGGAGACTTGACTTTTCTACCCTGCTTTTCTCATCCATTTAAGGGGACTCAAAGTGGCTGACAAAGCTTTTCTATTCTTCTCCCCACAACAGAACACCCTGTGAGGTAGGTGGGGCTGTGAGAGCTCAGAAGAGAGCTGTGACTAGCCCAAGGTCACCCAGCTGGCTTCATGGGGGAGGGCGGAATCAAACCCAGTATTCTCAGATAAGAATCTGACTCCCTGATCACTAGATCAAACTGTTGAAGGACTCCTGAAGAAGAGAAGGAAAAGGAGGAGAAATTAGCTTTTATACTCTGCTTTTTTCACCCTTAAGGCGACCCAAGGCATCTGACAAACCTTCTGTTCTTCTCAACAGACACCGTGTGAAGTAGGTGGGGCTGTAAGAGCTTGGAAAAAGAGCTTTGACTAGCCCAAGGGCGACCCAGCTGGCTTTGTGTAGGGGTGCAGAATCAAACTGGGACACTACCAGACACTACAAGACCAAACCGGCTCCAGAAAGACTAGGGAAAAAAAATATTTCAATCTGCTTGGGAGGGGGAGATTCAGAGAGGAGACGGGGATTTCCTGACGCCTGGGTCAAAAACTCCTTTCTTGTTGCACACAAATAGTTCAGGTAGAGGAAACTAGTAAAACGTGCAGTACACACAGCCCCCACCCCCCCCACCCTCTTGGGTCTGGGAATGCTTTCCAAACTGCTTAGTGTTAGCTGACAGCCCGATGATCAGCTGATAATTGGGCTGTCACTATGTCTGTTGTGGCTTGGAAGGTTCCCATCCTCCCTTATTTTCAGGAAGGTAGAGACAGAAGTCATGCTGGCTGTTGCCACAAAGCTGCCTTTGATGCCAGATTTCTTGGAAAACTACATTAAATTGAATTTGAATGCAAGTTAAAGCAGGAAGTGGGGGCGCACTGGGTGTGTGCCCATGCTTGAAGAAGGCTCCACCTTATGCCAAATGTAGCATGCAGGTGCAGCCAGCGTCTGCTCTAGCTATAATCAAAGACCAATAAAACTTCATTGTTTTTATGCACCATGGGAAGACAAAACTAAATCAGAACAGATGCAGACCTGGAAAGGTGAAGATCTGTGTCAGGAATGAAAGCCGAGTTAGCAGAGATCTGGTAGAGTCGCCGTATAAAGAAAATGTGGCCATGTGAATTAGAAGCCACCATTGTTGTAGCACATTGCTAACATCGGAAAATACACAAATAAAAAAGTCTGTGTGTGTCTGTGTGTGTGTCAGAGAGAGAAGGAACGAAAGAGGACGCAATTAACCAGCAGAGACTAAATCTTTGGGCTGCACCTGAGAAGCACCTACCTGAACATTGTTGAATTTTCTCCCAAACACCACCATTTCCAACATTCATGTAGGCTGCTTAGGGTGGGAGGACAGAGAGGAAGCCAATGTCTTGCCCCTCCTTATCCCCTTCTGTTTTCATTTTGCCATGATTTTTGAGCAACTCTTGAGACAGTTTTGGGTCCTTCTTCCTTAAGCATCAATCTGATGGATCAGCTTGAAGACTGGACTCCACATGCCACTACTATTCACATAGATGGGCCCTTAACCTTAAAATAACTATGAAAGTGATAAGCATCCCTGAAAAAGTCCTAAAAATCCAGAGTTGTAGCTTGCTGTGACTCTGAATACCCGGCTTAAGCAAGTGCTCCTCTGATATCTCACTTTCTCTCAACTCCATTTACACTAGCTTGTGTAAACATCATATGAATTTTGTACACATGGCAGACCATACCCATATAAATTGGTGCAAGCTCTTTCTTACATCTGCATTACATGATCAACAGTAGACGCCCAGGCAATTTATAGGACATTTTCACAAAACACATGGCTAGGCAGCGGTACCTGGATGCAAATTCCTAAAATTGTGGAATGCCTATCCTGGGACAGTTTTCAAAATATAGAGCAAGAAAATGGCGGCTGAACCTTGGGACTCCAACAAAGCTGCCCAAGGCCGTGAGTCACACCTTTATGATGATGCACATGATTTTCATGGAAAAGAACCCTAAAGTCAGTTTTTGGCATCTCCACGTCATGGGGAGAAAGGTTCATGACTGCAGCCCTGGGAACCCTCTGCACTGGATGGGGATCGATATTGCCATTTCAGCTGCTCATCTGAACATCTAAAACCAGAGATGCAAATAAGAGTCACAAAACACTTGTCATAATCACAATGCACTGACATCTTATCTCAGACCTTGTGATCAAATGGGGGAAATACTACAGCTAATACTGATATGGAAAGGGAAGGTTGGGGAGGGGTCGTTTAGATTTTTGAGAACTTCTTTTTGGCGGGGAGGTGTTAGGAAAGCCTGCATTGGACCATTTTGTTTTAAGGGTTTCTCTCTCATGGGTGCCAGGAATGAACTGAGAACACAGCAGTCAGCTTGGTAGGCAATGGTCCCCGATATTATAGCTTCCAAAATGATGAGGCCAGCCTTTCCCCACATCTCTGTACCTTTAATATGCTCCTCAAGAGCATGCAAGCCCAACTGAGTGATGGCTCATGCAAGGACATGGGATAGAAGTAAGGCAGCTATTGTCAAAGAGGTCACTGGGGAAGTCCCAGAACCTAACTAGTCATGGTTCCATACCTGTCTGCATGAGCTGGCACTCACTTGAGCCTGCCTGATTTTGAAGAGGAGTATAGATTTTAAATCCCACTGTCCGAGATGATGTTGGGTCATGGGTCTGTGGAATTTGCTTCCAGAAGAGGTAATGACAGGAACCAGCATGGACAGCTTTAAGAAAAAATTAGATAAATTCATGGAGGACAGATTGGAGGAATAGGCAGGATGCCTCTCAAGGCCATTTGCAGGGAGTCAAGAGCGGGTGAAAGTTTTGATTGAGGTGTCTACTATACTGTATAAGACAGGATGCTAGACTAGATGGGCTGTGGCCTGATCCAGAAGGTACTCTCTTTACATTCTTATGTTCCAAAACATGCTTAAGGGCATCTTCTTCCCCAATTTTCTACTGAGTCATTTGGACAGGAAAATTTATACTGTAAAATAATAAGTATATTGCTTTGTTTTGTTTTTAAATTCTCGGTGTCTGTGTTTTATTCTGTGTTCTGTTTGGTATTTATTGGGTGTTTGCTTTTTGAAAAAAATTAGGTCAGCACCATTGTTATACGCTCAGCACTTTCATCTTGTACAGTCTCATAGTCTGAGCCATGCTGGCTAGCATTTGCCACAGATCCTACTTTCCCCTTTGTGGTGGTGAACTCGGGCATGTAGGTAAGAAATCTGAGAAAGTGTTGGTTGTTTTGGGAACTACACTTGGTATTATGTGAAACACCTGTGATCATGGGAACTAGGAAAATCAAGGGGGAATGAAAGTTCAATATATGCCTAGGGCACTCCTTGTTAAGGATGTGCAAGAATTTTTTTTTTTTGGTGTTCGATTCGTAATGAATCGAATATCAGAAAATCCATATTTGTTTGAACAGACCCCCTTCAAATGTGGTAGGATTCTATTTGATATGAATGCATTTATCCAAATTTGTACAAATATCAGATACGTATCTGATGTGAATGAATATGTATCCAATATGAATGAATACATATCCGATACAAATAAATATGCATCCGATTATGAAATCTCATGAATTCATACGAATTATGCATACGTATTCTCATGAACGCATACGTATCCAATATGTATCTGATATAAGTATCCTGTAACATAACATATCCAGTCTGAAAGTGTCAAATCTGACCTGACCCCACTTTTAATCTGTTCTCGATCCATGTCAAATGCAATGAGTTTATTATTTTGGAATTATTAAGCTTATAGTAAAATGTATAGTTTTAAATTGTATAAGGAAATCTTTATTAAGTGTGAAGTTTCTAAATATTTGTACTATTGTTGTTAAGTGTATTTTTGAATAAAATTAAAAAGAAAAAATGAAATCTGGATTTGTTGCAGATGTGACTGGCACAGCTGCTTTCCCATCTCCCTAGTTTAATGAATATCTGAACTATTCAATCGAATGTCCAAAACATTTGTATTTGTATGAATGTTAATGTATGAATGTCCTAACATTCAATTTGTGCACGAATGTCCAAATTCAGACAAATCTGTGTGAATAACAAATGTTACGAATATTCATGCGCATCCCTACTCCTTGTCTCTCTTTTCAATAAATGGAGTAGTATAGAGCAAATGGGCCACATTCCCATTACAAGCTTAATACAGTTTCCCTAAACCAAAATAATAGAACCGGAAGCAAACGCGAATTTGCCTGATCCCAGTACTTTCATCTTAATCGCGTTCAATCCGGATTCTGAGGATCGTACGTGGCGTATGTGACTCAAGGGAGGACTCAAGTGGTTACTTTCTAAAAGCTGCTTTTCGGGGCTGCCCTGCCCTCTTCCTTCTCGCGCCACCCATAAGAGACCCCTTCACGGAGCCTAGCTGGGTGGCTGGGTGGCTGCCGCTTGCCTGGATGGAGGAAAAACGGCAGCGGGCAGCCAGTGATTCTTTCCCCTCCTCTCCCCATTGCTCAGGGCATACAGTAGCAGCGGCAACTCAAGCCCCCTTTGCCCACTCCCCGCCAGAGCCTTAAAAATATTCACACATCTCCCAGAACCTGCAGCTGCTTTCCTTTCTTTTCCCTTTCTAAAGGTCAGAACTTTCAGAATTGCACAAAATTGCAACATTGTTATCAGGTGTGAAGTGGGTAGATTGCTACAGTGTAGCGGCTGCTGTAAGGGGTGGATTTTTACAGTGAAATCACTATCTTTGGAAGCAAGCTATTGGGGGAAGGAAACCCTAAACATGCCTTCTCATCCCACTAAAATGGTATGGTTCCCACAGCAAGAAATGTAAAATGTTTCAAATGCACGAACCGGAACAGGTCCTGTTGAAGTGAATGTTAACATTTACAAGGCTTTGGGGCGATTTAACACACAGAAAGTGTGTTAAGCCAATGTGACGTGGGGACTGCGAGGATCGAAACCATTTCGAAACTGTTTTAAGCTTGTAATGGGAATTCACCCATGGTTTCTCTTTGCCTAGATCTCTCTGTATGGGCCCTGGGATGGTTATTCTGACAAACAGGATATCAATATTGGAGAAAATAAGTAAGTAGGAATTAATTTAAATTCTTGGGTTAACTGTCATCCATAGCTTTAACACAATGGGCCAGAAACTGCATAAATGTGCATTTCCACATCTTTCCCTCTTGTATGAAAGAATGCTTTAGATGTGATGTGAAGTCTTAGAAGTTAAGAAGGAAACTTGAGACTTACAAGTGCTAGGGCTATAGTAATGTTATTGCTTGTCAAAATCAATAACTAGAATCTTGATAATCAAATAGAAATCCAGCAGGTTCTGCACCAACTCCATCCCCTTATATTATATTATATTGCTGTCTGGGCGTTCACTGGGGCATGTCAGTGTCTGCCAGCCAGAGTGACCTGCAAAGAAACATTTGCCATATTGCAGCACAATCGATGATCAGCGGCAGGGAGGGCAATGCTAATGATCGGAAGAGATTTATGTGTGTGTGTGTGTGTGTGTGTGTGTGAGACAGAGAGAGCGAGCGAGCAAAGTTCTCTAAGCTTCATTTGCATTGGCTGTACAGTTCTGTTTACATGCCACAGACCCATTACACTGATGTCATCTGTCTTTTCTGGATGGCGGCCGGCAATGACTTCACTGCGGTGTATGCCTGAGCCAAAGGGTTTGCTCCTCATTCATGATAGAGCCGCTGAAAACAGAGGAGTCTGTCTGGCAGGGCCATTTGCTTTTGTACCTGAAATAACAATTACAGAAAAAGAAAGAAAGAAAGAAAGAAAAAGATTTCTCTCTAACTCGTGCAAGCCTCTGTTTTTAACCCCTTGATTATTTTGTTCATTGCAAAATGCCTTGAATTGCTGCCATGGAAAGACTGCTGCACAGTCTTAGGGCTCTTTCACACTTTACTAGAAACGGTTCTGCATGTGCCGGAGTTCCTTCCACCGTGTGCATAGCTAGCAGCACATTGCATTTGCACTTCTTCTGGGAGGAAGTGGTGCAAGGGGAGCATGTGACCGGTGGCACAGGCGTGATTGCAAACTGGCACTGTTGCCGGGGCTCCATGATTCACACTTAGCCGGCACTTAGTAAAGTATTTTGAAAATCTTACTCTGAGGTTGCATCTAGACAGGGTCAAAAACACATAATTATTTTGTAATTGTACCTACTTTGCCAGATGCAATCATAATACTTCCGCTACAGTTCGGGAATATAGACCCCATTTACTGAGTTATTGTTATTCTCGTAAAGTTAAGTACTGGGTTTTCCAGCAATACCTAAAAGTGTTTTTTAGGGGCAACAACCCTACCATAGTGGTGCCACAATGGCACTATATTTGTTCTATCTGGGCTGGGCCTAGAGTTGGAAGATTCAGTGTCTCCGTAAGCAATCACTTGTTGCAAGAACATCTTTGACACTCTGCACATATGCAGATGTATCCCAGCTGCTGGTTTAAAAGCAATGACTAAATTGGGGAGTTGAAGACCTAGGAAAGAAAGAGTAAAAACAGATGGTGAGTCTTTTAAGGAACAGGAAGGAGGAGACAAGGACCCAAACGTGCAAACCAAGTATTCACTCTGTATTTCTGACAAGTACTTCAATGGTGGAATTAAGCACACAAGGCAGTTTATTCTGTACACAAGAAGCCGGGAGAGAAAAAGCAGGAAAAGAGCAAAATATGTAATTTGAAAAGCATGCATTTGCCTGTGAAACTTAAAAGAGAGATGTGAAGAAGACATGAAAGAAGAGAAAAGATTGTAACAATATATAATGAAATGAAACAGTGTTTTCCTTTTTACCACTCACAGCATGGTACAGTTTGGCCGCATCCCCATTACAACCTTATTTCGCTTTCAAACCACTTTCAATCCTCGCAGACCCCATGTCAGTTTGGCTTAACACACTTTCCGCGTGTTAAATTGCCCCAAAGCATTGTAAATGTTAATTCTCATTTCAACAGGTCTCACTCCGGTTCGTGCGCTTGAAACGTTTTACATTTTTTACTGTGGGAACCCTTCCGTGTTAAGGGATGAGAGTTTCCCTCCCCCAATAGCTTGCTTCCAAAGCAAGCTGTAAAATCCACCCCTTAAAGCAGCAGCTGCTACACTGTAGCAATCCAAGCACTTCACACCTGATAACGATCTTGCCATTTTGAAAGTTCTGACCTTTAAAAAAGGGAAAAGAAAGAAAAGCAGCTGCAGGTTTGGGGAGATGTGTGAATGTTTAAGGTGAAGAGGGCTTGAGTTGCTGCTGCTGCTGCTGCATGCCCTGAGCAATGAGGAGAGGAGGGGAAAGAATTGCTGGCTGTCTGCTGCCATTTTTCTTCCATCCAGGCAAGCAGCAGCCACCCAGCTAGGCTCCGTGAAGGGGTCCCTTATGGGTGGCACATTCATGGCAGGAGGAAGAGGACAGGGCAGCCCTGAAAAGCATTTTTTAAAAAGTAGCCACTGGAGTCCCCCCTTGAGTCACGTACATCCTCAGAATCCGGATCGAACACGATTCTGGTTGAAAGTAATGGGATCAGACAAATTCGCGTTTGCATCCGGTTCTGTTATTTCAGTTTAGGGAAACTGGATTAAGCTTCTAATGGGGATGCGGCCTTCATGCCGGGAAGGTGCAAGAAAGATATGCAAGCATCCATGCACTAATATTGTAAATCCCACCATTCAGTGCAAGGCAATCATGAGATGTCAGAGTGACTGGAAGAAAGAGATTGGAGAAAAGAAGTGGGAATACTTGTGGAAATTAGAAAGAGCAAGGGATGCAGAGTGGTTTATAAAGTAGGGATGTACTGAAGTGGTTCTATTTAGAACCAGTTTGGTAAGAAAAAAGAGGTGTGAGTGGCCAAAGATGGGACCAAATTCCGACAAAGTTCAAGGGTTCATAAGAACATAAGAGGAACCCTGCTGGATCGGGCCACAACCCATCTAGTCCAGCATCCTGTCTCACATAGTACCCCACCAATTCCTTACGTGGTTTTTGAAACAAAAGACAAAGGCAAAACCTTCACCTGCTCTTGAATTCCTGCAAATGGCCTTTAGAGGCATCCTGCCTGTGCCCTCAGCCTGGAGGATGTACCTAGACATCCATTCTAGTCACCATTGATAGATCTGGCATCCATTAATTTGTGTAACCGTTTCCTAAAGCTCAGTACTACAACAGGGGTTCTAACCAAACAGTCCATCAGTATTGGTCTCCCCATCCTCTTCATATTCCTAGGCCACGGTCACTTAAATATTTTTCAGGCCAACTTCAGGTGTGACTGTTCACATCTTTTCATTTCCATGGCTGTATTCACACCTACATTTTAATTCAGCTTCAGTCCACTTTCAGAGTGGAAGAACACAGCAGCAAAGTGATTTGTCATTTTCTTTCCATGTTATCTAACTCAAAGGTGGATTTTTTTGAGTTAGATAAAACAAAAAACAAAGTGCTTGTCACTTTTCCAGTGTGTTACTTCACTCTGAAAGTTGACTGAAGCTGGATTAAAATGTAGGTCTGAACACAGCCAAGGACATACGCGCTGTGGCCACATCTAAAGTCGAATCTAGCTTCAGTCTACCTTCAGAGTGAGATAACACATCAGCAAAGTGACCAGTAATTTTCTTTCCACATTCTCTATCCCAAAAGTGAATTTTCTGAATTTTTTAACAGTGGAAAAAATAGCTTGTCACTTTGCTGATGTATTCTCTCATTACTTGTTTTGTTTGTGAACTCCCCCCGCCTTCCATTTGGACTTTCCTGGATGGAATGTCCACAAATAAAATGGATAGAAATAAAAAGTTGTTAGGAGTCAGACCTGAAGATGGACTGAAGAAGCTACCAAAGTACACATACTCCTCCAGGGACAAGATCAATACCCTTTCACAAGGGTAGTTTTATATATTTTGAAAGCTAGTTGGATCTGAAAGGCCAGCTAGTACAGAAATGCCCAGAAAGTCCTCTAGACTACCAGTTTCCCTTTCATAAAAATGGGCACCTTGATGTATCATACCAAGCTGTAGGACAAGATGGAAACCCAGTTATTTCATCTGTTACCTGGGTCATGCTTTATGTGCAGTCCAAATCCTGGCTCTGCCACCTCCAGACTGAAAATCATATAGTGGAAGGGGACCACAGGAACCTAACAAATCCAGATATTTTTGTTTTTTTTTGGGGGGGGCACGAATGGTTTTTTTCGCATTTGATTAGTATCAAATCAAATGTAAGAAAATTCTTATTTGTTCAAATAGATCTCCTTCAAATGTGGTAGGATTCTATTCAATATGGATGTATTCATATGAATGTCCAAAGTGAATGTATACATATCCGATACGTATCTGATACATATCCCATAACATATCCACTCTGAAAGTGTCAAATGTGCCCTGAATCCACTTTGAATCTGCTCTCAAACCATGTCGAATCACTCTGAATCCTTTGTGGACCTGACTGGTGCAGCCTCTTTCCTACCTCCCTGTTTCACAAATGTTCTGAAGCTTCATATGAATGTTCCGAAACATTTGTATTTGTACGAATGTCAATGTACAAATGTCATAACATTCAATTCATATACAAATGTCCAAATTTGCATACAAATTTGTACGAATAATTAATGTTATGAATATTTGTGCACATTCCTAATCTCCACAGCCCACAGGAAGCTTATCTGACAGAGTGAAACAGCAGCCCCAGATCCAAGACTGGGAATATATCCAGTATGTGCCATTGATTGCACTTCAGGCAGGAGGAGCTCACTTAGCAGAAAGTGATATGAAGCCACATATACGAGCAGAGCTTCAGCATCTTGGAAAGAGAGCCGAATGAGAGGCAGAGTATCCGTTCTAGACGAGGGCAGACAGATGACTAATGGCACCTTTGAGTAATGGCATGGCAACCAGATCTGAGTCACTGGAGAAGCAGATCCTGCTGGAGCCACAAGATGGCTACTCTTAATCATAGTCTGTTTGGAAGAGATGCTCAAGAGAAATGAGCACGTTGAAGGCCTGAAGGTGTGGGAAGCAGGACTCCTGCATGGATTGAGTCTGAACTAAGGATGTGCATGAATATTCGTAGGCATTCGAAATCCGATCGAATGTGCGAAATTTTGACATTCGAACTAGAAGAGACTGTCCCAAAATTTGAATGTAAACATTCTAATCGAATTTCAAACCTCAGATCTATTTGTTCAAGTTATCCAGACATTCATATGTGTACGGGTTCTTACACTTGAAGATCCGCATCTTTACTGCATCCATACACATTTGTACGGATCCGTATGGGATGAAAACAGGTTGCATAAAGGATAACTACAGGATGCATACGGACATGTACAGATGTGTATGGATGCGTACAGATGTGGGGAAGATGCGTGCGTGCACATACGAATGTTGTCGACATATGTGCAGATTCAAATTAAAAAAAATCAAATGAATAGATTTGAATTTGGTAAATACGAATTGAATCTTGTTAAATTCAAATTTAAAAGATTCGAATTGTATCGGATTTTTGGGTATTCGATTCGATTTGAATAGAATATCAAAAAACATTCATGCAGATCTCTAGTCTGGAATTTAATTGCTCCTCTGCTTTCAACAGTGATCTTCCTTGTTCCCATCTTCTGAGTATCCTTTTAACACTGTTTTGCTACCTTCTCATTGCTTAGCCGCATTGTAAGGGCCAATTCGCACCTTCACATTCTTGGGAAGTCATCCCAGGAAGTGAATATGGGAGATGGATTCATCCCAAACTTCCCCAGCACTGTAAGATAAGTCCCCGGCAGGGGACGCTCCAGCACACACAGAGAATTTTCCAGGATGGTAGCATCTTTGCATGGTGTGAATTCTCCCTCTCGGTGCATCTCTGGACTTTCCCTTTTTGCAAAAAGTCCCTAAGTGTACAGCATTCTGGGAGATTACTCTTCCCTCAGAATTCTACCTGAGAGATTGAATGCAGTACTTGTATCTTATCCAGTTGTAAGTCCAATGCTTGGGTGCGATGGCCAAGGTAAGAGATTTGGTATGAGGGCTCATTTCAGGAGAAGGGCCAGTATAAAGGGATCAGGTACACATCACCAAAAGTGATGACATATGCTAGATGCCAACTCTGCTAAGCTAAAAGTCTCAACAGGACACCTGAAAAGGAGAACACTGGTTGACATGTTTCTATCTCTGATGTTATCTGCTAAGTGCTAATAAACACTATACTCTGCTTTTTAATGGTTCTTTATTCAAAACGAGGCCCAGCTGCTCTCAGTGTGTTTCCTCTTCTTCTTACTTAGTTTAAGTAACTGAAGGGGGAAATTGTGATTGGCAAAACTGTTTTTCATTTGTTTTTCTTCTCATTTATAGTACTGTAAATCTCAAATTCAGGTCTAGGGCAGACAAACTTCTGGGTGCCTATAAACCTGGTAAGTCCCAATCTCAACTGTGAGTTGTTGTAACCCCTTTATGAGTTGTCTGACTGGGAGTCCTGCTTGAAGAATTCCCAGGTCTGTTGCTGAGGCTCATTGCCCTTCCCACCCACCCCCATGTGGATGTATGGAAGAAAGCATCTTATAGGCTGATTTCCGCTTGGGAATGTTTTTGCAGAAGACCAAAAATGGCCAGCTTCTACCACCATTTTCAGTCCTTGGCAAAATCTTCCCATATGGAAACCTCACTGTGGCAAGAGGGGTCCCACCTCACTGAGATTTCTGGTGGCCAAGAATTATGGTGAAGCACTTGTCTGTCACACTTCATGCTATGGCAGTGGCTCATGGGCTGTGGTCACACCTTCATTTTAAACCTTCTTCAGACTGACTGTCCAAAACTTTTCATTTCCATCTGTTTTATTTGTGGATTTTCCACCTTCCATTGGACTTTCATGAGAGGAAAGAGAACCCGCTTTCTGCAATTTTCAGTTTGTCTGGGAAGCATGTCTGAATAAAGTCTTAAACTTACATGGAAGGACGAAGTATTTACAATATTTCTTCCTGAAGTCTCCCAGGGCCTCACATTTGCTAGTGTTTTCATCCCATCACCTAATGTGTGTCAAAAGTGCATGTGGATCACTTCTAAATCCACTGTATAATAGATATGGGCTACAGATAAACAATACCTTGATGCCTACAAATGCCAGTGCCTTTAGAACCAAACTGCTCACTTACCAAATGCCCCCAATATTTTTAGATGTTAACATTTGATCACCAGGGAAAGGACACTTATGACCACTGCTGCACTGGATCTATGCTTGTTTTATTTGGGGAAACTTCTCAGAACTTTTTCCCATGTTACTTGATATTATCACATAGTAAGCATGGGCCACAGTCACTTTCTAAAAAGACAGTCCATCTCAGAGATGGACAAAGAACTCAGGCCCACCACAACCATGCCAAGCCTTTGTGGATCCCCTTTGCCTGGTAAAAGGCAAGCTTCAGCACGGTGGGGTGATGGTGGAAGCAGCAGTGGTATTGGGTGGCAACAGTGGCAATGATGGCAGCAGTGGAGAGATAGTGGCAGGGAATGTTGTAGTTGCATAGGCAGTGGGGTCATGGTGGAGGCAGCGGGGGTGGGGCAGGTCCAGGCCTTTCCTGGGGCGAAGTGAAGTGAGGGGGACTCATGGGAGTGCAGAACAAACATGGCTGGCCTGAGACTAGCTCTTGTCACCTCTTCTGGGTAATGGGAGTGACAGAGGAACTGCTGGTTGCCCTCCACACCACTGCTGAACTGGACAGCAGCTTACCTGGGCCAATTTCTGGCCAGAATGGACTCTGTGCTGGGATTATCTGATTTCAGGATAGTTCCATTCAAGACACAAAAGTCCTCTGAAAAACTGGAAACAGACTTTGGAGCCTGGCCTCCAAGGATTTAAGACATCTTCTTCTTAAATGTACAATGTGACTCTGCAGTTTATGCGAAGTTTGAAGTGGTTGAAAGTTTGAAGAGGTAGGGGGGAGGGGGGAGTCGTGGAGCTGCATGAGGCATTTTAGTCTTTCCTTCAGACAAACTGGTGAAGATCCAGTGGGACTTGAAAAGTTTATGGATAGGAAGCCCTTAGCCCAGGGATTGACCTTCTTAGGCGTTCACTTTGGTGATGCTGGTAGCAACAACAGCAGCAGATTCTTCCTTTTGAGATGAGCCACTCACTGGGTGCTGCAGTTGCTGGTAGAAATGTTTTGCAAAATGAAAAGGAGTCCTGAGGGACAGGAAGGAAGGTATCATTATTGATATCTATAGTTCCTCCAACCCTGCCTTGTCTCCAAAGTAGCACCATTGAGACAAAACCTCATGACTAATGAGCGACAATTATATGACAATAAGTCATCTTCTTGCTGTACACAATTCATGGAAAGATGGAATATTTAAAATTACTTAATGTGTATTTGCATTCTGTGTTTTTCTATACTTGTCGTCAATTAAGGTCCACTGTAGTAGTTCAGGGCTACAGATTCTGCTCTGTATGCAGAGGTACCAGGAGAATCCCTGACATCTTTCTGGGGGATAGCAGGAGAGAAACTACATCTGCACTGTTGCCAAGACAAGAGGCCCTATCTCCATGGGGTGTGGAAGATGTCTTAAGATGGCACCCAAGTTAGCCCGTTTCCACAGCACTCTCCACCAAAGGGGCACGAGGGTGCTTGGAAGGACCTGAACATCCTTCCAAAGTGCAAAAGGCTGGATGTGTAAAAAGCAGCTCTGAGGTTGTTTCCCATGTACGGAACGAGGCCCCTGCTGTAACTACAGGAGGCCGACTGGGCACAGCTGAAGTGAACAACATGGCTTCCATGACAGCAGTGGAGCCATCAAACTACTGCTGAGGTCACCTGAAGGTGTGTGGGCGCTTATTCCAATGTCCCCCACTAATGAAGTGGTCAGTCATAGACTCCTGAATATGTCCACAGAGGCAGCAGGTAATGAACTCAAGGGTATATTGTTTTACCATGACCCTAGGAAATTCCTGGTGGTGTGTTTGTGTGTGTGTGTGTATGATACATTGCGTGTGCTCTCTTCCCATAGTCCTAATCAAATACTGCTCAAAATGTATCCATTCTCATAATGCAGAATATAATGAATTGGCTCCCACAGATTACCATGTTGTGCAAAACCACTTTATGCCCTTAACTGTAGAAAACAGGAGTATGGGAACCACGGAAGATCAGTCTACCAATGTGGGTCTGGCAAAGTAGCACACGCCAATGACACTGCTAAAGGAGGCGCACACCCAGAAATCTCTGGTCCTGTGGAGGGGAGGCCCAATCTGCCCATGCAGGTCAATGATGCCACCTCAGAAGCGAAATCCTAGTCCTGATGTTTATTTGGATTGCAGCAAACAACTGAAGCCGCATTTTGCAGCTGCGTTAGGAGTCCCCTTGTTTTATTTAAGATCATTTTATGCAAAGGCTGACTATGCTGTATATTGATGGAGTGATTCAGCTTAGTCATTTGCTTATTTGAAGCTAATCAGCACCTGTCACCCACTGCGCCGCTGCAATACATGTTGCCAGTTTTCTTGCTCTGGTAAACATTCACCAAGCTGCTCACTCCCCTGATTATGTCACACCTCAGAGAGAGAGAGAAGGAGAGATCCATTGCCTGGGATGATCCAAGTTCCTTTTGAAAGGCCATGATGAAAAGCTACTAAGGACACCTTGGGCGCGTCTTCATGGCATGTGTTATTTCAGTTTAAAGAATTCGAAATAAAAGAAACGGAACAAAGCTGTCCAGACGACTTGCAAGTTGATCCGGTTCCGATGGCAGCCTTAACGTGGGATCAATACTCGGAGTCCACATGGCAGCATTGTCCTCCTGCCCATTGCCCACACTCTCTCCTGTGATTGGTTTTCCCTGCCAGGATCCCACCCTCCCTTCTCTTTGCGTCATGCTCCGCCGGGAATTCCCTGCCCAATCCACCCTCCCCCTTCCCAGCAGCAGCAGCAGCAGCAGCAGCATCCATCCATCCACCCATCCATCCACCCATCCATCCATCCATCCATCCATTCATCCAGGCGCTGCGGCGCTGCGGCGCTAGCGGCTTCTCCCTGGGGCTCCGCCACCGCTTTTCCCCTGCTTTGCCGCCACTTTGCCCTGCAGAGGAGGAGAGCCAAGGGGTGGACAAGAGGGCGAAGGGGGCTCCTCGCTTGCTCTTCCCCCCGTGGCCGGGAGGGAACTCCGCCCCCCCACCTCACAGGGACCGAAGCTGGATTAAAACCTTGGCTTGTGGTCACACCTAAGGTTTAATCTAGCTTCACTCCACCTTCAGAGTGAGAGAACACATCAGCAAAGTGACCAGTAGTTTTCTTTCCACATCTAGTCTAAAGGTGGATTTTCTGAGTTATTAACCCTGAAAGAAAACCAGCTTGTCAGTTTGCTGGTGTATTCTCTCACTCTGAAAGTGAACTGAAACTGGATTAAACCTTAGGTGTGACCAAAGGCAGAGGCAAAGTAGCCTAGAGGGGGCTCAAAGCGGTTGACATTCTGTTTTCACCCTTCAAGGGACTAAGTGGCTGACAAGCCTTCTCACCCTTAAGGGGGCTGAAAGCGACTGTTCCGAACCTTCAAAGGTCTGAAATTGCGCAAAATTGCAACATTGTTTTTAAGGTGTGAAGTGCTTAGATTGATACAGTGTTTCAGCTTTAAGGACTGGAGGTTTATAGTGGGTGTTTGAGGGTGGATTTTTTCAATGAAGGAAACCCTAAACATGACGTGCTTCTAATATGTTCAGCCATTGGTTACAGTGCGATTGGGGGGGCGGGACAGCCTTAACACTGAATCTCATCCCGGAACGATACTGTCCACACAGTTAAAAAGGAAACACGTATCGACGCACGATCCGGAGTGAGACCTGTTGAGATCAGGATTTATTTCTAATCGGGATAACGTCCTTTAACACGGAAATACCGTGTTAATCCGAAGTGCCATCTGAACTGCGCAAACTCAAAACGTTTTGAATTCGAGATAACTATGCCATGAAGACGCACCCCTTGAGAGCCATGGGCTTATCATCTTTTCACATCATGGCCTGTACAGTTCACAAGTGGAAACTGATACCTGTTGGCGCAGCCGGAAACGCTCAGGAGAACCAAGGCATGCTGGCCCATTGGTGTTTGAAATCGCCAGTGTGGCAGCAAATCACTCCTTGACCTGGCTCATTCTGTGCTACCAGCTGCTACTGAACTTCACCTGCTTTTTTAAAACTAGCTCTCTACTCCACTTCTTCAGTCCAAGTGTTAAAAACAACAAACAGCTGAGCGTGTTTCCCACCCACCCCTGTCTCAATGTGTACACAGAGATGCATTTCCCCTCAATTTGTATTTCTTGATAGGTTTTAACAGGGGGAAAATGCAAAATGATATTAATGGAGCATTAGAAACAGAGGCAGCTGTGACAGCAATGCTCTTGGCAGCTGTGGTGGGTCAAGAAGGCAGCAAATGGAAGCCCCTTCCTCACGCCACATTTGTTGGGGGCTTAAAAAACCACCGCTGCCACCCCGCCACAAAGCGAGAGTGGTTTAAGTAGCTGCTGTGCTGTTTTTAAAAGGCCATCAACACAAACAGCATGGGGAGGGGGCTCCTGTTTGGGCCCCTACAGCTAGTTGTGGCACAGCTGCCAGAGGACTCAGAATCCCACCTTTGAGACCACTGCCACAGGGCTGTGGTCACACCTTCACTTCAAACCTTCTTCAGTCTATCTTCTGATTACAGATTGCACACACCTTTTCACTTCTATCCATTTTATTCATGGACTTTCCACACTGGAGGGTCCAAATGGAAGCCGGAAAGACCACAAATAAAACAAATGGTTGTATGCAGACGCTCATGGCTGGATTCATCCTCATTTGTAGCAGTTTTGGGGCTATTATGCCGTGTTCCAGGTTTCTTCTGACAACCTAAGCTTTCGGATATAACTGTGGTACCCATCTTCAGAGGATTTTAGACCAGCTTCATTTGACTCAAAATCCCTTGAAAATGGATATTGCAGCTAAATTCGAAAGCTTAATTTCTTGACATAACAGCCCCAAAACTGCTACAAATGAGGTACAAGCGCTGCAAGTTAAGCGCTGCAAGTTAAAAGAAAGGCTGGAGGTGGTTTAAAGTGAAGGTTTAAAGTGATCGCATCCTCAGTTACCACCAGGCACAATATAGGTTTTATCACTTGGGCAAGTAAAATGCTTCTTTTGGTTTATTAACCCTCAACACTGCAAGCATTGCTTTAATGTGACCATTCAAATGTATGGGATGCTGATTGTGTTGTCTCCTTCCTCCTCCAAGCAGCCCTTGCCCTGCCCTGCCCACATGTATCCCAAGGGATTGAAGGCCAAACTGTTATGGCATAACCCAAAATTTCTATATTACATGCATAGCTAACACATAAGTGGGTGCTGCAAAGGCTTATGGGACCATTGCTAAAAACCATAGCCTTTTCACCTTAGGCCCCAGACATAAAAACTAATCAGCCTAACAAGTAAACATGACTCATGGACAGTGGCGGCTGGTGGACTTCAGGGCTGGGTGTTCACAGGCATGGGAGGGGAAGGGTCATGGGGGGTGAGGTCATGTGGGAGGGGCCAATGTCATGTGGGAGGGGCCAAGGTCACGTGGGAGGGGTCCAGGGCCAGAAAGATACAGAACCAGAATTGAACTCATGGAATCAATAACAATATCAACCTGCTTTTGCTGCATGCATGTCCACACTATAAGTGCCATAGGATTTGCAGCAGAAAAATTGGTAGTGAAAGAATCCTCCTAAGTAGAACTGATATATTCCCTTCTTTCAAAGAGTATTTGGATTTTGCAGCTTTATGCATGGAACTGCTCTTAGTACACTGGCATTACAGCCAGAGAACTTTCTTTCCCCAGTTTCAATTGCTTCCAGTTGGGGAAGTTTTCATATAGGAAACAGCCCCAGAAGTCGGTTATGCCTGAGCTTGGGAAAACATACAGGACTCCAGATATATGGAACTCAGGTCCGAACCACTATAGACTGCAAGTCAGTAATCAGAAATTATGTGAGTAAGCCATAAATACAAAGAGTGCCACTTGCTAGGACCTCTTTGAATAAAGCACTGCAGAAGTAAGATACATCGTCCCACCAACTTTAACATACACTGCTTCAGACTGGAACTTTTATCTTTGGAAAATAAATAACAGTGGTAGCAAGGAAACTCTAATTGGGGGGGAATGGGCAGCAGCAATATAGAGGTAGGTAATGCTTGCTTCCCCCACCTTAACTATATATCACTGAAAAACAGTAATGTTCTTGCAGATTATGGCCTATACAAACAGGATGGACACAAGCAATGTAGTGAAATTCAAGGAACCTCAGATTCAAACTTGGTCTACTCTAAAATCCAGACAAATCTCATTATAATCTTCAAGTCATTGCTTCCCATGCCTGTCTTCCCGACACTGAAATCACTGCAGAAGCAACAGAAGAGTTGGCTTTTCTACCCTGCTTTTCTCACACATTTAAGGGACTCAAAGCAGCTGACAAACCTTCTGTTCTCTTCCCCACACCTTCCCCTGTGAGGAAGGTGGGGCTGTGAGAGCTCCAAAGAGAGCTGTGACTAGCCCAAGGTCACCCAGCTGGCTTTATGGAGGAAGAAGAGTTGGCTTTTTCTACCCTACTTTTCTCACCCATTTAAGGGGTCTTAAAGTGGCTGACAGAGCTTCCTATTCTTCTTCCCACAACAGAATATCCTGCAATGTGGATGAAGCTGTGAGAGCTCAGAAGAGAGCTGTGACTAGCCCAAGGTCACCCAGCTGGCTCCATAGAGGAGGGCAGAATCAAACCCTGGTACTCCCAGATAAGAGTCCAGCTCCTTAACCACTTGATCAAATAGACCAAATAGTCCATTACTATTTAAATTTCAGGGCATTATTCCTAGCATCTTCACAGTATGCATACATACACTGGTTCTAGGAATAAAGAAACACCAAGAGGAGATCTAAACTGAAAATAAGGAGGTTTTTTCCTCATAAGAGCAGACAGAAAACACTAGTTATATAGTCAGACTTCGAGAAACAATCTGCCTTCATAAGGAAGAAGAGAAGTTGGCTTTAAGGGGGCTCAAAGTGACTGACAAAGGTTCTGTTCTTCTCCCCACAACAGAACATCCTGTGAGGTAGGGCTGTGGAAGCTCTGGAAAGAGCTGTGAAGGAAGGAGATGAAGGAGGGAAAGAAAGAGGGAAGGGATGGAGGGATCAAAATAACAGAAAAGACAGCTCAGAATAGACTTTCAAAAAACACACCTGTGTCAGAAAAGCACATTTATAGACAGAATAGATGGAAGGAAGGAAAAGAGAAGAGAGGAAAGAGGAAAGAAAAAGAGTGAAACAGGGAGGGGAGAGAGAAAGGGAGGAAAGGAAGAGAGAAAAAGGAAGGGAGGAAAGAAAGAAAGAACAAGAGGGAGATGAGAAGAGAGAGAAGGAAGGAAAGAAAAAGAGAAAAACAAAGGGAAAGAGAGAAGGGCAGAAAGGAGAGAGAGAAGGAAGCAGGAAAGACAGAAAGAAGGAGAGAGAGAGAAAGCAGGAAGAAGAAGAATTGGCTTTTCTACCCGGGAGGGGGAGGAATGGGGGAATGAAGAAACGGAAAGGAAAGGAAGGAAACAGAGAAGGCAATAAGCAAGGGGAGGTGGATGGAAGGAACAGAGGGAGGAAGGAAGAAAGAGAGTTAGGCCCCCAGCTCAGCCGTAACGAGCGCTGGGCTGGTGCCGCCGCTGCTGCTGGCCGAGAGAGAGAAAGAGAGAGATCACCACCTCTTCGCCACCACCGCTGCCCCAACCAAGCCGGTGGCACGAAGATTAACTGGTCGCCAGCACCAGCCCTTTCTCTCTCTCTCTCTCTCTCTCTCTCTCTCTCGAGCCCAGTTTGCCCCAAGTCAGGACTCCTTTATCGGCAACAAGACAGGCAGCCAAGAAAGAGAGAGAGAGAGAAAGGCCCGTGCTGGCGACCGGTTCCTCTTCGCGCCACGGGCTTGGTTGGGGCAGCGGTGGCAGCGAAGTCACCTCTCTCTCTCTCTCTCTCTCTCTCTCTCTCGGTGGCGAACAGGGCTTCATTGTTGGCAACAAGGCAGGCTGCCGAGAGAGAGAGAGAGAGAGAGAGAGAGAGAGAGAGAGAGAGAGATTAGAACCGGTCCTACACATGGCGGCCACGTGGAAAAGGAGAACCTACTCCTAGGTAGGGAATGTGGGGGGGAGAGAAAGGGAGGGACGCGACTCAGAGAGGACGGAGGGAGAGGGGGGCAGGTAAAAAGGGGAGGTTAAAAGCTAAGCTTAGGGGCAAAGGGAGGGAGCAACTTACCTTGGCTTCTTCGCTCCTCCAGTCTCTCCAGAAATGGCGGCGGCAACAGGGCCAGGCGCGCACACACAGGAGAAGGAAGGAGGAGCATATCTTGTTCCACCAATCAGCTTTGTCAGAGCGGCGCTCTCTGGCAGCGCTCCTCCAGCGATAAAAAATAATGCGCCTTGAACCAATAGAAGGAGTGGAAAGCTGCTGATGGGTGGAACAAGCTATAATGCATTGTATATGCCCTCAGGGCTCAGGGTGTGCGCGCGCTCCGCCGCTCAAAAGGTGGAACCGCCCCTGCTCATGGAGTTTCCTCCTGTTTATCTGATGGATTTAAGTTGATTTCCAGTCAATGCCATTTGCATTGTAAGCACACAAGAGAGCCCTTAAGATTCTGGGGTGAGATATTCAAAAGGAAACATTAAGCAAAAAGTTTCATTTTAATTAGCACCCTTTGTTTGGTTCTGGAGTAAATGAACTAAAGGCTTATTTACTGAAGTTGGGCTGAAGAGATATTACACAATTACATTTTTTAGAGTATAAAAAGTGAAGGTTTTAATCTAGGAGTTAGCAGGCATACAGCCTGGGGAGAAAATGAAGACTTCTTGCGCCTCTAGATGATTTCTGGACAGGTAATATGAATCTTTGGTTTTTCTGGGAACTTTGACTAATAAGCTGCTATGCTGTGGCTCCTTTCAGATGTTTTCTTTTCTTTTCTCTAAGACAATTCAGATTTTTGCTAGAAATTCTACTTTGCCTTAATAATTGGTTAAAACGTGTGCTGGTTCTCTATGCCATTCAAAGCTGTTTTATACTTATTTTGGTTTGTGAATTGTTCTAATGCCATTCGTAATACATGAAACACGGTTTAAGAACCCAGATGGTTATTTCCCCTCCCTGATGGATCAACTGCCAGTTGCTTGTCTGTTAAACCAAGCCCATTGTCTTAAAAAGAACCCATGTGCCAGAGCACAACCGCTAACACCACCTCCTCCCTCTGGTCTCCTGACCTGCTTACACGACAAATGAACAGACGCTGGCAGTTAAAACATCTATTAGGAATTTATTACAACACATTGTTCCCAAATACAAAAGAAAGGAAAAGAAAGAGGGTAAAAAAGCACTGCTGTTTACAGCCTCCAGTAATAAATAAATAAATCAAAGCAGGGGCAGATTGCACCATTCAGATCCTGACAGGCAACATCCAATGCCAGCATTCCTTGAGCAGGTAGAAGGGGGATACATTTTTGGCTCCCATGACTCATGAAAGAGGGAATGAATTCATGGGCAGTATCGGTCCTTTTTCTAGCTCTCTCACCTTGCCGCACCCCACCCTACCTTTGACCCACCCTGGACAGTGTATTCAGAATCCATTCCCAGGCCACATAGATGTTTGCGCCCAACTTTCATTCCCAGAGGACCCCTTGGCTCTCTGAGAACATCTCTGGTTGATCTCTGGAGTAGGAAGATTTTCACAGGCTAAAGCCCTTCCGCTCTGCGTACGCGGCACTGGCAGGAACTTGACGGCTCACCCCTCTATCAATCTTTGTCCACAAACGTTAGAAAGATAGAAGTGGAATAAAAAAGTGGCTCTGTAGACAGAAAGGAATTCTATGTATGTCTCCTGAGACGACGGGTAACTCAGATTTACAACTCCTTCCAAAAGAATTCTGAGCAACAATAAATAAGCGCAACGTCCTGCAATGGAAAGACCTTGATCTGCACCTCCTTCCCCGGCCTTTGCTTTGTTTTAAAATTGAAAAAAATAGAATTTCGATGACTGTTTTTAATTATCTCACTGATTCCTATCGAGGTTTCTAGGAAAGTACTGTGGCAAGATGTTGGGGTGTGGGGGGGAGAGAGAACCAAGAAAAATGCAGTTTGTTCACACAAGTATTCAATAATTTGATTCTAATGCTGGGTAGGGAAACCACATTTGTTTCCACTGTTGGTAATGTAATCCAAATATTAATCACTGGGTGATGCCTATATAAGCAAGAAAACATCTAGGAACTTCTTTCAGCACAAATCTGAAATGGGAAAGTCCTGATACAAGAAGTATGAATTTCTGCATTTATTCCAAAGTGATTCAGAGTTTTACAGGGTTTGCCTGTGACCCTGAAATGTACAGATGTCCTGATGACTTCAGTTTTATTAGGGCTCTGATCTTAAATACACATACCTTAAAAAGTGTTTAAACTAGTCTTACATCTTCTTTTAACTTCTTTTTAATGGAATGGAGAAAGTAAAAGCAATTGTTTTTGACCTATGGAAAGGTTTCTTTAAAAAAACACAAAAAAACAAAGAACCAGCAGCTAAGTCTTGCTCACATTATTTTGACCCACATTAATTTCTATACTACACAATCTGGTTCCTGGTGTGGACAATAATTTCATGATTTGGGGCACAGCCAAACTAGATGGTTCTTGTGATAGGATCTGGAATCTAAATGCAGTATCGTTTATCTGTTTTTAGCTGATCTCACATTTCTCTTTCCTAAACAACGCTAAGGATATATCTGTTCTACTGCTGAGTCAGATGAAATTCTACGCAGTTCAGGAACAGGAGGTAAACAGCTAAGAATTTTATTTATTTATTTAAATTGGGTGAAACTCAAACCCCACTTTGTTTTCAAATCCCCCATCTACATTGTCCCTTAAACTTCTATTTTGCTTAATACCTTGCCTGATAGTTTATACCATCTTTCACAACTGTTTGGTCAGACCTCATATAGAAATTGCCCAACAGTGGATTTTAGAGGGATTTGTCAGGCTTTCTGTTTTAAAGGACACCTACAAAGGTTTACAAGAATGTTGTTGTTTTTTAAAGAGGAGGGTTAGTATGAAAACATTTGTGGTGGCATTGAGTCACTATGCTGAAAGAGATACAGTTGTGCTCTAAGTAAATATTGAGATATTACGTAATCATTATAAATTGTTTTATAATTCCTTCCTTCCTGTACATCACAGTAGACCAGAGATGGTTTCTCTGTGTGGCAGGACTTTAGGGGAGGCTGGGGATGAGGGGATTCTTCAGAGAGATTTTCCCCCCTCTCCTTCACTTCTTTGAAGCATCTAATGACCAGATATGCCATAGTACCAACCAGTTATTACCTACGACTGGCATCAGAGAAGGCAAGGGAACAGGTGGCGAAGAGAAAGGCCTGCCTATAACGTACGAACAGAGAAACAAAGAACAACATACATAGAAGCAAAATTACATAATAATAATAATATAATAATAACAATAATAATAATAAATACTTAAATCTATAATTCATACATTGCAATTACAACATTGATAGCTTATTAGCATTAGCATTAGGACCAGGAAGAAGGCAGAAAAGATTCTGTTTTTAAGGGGTTGGCGCCCAATAGAGGAGTCAGAAAAGGGGAATATGGCTACAAGAACGCAGGAGGTAAGAGAACAAAGTAACATAAAGTAAATAAAACCAGAGAATGTGCATGAGAAAAAGAGGTGTGATGTCAAAAAGGAATACAGCACAGACTAAAAGAAAACCACACACTTTTGTCACCAGAAGGTGCTGCAAGCCAGAAATTCACCATGATTTTGAGTGCTACTAACACTGTCTCTTCACCAGAAGTCAAAGTGACTCCTCTGTGCCAGTCTTTTCCCCTTGCTTTCCCAAAAGTACATAGACATAAGGAGAAAAATAACACTTCTCCAAAATTTGCCGCAATAAAACAAACTGGACTTGGGCTTCAAGATTAGTTCTGTGCAGTAAGCCATAACTGACTCATAGGGGAACCCTACCTGGGCCTTAACTTCACATAAGCAACATTTAGGGGGAAAGCACACTGGCATTACAGCTCAGGCCCATGTGGCAGGTTCTGAGGTTGGATGTCATTACTATATTAATTAAAACTCAACAGACCTTTGTGAGCCAATGTGGTCTAGTGGTTAAGGAGCTGGACTCTTATTTGGGAATGCCGGGTTTGATTCTGCACTCCTCCACAAAGCCAGCTGGGTGACCTTGGGCTAGTCACAGCTCGCAGTCTTTGTATTTTGTTAAGCTGATTGTCCGCTAGCACATTCTGTTTGGATTCTTTTAACATTCCTCATTTTACAGTTCAAACATGGGACTGATGGGGCTGTTAAGCCCAAGCAATTGTCCTGTCATCAAGGATTGTTAACTACAGGCTGGCCTTCTGAGCAGAACAAGGCATTGATGAGCACTGGGGATTTAGCAATATTTTTAAGGGAAAGCTGAGATTTGGTCAGGAGTGGTCAAGATCATTTCCCAAAGAGACAAGGATGTATACTGGACAGAACCATCCAAGTGCTTTCTTAGACAGCCACACTGGACTATCTTGGACACAAAATGAAGAAGGGAAAAAACCCAGTTTTATCTGCATACGGTGAGCACTATTTCACCAACCCAACTGACTTGTTGGATGACTTCTCTCTCCTTCACACATTTCCCAATTTTAATTCTATTCTCCTTTTTACTGTGTGCACTATGCTCCACAATTTTCCTAGAGAAGTTCTAGACAATTTTTCTGCTGAGCTCTAGTTCTGTTTCCAAATGCCTTCGTTCCCCCTCCTTCCTCCACTAGAAGGGAACTATGAATAATTTTACAGCTTGCTTTAAGAGCTATCCTGAATGACTACCCTATAAGTTTTGAAGGAGCCATTTCTTTTAAATAACAGCAGGTGGCAGCTCTTCAGAGCAAGCAACGGGGCTTTCCACGCAGTGGCGGTGTGTTGTGTTTGCATGTACAATAAGCACAGGCTGAAGTCAGTTTTGTGATCTGATCAAATCTTGACTTGCAGAGTAGACCCTAACACTTTTGCTAGGTGGGCTTTGTAACACTGTCCTTGAGACAATGCATAGAATAACTACAGTGGCAGCTGTTAGTGAATGAGATAAGACAGGATACCCCTATAAACATTCTCCAACTACATGCTGAACCCCCGAGTGCTAAAGAATCCTAAAAAATGCGTTATTTAAAATCACATTTACATCCCACTCTTCTCTGAATGGTTCCAGGATGGCCCACTTGTGGACTTAGAAAGCCTTAATTTTGTTTGTAAAAACACAGGCCACAATTCTATGGCAGCAATGGTCAATTACCAATTATTCTGCCTTACAAGTACCAATATTAGTTATGTTTAGGATATTCTTTTCCTGGTGGTCCCAGAGAAGCAGAGTCAAAACATAGGCACCTTTTTTCTTTCTATAATGGAACAGTGTTGAAATACAATCTGCTAAAAGCTTTCGCACATGCAGCAGAGAGGCCAGGGTGAAGGGTTATGAAATGTGGGCTCCGGACAGAGTATGTTCAATTCAAGTCTTAAGCATGCAAATGGGGGATCCTTTCTTAAGAGGTTGCTCTAATGATCACAACAGGACCACTCTCACAAATGCCTCAGTGTGTTCTTTGGAAGAAAGATATATAAACGTAACAATTATGTAGGTTCTGAAGTGTTAGGGTATCACAATTAGCTGAGGAGTTTCCAGGCAGCAACATTTAGCTTAAAGTAATATTTGACAGATGGGAATCCAGATTTGGTTTCCTGAAAATAAATGGAATTCTTTCTTACAAATATTAAATATGAGAAAAGGCTATATTAGACCCATCAGTTATCCATTCAGGGGGGCATAGCTCAGAGGTTCAGCAAGTTTCTCAAGAGTCACAGGTTTAATCTCTGGGATCTCCCCAGAGAATCTGGCAAATCGTTTCCCTTACTGATCCACCTTGGTTTCATGGATGCTCAAAATATTCTCTCCTCTGCCATGATCATTCAATACGGTTCAATCCCCCTTCCATTTCGTTAAGAGCAGCTCGGGGATCCTTTCCAATTAACGTTTTAGCAAATGCTGAGAAAAGATGTGGTTATTCTCCTCTTTTAGCATGTGTGAATGCACCAGATTTTTTTTCATTGTTCTGCATCTAACATATGTGTTCAAATTCATCCTGCCTGCTTGTCTATAGAACTCGGCAGCAAGACTTCCAAAAACTGTACACTTCAGCAGGATCAGTTCTGAGCTTGCAGCATCAAGGTTTAACATAACTGGAAAAAGATGAAAGATAACAAAGTCCCTACCTTGTTTCTTTGAAGAGTCACAGATAGCAGTTAACTATTGTCAGGAAACAGGCAATGGATACAAAGACGACCCTACCGCTGGTCCCTGATGTTGATGTTTATCTAGAACTTTGAAACCTGAGTTAGTTGTTGTTTCTCTTTTATGTAGGACTTCTTAATTTTTATTTTCATTTTCTTTTTTTTTAAAAAAAAATTACAATTCAAGAAGAAAGTAAATGGGAAAAAGAAATGAACTCTCCTTGTTTCAAATAAATTTTCTTTGAAAAGCTACACAAACAACCCTGAGGTATTGGCTCAAAAAAACCAGCATATGATAAGCAAAGGAGAAAACAGAAACGAGTTTCCGAAAGAGGAAAAATGTGCTTTTGGCTGTAAGAGATAGTTCTGGGCTTGCTGAGCCCAAAAAGCAGAACAGCTTAACGGTGCCCCTTGGGTCAGGAGCTTTTGAGCTGATATTTCTGTTGTTCCCCATGCGGGGAGGAAAAAAGAGTCCAGTAAAGCCAACCAATAAAAAGAGTATGCCTCCCCACTCTACTGTTTTGTCACTGAGGCCCTGTCCAGATGGGAGAATATAGCATCATCATGGCACCACTATGGCGGGATTGCCACAGGTATCTGTGGTAATCCCACCTTAGCTCCACTGTATTCCCCTAAAAAGCACAACAAACTATTGCTGGAAAACCCAGTGTTAGTTGCAGATTTTCCAGTAATAGCATGTCTACTCACCTTCTGCACAGAGCCATCTGAGTCCCTCTGTCCACTGCGCAGGCATGGAGGCCAAAACAGATGGCCGCGTGTGTGCAGTGGTGGCACTGGCTGGATACCCAGATGTGCGCATCACAAAAATGTACAAAGACTATGGCACTGTCGGACTTGCATTATCGCTTACCAGCGGGATATCCAGACACTGTCTGGAGATGGCCTGAGATATTCTGCCATATTCACTGAATTACTTCCTGACCTGCTCACTCATTTCCCCTCTGTAGAATTCCATCAGTGCCACAACTCCACAGTTGGACACAAAGAACTGAGGCAGGGATTCAGAATGGGAGAGTGTAGCCTGCAACACTGAGCACAGATTGACCTCCTACCCCAGGAGCAGTGCAGCAAGAGGAACATCTACATCTAGGGTTAATACATCCCTTGATTTTTTGGTGTTCTGTCTGAAAAGATACAGCAAACTGATCTCTGCTCCATTGCTCCTAGGAAAGAAAAATAAATCTCATGCAGAAGATTCTCTGCATGCAAACAGTCCCGAGTAAGGTACTCAAGTGGGGTTTGAGGACAGTTGACATTACTGCCAAAGCTAAGGCATAAAAGATCTATAGCCAAACACACCTTAGGAATGCATCAAAGACCTGGAAAAAGGGTCCAGAAGACAGGAGTTGAAAATGGATTGGCAAATCCTTTAGCTGAAATGCCCATGTACCCTTTTAGACCTTTCATTTCCAAAGATTGTTCAGTTTCAGCTTCTATTGGTTGAGTTTCTTCTTTGGAAAGCTTTCTCACTGGCTGCTTTGCATTTATTAGGAAATCCTTATGTGGCAGGGACTTCCTGATAGATGGCAAACACAGATTTAGAGTATGCAGAGATTTGTGACCAAGAACTGAAAATGGAAGTACCGATTCAAGCTTTACTTCCACACTTGCAGTAGTCAGTGGGTACTTGCCGGCAATGGAATTCCTTACTGTAGGCCCAAAGACCTAAGAGGAATTCATACCACAATACTGTAAAGTTCACTCAGTTGCATTTGCTTACCTCATATTTTTAACCTTAAGCCTCTCTTGACCCTTCCAGCATGGGTCTAATACTGTGTGAATAAAAAGAACAACCAAAGGGCTATTTCCAGAGGTTTTTTTTCCTTGTCCCTTTACAAGGACAGGAAATAGCCTTTTGTCAGCATAACTCAACTGCAAAATATAACAAGCTACTTGGAAAGGAGAAGAGAATGTCCCCTGAGTATTCAGCCCTCAGGTTTGATATTGTTATGACCCTATGCACAGAGCAGTTTTAAACCTCAATAGTAACTTTTCTTTGGCTGTGTTCACACCTAAGTTTTAATCCAGTTTCAGTCCACTTTCAAAAGGAGAGAGCGCATCAGCAAAGTGACAAGGGCTGCATTCCCACTTGTGTTAAAAAGTGACTTGAAAATGATGTGAAATTTCTTTGTTCCCATTACCAATTTGGTTCCCGTTTTTTCTGAGGAGTAAATCGCTGAAAACCGTAATACACACACACATCCCTTGAAAATACAGGTGTTTTTTCCCTGTTTTTGCTGCTAAAACACTTTTTCTTTATTCTTTTGGGAACAGTACAGCAGGATTAGGGCAAATGCATCATGAAATGGGTGGGGTTTCACCCTGCGCAGGACAGCCCCTTGCCAGATGTAAAGTGCCAGAAAGCCTTTTTCCTTTGGCAGAGCACTTCACCATTTCTTTTTCAGCCAGCCACTTCACACTGATAACAAGTAACAATTCACCCACTCCACGTCACACTGATAACAAAGTTTCATTTCTCATCCATACTTCCCCTCACCTTCTCCTTTTTAGATTGGGCTGGCTCTTTCCTTTGTGGGTGGGCGGGAAAAAGGTGCAATAAAGGAGAAAGTGAGGGGAAGGCTTAGGGAGGCGATCTTGTGCAAGATCATAAAATGGGGTATTGGAGGAGGGACGTTTTTGAAGCGTTTTCTTCTGCCTACTGTTCAGTCCAAGCACCGCAGCTGCAGCAGCCTTGTCCTTGGAGGAGGGGGCATTGGGGGAGGGAGAGGGGGGCTCTGGAAGTGATCCCCATGGTTGTGCTTGCTGGAAGGTTTGGCTTTGGCAGAAGGAAACAGCAGCAGCAAAAGCAGAAGAAGAGGGGAGGTGGAGCTGGGATTCCCACCGTTGGCCATGCTGTCATGGGATCAAACCCAATCAGGAGAAAGGGGTGGGCACCTGGTTGGCAAAGGGCGGGGAGGAAAAGATCTGCTTTCCCCAATGTGTCAACTTTATTTCAGAAAATCCACCTTTGAGTGGAATGAAGAAGAAAAACTGATTGTTCACTTTGCTGATGTGTTCTTCCATTCTGAAGCTGGATTAAAACCTAGGTGTCTTATTGGGGGACCTCTGGACCCTTGTAATTATTCAAGGGTAGAAATTTGAGACTTGACAATAATGCATCCTGGGTAAAGTTGTATTTTGAAAATATAAAGACAAAAGGTTATCCAAATTTTAGACCAGATGAGGACCAAAAATTCTTTCCTAGGGATATTGAGGATTTGTGTTTTTTTTAAATCCAATTAAATTGCCTAAAATTATGGCATCTCTTTTTTACTTTTGCAAGCCAACTCCACTACTCTCCCATGCACACTCAAGAAGGGAAAGGTTTTATGGCTTTGATTGCAGATGTGATAAAAGCAGGAAGTATAGAAGCATTAAGGAGGATTCCTGGCTCAGTTTGTGTTGAGGAGTTTCTCATTTTTCTTTTTAAATAAAAGTGCACGCGCGCATGCGCACACACACACACACTCACACACACGCATACCCTCACAAACAGGTTTCTAATCCCACTTTTGGGGGTGTCTGCATCACTGACGTGAGCTACAGAAGGAGCCGCAGGCCTAGGATATTGCTTTGAAACTCATGTTTCAGATTTAAATACCATACACAGTAAAAATAGAGCTGATAAGTACCGCCCCTAACATTGTCTGAAAATCATTGCCAGAATGAACAACTTCAAATAAATTAAAAAGAAAAGTTGAAATATTATTTGTCTCAATAAAAACTGTAGTAAAACCATTTAAATTTTTTTCTTTGTGTTTCTCTCTCTCTCTCTCTCTTTATATTATATATAATATATATTTATATATGTATAGGGCTGCTCTACTGCAGCATTAAAGAATACTAGCCAGAGAAACACCACGGAGCATGCTCAGTAGATAAGGAGATACACATGAAAGGAAGCCACTGAAAACTGGTTGCTTCAGGTCTCTGCACTCCAATCTGGGAATGAGCCATCCACACCTTGTGTCTAACCTGGATGGGGCAGAAAGGGAATGTCCTTACAGTAACAGAAGGGGGTGAGCATAATCTTAATCCGTTCCTACAGGAAAGATAGGAATGTGTTAATAATTGTTGGCAAATACACTCTCAACAAGAAAAGAACCTGCTTCCCTTTTAACTTCCCCTCACGGGCAATCTGCAAAGCAAGCAACCATCCTCTTCCTTTGGGAAAATCTTCAAATAGCCGAAGTCCTCAAAATTCAGTTCCTCCCCATCTTTGAAGTCTCACTTCATCTCTCCCCTTTCACGGCCAGGAGGAGGAGGAGGAGGGTGGTGGTGGGGAAGCACTGTCTGCATGCAAAAGGAAATCAATCATCCAGGTCTCCACCTGCCGGAAACAGGAATGTGGTGTGGTCTGTCTTGGTGATGGAGGTAGGAACGAAAAGGGGGGAGCACCAAGCACGCACCATTTTGTTTCTTGACTTTGGATTCCTTTACCTTTGCCTTTCGTTTAGCATGTGCACCCCTTGGAAACGCACACTGGCATATAAATAATTCTCCCACCTCTGCCCATGCCTGGCTTCCCCCATCCCACCCACACCCCAAATTAAATACAGTATGTCACCAAACGCCCCTCGCTCTCTCCCACCCTCGCCCCTTTAACTGATGCACACACGCTTGCTGCGAGAGATCACAGGGTTAATGTCAGGACACCTCTATGATCTCCATGCTGCCTGAAAAGCTAGACTGTTTGCTGATTTTGCCCAGGTCTTCCCGAGACCGGCTCTCTGACAAGGTCTCCTCAAACTCCATCTGGCAGCTCCTTCTCTTGAACTGCTTCTCAGCCGAGGTGTCCTCGTGCCAGCTGTGCCGCACTTCCCGCTGTTCCCCTCGGTGCTTCTCTCTCAGTCTGATCTCACAGCTGGCTTGGATGGTACTGCAGCTGAAGGAAGAGTAGGGGGTGCTGCTGGCAAACACCCCCCCGTTCCCACTGACTTTGCCGCCTGCCGCCGACTCCTTGCTGAAGTACCAGGGGTTTTCAGAGGAAGGAGTGCTGGGAGATTCCAAGTGCATCCCCCAAGTACCGGCAGAGGTTGGGGTTGAGGCCGTCTGGGGTAGCTGCTGCCCCACATTGGGAAGGCTCATTCGAAGCGTCTGCTTGAGGCTGTCCTCCATGCTGGTGCTTTTATGCATGGCACACACTCCACTGAAATTCAAGCTCAGCCCATGGGCAGGCGAGCCAGCCTGGTGCCTGTGCTTGCGTCGCTGTCGTGCTTTGGCCTCAAAAAGGAAGTCAGGTCCACTGGGCCAGTCGGGACTGTCTGGAATAGGAGAGAACGGGCTTGTACCATTGGGCCCAGAAGGGCTGTCGAGCTTACAGAGTTTGGGGGTTTCCCCTGCTTCCGGAGGACCCGGAGCTTCCTGCCTCCGGCTGGGAGTGTAGGCCGACTTGATGTCGAGGGAGAAAGAACGCTTCAGCCGGTTAGTGTCTTGGATGCGCTCCGAGGACAAATGGAGCCCGTTGAGTCCCTGTTGCAGTGCAGTCGGTGAGACGACTTTCGGCAGTCCTGAGGGCCTCTCAGAATCAGCTGTGGAGGTCTCTGTGGTTGTGCTTTTCAGTATCTCCTCAGCCTTTTCCGACGTGGACAGAATCTGGTGCCGGCTGCTTTCAAGAGCTTCTGACTGATCTTGTGCGGATTCCCCCTCTCCCTTCTCCCCTTGGGCCTTCAAGGCCTTAAGCAGTTTCAGGCTTCTCTCGTACTCCAAGAGCTGACCCAGGAAGTTGAAGTTCGGTGATATTGAGGGACGCCGGTCCTTGACAAACCTGCCAATGTAAGCAAAATGGCTCTCTTAGTAACAGTGAAATGACTTGCCGTATTCTTACCCTAACAGGAATTAGCAATTCCAGACCACCCTGTTCCCTCAAATAACAGTTATGGTCTATCGTTCCAACGGAGGATCCCTTGCACGGTTTCATTAACATCCTTGTTCCCCTTTCCTTGATTAATATATTTCATTTTCCATTATTGATCCTTTCATCTTAAAGTCCACATATTTCAAACTTATTCCACAAAGAAAACTATTCTTAAGTTGATCTATAATATCTGTATTGGGATTGACCATAAACAACATCAGACCAGGGAACCTTACAGATTGCCTCTCCTGCTACAAATCTGCAGAATCCTTACAATAATCTGGAGAGTTCCTGCTGAGGGTGCCTCGGGTTCATGAGATACCTACATTAGCAAATCAGGGTTTTTCTTTCATATGTAAATCCCTAAATGATTTCAGATCAAGGTACTGAACAGACGCTCTCTCCGATTACAGGCCTATGAGTTCACTAAGATCACCAGAGGGGGTCCTATTGCAGATCCTATTACTAAGAGACATCTAGCAACTGCCCACAGTTAGGCCTTCTCTGTGGTGGCACCTACACTCAGGAATACTCTCCCCTCTGAGATTCATGAGGCACCTACAACTGGTTCTTTAAGGCTTATATTGAAGCCACTTCTTTTCATCCATGGCTTTGGAGCATGAATTCTGTTTTTGATGGGTGTTAGTTGTTGTGAAGTGCTTTGAGATGTTAGCATTGAAAGTAGCATAAAAGCATTTTAAACAAACAAACAAACAAACAAACAAACAAACATCCTAATTAATCTCCTTTAAAACAATATAGGTTGGTAGTTACAGGTACAGCTAGCAAATTCCGAAGCAATTATACAGTATATGGAGCAATACTTAATTTTTGTCTGCTCCGGATTTTAATAAAGTTGGACTAGTTTGCTTAAAGGCTGTTCTGTTCACCCTTTAGGCTGATGGAGGCAGCCATGAAAATTGCATGTGTTTGTTGGCTCCCTGCCCATTTAGAACAAATGCTACAAGCAGAACTATGTTTTCTTGTATGCTACTACTAACAACTGGGAGTTAATCTACAAATGAAATGCAGGCAGTTACCAGAAGCCTGACAGCCATACAAATTGGCTTCCTAAGCTCAACGAAAAAAGCAGCAAAGGAGTGAAAGAACCCTCTTCAGAGCTGTACAAATCATTCCTTGCTTGTTGGCAGATTATATATCTCAGCAGGTGAACAGTGTGTACAACTCTATGACCTTTTGTGTTCTCTAGCCAGTACTGTTTTGTGCAACATACAGAAAGTATATTTCATGGCAAATTTTTTAAAAAAGAAAAGAAATGCAACTAGAAAAACAAAAGAAACTACAATGCCAAGCTTATTTTTCCCGGCAAATGAAAGGAAGCAGCAGTGTTCTTTTGCCTTCAGAAAGCAACCTACCTGTATGCATCATCTGAGGACATGCCCATGGTCTTCATGATATATGCAATGGCGATAGTGGCTGACCGGGAGATCCCTGCTAAGCAGTGAACTATCACCTGGCAGCTGGAGACTTTGGCCTTGTCTGTAGAACAAGAAAAACAGCTTTCATAATGTTGTTCTGACAGGCGGGCTAGATTATTTTTAACAATGAAGGACTGCTTTGAGGCACGTTCAAAAACACCAAAATGTAGGGTTAAAAGAAAAATGATGTAAGGAAAAAAAAAAGCCTTAGAGAATCCCAGACAAATATGAGCTCTATCTCATGAAACCAAAATTTTGTATTCCTTCATTTTGACCCAAATGATCAAGGGGCAAGAATGCTGACTTCACAAGATCAGGCTGCAACTTCTGGACCTCTTCAGCCTTGAAAGACAGTGTTTAAGAGATGACCCGATTTAAGTACATAATCCCTGTGTGGAAGAGGTGGATAGAGAAAAAAGTATTTTCCCCATCACACAACACTAGAACCAGGGGTAACTCTATGAAGTTGATGGGTAGGAGAGCAGGATCAGACAAGGGGAGGTATTTCTTCACCCAGAGGGTCATCGGTCTATGGAATTTGCTGCCAGAAGAAGTGGCAACAGCAACCAGCCTGGATAGCTTTAATAAACCATCAGGCAAATTCAAGGAGGGCAGATGTATCAATAGCTACTAGAATGGGTGCCTTTTGGAAGGACAGGAAAGACGCCTCTCAAGGCCATTTGCAAGGAGTCAAAAGCAGGTGAAGGTTTTGCCTTTGTCTTCTGCTTGAGAATGAGTAGAAGCTATTGGTGGGCTATTGTGAGAGAGAGGATGCTGAACAAGGTGGGTTGTGGTCTGATTCAGCAGGGCTTCCCTTATGTTTTTTACAGTACTGATTTTGAGCTATATAGGATTTTTTAAAAGGTAGACTCTTAAGCACTATAAGCACTGTGAGTATATAAATATATACTTCCGTTTCTTAAGATATGGCACATTTATCCATATCCTTGTTGGTACTCTGTCTTTTTAAGATTCTTCAGTGTCCACATGTAGCTCAAAACAAGCAGAACTGAATACATAGAAAGCAGTGAGGTTTCTGAAGCTGTCATTAAGGAATGGAGAGGTGAAGCACATGACCCACTGTACTTTGAAGCCTTTGAAAATTAGGGGCTTCTAGATCTTCACACCACCACCATCAATAACAACAATGCTTAACAACCAGAAAATGTTCAAAGGGAGATTCCAAACAGAGGAGCGTTTCCCTTTGTCATCCCACAAAGAAAAAGAGCAAATAGGTTTGGATTAAACAGAAATGGCATAACAAGATAACAGAGTAAGGATGCTTCCAACTTCCTGCTGCCCATCATTGCAAAAACCAACATATCAGACTGCAAATCTGACAAGACTGCTGTAGCCATTTATTTCCCAACTCTGTTTTCAGTTTAAATAAATGTAGGAAAGAATACGACATTTCCCTGTTCTCGCCAAATCAAAAGTCTACAAACAGTAGCCAGCTATGGCATGCTTAAAGCTCTCCTTGGTGGTCACTTACACAGATGCCTTACACAGTCAATGATATCATGGAAAGAAATCCTACGGTGGGACTTGTTTCAGGATAAGGAAGTCATCTGTTAGAATGGCAGAGAAATTAACCGACTCTCCTGTCTCCTGCAAGTGAAGTCTGACTGGGTTGTTTTAAAAAAGAAATATGGACCAATCCACATATGCCAGAGCTCTCCAGGGCTATCAGTGGATATTATGACAATTGGAGATGGCATGCCCCCAAAGGCCAGTTGCTGGAAGACTCAAGCATGTGCTCAGGTCCTGCTAGTGGACTTCTCCATGCATCTGGCTGGCCACTGTTAAAAACAACAGACTGCTGGACAAGATGGGCAACGGGTCTGATCTAGTGGATCACTTCTTAAGTTCTTAAATGAAAGAGAGCTGGAAAATGAAGAAGCAGAAGCTGGGTAACCTGACTCCCACCCCGCAATTCCTTCCAGGGAGCTCTTATTTCATGCCAGCAGTATAAATACAAAAGTGTCTACATTTCTAATCAAAAGCTAACAGTTAAAATATAGTGTTTGACAGGCTCAGAAACCTATGGAGCCCAAAGACAGGAACCAGAAAGTTCAGTGATGCTCAGATTTAACCACTATTCATCCTGTAATTATTTGCACAAACTACAGGCAACAGGCGCATGGTAGCAACAATAGCTTGTCAATATTTTGTATTTTGTGCCCTTGATGTCCATTGCTATCGTCCACAGTTCGCATTAACTCTCTGTGGCTTGCAGAACATTAGTGGGAGCTGGATGTTTTACAAGCGATCAGCAGCAATGCTTTCACAATCTACAGGACACCATTTGGGTTGACACCATGGCTGCAAACTCGGGGACCACAGAGATTTCTGCACTTAGCATTATTCCAAGATATGAAGGGGTCCAGAGGAAGTCTTCCACTAGTGGAGGATGGGATTGACCTTGCCTCTTCCTGGCATCGTCCACACTGTGTGAAACTATGGAGCGGGATCTCAACAATGATGTCTACCTCCATATTACTATGCCTATCTCAGATTATGGAGGTGTCTGGAATCTGTACCCCTGTAGTACAGAATACAAAGGGGAGCCATTTTCAGCAGCACATTTTGGAAAAAAGGCCCAGGATGGAAACTTCAAAGGCTGGGAATTAAGGTTTAAAGTTCCCAGCCTTCGGAGGATAAGTGCTGACTTCAAGGGTTGGGTCCAGCCAGCACTGTGTGGAAACAGCTTATGTCCACAGGGCAGGAGACATGCTGATCCTAATGTAAGTAATAAGTTTAATGATTGGTCCACTGACCTTATCATAAAATAAAATACAAAAATACAATATAAAAAATAAGTGGATACACTTAATCTTGTTAAAGTACTGAGTCTGAGTTAAAAAACAAAGCAGCACCAATTTTGGCAGCCTTCATAATAAACAAGGCCACTCATATAGTAACGCATTTTTCAGTTCCACAAAGAAGCCTGTACATTTTCTCCCTACTGTCTATTAAGTGATAGTTTCCAAGTAAAGGTGAGATAAACTGTTCTCTAATATTTTTATAATAAGTGCAGTTTAAAATAACATGCATCGTGTCCTCCACGCCTTTGGCTTCACACGAGCAGAGTCTGTCTTGTACTGGATGTTCAGGTACCGCCCTTGGGTCATCCTGATGTCCAGGAGATCAAACCTCACCCTGGTAAAGGTGAGTTGTAAATTTAATGGTAAGGGCTACCTTAGATAACTTTCCAGTGTTGCCTGTTGTTTGTAGTCAGCTAGAAAAGGAGTTACTCTGGCTTGTGCTATGGCGGCTATGTCATTTTGTGCTTCTATGTCTCTTATACGCTGTTTCCAAACTTCCTTTGCCCTGGTCCTGCTACTCCCAGATCTTGCAGGGATAAGCCGAGGTGGTTTATCTTGTTTAAAAGTGCTGTTTGCCATGTTGGTTCAGATCTGAAGTTTGCTTGTTCTTCCAGGCAGAGGTATGGTAATCTATCTGGTGTCATATTCACAAGTTTTAGCTAGTAGTTAAACTGTCTGGTTAAAACAAGGCATCGCTGTGGAGCCATCCCCAGTTCTGCCCGTACTGCTGCAGACAGAGTTGATCTCGGCAGTCCCAAGAACAATCGGAGCTGCCTTAGTTGGAATACTTCCAATATGTCCAATTCTGTGAAACCCCAGATTTCTGCTCCATATAATAAAATGGGCACAACTTTTGCTTTATAAACTTCTAAAGCGGGTCTGATGGTCCCAGGGTATCTATAATTAATAAGTTTGTAAAGCTGATAGGCAGACATTGCAGCTTTTGTTAAACATTTTTTTTTATGTCGGGTGCCTATCATCCGTTGGCTGAGAAGATGATACCCAGATATTCATATGCACTAACCTGTTCTATGGGTAAACCTAATGTATTATGTGACATACTAAAGGGTCAATGAAACGCCTTCTATTTTTGAACCATTCTTTGGGGTATGGCTACATGAGAGTAGAGATGTGCACAAATGTTCTGAACATTCGAAATTCTATTAAATTTGATTGAATGTGGACATTTGAATTCGAACAGAATGCCTTCACATTCAAATTTAAACATTTGAACGAATTTCGAATGTTCCAAAACATTCATACGTACCTGTACGCATTTGCGCTTATAATACTGAACGAAAACAGGATGCATTTGGGATAAAACAGGATGCATACAAAACACACACAGATATGTATAACACATACAAATGTTGTCGACATTCGTATCTTCAAATTCAAATCTTACATTCAAACGAACAGACTCAAATGTATCAAACTGAAATCGGGTTTTGTTGAATTTGGATTTTAAACATTCGAATCAAATCAAATGTTTTGACATTCAATTTGACTTGACTTTGAATGCAAAAAAACCCCAAAACATTTCTGCACATGCCTACATGAGAGTCCCGAATTTACTGCTACACCACAGAACAACAGGCAGAACATGGGTGACAGAAGAACCTGTTTTGCTACTATACTGCCTGCCTCTTCTGTGCAGTCCTTGGAGAAATGAAGTGCATGATTCATTATCTGCCTTCCCTACCCCACCCCCAGCTTAAATGTTTGGCCAAGGCTACATATACTCAGTAGCATCATGCACGGACCCAGGTTGCTGTTTCCTAGATGAAAAATAGCGTGTGTTTTTATTGACCAAGAGTAGATAGCAAATGACACTCCAGATCCTTCAAAAATACAAACCATTTTGTTTGCTTACCTTTCTTGCTCCTCACAAGGTAATCAAATTCCCCTTTCCGGTTCTCTAACTTATTCCCCCCAATCCCATTTAACTAATGACCTCCAGAATTAGAATAAGCAGTCATTCTTCATGAACAAAAGCACACAAAGACATCAAAGCCACGTGTGTGTGTGTGTGCGCGTGCACGCGCGAGTGAGTGAGTGAGAGAGAGAGAAGCAGTTGTTCTATAGCACATTGTACAGACTGGCTCTCCAGTGATCCTGTAGGTATATATGAGCCTTGGGAGTTCTGCTGCCTGGGAACAGCGAACTTGTTTTGTACAAAGAGAGAGAAAGTGCACATCCCAAGGGCATACTAGGTGTTTTGCACACAACAGAGCTAAAAATAAACCTGCGAAAGCCTCTTTTGAGAGGCACGAACCATCCAGCCATTATCGTCCAGAAGTTTTTGGATAAACATGAGAAAACTGCAGTAGTAATGAAAAAAGCCCTCAAGTCACCCGCTGGTATTCTTACCAATGAACTCAATGGACTTGTCGAGCCAGGGAAGGAGTTTCTCACAGTAGTTGTCATTGACTGGAATGCGCATGAAGTGACTGTCACAGATAAAATCTGGCTTTGGACAAGAGTTGCTGGCATTGAGGACATAGCTTATCCCATTCTGGGTCATCAGGTCCTGAGCAAGACAAATATGAATAATGGACATTTGTCAGTTTGGTACAGAATTCTTCATTGGTTCTTCCAAAAACGCTCCACTTTTCTCTCCTGCATGTTCCTCAATGTAACCTCCCATCCCAACTTAGGATCCCATCGTCAAGGGAAGGATATCCAAGACTGCTAAACACTTGTTCACTTCCTTCTTGCACTTGGCTGCCTTCCAATAGCCCCAAGCGAGCGAACAAACGTAAAGACAAGTATTATTAGTATTATGAGAATCCCAGCATCCTTGCTGGATCTCCCCTAACAGTTATAGCAGGACTCTTCAATTCAGTGAGCCCCAGGAGTATATTGGGAATGCCATGGAGATGTATAGATTACAGTCCATGTCTGGAGGCACCCTATAAGAACATAAGAGAGGCCCTGCTGGATCAGGCCACAGCCCATCTAGTCCAGCATCCTGTCGCACACAGTGGCCCGCCAAATGCTCGTGGCATCTCAAACAGCGACAAGGACAAACCTTTTTCTGCTCTTGAATCCCAGCAAATGGCATTAGAAGCGTCCTGCTTCCACATCCCCCCCCCCAGCCTGAAAGATGTACCTAGGCATTCATTCTAGTAGCCATTGATACATCTGTCATCCATAAATTTGTCTAACCCTACCTTGAAGCGATCTAGACTGGTAGCTATAAGTCTGAGATTAGGGTTGCATTGAGACATCAGTGAATTATTCCACTATATTTGGATATATGTGAACAAATCATGGATATTCCAGAATATCTGTCTTTTATTCTGGAATATCCAAATATAGTGGAATTAACTAACCAACTCTACGACAGTGTCTGTTGTCACAACAAATAATACATTTTAAAAAGCAGGACTCCTAAGGTGAACTTGAAACTCACCAAGAAAGATGTACAGAAGATATTCATTTTATGGCAAACACCGAAAGAGACTGTTTGATACAAAGGCCTCTGGCTTCCAGCTCGCATTTCATCCCTCCTATGTTTCAGGATTGAAATACAACACTATGGCCCCTCTCTTTGAGTTTCCATGTCTCCATTTTTTTTTCCTGAGACGTCTCTGTGTAATAACCCTGTCCTCAGCTCCTAGGAGCCAAATGAACTCCCAGCTCACATTCCTGGCATTTTTCTCCCTCATTTCCTTCGACTCCCTGTATAAAATCTTTCCCTTTCTCCCTTCTCTGTTTCTAGTTTAGACATTTCTACCTAACTCTCCCTCCGAGGCAAGAATGCCCAACTGGCTCCCTCCTGCCTAGGATATGCACCCACTTGTGTGTGAACAACAATTATGGTTCCTTTCTTCTTTCATTTAATATTTATTTTTAAAGAATGTGATATCATAAGTCAGGCATTCTGAAACCCTCTGAAAGGACACTGCCTGTTTTCTCCTCGTTTCTATTCTCAAAGCTGAGTGGTTTAGGGCCTCCTCAAAGGATTCTTTGCTTGCAGATGTGGGCTGCAGCTCCAATGCTCCCTTTCACCTCACCATCGGTCACAGCTGAATACCTCATCATCTGGCTTTAAGGCTGGACATGGAAGAGTTGAGGTCAGTGTTATTCTTTCGCCTGGCTGGCACTGGACTTTGGCAAGAAACAGCTGGCTTCGTCATCGTATAATCTCTCAGGGTCACTTTTGCCATCTTAATGATTTCTCTCCTAACATCCTTGATGTGTCAAAGAAACTAGCAGCCTGCCTCTCTGCCCAGTTCAAAATGTTCTGAGAGGACCCTGCCGTCCCAGTTAAGCAACGTACACTTTCTCACTGAGGTGACACACTTGTTTTCTTAACTAGACCAGGCAAAGAATCACTCGTGGTACTTAAGAAAAGGAAAGAGATTCTATATATATCCCTTCATTGACAAGCTGTACCTTATTTAAGACATCTTTCTGGGAGCCTAGATAGAGATGAGGCAAGATCCGCGTTGGGCCCACATTGGCCACGGGCAAGCAAGGCTGAGAAATGCTCATTGGAAGGATGGCGGTGGGTTTCCCTTCACAAAGTCCTGGGAAGCAAGATGAGAAAGTTGCAAAGCCCCCTGCAGGGAAAAAAAAAAAGAATGGTAGAAAGTAAGATTTGGGAGTTTTCCCCTCTCATACACACACACTATAATGTCTTGTTAGCATATTCTTCAGAGAAAGTACTGAGAGCTCTCAGTTTTCTCTGTATTAAAAGTAAAATATTCTACTCACTGGATTCTCTTTTTTAAAAAGCATCTTGATGTTGAACAAGAGCATTACATACTTTTCTGGTTCTGGCATTGTTCATTACATGCGTTATCAATCTTTAAGGCACAGATAGTCTTAACCCTCACAGCATCTAAAGGGCACTGTATGGAAGATAAATTGGATAAAGCAGACCCATATAGGATACTTTATGAGTAGATGGTGGTGAATTACTTCACAGAGATAAGACAAATGAATAATAAATAAAATAACAGGATGCTTATAAACGTACTTTTTTGACTAGCTCAAATGTTATCTGCATCTGAAGACAGTTTCCATTCTTAAAATATAGTATGGTAAAAATATTTTTTTAAAAAACTCTTTAAAAAAAAGTCAGTTTCCTAAAGAAAAAAAAAGGGGTTGCATTAATTTTCCTCACTGGTAAAAAAAGGGTTTTTTATGTTTCATGGCAAGAACTGAGAGATATAAAATACTGAGAACTGTTGCTCTGGGGGAAACAACAACCATATTGCTTTATTTGTATTTATCTTATTTTCTCTGTATCCTGTATTTCCCGCAAGAGTTCTCACAAGAGCAAACAAAGGTCATTCTCCATCTTTATTTTCACAACAACCTGGCAATATAGGCTATTTCAGAGGCATTAAGTGGCTTCTGATCATCCAGACAGAATGATCAGCTGAATGGAGATTTCCGTCCTAGACTCTCAGGTCCCAGTACAAGTTCCAATGCAATGTAATGGCCTCTACAGGGGGCTGCCCCTGAAGCCGGTTCAGAAGCTGCAGCTGGTGCAGAATGCAGCTGCTAGACTGCTCTTAAAGGAGCTGTACTGGCTGCCAATTTGCTACCAAACCGAATTCAAGAGGTTAACCTTAACCTATAAAGGCCTAAGTGACTTGGGCCCCAAATATGTAAAGGGAAGCCTTCTTCCATATTAACTTGCCTGTGCCTCAAGATCTGTAGGGGAGGCCCTTCTGGTTGCACCACCATATGCAGTAGCAAAAAAGGTTGGGTACCTGGGATAGAGCCTTCTCAGTGGTGGCTCCCAGATCATGGAATAGTCACCCTCACTTTACATATCCAGGAGAGCAGTGAAGATGCACCTCTTTGCCCTGGCCTTTGGCTAAATAAGAAGAAGAAGAAAAGCTTTCCTTCCCTACTTCCAGGCACTGTATTATTTTAAGATGCCCATTTTCATATTTGATTTTTAATATTGTACCCCATCCTGAGACCTTTGGATACAGGGTGAGATAAAATATCCAAACAAATAAATAATAGGAATGTTAGAGGAACCCTGCTGGATGGGGCCACTGCCCATCTAGTCTAGCATCCTGTCTCACACAGTGACTTCTGTGCATTCTAAGCAAAAGGCAAAGGCAAAACCTTGACCTCTTGCAAATGACCTTTAGAGGTATCCTGCCAGTTTCTCCAACCTGAGGAAGGACCTAGGCATCCATTCTTGTAGGCATTGATACACCTGTCCTCCATAAATTTATCTAATCCTTTCTTAAAATGATTCAGGCTGACTGTTGTCACTATCTCTTCTGGTAGTAAATTCCACAGGGGGTTACCAAGCTTTTGGGACCTCTCGGCCCATTTGAAAATTTAAGGTCATAGAATAGACAGCATCCTGTTTGGTGGCTTCTTTGAAAAAGGCATTTGGAAGGCAATTGTGAGAAAACCTTTGAACATGCTAAGAAAATGGGGGACGCTATTTGGGGAATCCCTGTTTTAGCTACTAATAATGACAAACATCCTGTTCATTAACAGACACTACAACAACAAAAACTGAAAGGCTTTGAGGACAGTTGACATGCTATCCTTAAAGTTGGTCCTCTGGTATCTGTTCACTGCATCTCTTTATGTGTGGCAACAATACTGCATAGAGATTACTGAAGGTCCCTAAAAGTTTCCCTCACTGGTCTTTTATGTCAGGCATTTCAGGAGTACCCAATGAAAGGGATAGAAAAACTTTGGTGCACCAGTTATTTTTATGCTGCATCCAGACATCAGTAAGTTATAGTGGAATAACTTACCTATGCCTGGATGTAGCCTTAGTCTATTTCTATCCCTGACCATTTTCTCTGCTGGCTGGGACAGGCAACACCTAGAAGGACAGCTCCTCATCTGCTACCTTAAAAACAGATGAGAGCCAGTTTGGTCTAGTGGTTAGGGAGATGGACTCTTATCTCGGAATAGCGGATTTGATTCCGCCGTCCCCATGAAACCAGCTGGGTGACCTTGGGCTAGTCACAGCTCTCTTCTGAGCTCTCACAGCCTCACCTACCTCACAGGGTGTTCTGTTTTGGGGAGAAGAGTAGAAAGCTTTGCCAGCTGCTTTGAGTCCCCTTAAATGGGTGAGAAAAAGATGGGTATAAAAGCCAACTCAGCTCTTCTTATGTCATGCGTGAATAGCGGGCAGCTATGCAATGGATGCAGCTATGGACTAGATGAGCTGTGGCCCGATCCAGTGGGGCTCCTCTTATGTTCAGATGTGAAGCACAAGGTCATGATGTATTTTCATACAATTTGCTCAGACCTCTATATATTCATCACAGGTAGTTCTGGGTAATTAAGAAGGTGAATAGCTGAATTCTCAAAAGCATATGCTTTGGGCAGGATGCAGTGCATTGCAAGCAAGGCATTTTTTTAAAGGTTTAAAGGGAGGGATTAATCCATTCGAATGAATACCCTATCACTTCTATCTTCTCCCTTTATCTATGAAATTCTTTGTGTATGGTTTCTCTATCATGCATTTGGGTTGTCAACCTATTATGCAGTCAGTTAATTAACTGGCTGAAATACATACTCAGAAAACTGTACTGTTTTGTGGGCATTTAGATAAAAGCAACAATTCTTTTGCCTAATCAACAAAAGCAAATCATTTACACTTTGGGAAATAAACATGTTGCCAAAATCGAGAGACACGTGACGCATACAACAATGCTGTCATCAGCAGTGGATGCCAGATGAGGCGTGCTACACACTCCAATGCAATCCCACATTTTAAATCTGAGATTAATGAATCAGCTCATTTATCATGGCCACTAATCGCTTCATTCTTTCAGCTCTTACTACAACAGCAAATAGAGGCTAGATTTACCATTCTCCAATTTTCTTTCTATTACCGCATTTATCTTTCAAGATTCATTTCACCCCCTACCCGATCTAATATGCTAGAGAGGCTGCAAATCCCCTATGTCTCTCCAGCTGGCTAAGCTGTTTTTTGTTTTTTCTACTTTAACATTTTCTTTTTTTGAGGCAGTTTCATCCCAGTTACATGAACAAGCAGCCTAGGTTTCTTTCTGGCTGCAGATTTTAAACTCATTACAAAACACCCAAGTATCATAGTGACATAAAACAGCAGATAATACACAATGTTAAATAAAATTAACTGCCTCTTCAGGGGCTGGCCGGGGAGCAAATATGTTTGTGCGCAATTCTAGGAAGGCAGGAAATAAATTACCTGCACAGGAATTTGGCCAGGGCTTATTTTACTTCTTTCTTATAAATAGATCTCCTGGGATCTTTAGCAGCCGCGCGTGAACAGCACACTTGTCATTTGAGAAAATGGCATTTACCAAGGTTAGTTTATGAGAGACTGAAGCTACTGAATGCAATCGGGGTAAAGGTACTTCCTACGCTGATCTCTTAGAAAGAGGAGGAACTCTGAGATGGCTGCCACAAACCCCACATTCACTTCCCAAAAATAACAATTTGGGACATGTTCTCTCAGCTAATTAAAGCCCTGGCTGAAAGTGAAGGGACCTTCCTAATATTGTGCATAACCCAAGAGGATCTCTTGGCCAGGCCACAACTTGATGAAGGTATTTTCATGTATATTTCTAAGTGTGAAAAACTGGTTCATCCCAATATCCGAGACCTGGAAAGTCTGCAGACTAGTGGCACTGAACACACCCGACGCTTTTCTTATGCTTCACTCTGTAGGGAAAGCCTTTCATGACCTGAGCACGCTAAAGATCCCCCCCCATAAGGAGACTGCCAGGTTACACCAAGGACATTGATCTATCGCTGGTAGGTTTCATCCATCTCTCCATCATCTGTAACAGTCAAATCACAGCAAACATTGCTGAAGGCCTTTGTACTTGATACAGACCTACGTCAGAGTCAGGCTCTCTCTCTCTCTGTGGCTCCCACACATGTACACAGAGCTATTTTCTATTTCATGCCTGAACGGCTGGCCAATAAAGCAATGCTATGTACATGACTAATTAGAAAAGCAAGTTTATACTACTGGGAGGCGGCGGCAGGGTGGGGGTGGGACAGAGATGGCAGGATTTCATTTCTGAATAGATCCCAGGCTGATTTTCTATGGTCAGATGCTAGAGAATTATTGCACAACAAGCAACACTTGGAGCAAACTCACATCGGTGCTAGGCTAGAGATTCAAATGCAGGCACTATGCCCTCGGTTGGGATGGGAGCAACCAATGCATCAGGCATCTGCTCCCATGACACCAAAGCCGAAAAGGATGGAGGATCCTCCTGGGAAGGCTGGGAAAAGGAGGGGGCTGGCGGAAATGCTCTCTGAGTGGTTTGGCAGTGGTTTCCCCCTCATGCCAGTTTGGGCCATCTGTAGGATGGCCTATGCTGGCACAGGAGTTCCGCAGTTGGGTGTCCTGGCTATAAAGCGTGCCATGGAGCCACAAAAGACCATCAGAACCACTCAAATGATAGGCCATATGACAGGCCTCGGTGGGAGGGGGCTTTTATTGCAATGCTGGCTTTCCAGCATTTCTCAGCCATGGTCACCTCCCCGAAGATGAAAGAGAGAAGACAGACTGGGGGGGGGGGGAGAATAGCTGTTGTCAGCAGAATCACTGTTCCCCAAAAAGCTGAGGCAAGAACTTACCTTGAGATACTCTTTACCAAAAGTACAACCCAACTCTCATCTAATACTGAAGATTCCTTTCCTGTTTTTCCGGGACAGCAATTGACAGATGGCAAAAAACAAAAACAAAACCAACCCATGATACATAGATGTTCTCATGTTCAGTGACCAGAATTATGTCTGCCTTCAAATATAATGATAAGCCTGCTAGAAGCACTGAAAAATATTTTCACACGGTTTTACTGATTTGGAATATTAAGTGTTAACTCATCTTGGATCACTACTTGCTTTCTCACATGACATCACCCTTCCCAACTAGGATATTAATGAATGGAACAAGATTAGCACAGGTCTGTCCCATCCTGGCATCCTGCCACCTGACATCAATTTCACCAGGAAGTATCAGCCATGCCACTGGAAAGCCTGTTTATTACTGTATCTAATGCTTTCCTTTCTTTTATACTGAAGGGAGTGGGGAACAAAACTGAAGAAGAGAGTCATCTCAGCTGATTGGCACCTGAATGCCAAAGAAGTCAAAAATAAAAAAGTAAATATTTATATATTGCCCTATGCATAGCCCTGGGGTAGTGAACAGAATTATAAAATATACAATAAAACCCTGATATAATTACAAACTCAAATTACAGTACGTCATTCAAACATCTGCACCAAAAGATAATCCTCTGTCGGATGGTAGTAAGTAAGTGTGGTTGCCTGGCATTGTGTACGATATGTAAATATACATCTGCCTCAAAAGAATATTATTGACAGAAAGAATGCGCAAAAGTTCTCTTTAGAAAAAGAAATCTATTGTTGCAGAACCCTTTTCCTCCTCGCTCCTTAACTCTTCTCACTACTTATTTCTTTCCAAGCACAGCTCTAACTCATGCATATTGGTGCATTTGGAGCTTAGCCAAGAATGATACGCAAACGGTGATTGTGGACCGACTATGCAATATGAATTTTCGCCTATATGCTCATTCTGCTCTTAATAACTGACCCTATCTTCTTTTAGAAGTTAGAGAATACAGAGATATCTAACATATACTTTTCATCTGACTATTTTTTTAACTGAACATACCAGAAAATGAATTTGCTGCATGATGCATGTAAAACATGTGTTTTACAGTTAAACCATGGCTCTTACTACATATAACTGATAGCTCATACAGAGAACCTACATTTTGTATGACTTGCAACACATCTGTACTGTGTTGTGATCTGAATCGCAGAGCAAAGCAACTGTCAGAGTGATCGGATCATTAAGATAATTATCCACAGGTTGTCCTAGAGCAATGGTTCTCAACCTGTGGGTCACGGCTCCTTTGGGGATTGATCTACTCTTTCACAGGGACTGTCTAAGACGATTGGAAAATACTACGCTTTAATTATGTTCAATTTGTAACAATGAAAATACATCCTGCATATCAGATATTTACACTACGATTCATAACAGTAGCAAAATTACCATTATGAAGTAGCAACAAAAATAATTTTATGGTTGGGGGTTAAGGTTAGGGTTAGGTTGGGGGTCACCACAGCATGAGGAACTGTATTAAAGGGTCGCGGCATTAGGATGGTTGAGAACCACTGTCCTAAACAGTCTTGTGGTGCTGAGTTTTCACCCGCCATTTCCTAGTTTAAGTAACACTTTCTTGCCAGACTGGCAGAAAGGCTGTGGGAGGTAAAGACAGTTCCAGGGCAACAGTCCATTGGCTTTTAAAAATTCATTTCCAAATAAACAAAAAATTCATTTCCAGTAGAACTTATCCATGGTTCTTATATTCCTTGTTATTTCACCAGAAAGACCACAAGTTATAGGAAGAACTAGTGCTGTGAGATATCAGCTTGTCATACTTCTAAGTGTGTTTTCCACACACAGGCTGATCTCCTTATTTTACAGTGTAAGACTCCTTCCAGATGACAAGGGGAAACCAGCACTTCCCCTCACTGGGGCCTGTCACACTTGTGTGCAACCCATCCGACATGTTTCACTTACTAGGGCTGTGATCACACCTTCACTTTAAACCTTCTTCAGTTCCTTTTTCAGGTCTGACTGCTCATGCCTTCCCATTCTATCTGTTTTATTTGTGGAATTTCCATTCAGGAAAGTCCAAATGGAGGGTGGAAAGTCCACAGATAAAATGGATAGAAATGAAAAGGTGTGAGCAGTCAGACCTGAAAATGGACTGAAGCAGGTTTAAATTGAAGGTGGGACCATGGCCTAGCATGGTCCTGTGGTAAGGCTTCGCTAACAGCCTTCTAGAGCTCCCTTCACAAAAACTCCACTTCTTTGGGGGTTTTCAACATGCTTGGTTAACTTCTGGTAGGTGCCACAGACTTCTTCACATGCCAACATAAAGTGAAATCATGCCAGCAAAGTAAACCCAGTGTTGGATACCCAGTAGTATTTTTTCCCCTGAATTGAGTGACCAATATGCCTTGGGGGCTGTGATATTTTTGCTGTGCCTGGAAGAAGCCTAAGTTGAGGAAACATAACAACTGCCACACTTCCCCTCATGTACAATCCTTGATAATGTTTCAAAAGAAACAGTGTAGAAGGGATGACAACAGGGCTTGAGTACGGTAGGCACTGTTGTGGCTTGCCTAGCAACATTACGTTTCCTGGCTGAACATGTGGATCAGGCAGAGCCACTGTGAGTTATTCTGAACGAAACACAGGAGTTCTGACAAGGGCCTATTGGGGATTCACTAAGAGAAGTTGTGCTAACCATCTTCTCTTGATCTTGGCACAGATCCTTCTACCCCAAATAGTTTTTGTTGATGAGAGACGGTATAAGAAATATGAAGCTGAAGAAAGGTGGCTTAATTTAAGAGAAATAATAAAGTATGTGAGATAATATGAAGAAAATTAGGCGCGCCTCAGTGTGACTGGAGCACCTGCAATCTAAATATTCAGTTTAAACCACGAAAATCCTGTTATCCAAATGGGTACTCATCAAGAAAAGAAAGGGACAGGAAGAAAAGAAATAAGTATCAGCATTTTGCAAGAAGAAAGCCCCATCAGCCAAAGAGAGGTGCCAGAGTGAGAGGAGAAATTTGGGGCTTTTGAGTATAGGAGAAACCAGGGTTTCCCAGACACTGTTCCCCACCCTGCTATTTAAATTACTGCTGCCTAACAATTCTGCAGTTGATTTGGCCTGAGGATAGTATCATTTTGGCATGCATGGTATGAAAAGAGGGAGCGATTCTGCACGTGGGACAGTGTGGGTGGACAGAACTCTCATATTCCTTATATTGGCTTGCTCCAACAGGAGATAAAGCGAAGAGTTAGGGAAAGGAGACGATTCCTCACCGTGTCCAGAGTCCCTGACACTGGTCTAAGTTGTAGCATTCCTGGAAGCTTATCTCAGATTCCTAGCCAAATGTAGATAGTCTGTCTGGTTTTCCAAGTGTCACACAACTGCAAAGGTGGAGCTGCGTGGACCGGATGTGAGCAAATATGAGAACTAATATGAAAAGAATCCTGACACCTGTCTTTCTTAAAACAACATATGTCAAGAATGTTATAAAAGATTGATTAGGACTTCACAGGGGCTGCACCTGGCCAACAGGGAAAAAGAGCTAGGAAGGACTCCCATAAGCCTTGTTTTTAGCAATCCACAAAGTGAGTTCCTTACTTAAGCATCTTCAAATGCAGTCTACTCAAGAAAGTGTCTCTGGTCCTTTCTGCACTGGCCTTTATTCTAGATTATATCCCAGAATAGGGGCCTTCTGTCTGCAGCTTCTATTATTATTCCTTAAAAGGAGAGGATGGGATAGGCTGAAGCTATAGAAGAAAGGGAGATTAACCCAAGGCTTTTGAATAAATTCACAGCACAGACAAGGTTTGAAGCAGCAATTTTAATTTACACATGGAGGTGTTAGGGATGTGACATCATGGAAATGGTGGAAAGCTAAATTGCTAGAGACTCTCTCCCAGCATACTATATTAGGAGTGAATGAAAGGCTCTTGGAGATGGGTGGAAGAGGGCTAGGGGGAAGTTGCGTTTTAACAGTTCCATACTCCCATCTCTCCTTTTTCTTGTTTTTGCAATCAAAAACAAGAGGCAAACAGCTCCCAAGGTGCAACCATGGACACTCCTGCTTCCTCTGAGAAGCAAGAGAGAACAAGAACCCAATATTTGGTGCTACGGGTGGGGAGAAAAGTCATCCTATTAGTGGGGCTCCTCAGCCCAAAGGATGGCTTTCATGTACATTTTTGGAGTGTGTGTAAGTCTGAGGATGCCTTTTTGGTAGGAATGCACAAAGAGTCTTTCTGCACTTACTTGTAATCTGCAACAGATCCCTCATGAGCTTCTTCAGATCCACATGTTAGCGTGGAAGACCTGGCTCACTGCGGGGTGCTCCATCTACACAGGATGCATAATACCAATCAGGAGGCCCCTGATGTAAATTACGAGTAGACCTCAATGCTGAGGTTTACCAGCATGCTAGCAGGGATCTAATCCAGAACACAGAGAGATGTAGAAGGTACATGCTTCCATGTTCCAGTTACAGGAGGGGCACACTTTGTTGTGCCACTGAAGTAAGTTTCCCAGGGGTTCTGAAGCTAGGAGTTTTTGCTCCTAGTCATCAGAACCTTTGAGGGCCAGCCCCTAAGTCTGTGTGAGCTACAAGGCAGGGACAGGAACTGGTCTGGAACAATGTCACCATCCAGATGGGGCTGTTCCAGGCTAAGCCTTATCACGATTCAGACCAGAGGGCCTAGCTGGTCCCAACCACAGAAAGGTAAGTGCAGAAAGACCCATAGACTACTTTTTCAAAAGCATCTTTTGGCTCTTATGAGGGCCTTCAGTTGCCTTTTCAGCCTAATTTGGATGCACCAAAGCTTGCCCTTGTATTGGTTGTACAGATCGAGCCCAATCTCTTAGCTGCTTCTGGAAACTGAGTGTGCCAAACTGACATCTCAGCCAAATGTCTCTTACTTGACAGAACATTTGGAGCCCAATATTCTTGACAGGTGATGCGACTGATAGATGAACTGGAAGAAGGGCACATTGAAAATATGACAAGGAAAACCTTACTTTTTACAGGCTGCAGCTTTCTACTAAAAGAACCTCAAATCCAGTCTGAAGTAAGAGAAAACAAAGCTGCTGTTCAGTGTCTCCAGTGTATATAAAGTAGCAGGCAAAGAATAAGGGGTTCGCTATTTATTTTTCTCTGAATCATTCTTGTTTTGTAATTTACACAAGGTGAGCAATGAATTAGGAATCCAGGTTATCCCAGTTCACCTCATAGACGATTTGTTTCTAGTTGTGAAAATTATGGTAACATTGTGCAAGCAGAGCATGGAACATGAATGGGACCTCCTGACCATCTCATGATGAGAAGTGTATTAAGGGGAATTCATAGTCCTAATAAATAAGCCCAAATACACCCTGTTAACTGCCTCCCATGGGGAATGTGCCCCATCAGTTATCTGGATATTCAGTTTAACTGAGCTTTATTCTAGTTTGTGGCTGCCAGATAAATAGGTACATACTGTATATACAGATAACTGGCATCAGAGTACAGATATTCATTGATCTAATAAATGAGGGAGAATAGCAAGACTGGCCTCTGAGAAGCTACCTGACATCCACACAACATCTTTCTATCCACTGTCTTCACCTAGACTTAAGGTTGAGAAAACACTTTAAATCAGAAGCCAGGCTTAGTACATCTTGGCGCTACTCACAAACAGTAGACAACATTGTGGACAACTCAGTGGATTTTGCTTGGGATTCTACAGGATCTGATCTTTACAGACCACAGACTACTCCAGTTCACAGAAAAGAGAACGGTAGATTCTCTTCACCCACTCTGATCTTTAATTACATTTGCCACAATCAAGTACAGAATGCCTTACATTGGCTCTTTCTGCACTAGGCCTTTTATTGGATTAGATCTCCGAATAGGGCCCTTTGATTCAAATACCAATGCAAACTAAGCTGGTCCTAAGCATGGTCTACCATAGTATGCACCACCATGCAGATGGTAGGTCCCTATTCTGGGATATAATTCACAATAAGGCCCTGTGCAGAAAGGACCACAGCTTCACCACACTATTCTCTCCCTTCACTAAAATCAACATTGAACATGTCACCATGAACCTTCTAATGCTCACATTTGACAATGGATCACAATATTTAAGGCCTCAAAAGGCCAATAGCTGCACTCCTACAGAATGTGGGAAATATCCACGCATGTGGAGGTTTTGCTTTCCCCAGGAGCAATTCCCAGTTGACTCATTCATGATCCATCAGTTTCTTACCAGGTGCAAGGAAGCATAGCTGGTAGTTTTAAAAAAACCCTCTGAAAAAAGCCTATTCTAGGTTTACTCATAAAATCACTAAAAATAAACTTTCCAGCCTTAGGTTATTTCCTAGTGACTAATAACTCCTTCTGTATTCTAATTAATAATATCATAAAAGGCAGAAGTGTAACCATTTTTTTAAAAAAATTGTACCATTCAGAACAGTTTGCTATATAAGAATTTCATTAAGAGTGGTGATTATTTACTATGGTGAATGTTTGACAGCTTTTTGAACAAGGAAACTATTCTGTCTCTTTTCTACACTCAGGATTAACCCATATGTAAATACAGATATTTTTATAAGCCTCCATGCAATTCCATGGAAATTCCCTGGTTCTCCAGGGTAACTACTGACTGACTTATTAAAATATTGATGTCTTTCTGAACATAATTTAATTGTGTGTTATCTAAATCCTTCCATTCCTCTCGTAGCGGTGTTTTTGTGCTTATTTCTGAACTGATTCAGGGTGTCTCCAGACATGGGTTAAAACCTGCAATTCTCCCAGAATGATAGGAAGGCCAGATGTATGGGTGTAATTCCCAATATAGTCCCAGGGTATTAAGGCAATATGCTGAAACATCACTATTATGGGAAATCTAGCAATAGTGCCATGTTTCCCTTAACAGCAACTGATTACCTCCACCTGCCAGTTCCTTGCCTTATTCTTGCCAACCACAGGGAAGAACAAAGAGATGCAGACAGGACACTTGGCTAGCATCTGGGTATTTGCAACAGAAACAATAACACAAGAAGCTGACAGATGGAGGTAAGGGCCCAGGACTGCCTCATGCCATCTGGCAGGGATAGCAAAAGGCAATTGGAAAATCTAAAGAAGATTCCCCTTATTGCATCCTGTTGTCTAGTGGCACTCTCTATCCATTTCCTCTCCCTGCTGTCATTAATTGGTCTCTGCATTGATTTTTACTCTTTTCCTCTTTGAAAGTATCTTCACTGGTCTGGTAGACAAGCCCAGGAATAGCCTACTGAGATGCCACACTTGGTGGTAGACCACTTTGTCTGCACTGGATGAGGTGTTGGGATGCACTACTGTGTGAAAATGGTGCAACAGCCTACTTCAAGCTGGAACATGGCCTCTAGTGAACCACGCCCAGTGCCATTTTCAAAATGTACTGGTTCTGGGTGCCAGGCCAAAACAGTCCAAGCTGGCACATTCTGGGACCAGGAATATAGAATTTTCATTCCTAACTCCTGAGGTTGGGACAGGTTGAACCACTCACAATGCAGATGGCTCTTGGTGCACACCAATCACACAGAAATGCCTTTTCTTTCTTACTTCTGTCATTAGACAGGTGTAAAAGGTGCAGCCACACATAGGCACCATTAACTGGGGGTGCTGCAATGGCTAGGTGCACACATGGCTGTGGAAAGGGGGAAAGGGAGCATGATGCAGCAGCCATGGAGCTCTGCAGATGACTTTTGGTTCCATTTTCTTCTCTTATTTTGGGTAGGAAACCGACAGCTGCCATGTCCCTCTGAGCGCTTTTCATGCTGTTCTGTGTCTTATATTGGGTAGGAAACTATGGCTGCTGCAGTGCCCATAGAGAATTTTTCATGCCATTTCTTCTCTTATGCTGAGGTCTAGAGAAGAAAGAAAAGGCATCAAAAGTCCTCCATGGGATGCTGTTGTAGCTGTGGTCTCCTGCTCAATAGAGAAGAAACCATGCAGAACCTCTGTGGCAGGTTGCTTCAACCTGCACATGGTTGAAGAAGAGGGAATGGTGGCTCTGGAGTTTGGCTTCAGACACCCAAGCAAAGGGTTGTGTGGCTCCTTTCTCCCACTGAGTACCTCATTCCCTCTCTTTTTAATTCCCCATTTTAAAGCCTGCTCTCTCCTCAATGCAGTCTGTTCTCTCAACTAATGTGCTTTCCCTCCTTTCGTTTTGCTAGAAGAAACAGCATGCAGTTAAATCGCTTCCGCCATTTTCTCCCATTCTCAATCAACTTAACTCTTCTATCTGTCGTCATGTCAAAGTGATGGCAGGGGGGAAAAGAGATGCTGCCTTAATTTGTGGTACAAGTACATCACACTATAATGTTCTTTGGGGCAAAAAGCTGTAGCACCCCCTTCTTTGCAACACTGCAGCTGCCTATCATGTACCAAAATGAGCAGAGAAACATACGCACAGAGCAGGTGAACGCTGCGACAATTTCAGCTTGGTAGCTCACAAATCCTTCAGCTTTTGAGTATTTATTAGGACAGCAAATGTTAACAATGATAGATTTCCGCTTGCTGTGCTAAGTCAAATAATCCTGGGTCTTGTATTTATTTTACTGAAGACGCAGAGATGCAATGCATTTTTTGAAAATGTGCCGGCTTCAAAGATAATGCAATTCTAGCAAACTACTAAAGGCAAGTCTCATAAAATAGAGTGCTAAAGGGCACAGATCTTCAAATAAGATTTTGTCCCATTTTCCACATGCTGCCCACCTGGCAGGAACCCACAACAGAGCTGTCACCCTAAGGTGTTGTATGTCTTCTCTTAGCTTCCTCAGCCAGCTACTTCCTCAGAGACATACTTGAGGGAAGAATATGCAGAACAGCGCAAACATATATGTGCCCATGCCAGCCCATAACCCCTTTGGTGTAGTATTAATTTCTTTCCATTCAGAAGCACCTGTTTCCAGACTTGCTGGCGCTACAGTAATTTCTCTTTACAGACATGCTAACCATGTATCCTGCTAACTCCTTCCCTGAAAGCAAGACCCCCTCCTCATTCACCATGTGGCTTAAGGGAACAATCAGGAACTGATTTTAATTTTTCCCATGCTCCTAATCTCATTGGACTTTTTTCTGAGGTGTAGAGACCACCTCTGGAGACTACTACAAACACTGTGTTAAGAATCCTACCTTAATAGGTATTTTTAAGGGGGGGGGGGGTAAAAGCTTATTTTAGACAACTCTGCCAGCTTGGATTAACTTAAGGTTTCTCCAGAGACAGGTAAAAACATACAATGTTCCTAGGATTACCCTGGGATTGCCAAACATATATGTAGCAACCCCAGTGCAGTTCTGGGTTAGCTGAGGAAAAACCCACATTGCATCACTATTATGGAAAATCCATCAATGATGCCTGGTTTTCCATAAGAGTGATTGGTTACCTCTGCCTGGGATTTCTTTGCAGGATTGTTCCTCTTCCAAAATACCCATATGAGGGAAGAAAGAAAGAAAAAACAAAGGAAGTGGGCGGGCCCTTCATATATACAGAATCTAGAATAGGTTGTCAACCCTGCTCCTCCCGATGCCTTTGAGCAACAGTTCCACAGGGCTGGCCTGAAAATATGGACATTGTAGATTAGGAACATCTGGAGAGCTGACAGTCAAGGGCAGGACACTGCTGGCATCTATACTCCCTTCTCTGATCCTTATTAGTAGGAATGATCAGCTTGTCCCTATAGAAAGCAGGGATGCTCAACTGTGGCCGCCCAGATATTCTTGAACTGCCACTGCTAAAGACTGGATTTGCATTCAGGAAAACTGGAAGTGCACAGTTGACGACTCCTGATTTTGAGTAACTCCGATTTCTCAGTGGAAAAGACAGCATGGTAATAGACAGAACTGAAAGTCAAGGCCAGGGCAGCCAAGACGTTCCCACTTTATTATATTAACAAAAGAGACTGCCTGGAGACACCTCCAAGACAGGAGTGTGTGGTCCTTGTGTTCCCAACCCTTCTCCAATTCACTTTTTCTAGCACAGAATGTTTATGAGAGGTAGGAGGGGCAGACTGGTATGTGAACAACCCCTTATTTTCATTTATTTATGTTTATTTCTATTCTGCCCTATGCCAGAGATGTGTTTATTTTTGCTGTGTGTGATCACAGCCTATAGTGGGAAGTGATATAGAACTATTCTAATTTTTCTAAAAATGCTGAGCTGCATGATTTCCTACAGATTCATCAGGAGGGCTTCAAGTTAAGCAGCCCTGGTTTTTTTTTTTTCATATCATATCATTTCATTTGTATATCTGCTTTTTCCAAAAAGAAAATTTGTTCAAGGCAGTTTACAGCAAACCGAAAAGATACAATACCAAATAATATTGTTCGTCAAAACACTGCAATAGATAGCACATTCTAAAATCACATCTTATACAAGATAAAAGATTACAAAATAACACAAAATTTTAAATAGGACAGAACAGAATTTAAAGGGCAGATCTGAAAAAAGTGTCAGTTTTGCAAAGAGGCATAAAATAAACAAAAATAAGTCATCAGTTTAGATGCAAGCCATTCCCTCTCCTTGGCTATTCAATACAATTTCCTAAAACACAGATCACAGGACATTCTGTAATTCAGAGCACTGACTCAGAGTTGTCAATAAAATGGCCACAGAGTCTTAGTTTCATTTGCCCAAACCAGATTTTACATAGCATTTAAGTCACACTTTGGCTAACACCAAGCCATTTTGGATGCCAAAAGCCAGAGTTAGAACTTGACATACTCTATGTTTCAAATTTCCATGAACTGAATGTAATCTGAGTTTGGAGAACCTGAGAATAATGCAGACTAATAAAGCTACTTATGAAAAATTGAACCCCCTGAAAACTAATTACAGACAACAGAATAGGGAAAGAAGCTACAAAACTTTTTTTTTTTTAAAGAAAGGATTGTCTCAAATCCAGGGGTGTCATTTAGAAGAATGGTTATTTTCATTTTAGTATTCATATCTGTCCCTGGTTCTCTTGACAGCACCCAGCAATGAGGCTGCAGGTAGGTAATGAAAAATATCCAGGAGTGGTTATCGAACACCTGCCTTTATACCGACACAAAAGTAAACATTATTGCTAAAGAGGAAAGAAGAAAGCGCCTTTCAGCAGCAGACTGACAGAACAACAGATAAACTGGAGGTATCTTCAGATGTATGCAAAAGCTTAGTGTTCCCAGGACTGTATTTGTGTCAACCCCACTGTAGTCCAGGATTAGTCAAGCAAAAATCTACTACATCGCTATTACGAAAAAACCAGCAACACATGGCCATTTTGCAAAAGGAACAATCCCACAAGGAAACACCAGACAGAAGGAAGAGCCCAGTATTTTGCTGGGATTGCCTCCTGCCTGCCACCCCGGAATTTCAACTTGTCAGGAAGCATCTTAAGAGGAGGAGGAGGAGGAGAGTTGGTTTTTCTATCCTGCTTTACTCACCCATTTAAGGGGACTCAAAGAGGCTAACAAAGCTTTCTATTCTTCACTCCATAACAGAACACCCTGTGAGGTAGTTGGGGCTGTGAGAGCTCAGAAGATAGCTGTGACTAGCCCAAGGTCACCCCAGCTGGCTTCACGTAGGAGGTTGGAATGAAACCCGTTATTCCCAGATAAGAGTCCAGCTCCTTAACCACTAGACCAAACTGGCTCATCAGACAAAGACTGCACCATATCACTATTAGAACAACAATATTCTGTAGTCCTTCAAATCCTTGGGAAAAAATATCTCAGGCACTGAGATTTTCCCTAGCATATGCCTTTAATCATACATTTGTGGGGCTGGAAGCAGATTAACTTTGCTTAAGACTCGATTCTCTCCCCTGATATAAACCAAGCCAAATTCTACTTATTCCTGTCATAGCAAGTGCCTTGATTTTCTTTTTGCAGCTAGATGGCCTACTGCATTGCCTGTCACTCAATCCCCCAAGTGGAAGTTAGCAGCCAAGATACGAGTCTTTTGTTTCAGCATAAAGCAAAGAGTTGAGCATGAGCTGTACACTTTGGGTGTACGGAAACCCCAACTTGGCTTAAGGCTTATGTAGAAGAACAGCAATATCTCACATACATAGCTAAATAAGTTAGAAGAATACAGTAGGGATGTGTACAAATGTGCTTTTTCGCATTCAATTTGTAACAAACAGAATGTTAGAAAATTCATATTCATACAAATCGACCCTTTCCAATGTGGTAAAATTCAATTCAATACAAACATATTTGTACGAATTCGGATCAATATCCAATACAAATGAATGTGTATTGGATACAAACTAATACGTACCGGATATGTATCCGAGATATGTGTCCAATACATATTCAGTAACATATCCACTCTGAAAGCTTCAAATCTGACCTGAACCCACTTTTAATATGCCCTCAATCCATGTCGAATGCATTCTAGGTCCGTTGCAGATTTGAATGGTGCAGCCGCTTTCCCACCTCCCCAAATGTCCAGAAATATTCGGATTTATATGCATTTCAATGTAGGAATATGGTAACATTTGATTCATGTCTGAATGTCCGAATTTGTATGGATTTGTACAAATAACAAATGTTACAAATATTCATGCACATCCCTTGAATACAGCAATGCTGCTTCTGAGCATGATTTTCATTTTCAATTGCAGTAGGATCTCTTTTTGAGAAAGGAAAAGTGCAATCTGGAGTGAATGCGCAATATTCCTATTTGTATTTGAACTGTATTTCTATTAGGATGAGGAAAAGGTTAACTAAACAAGAACTGAAGAGTATACTTGCAATGCATCAGACCCCCAAACCAAAAGCTATCTTGTGCTGTACTTCACTTCTGAAATCCAAAGAGCCAAAGGGTGTTTTTCCACTGTCACTAAAAGGACCCATTAAGTACCCATTAATGGGTACGTAATGGGTACTTCTAGTGACAGTGGAAAAACACCCAAAATCTCTGACAGTAACTCTCCACCTCATCTACCAAATTAACAAAATCGAGTTCTGGTTTAATAGTGTTCCACTCCGTACATTAGTTAAGTCATGGCTAAAAGTGGCCAATTCTATAGGATAACTTTGTTTCTATTAGAGCAGCCAGAGGGTTTAGCAGAGTTTTAAGTGATATCTGGATGTAGTCTAAGTGAGATACTCTCACTGTATGTGTTCAGAAGACAGGTGAAGATGCATCTTTTTACCCTGGACTTTGGCTGAAGGAACATATCCCCTCCCCATATGCCAGTAGTTCTCAACCTTCCTAATGCCGCGACCCCTTAATGGAGTTCCTCATGTTGTGGAGACCCCCAGATGGGAGGTGGGAGGGAAGGGCGGCAGGAGACTTGTCGCGACCCCTCTGAAAGGGTAGTTTGACCCCCAAAGGGGTCCTGACCCCCAGGTTGAGAACCACTGCCATATGCACAATGTCATTGCTTTAGTGACTTTTTTAAAAAAATCAGTTTTTATTGTGATGTTCCGGTAACCTACTCTGAGACCTTCAGGGATAGGGTGGCATAGAAATATAATAAACAAATCTGCGCTGGATAAGTAAGAACAATGTGGGATATGCTATGCTATTTTACTTTGAATTTTGTATTCAACAGACCACTTTGGTCTCACGCAACTCCCTGTCCTGTCTGATGGTCCCGTCATGATACTGACAACCTGCCAGCATTTCGTATGTGTCTAGAAGCAGCCTTAGTTTCTGATCCCTTTTCTAAAATGACTTTAAAGATCTTACCACATCGAGTTCCTATCTGTAAAGAATCAGGATGTCTTTGCAGCTGTTCCCTCTCGAGTGCCAGCTTTAACGATTCTCACTGCTTTCCTAGCCGGCCCAGTTAATTCCTTTTTCCGCAAGCTACCACCCTCATGCTTTGACTGGCATCGTCCTGACCACCACAACTGAATACCCTATTTTTCACTTCACTTCTGGAAGGATCCATTTCTGTATTTCCGCATCTCAGATCTTTTGTGTGGAGTATTGGTTTTCTCAATGTTTTTCCTATGTTTACTTCATTTAAAAGAAAGCTCAATTGTTTCTGTTTGACACAGCTATCCTACCAAAATTCTCCCAAGATACATCAGAACCAGAACATCCTTACGTACAAAACAGCTAACACCCCAATTTGCTATTTTTGCCACAAGACAATCCTCACAACATGAAAACATATTGTATGTGGCATATGGGTGACTATGGCTATACTGCACTTGTCATAGAGGATATGACAGAACACTTGTTCCTCTTGCTGAGCTAAAATCTGTTGGGCAGGCATTTTATTCTTTATTTGTTTGTTTTTCTTTCCTGTCCTATATCCAAAGGTCTCAGGGAAGGTCACAAAAAAAATCATAATAAAAGTAGATAAAAACAGATTGGTTAAAAATGGTGACAGTGCCTATGTGGGGAAGCGATCTGGTTCCCTCCGTGAAAGGCCAGGGTGAAGAGATGCGTCTTCACCAGCTGTCTGAACACATACAGTAAGGGTGCCCGACACACCTCAGAGAGGAGATTATTTCATAACCTGGGAACCACAACCAAGAATCTGGCAGAAAAAAATGATTTTGAACTCAACAGAAGAAAAATCCATTGACTTTGTCTTTCAGTTACAGTTTGTTTTTTATTTCTCTGAGGTGAAAGATCTCAAATAAGTAGGCACATGACCATTAACACTGTTTAAATGATAATTAAAATGGCCAAAAATCCTTGAAAGATAACCTTCCAGCATGGCTGGTCCTTATCCTCCTCACAGTAATATGGTTCACCAGGACACACTTTGCTGGTTCTAAGTCAAGAGAATTGTGTCATTTCCATAAATGCCTTAATACTAATGACACCATCTCTGGGCTATGCAACTCCTGACACAAAAAAGGACAGTAGGAGGATTCCCATTTTGCAAAGAGTGTGGGAGTGATGGCAAAGTTTCATGGCTGTTCCATTTGGTAAAGTAGGTCATTCTGCTTTTTAAAGCTGCATTGCATTCCCGCACATAATAAACCACTATGGACACCTTTAAATAAAGAAATAGAAGTAAACCAGAAGCTACTGAGAAGCAAAGCAAACACATAGGGTCTCAGGCTGGGAATTTGCACCACATGTTCCGACAACCCACCATCTCATTTTGTCATGCTTTTATTTTCATAAATATTTCCTTTCCAGGGCAAGAGTCCTTTCCCCATCATCCGCACGTCCTCTTGATAGAGAGTGACCTCTAAAGAAGGCAGCAGGGAATGAGAGAGATGCTCTTTCATGCATGGCAATGTCCCCAGGAAATTTCTAATGCTCCCTGCCCTTCCTGCCCGGGAGAAGTGAACATGAGCTAGGTTACATAAGAAGAACCTGTGTTTTTCCTCTCAGCTTCCCTTTGTGCATAAATTTCCAACATTTCTCAAATGACTGTAACAATGAATCTTCCTTCTTGTCCCCCTGCAGCCCACCGAAGAGAAGGCACCCCAGTTTTCTCAAAAGGTGCCACAATACTGGCCATGCAGAGCCCAAAGGATCTTGTCTAACTACCAACAACAAATACCACCCTTTCCCCACATCAGGGCCAGTAAGAGAACAGTAGATCTCTCAATTACTCTTGGGGAAAGGCTGTCATCCTTAGGTCACATCCTGACTCCCCCTGGTTTTGAACAGGCTTATTCAGAAAATAGGTCCTTTGAATGAACATTTGATCTGTGTTCTCAAGAGTTGCTGCATACTTTGTCTACCTAAAAGCTGGGGAAATGAAAATGAAGGACTTCTCCTCCCTGCTACCAACCAGATCCTGAATTTACGCCGCTCTTTCTCCACTGGCTACCAAACTGCCCAGCCCCTGCCCAGCCGTGGCATAAGGCACAATATAGCTTGGGATAAAGCATCCATCTCTACTGCTCTCCACACCCATCCATGTCACTCTCCTACCCCATTCACCTCTCATTCGATTCCTCTATTTAGAATGCAAAAACCAACCCCCCCCCAAAAAAACGAGGGAACCAACCTCGCATGTTTCTGCTCTCCTTCGTCCTTCTCACCCTGATTTTCAGCTTCATCTGTCCCTTGTGCATGTCTGGCCAGAACTGGTCCTCAGAGGGAGTGAGCATAACATCCATAGGCATCCAAGCAGCTGGGTTGCGTCTCTCCAAGAGCAGTCTCCTGATCTAGCAACACAGCAGCTGCTGAAGGTGTAGGGGGGGAGCCTCCTCTTTCCCCCTCCCCCCCCCAAAAAAAAGAGAGGAAAGAGAGAGCCCGAGATACCCCCAGCGCCAGCCTTTTTGAATGTAAAGGATTTTTAAAAAGGATGTGGGAGGTAACAGATCAGAAATAGTCTTGCTCCTTTGCAGCAGGGTGGCTTTCCTCCTCTCTCCACTCCGTGTGTGTGTGCGTGTGTGTGTGTGTGTGTAGCACCAACTCCAGTGAGCCTGAATGAGATCAGCACATGAGCAACAGCCGTGCTGATCCACGAAGAAGCACTCATAGCTAACGGGTCAGGCATGCAACCGCATTCCTTACTCAGCACACAGACATGCAGTTTAACTCAAGGGCTTCACTACTGGCATATGCTTTGCTCGGCTGCTTAAAGAGACAACATCCCATTTTCCCTCCTGTCCCCAGCTGCTAACAGTTCTGTTGCTTTTGTTTTGACAAGTTAATGTACATATTGACCACAATATGAAGCTTTAAAATACTGCACAGCCCAGCTAGTCCATCTGCTCCCTGTTCTTCATCCTAGCCCCAATAGAAAGCAAAAGGTAGTATTGGAGAGTAGGAAGAGCACTATCTTGAACAGTTACATGTACAGTTGGACCCCCATATCTTCAGGTGACATACTGTATTAGGTCCTACCATGGTTAAGGGGAACTGTGGATATCTGAAACACTGGGAAATTGCACTCAATTTCCCATGATTCCTGGGAAATCATGCTCAATTTCCCATGATTCATGCTATTTCATACTATTTCTGACTGCTCCAGGGCCTCAGGAAACTGCAGTTACTGGACCAGAAGATATGGGGGCCCAATGGTGGCAATTCTCTGCACTATTCCTTGATCAGTACTTGTGACATTGAGGAAGGTTGCATCTGCATCTCAGACTGGCAGAAGGTAGATTGGGATCTATAGCAAGATCTCCAAGGAATCAGTGGCAGCAGACAACCAGGTCTTCTAACCTTAGCTGATGAACAATGACCTCCTGTGTCTCTCAAATTAGACCACTACAACAAAGGCAAAAATCAGGGATAGCGTTTTGTATGTCAAGATTTAGAGGCAAGAACCCAGTACTAAATACCTGTGTGTTCCTTGACACCCTCTTCCTCAACTCTGCCATTATTTTATATTTGGCTATTTGGCAGAAGGGAGTTCCAGCTTAAAAACAAAACAGGACAAACATTCTTTTTCTTTAATTGTGCAAATTTTTTGCTCTCCTCTGAAGAAAAAAAATCCAGAAAAGACTGTCCTGGACAGCAGTCCCATGGGTTTCCTTCTTCTCGGTCATTTTCCCACCTCTGTCCCTATATTAGAATACTGTCTTTAGCAAGAAATCTGAACCTTTGCCTGCACCTTTTGGAAGAAGAAGAGGAAGAGGAGGAAGAGGAAGAAGAAGAAGAGTAGTAGTAGTAGTAGTAGTAGTAGTAGTAGTAGTAGTTGGCTTTTCTCACCCATTTAAGGGGCTGACAAAGCTTTTCTATTCTTCTCCCCACAACAGAACACCCTGTGAGGTAGGTAGGGCTATGAGAGCTCAGAAGAGAGATGTGACTAGCCCAAGGTCACCCAGCTGGCTTCATAGGGGAAGGCGGAATCAAACCTGGTATTCCCAGATAAGAGTCCGGCTCCCTAACCACTAGACCAAACTGGCTCACTGTTTTGTCAAATTCCAACACCGAACGCTGAATCATATTTATTTGATAGGGGCAAACGCAACAGTATTTGAGATTAAGCTGAAGTTATGAACCATCCCTGATGCCAAAAGCAACTGCTTTCCTAAGTCTAAGAGCTGAAATGGAGACCATTTAATCAAGACCATGAACAGGAGGAAAATTTAAACTTCAAAGTGGGTCACAGTGGATACTAATTTAAAGACAAATGTCATACATACACATGCATTTAATGTTCAGCTTTAAAACAGGTTACAGAAATTTATGGAAGTAAGTCATGAGGAAACCGTACAAAGGATCTATTGCCTTTATACTATTTATAAACCTCCCATATTAGTCTAATGGACCAGAGTTATCCCTTCAGATGCTGCTGAACTACAGCACCTATCAGGTACAACCACTCTGGGCAATGACATGAGCTTTTACTCCACAACAGCCGGAAAACCACCATTTGGCCATTCTGAGGCCAACCTTTGATCTGATGCACCAAGGCTCCTTTGCTCCATTCTCACTATATGTGCTTGCACAAACTTGGTGGAACTGTTTGCAAAAACTACCCATTTTGCTGAGTTTCTAGCCATATGACTTCTGCCCAATCACACAACTGACCACTGCCAAATTCCCATCTGATGAGTGAACTTGCGTGACTGAACATGACTGGCTGCTTGTGAACCCAAGGCTATAAGAACTGAAGAAACCCACACCTCTCTAGGGGTTGTTCATAATTAGAGAGTGGCAGTAAGCAGTCACTTATCTGCTCTTGCCTATCAGCTACTACTGTTTCCACTTTTCAACCTGGAATACTAGGGTTGCTTAAGTTCTACAGAGGCCCAAAGATGCAAATACACACTTGGGGGGGGAAGTTGCCCATTTTTATCACAGGATGGAGTAGAATATCCTTTGCCTCGCGATTCCAATGTGTGTCATCTTTTTACATATTGACAGTCAAATATTTATTTATTTATTTATTTATATTTCAATTTATATGCCGCCCCATACCCGAGGGTCTCTGGGCGGCTTACAGCATTTAAAACAGATGTATAAAAACAGTATCAAAAATAAAACAAATTTAAAAATACAGTTTTAAAAATACAAAACAGTTAAAAACATCAGCGGTTTTCATCAGCAGCATCAGTGCTCCCTTGTCCCATAGGGTGCCTCCTAACCTCCCAATTCCTCTTTTTCTCATTCTTTGCCCTCCCAGTACTCCAGAAAATGGCACTGGAGTACATGTTATCAATGCAAAAGGATCCAGCAGCAGACCCCATTTAAAATGCCAGAGAATCAATAACATGTAGCACCCAGTGGACAAATGTGACAATTTAGTTCAAGGCAGCTTCTGGTCTACTACCCAGTCAGCCAACACACCTCTGTTACACAGAACTCCTACTCCATGGGACTCTCATGAACTGGTCAAATGCCAAAAATACTCTAAACTATACTGGAGGCCCAAGTGCCTTATGTGGCTAGGAGTGCCAGTTACCAGATTTGGCTGGTGCACTAACTACACCCATACTAGGACAATGACAGCCTAGCCACTCCTGTCTACAGACTGGCAACTTAATATTTAGATTACTGTAATGCACCTATGTGGGCCTGCCTTTGCACTTTGTTTAGAAGCTTCAAATAGTGGAAAATGTGGCAGCCAAGTTGTTGAGTGGCACACCTCACCATGAACACCTGTGCTTAAGCACTTACATTAGTTATCAATTATCTACTAGACCAGAATTTAGGTTTTATCTTTGGCATACTAGGCACTTAACAACTAGGACCAGCTTACTGAGCAGCCCACCACTCTAAGTTTAGACTTGGAAATTGTTAGCATTCTGAAGAGAGATCCTGCTTGCGGATGCTATTAATCCCTGAATGTCATTTTATGACTACTCACAGTCAGGCCTTCTCTGTAGTGGCACCCACTCTCTGCAATAGTCTCTGCTCTGATATCCATAGGAATGCTATGCTTCTCATTTTTAGGCACCAATTGAAGACTTATCTAGTGAGCCAGTTTGGTCTACTCTAGTGGTTAGGGAGCCAGACTCTTATCAACGAATACCGAGTTTGATTCCGCACTCTCCTGTGAAGCCAACTGGGTGACCTTGGGCTAGTCACAGCTCTCTTCTGAGCTCTCACAGCTCCATCTACCTTACAGGGTGTCTGTTGTGGGGCAAAGAATAGAAAGCTTTGTCAGCTGCTTTGGTTCCCCTTAAATGGGTGAGAAAGGCGGGATAGAAAAGCCAACTCTTCTTCTTCTACCCAGGCCTTTCTAGAGTGAATATTTGTTTGTTTCCTCTATCCTTAACTTTAATAATTTTTATAGAATTATTATGATAATTATATCATTATAATTTGGCAGTTTTTATTCTTTCTAAACCACTTTAAGATGATACGTTAATGGGAAGCAGGAGATAAATATTTTAAATAACCAAGAATGGAACGACTGAAAAGGCAGCACTATGGGGAACTGATACTGAATTCTAAACTGCTGGTTCAGTAACCTGGGCAGATTCCAACAAGAAATCTTTACATTGGCTTGGTACAGTGCTTTGACGCTAATGATGGCCCAATGGTTTCACAGATCTATGGAAACAATAGCCTCAGTTCTATGTACAGATAGGGTGCTTTTTCTTGTTCAGTGCAGAGAGCTGGAAGGCAAGGAGTCCAAAGCTGAGCTGTTTCGGGGGAGTTCAGTGCTTTTCCTTAGTAGTGACATCACTCAAGATGAAGTCAGCAACATTAAACAAATACTCCTACCTTCCCACTCCATGATTGGAACTAGTGTTCTAATGAGACTTGTTATTTTAACAAATATGGGGTTGATTATTTTCAGATGTGGGTAAGAGTTTAGAGGAGGACAATAAGTTTATACTGGAAAACAGGCCCAGCATTTAGACAGAGGCAGCATATGGAAACTTGAGATTGGGCTCCCATGAGGCCCCAAAAAACCGAGGCCTGTCCCTGCCGCTTAATGCGTTATGTCACTCCATTACAACATACCTATGGTGCAAGAACATTGCTTTAGGGAAAGATTACGTGTACCCTTGCAGGACTTTGAACGATTTCCTCAAATGAGGTGAAATTTTCACTTAATAAACTTAGGCGCATTCAAATTCTCCAAATTATTTTACAAGATTTGCTTTTGGAATCACATCACTTCTGTTCACTGGATTAAGCTGAAACACACAGACACAGACACACGAGTCCTACCCCTACAATGAGAATGTCTTATTTTCACTCCTTGGCTTATCTGAAAGAATTAAGTTTCACAGAAGAAACTAGGAATGTGCAGAATATTCAAAATATTCGTTATTCAACTGAATTTGGCCAAATTTGGATATTCAAATTCAAATCGAATGACCAGACATTTGTTTTTTCAATATTCAAACCAATGTGAATATTTTGAATCTTTCATACAAATAATTCAGATATGCCTATGTGTATGGATATTTACGCATTACATACGTATCCGTACGCATCTGTACAGATACGTACAAGATGAAAACGAGATGCATATGGCGTACATATGGATACATACTAATACTGTTGACATTCATATCAAATACGTATTGAATATTCATACGAACAGATGTGAATGTATTCAAATTGGTTCAAATTTTAATACATTCATTTTTTTTTCTCTATTGGTACAAATTTGGACATCTGAATATTTGATTCTAATTCAATGTCAAAAATTGCATTCTTTCTGCAGAAACTTATGTGCTTACACTGGGCACTTAAAGAAAATGGCACCTTTTGCTGCATAGCTGTAGCGTAAGTCTTTTTGCCGTGCAAGCATCTGGGGCCTTGTGAATACCACAGCTAGTGCTACCTGGCAAGCATCAAAACATTTATTGGCAATGCGCAGCTTGGGATCAGTTCCCCAAAGACACAGAAGAAAGCAATCAGAAGTAGTCTGCAATACTCAGAAGCTTTCAGCACTCAATTTCTGCACCAAAAGCTGTAGCAATAATCCATTTGGCTACACTCCTATAAGAGAAATCTCTCTAGCTGTGGCTCTTCAGGCCCTCCTGGGCTTAGTGTGGAGCCAACGAGGGCTGTGAAAAGGCACATGTTCCATTGTTGCCTATCACAGTGGTAGCTTCAGAGCGTTCCACTTTGTGGCTGCTTTGGACAGCACCCAAATGAACTAAAGAGAAATCTCAAAAAGAAAGAAACGTTGACTGGGAACAGGGTCTTAAGTTGCCAAAGATCAAGTACGTACGTGTTTGAAGTCATTTCTACAGTTTTAAATACCTAAAAATTCATTGAGCTCTATTTCTGCCTCTTCCATTCTCACTCCACTTCCAAACAATTTTTTTGCTCTTGGTCCAGTTGTTACAAAAGCTGGCTTGGCAGAGTTAAGGGAAGAAAGTGGGCGGGAATACATTCCAAGGAATAATTATAGAATCAGGAAAACAAGCCTTCTGATGATAGCATAACTACACATAATGTTATAAAACACAGTCCTGGAACACAATTCACTGAAGCATGTGATCCGGTCCAGATCTCTCTCTGAATGAAACATTTGGAGCCATCTAAGACTCTGGCTGGGAGTGGCTATAGCTCAGTGGTAGAACAAACTGCTTGAAAAGCAGAGTGAGGCTGGTTTGTTCCCCAGCCTCTTCCTGGAAGTGGGCAATGGCAAATCACTTGTGAATCTCTGTCAAGACTGCAGCACAGAGGTGACTATGTAGCCAACCAGCAGATGGCCACAACTTGGTGTTACCCAACAGTAACAGCGAAGACTACGACTGACAACTGCTTTTCCTATTCCCTTCTAGGAGGAGAAAGAAATCATGTTGCATTACCTCCGGCTCACAGAGAGGTTTTTCTATAACTCTTGCAGGAACCGTGAGAGGACAAGGGAAAAGACAAGACTGGTTGCTTTGCCTTGTCAGTGGTCCATGTAAGCCTGGCTAGATCCTGCAGCCTAAACATTCAGTTTCAGGACAAAATACAAATATATAAGAACAGGATTTTTTTCAGGATAGGGTTTTTGAGCTTGAAGAAGCAAACAAAACCAAGCGCTACTCTCCCTTGTACATCTCATTTAAAGCTACATCTTCACTTTCCTGTAGTCTGCCAAGCTGTTCATCTACATTTTCCAAAGATTTTATTCTGCACTACCTATGCTGCCCAGCCCTCTATCCCCATGGTAAGACATACTATGTAGGTGTGCACGAATGCAATTTTTGACATTCGATTCAAATTAGAATATTTGAATGTTTGCATTTGTACGAACAGAGAAAAAACAAATGCATTCAAATTCAAACCGATTCAAATACATTCATGTCTATTTGTACGAATATTTGATTCGTATTTGATGATGCAAATGTCAACAACATTCATATGTGTCCATACGTATCCATATGCATCCCATTTTTATCCCGTATGCATCCAGTTTTTGCCCTGTACATAACAGTACAAATGAGTACGGATATGAATAAGATGTGTATGGATACATATGTGATGCGTACGTATGCGTATACATAGGAATGTCTGAATAATTCATACAAATGATTCAAAACATTTGAATTCGTTTGAACGTTAAAAAAATAATGTATAGACATGCGATTTGATCCAGGCGCCTACACCCCGCAGAGAGTCGCGATCGGGTGGGGGGGGGAGCCTTGGCTGACCGGAACCACGCGGTCTGGTCAACCAAGGGGCCCCACAGCCCCTGCCCCATAGCCAGATGGAGATCGGCCTCCACCCACCACGGAAAGTGGCAAGGGGAAGCCGATCTCGGTGTCTCCCTGACTCTTGCAGCCCCAATGGGGCTGCCGGGGCTGGGAGGGACCCACCTCCCCCCATGCGGCGCCGTCACCTATCTTGCTGGGTTGGCGATCGCGCAGGCGCGCCGACCCTGGTAGATGGCAGGGGGGACCCACCGACTCGCAGGTCCCCTCTGCTGTCTACCAGGGTCAGTGCACCTGCATGATCGCCACTCCAGCCCAGCAAGGTAGGTAATTAGCGTGGCCCTGGTCAGCTGTTCGGCCGATTTTCGGCCAATGCTGGTGGGGGTGTGTGTGCCCGCGGCTGTCAGGGAGGGAAGCGTGTGCAAATGCTTCCCTCCCCGAACGGCCAGGGACGCTTCGTATGCATGGGAACGGATGTAGAGCACTTTTAAGTGCTCTACATATCCAACACATGGAAAACACTCCGGAACAGGCTGGGACGCAAACCCAGCCCCGGCAATGCAAATGCCACGTTCTGGTGTGTTTTCCACGCGTTTCAAAACCGCATGTGTGAAAAGGCCTCAGATTCAAAGCAGATTCAGAGTGGATTTGATGTATTCAGAGTGGATTCGTAGAGGATTTGTAGATGCGACTGGTGGCGGGGATTCAAACAGCATTCAAAGAACATTCGTACCAAATTCAAATCCTACCACATTCAAAGGCTTCTTTTGAACTAATGTGAATTTTATCACATTCAATTCAATTCGAATTGAACACACAGAAAAAACATTTGTTCACACCCCTACTCCTCTGTGTTTTATACAATGTTTTCACAACCTGCACACTTTGGCAATGCAAAGAAACAAGACCATTCTCACAAACGTGTAATTTAGAGTGGAGTTGAAGTAAGGTTCTAAAAAACTGGGCAACACTTTTGAATGGGCTCAATGGTTCTAGGGTTGGTGCTCTAAGATGAAGAGATCCCTTCCCCTTAGCTTTCCTCCCGAACATGTTTCCTTTTGGCAGGGGAGGGGAAAGAACACAATATACTGATTTATTGAACAGATGGCTTTAGCTGTAGCTAATTACAAAAAAACAGCATTTGCAAATAGCCAAGATATTTGCTGAAGTTTCTATGAACACAGGGGAGACTTCAGTCTCCTTAATAGAATCTTCAGACAAATCCTCGCACAAAAGAAAATGAAATGAAACTTGATGTCCCTGAAGGAAGTTGGGAGGGGAAAACCCTGAATTAAAGAAATCTTTATGCAACATTACCTCAGCTGTTGAAGCAACATAAAATTGCACCTTTTGCACCCAAGGTTTTTGATATAGGCAATGGGGATTTTTTTTTTTTTGCTGAGAAACCATTGATCTTTCATTTGTTTATATCCCTCTGTTACAAACTAAGAGCAACTAACATGGAATAAAATACTGTGACAATTTTACCACATGTCCACGTTCATATCGAATTCAAATCCTACCAGATTCAAAGGCTCCTTTTGAACGAATGTAAATTTTATCGCATTGGATTCAATTCAAATTGGACACAAGAAAACCTTTGTGCACATCCCTACTCCACTGTGTTTTATACAATGTTCTCACAACCTGCAGTTTGGCAATGCAAAGAAACAAGACCATTCTCACAAACATGTAATTTAGAGTGGTGTAGTAATGCCACCCCTGCTCGGATGGCAAAGCTCAGCGGAAAAAGCATTCCGGAGCATGTCGACCCTTCTAATCTCTCTAGGCAAAACTAGTACCATGCCTGTAGGGACGACTTCCGTGCTTGGATGGCAAACCTCAGCATAAGGAAGCGCTCGGAGCATGCCGACCCTTCTAATCTTTCTAGGGCATAAATACGCGCCATGCTGAAGGATAGGGTTTATGCAAGTGGTTCATGAGGACACCACGCACCAGCTCTGCTGGCATCTGAATGCTTTTCCTTTCTAACCAATGATCTATCTGGTTTTACCCATAACAATGTACCCAGAAATTACAGCAATTTCACCTCCACGTCATTCATTATAACAGAGTGGTGTTGAAGTAAGGTTCTGAAAAACTGGGCAAAACCTTTGAATGGGCCCAGTGATTCTAGGGTTGGTACTCTAAAATGAGGTGATCTTAAAGCAAAAGATATAAGTCAAGTAAAACTGGCATATTTCCTAATGTAAGGGCATTTGGACATTGACATGCCATCCTTGAAAAGATAAGGCTTTGTGATGCAACGTGCTCCTGAAGTTTGATGATAAGTTACAACTATTACTGCTACTGATGACGGGGATTCAAAGATACTTCATTAATTCCAGTATCCTTGGGTTAAGTATCAAAGTCCAGTCATTGCAGCCGCTGTACTGTACAAGCAACTCCTATCCACCTCCTATGCTTGTTTGATACAAAACATCAAAAAAATTTTGATGGAAACATACATCATACATACACTGAAGTTTTTGATACAAAACATCAATGAACAAAAGATCAATTTGTTCATTGCACTGAATGGGCACAGATATGACCTGACTATAGAACAACCATAAACATCCTTTCTTACAAACTGCTCTGAACACCCCTGTCCTTATAGGTTAGGGAAACAGGCAGGATGCCTCTAAGGCCATTTTCTGGGATTCAAGAACAAGTGAAGGTTTTGCCCTTGTCTTCTGTTTGAGATGCCCAGAAGGAATTGGTGGGCCGCTATGTGGGACAGCATGTTGGACTAGATCCAGCAGGGAACCGGTTTGGTCTAGTGGTTAGGGAGCTGGACTCTTACCTGGGAATACCAGGTTTGATTCTGCCCTCCCCAAGGAAACCAGCTGGGCGACCTTGGGCTAGTCACAGCTCTCTTCTGAGCTCTCACAGCCCACCTACCTCACAGGGTGTCTGTTGTGGGGAGAAGCATAAAAAGCTTTGTCTGCTGCTTTGAATCCCCTTAAATGGGTGAGAAAAGTGGAGAAGAAAAGCCAGCTCTCCTCTTCCTCCTCCTCTTCCTCTTATGTGCAAAAATGCCACTGAGAATACAGGGTGAAAGCAGCTCAGAAAGCCAAATGATACTTAAGCTGCTACTCAGCTGTGCTCCAGTACAGGAGGACTGTGACAAAACAATTTATAGCCCTTTCCCCATGCTAATGGTAACAAAAAAAAGGGGGAAGTCTCATGTGAGAAGGGATCACCAAAAAAAGGACTAAAAAGCAATATTGACAGGGATAAGGACCAATTATTTGCAATTATGGGTACGAGTTTAGATTAGAGTGTTATAAGGGCCATGCATGCCTGTCGCCAATTAGGCACATCAACACTCACACCACAAGATGTACATTAACTATTTTGTGTCTTGTAATGCAGAGTTCTAGTGCAATTATTTTTAAAATAGGAGGCAAGCTTTGTTTGCAGCTAGGGCCTTATGGTCCCTTAAGGACACCAGATGATTGGTTTAACTTCTATCCTGGACACTTGATCCATCTCCAAGCCAAGAAGCATAAGAAACTGGCTGACAAACAGCTACTACCCTTTAAAAATCTTTCATTAACATTATAGCTGTTGCTGGGTTTTTACTAGTCTTCCTAAACACTTGTTACTAAAACTGGTAACAATGAATGTTAATGATGTATTAAGAGAACAGCTGGGGTTATCAGGCAGTGTGAACTTAAAGGTGCTGAATAAGGTCAAACTTCGTTAACACTCTGCAATAAACAATACGGCAAATCTAAACCGAAGCCTTTGAGTGTGGGTTTTGCTCTGCACCTAGATCAGTGGTTCTCAACCTTCCTCATGGCACGACCCTTTAAGACAGTTCCTCATGTTGTGGTGACCCCCAACCTAACCCAGCCCTAACCCCCAACCATAAAACTATTTTCGTTGCTACTTCATAACAGTAATTTTGCTACTGTTATGAATCGTAATGTAAATATCTGATATGCAGGATGTATTTTCATTGTTACAAATTGAACATAATTCACATCAACCGGAGCTGAATATAAAAGCATCGTTTTACCTCCAATACTGCTGCTTTCTACACATTAGCTGCTTTCTACTGTATTTGTATGGGGTGTACATGATGGGGTTGGCGCAATGATGTCATCACGCCAGGTACTCATATGTGGGCGTATCCACATGTGGGCGGACTCGCCTGGAGATGGATAGAGGAGTGGCGTCTTGGTTCCTATGTGTTTTCTGATGGTCTCAGACGACCCCTGTGAAAGAGTAGATTGACCCCCAAAGGGGTCGCGACCCACAGGTTGAGAACCACTGACCTTAGATGTTCCACTGAAATTGTGTTTGTGCATTTTTCTGTTGAGATGTTTATGCAAAAACAATGCCTGGTTACAGCCTGTCCAGAACTTCAAAATGAGAATAAACTGATATAGATATGATTTAAGAGCACCAACTCCCTGTTTCTCTGCTTACAGTAGGCAGTGAAAGCTCAATGTACAATACTTACAACGTTCTGTAGCCAAGTCCCAAATATTGGAAGGGTACAAATTTTCAATGGGTCAATTGGATGGTAGAGATTGCTTCCCTTCCCTAATATTCCAATTCCTATCATTCTTTCTATAATACTGGATTTTGGAAAAAGAAAACTAATGTAAAAGAAATAATATTCATAAACATATACCATGTTTTCATGGAGTACCCCAAACAGCTATGAGATATTTAGAAAGGGAAAGGTTAAAGTGGTACAGTGGATTCCTAGGTAAGACCAGGCACAGAGAAAAGGGCCAAAAAAATTTGTACAGACAGTGGTACAAAATAGTACCACAGCAGACCATGTTCACAAGAGATACTATACACTGATTTAACCCAGATATTAAAATTTGGGTTTGTTGAGCTCTCGTGAGGGAGGGGGAAGAGGAGGAGGAGAGTTGGCTTTTTTACCCCGCTTTTCTCACCCATTTAAGAGGACTCAAAGTGGCTGACAAAACTTTTCCATTCTTCTCCCCACAACAGAACACCCAGTGAGGTAGGTGGGGCTGTGAGAGCTCAGAAGAGAGCTGTGACTAGCCTAAGGCCACCCAGCTGGCTTCGTGGGGGAGGGCGGAATCAAACCCGGTATTCCCAGGTAAGAGTCCGGCTCCCTAACCACTAGACCAAACTGGCTCACAGTTTGAGCCAGAACCTGAAGAAGAAAATAAGAGAGGTGCATGCTCTAGTCCTAAGAACACACCTATGCTTTGTAAAAAGGGAGTGGTATGTAAATAGATTTGAATGGATTCCCAGCAAGGAAAACAAAATGGGCCAACGTCCTATGAAGCCTGAGACTGAAAACATAAAGAAATCACAAAAATAAACACCAAGTTCACCATCCTCCTGTACCCTTGACAATGAAGCTTGGATTTGCTCCATGGTATCTATGCCCCCCAAACAGGAGTGAGGAGAAAATGGCAACTCCAGAGTGTGGAAACACACATTCTGAGCTTTCAGGATTCAACTGAATGTCACTGCTGCCCACGGTTGTCTACGGACGAGCCAAAATTCTGCAGATGCTGTGGAATCTCCGTTAGAAGTCATCCCCGCCTTTCTTTTAAATAATAAAGGAAGAATGAGCTGAAAACTAGTTCTATTTTACAGTAGAAGTAATCAGTAATGCCTTGTTGGGATAATGTCCCACTGGTTGTGAGTGTGGGGGAAATGTGCACAAAAGTTGCTAGGCAACTGCCAATGCATAAGGCTGTGCTCTACTCCATTGCTTCGGAAGACGGTGCATCTGTTAGAGATGATTTGTATCTATTGAACAAACTTAAGTGGAAAAGGTTTGCATTGGAGGACAAGTGAGGTTCCTGCTGACATGTAGAGGCTAATGACTCCTTTGCTGCTGCTTCCTACAAGCTGCTTTGTTAACACCTTATTAACACCCACTATTAACGAGCTTTGAAGAAGCCTGTTGCCAAAAAAGCAGGAGCGGCAACCGCAAGAACAATTGTTTCTGCTTGTCTCCTAGGGCAGCCCAAGAGCACATTCTGGTTCTCCCTGCCACATCCCCATCTTCTTTACCAGGGAGCGGTATCTAGGACAAGTGTCCGAAAATAAATACGGATTTCTGCCTTGGGAACATGTTTGGTTAGTTATGGCACTTACAGTCTGAGCTCAAGGTAGTGCATGCCGGTCCTTTCCCTTCCATCCTTGCTTGTAGGTAAGCCTGTTAGGCTGAAATACTGACAGGCCCAATGTCAGGCTCTTCATCTCCAAGACTGATTAGAGACTTAAAACCAGGAAGTTGTGGCTGCGGTGTAGCCCTCTAGCCACTAAACTACAGTACACTGCTGTTGTTGTTGAGTACAAATGAGTCATGGCCAACTCCTGGTTGACTACATGGGTCCCACCATGGACACCTTTATGCATTTTTCTTGGCAGGGATACAGAAGTGGCTTGCCACTGCCTATTTCCATGAGAGGGTGGGGATTGAACCGGCAACCCTCTGCTATAACCACTCCAACTACATTATTTTGTTTTGTTTTTTATATCACCCTACACCAAATATTTTTTTTAAAAAAATCCATCAACATCACAGGCGGGGAAAACACTGGATCAGGTCTGGGCTAATACATCTACTATGGATGTGCACAAATATTGGAAATATACATTATTTGGTCAAATTTGGCCAAATTCAGACATTCAAATTCGAATGGAATGTCCAGACATTCATTTTGAAATATTTGAATGAATACGAATATTTTGAATCATTCATATGAATAATTTGGACATTTGTAGGCATACAGAAACATACGTATTACATACACATCCGGAGACATCTCATTCGTATCCATATACATCTGTATGGATAAAAACGGGGTATGTACGGATGCATGCAGATGCATACGGATGTTGTCGACATTTGTATCTTCAAATATGTATTGAATATTCATACGAATAGATACGAATGTATCTGAATCAGCTCAAATTTTAATAAATTTGTTTTTTCTCTATTCGTACGAATTCAGACATTCAAATATTCTATTCGAATCAAATGTCAAAAGTTGCATTCATGCACAACCTTAGCATCTACCCCTGTTGTTTAAGGAGGTACTTTTTTCATATACACTCCTGCTTCAGCTGAATTGAACATTTCATTTTATTTTAAATCCAATACTTAAGAGATTCTTCAGTACCACTATTCTTACAACAATGTGAAAGTGAGTTAGTACCTCAGGGCTACCGGATTCCTGTTGGCTTCTATAGACTATTGTTTGGATATAGGTTTAATATTTGACATATCTATAGCCTACTTAATCAAAGCTAGCTAGTGTTAATTCTTTGTTAATGTCCTTAATATCCCCAAGTAGTTACACATCTGTAACATCTTGCAGAGGCTGTATGGAACAGGAAGCAAATTCCCTCCAAGCAGCTTAATAAACCATATCCAAAGAAGCAATTTCACCTGCACCAAATTTTAGCTACAAGGGTAACCAGTGTAAAACACAGGCAACAAGGAAGGAAGGAATAAACCTTATGTTTTTGTTATATTTTTAACCCCATATTTGGAATTCTATTATTTCCTAAAGCACAGCAGCCTCCTGCTTCTGAGACCCTGTTACTTAATGTTGGCTCAAGTCAAAGTAAAAATCAGATCAGATTTTTAATTCACACATATGAATCATTCACCTGGTTTTTTTCTAATAGCCAATCTTTGTACTTCAGTTTTCCCAATACTTGAAGGCATTCTGAATTATTTCAGGAAATGGTTTTTGAGAACACTTCAGCAGCCTAATTTACATGTTGCCATATGCTCAATAATAAGTATATCTTTCTAAAGACATAGCGTGGGCCTCTCCCTCACTGATATATTTTGGAAGTGGTCCCTTCTTTGTTTCCTTAACCAGTTTCTAAATCATTACTAAACCCCTATGGCTACTTAGCTTTCTTAATAGACCCTTGAAAAGAACAGCTATAGGCCTATTTTGAAAGTTCAAATAAACCGTACACTCAAATGCTACTGGTCCGACCATTTCCTTAAACATGCTTGTAAAAAGGGGGGGTGGAGAGAGACCCCGTTTTGCTTCCTTTACCAGGCACCATTAAGCAACTTGACATAAACAAACGGAAAAATTAAATGGTCTGACACAAATGCTGGCTGATGACTTGTCCGATGAATATGACATAATTTCTCCACAGTTGTTAATGTACCTGCAACGTTTCCTGTGAATAGTGTCTGTGTTTGTGTGCGTGCGCACATGTATGTGGCTAACAGGAGGCAAGGAAAATAAACAGATTTGCCAAGTTTTGGGAAATGAGAGTTGAGGGGAAATGGGCAGGTATAATAATAGGCTTGTGAAAGGCAGGTTCTCCACAGCACTGCAGGGTTGCAAGAGGGCTGGGAGTCAGGCCAGAACTGTCACAGACGATGTGTTTGCTGAAGGCCAGGGGGTGGGAAGAGACCTCTCATCAATTATTACTGTGCCACATTCTTTCCAAATCATGAGTGTAAATGGAAGCTCCAAATTTAGAAAGAAGAGGGCTGGAAAAATCTAAACATTCTTCACAGAATTGGTACAGGCTCAAGACCAAGGGAGGAGGAGGACCCCTGATGAGCTCACATGTACACCAGATCCTGAAGAAGAGCTGCTGACTTCAAAAAGGACAAAGCGAGCTACGGAAGAAGCTGAGGAGCAAAAGCAATAACCAGAACACTTTGGGGGCTCCTTAAGTCATGGAATATGGGGTTCCCCTAAGCGATCTACCCAAAAGCAGCTTTTAAGAAGTGCTGCTTTTGCTTCAGTGCTCAAATGCATGCTCTATTTATTCTCATCTTTTATTTAACTATTAGCTATGCTTGCCTGTGAACTTCCAACCAGGATTAAAGGATCCAGTTCTCCCCTACTGGGGTCGTAGTGTGTGCTCTGTGATGAGAAACACGTGGCGGTTTCACACTTCCATGTATCATTTATGCAAGAACCCAGGATGCCCTAGTAAACAGCATAGTCATATTGGACCACACTGGAGCACACAGATTCATTTGCAACTACTGCTTCGCTTATCCCCTAAACCCCCCACCAGCACAATGCATGCAATTATGCATTCTGTGGACAGTGTTATTTCGCACCCCATTCATTTTTAATCCCTGTGACCATACTAAATATGGAATTGGTTAGTTTCTGCAAGGATTTTTTTTCTGGGGAGGATGTGTACCCTAAAATAGTGGAACTGTCCTATATTGCCATATTTTTCCAACTGCAAACTCCAGATTTCCACATGTCTGGGGCATATTACTCCACCTGTACTGATGAAAATCAATTCTCAAGCAGGATGTCATTCAACAGTACAGGGATTAATCTATATAGGGAAGAATTTCTAGCAGACTTAATCCACATCCAACACTTCCCCTCTTCCAAGGTGGATTTGCTTTTTATAGAATGGAGAAAAAAAAAACTTCTAAGTACAAGTGTGCGTGGGCTTTTATCTCCCAATCTCTTTCCAATCAGGATGACAAAAAGAACTTCAGTAAACCTTACCCCCAACCCCAAATACTTTTCATTATCCCTGGAAAGCTGGTTTACACCATGCATGGAACTACTGACAAATTTAGCTAAAGTGACTCCCTTTCTGCTGCGGGGCAAGTACATGCCTTACAGAATACCTACATATTACTCTCATTCCCAGTAGGTCCAACCTGGGTATTTAAAAGATACTGACTAGGGGTGTGCACAAATGCAATTTTCAGATTCAATTTGATTTGAATATTTGAATTCATACGAATAGAGAAAAAACAAATGTATTCAAATTTTAACTGATTCAAATACATTTGTATCTATTTGTATTTGAAGATGGACTGTCGACAACATTTGTATGTGTCTGTATGCACCTATATGCGTCCGTACACATCCCATCTTTATCCTGTATTGTATGTATCCGCACAAATGCGTAGATACAAATAAGATGCATACAGATACGTACGTGAGGCACACATGTCCATACACATAGGAATGTCCAAATAATCTGTATAAATTATTCAAAACATTTGAACTCGTTTGAATGTTAAAAAACGGATGTATAGACATTCGATTCGAATTCAGATGTCCAAATTGAGACGAATAGAATATTCTTATACATTTCTAATACAAAACATAGGTACTTTGCAGACTTGGGGTGTTTTTCCACTGTCACTAAAAGTACCCATTAAGTACCCATAAATGGGTACGTAATGGCATTTTTGTACCCATTAATGGGTACTTAATAGGTACTTTTAGTGACAGTGGAAAAACACCCTTGCTGTTATGTCACTACTCAAGACTGACGCGTGACAATCTTTTACCATTCCCACAAACCACACATAAAAGGGAAACGAAACGGTCAACGACACCAGCCTGACATCACCAGTGCAGATGACACAAACTTAAGAGGGCCTCAGGCAGGCTTCTCGATAAGCCAATTACAATAAAAGCACAGAGGTGTTGAGGGAGGCAATGCAGATGTTGCTTTGGAATCAACAGAGGTTAAAGAACAGTCAGACTCCTGCAGAAATAGCAGGGCTCAGAGGGAGGGGGGAGGGAGCAAAGGAGAACGTAATGCAGAAAAAATGTTGGCTCTGTTCACTTTTTCAACGCTTTTTGTGACGTCAAGAAATCCATCTAAATAAACAGGCCTTTGGCTCTTGCAAATGGAGAGATGCAAGCAAGGCTGTTTACATATCCTTGCAAAACAGTCTTCACAGTCTACTTGCTGCATGTGAAAACAAGGAAAGTAGCATATTTTCAAGAGAAGGGCAAAGTTCTTTTTTTTTCTTCTTTGATAAATCCACACATGCCCTTCCTAAAACTTGCAGGCTTCAGGAGCAATCCACGTACTCCTCATGAGCCCTATTGTATTCCTCTGATGCTTGGAACCACTAACGTCCCAGTGGGCAAAGTGAAGGGCTCTCTCGGTGTTGGCTCCCAGGTTATGGAACAGTCTCCCCTTGGAGATGCATCAAGTACCCTCATTGTCTGTAGTCAGGCGACCAGTGGGCATACACCTCTTTACCTTGGCTTTTGGTTGAGGGAACAACATGCCCTTCCCATGCAGTAATTGCCACTCTTTTTAGCCAATCTATTTTATCTTGTATAATTATTTTATTGTGACCTGTCCTGAGACTTTGCGATCTAGAGCAGGAAAGAAATAGAGATAGAAACAGATGATAGATAGATAGATAGATAGATAGATAGACAGACAGACAGACAGACAGACCAGAGACAGAGAAACAGAGAGAGAGAGAGAGAGAGAGAGAGAGAGAGACAGAGACAGACAGACAAGAAGCATGCAGTATGATACTAGTTTACTTATACTGGAGGAATGCAAACCACACAGAGACCAACAAGGCAAGATACCTAGGACTCAGAACCACAGAGGGGCTCTAATTCAAAACTGGTGAATTATAGACATTCCCAGAAACAGAGAAGGTCCAAAATAGATTTCATGATCCAGCAGAACACTTTGTAACTCTGTCAGAAAAGATAACAGGTCAGGAAGCATGCTGTTACTTGTAACTCTTGTCAGAAAAGATAACAGGTCAGGAAGCATGCCGTTATTAACAACTTTCTGCACTTGTTTCTGGAAAAACAAATAGGTAGGAGCAAGAAATTTTTGGGCTTTTGGTAAATCTTCTAAATAATAACAACAATAATCAGATTTAAGCACGCTCATCAGCTTGCAAGCTGTCATCAGAGTCAGGTGATATTTTTCACCCTGGAGTCCGAAATCCATAAAACACTGCCTACATATATGAATGACAGGCACAACTATACATCAGTCTGAGTATAATACAGCATACTGCAGCCAATGAAAACTTTTGAGGCAACCTCACACACGCCTACTCAGCAGAATGGGGTTACCTGAGGGTAGCTAAGTATAGGGTGGCAACCTTTGGTCACTTGGGTAACAACCTGGAATTGCTAATATTAAATAGACTTTATAAAATGAATGCATGCACCTCATTACAGTTTAGCCAGAGAATGAGCATGCAAGACACATACTCCAGTCAAGGAGCTGCATGACTATTGGTTTGGTCAAACTGCCAGACTCCGAAGACTGGGCTCCCGTGAATTTAAACAGGTATACACGTCAGGTTGCTCAGCTAGTGGCACTCTTTATGCCCTACTACACTGGAAGAGTGGCTGAAACACGTCTTCATTCCATAAAAATCAAGATGTCATATTCTGTAAATCTTAGCTAAATTACAGATACATTTTTTTTTCAGGCTGTCCTGGGCTGCCTCCAGATGGGAAGCAAAACCTGGGATCCTCTCAGAAACCACCCTGGGAACAGCAGGCATCCCTGTGGCATTCCCTGGGCAGTGCCAACTGCAATGGAAAAAAAAAGTGTAACGGTATTATGGGAAATTCTAGCAACCCCACGTCTGGCAAGCAGCTTTAGCAACTGAAGCAATTGAGACTTCAGGAGCCAGACAAGGATGTAAGAAGCAAAAAAAGAAGTGGCTGGGTCATTGGCCGGCTTCTGGTAGCCTCAACAAAGAGAACATAAGAGGAGCCTTGCTGGATCGGGCCACAGCCCATCCAGTCCAGGATCTTGTCTCACACGGTAGCCCAACATTTGCTTATGGGCATTATCAAGCCGAAGACAAAGGCAAAACCTTCACTTACTCTCTGTTCCCTGAAAACAACCTTGAGAGGCATCCTGCCTATCTCTTTAACCTGCAGGCAATGCTAGGCATCCATTCTAGTAGCCATGGATATATCTGACCCCCATGAATTTAATCCTTCCTTAAAGTCATTCAGACTAGTTTTGATCACCACCTCTTCTGGTAGTAAATTCCTCAGACCAATGACTCTCTGGGTGGAAAAAATACTTTGCCTTGCCAATCTCTTCTGTCCATCAGCTTCAGAGAGTGCTCCCTGGCTCTTAGTGCTGTGCAATATAAAAAATATTCTTCTCTATCCACCTTTTCCATACGGTGCATGATATCATATACTTCAATCAGGTCACCTCTTAAATGCCACATTCCAAGGCTAAAAAGACCTAGGCATTGCAATCTGGTTCCATAAAGAAGGAGCTCGAGCCCTTGATGATTTTGCAAAATTTTGCATCAGTTGCCAAAGCTGATCTTCAAATGTCAAGGTAAGCACTGCATCTGGCAGGGGGATCTTGCTTAGATCTCACATTGTCTCTTGCCTTCTGGACGCAGCCGGGTACAGACTCTATAAAGGGGGAGGGAGGAATCTATACAGACTAGGAAACCAAGAACAAAAGTTTCTCCTGCCTACAGGAAACTTTAATTCGGAAAGAAAAGTTAGCACTGCACCTTATTTCATTTTGTATCTAGAGACAACCAAGGACTTTTTATTGTAGCCAATTCTGCAACTAATTATTCTAAAAAAAAATGTACTTCTAAAATTGCAAGAGCAGAAGGCAGCAATGCATCTTTTGTGTTTCATATAAATAATCTGTCCTAAACTTTGGCACAGGTTGTTTTCGAGTCAGGACTGCCACAGTCTTCCAACTGTCTGCATCCGAAAACCAAATCCATCTATGCAATTCATCTGGGACCACATCAGTCAGATGCAAACTTTGCCAAGTCTGCCCTGTCCCCCTCCATACATTATGCCAAGCATAGCTAATCTTGTGGGATGGATGCAAGCTGCCAAGTCCTATCCACTCAATCTGTCATCCATGTTGAGGCGTAGCACTCCCAATCACTTTAACTCTCATCTTAACAGAGAGCAATGCTGCATATGATCCTCTTTACATTTTAAAAAATTCACTTACAGTGTTTATGTCCTGCATCTTCTCTGAAGAGCTCCAGGATCACAAGAAAAAGCTTACAAGTCATAAAATGCTAAGAGGGGTACACTTGCAACTTGTAACTGACTCACAGAGTGGACATAGGGATGAACACAGATGGTTTTTTTTAATGCAAAAAATGTATTCATTCAAATAGATCCCCTTCAAATGTGGTAGAATTCTATTCAATAGGCATTTCCGCACTGGATCGCGTTCGAAACCGAACGCGTTCAGGCGGAAAGCTTAAGCCAGCTTCGGGCGCTTTCCCCGTTCACACACAGACGCGCCAGAACGCGTGTAAACGCGTTCCGGAGCGTCTGGGTGCGAATGGTCAAAGCGCCCGAAGCTGGCTTAGCCGGCAAACGCCGGCCAGGGGCGCGCCGGCAGCCGCGGAGGCAGATCGACAATCAGCTGTTTGAAAAACAGCTGATTGTCAAAGCCGCGCGGCGTCGGAGGCGAGCCGGCAGGCGATCGGGAGACAGAAGCGGCGCGAACGCTTCTTCTCCCGAACGGCTGCGGACGGCTCGTCCGCGTTGGAACGCGTGTAGAGCACTTCGAAGTGCTCTACATTTCGAACGCGGAAAAGGCAGCTGCGGACACGTCGGGACGCAAGCCGCGCGCGGCCAATGCGGATGACGTGTCCGCAGCTGCCTTTTTCGCGTTCCGTTTTCCCCCGTGCGAAAACGTCTAATATGAACGTATTCATACAAATTCATACAAATATCTGATATGAATGCATACATATCTGATACGTATCAGATATGTATCCCATAACATATTCTCTCTGAAGGCGTCAAATCCGCCCTGAATCCACTTTGATTTTGCTCTCAATCCATGTCCAATGCACTCTGGATCTGTTGCAGATGTGACTGGCACACCTGCTTTCCCAATTCTCAGGTTCTGATTTACATAGACATTCATATGCGAATATGAATGTCAGTGTACAAATGTCATAACATTCAATTTGTATACGAATATCTGAATTTGTACAAATTTGTACGAATATCGAATGTTATGAACATTCGTGCACACCCCTAGGTGGGCAACTAGTACTGTCTGCAACTGAAAAAGAGATGACTTCATATTCACATTTATATCCACTGATTCCCTGTGTGGTGGTGGTGGTGGAGGAGGAGGAGGAGGAGGAGAAGGAGAATTGGCTTTCTACCCCACTTTTCTCAACCATTTAAGGGGACTCAAAGGGGCTGACAAAGCTTTTCTATTCTTCTATTCTTTCTATTCTTCTCCCCACAACAGAACACCCTGTGAGGTAGGAGGGGCTGTGAGAGCTCAGGAGAGAGCTGTGACTCACACAAGGTCACCCAGCTGGCTTCATGGGGGAGGACGGAATCGAACCCGGTATTCCCAGATAAGAGTCCAGCTCCCTAACCACTAGACCCTGACTGTGCAAAGGGAAATCCAAATGCCGGTTAGCAAAGACGAAATCATTTCTGGTATTGTATAGGCTGCCACCAGACATCCCTATTTATCCTGCAACTCATCAGTTTACCGTTATAAAGCCCATTCAGAATGATCACACACTGTCTAGATTTTAGATCAATATTCTGCATTTTAACATTAGCAAAATATCATTACAGCTGTGAAATTTTCTTTCCACATGATCTAACGCTTCCATTACTCTGTATAGGTATTTCTGGATAGCGACAGCTCACAATGAACTCTTGCTATACTTCTCAGGCAGTAACCAAGACAGTGTTGCAGTAGTTAATTTTAATGGAATAATGATAACTTGGCAAATCAGGTCTATAGTTTGAGACTGTACTAGGAGCACCATGATCACGTATTGCAAATCAGGTACAATCATGAAATATTTATGGAACTTCAGAAGTGGGAATCAGAACTTCTCAAACCTGTTCCTCAGTACAACTTCTTCTTAGAACATGTGATCTTGTGATATCAAATATGGAAATAAAGGTTTTCCCCAAACAAAGTTACATCTGCAATCTTTTGGGATTATACATGTAACTGTGGCATCCCCAATATAGTCCCGGGATATGGACTCAATATTCCATGATACTGCTATGGATTTCCCATAAAAGCAATCACTTTCCTTAACCTGCCACCTCCTTTGGTCACTGTTCTTCCTTCCAATATCTAGATGCTAGCCAAGCATGCAAAAAAAGAACCAAATGGAAAAGGATAGGGACATGGCTGGGTTCTGGGTATTTTCAAGAGGAACAATTATGAGAGGAGGCAGTAGACAGAGCTAAGAACATGCAGTCATCTCATGTCTTGTGGAGACACAAAAGGCAAGCATAGGAACTTCTTTAGATCCTTTATGTCTGGAAGCACTCAAAAAGTAGTGATGAAAAAAGACATCACTACTTTTTCAATGTGATCATTGTGAATCTTTCTGAACAATCATGGTTGTATAAGTGTCATATAATCTAGGGATGTGCCCAAATATTCAAAACATTCACAATTTGATCAAATTTGTTCAAATTTTGACATTTGAATTCAAATCAAATGTCCATAAATTCAAATTTAAACATTTGGACAAATTTCAAATTTCCAAATCTATTCATTCGAATTATTCGGACAGTCATATATGTATGGGTACGTACATGATACGTACTTGCACGTATGCATCTTTCCCACATCCGTACGTATTTGTGCCAATCTGTGTGGGACGAAAACAGGTTGCATACATGATAAATATGGGAATAACAATGCATAGGGGCACATACGAATGTTGTCAACATTCGTAAGTGCAAATTCGAATAGAAAATTCAAACGAATAGATTCAAATTTGCTTAATTCAAATAGAATCCTGAAAATTGCATTCGTGCACACCCCTAATATCACATCTTCTGCTGCTAAGGTAGGAGGGAGGGAAGGTTATCTTTTAAATATATTTTAGATTATTCTATCTTTTTTCTTTCTATTATTGTGATCTGCATTGGAACCTTTAGGTAAAGGGCAAGATATAAGTTCTTAAATAAATAAATAAATAAAACATACATACATACATACATACATACTACACATAAGCACGTTTGTGTAAGTATATCTTCAGAGAGTGGCCTCCAGACCACCCAAGCTGTAATCCATTTAGCCTAAATTAACAGGCTGTAGGATATATATTAGAAGAAAAAGGAAATTTTCTCTGAATGTGCATGTGTTAGAAGCCTGCTCCGATCGCCTCTTTTAAGTTTTCAGCAGATTCCACCCCCTTTATTTTGAGTCATGATTTCCACATAAAACTTAGCAGCCGTGACCCAGTGTTCTACATTTCAGTTCCTTTTCTCCACCCAGCATATTAGTGGTCTGTGTTTGACATTAGTGCATTGGCGGGCTCCAGAGCATGCAGCTCATGACGCTACAGCAAAAACATACTTAAAATGTGTGCCAAAACCTCAGGAAGGAAATTACCAGTAACTTCTGGGAACGGGCTCACTCTCCACCCTGAATGGAATGGCTTGTGTGTGTGTGTGTGCATGTGTTGTGCACACGCATGGCTGTGCGTATGCACGCACTTAACTAAGATATGTGTCTAAGCTGGGACATGTGAAATCAAAAGCATACAGAGAATAATCTTTTTTTTTTTCCTTAGGCCAATATTTTGCCAGAGTTCATTGTTGGCCTGCACTAAGTGAAAATTTGTATGGCAGTGATACTGAGTTTTCAAATTGATCACTTTGATTATGCTCATTTTCTAGAAATGAAAATTGTTCCTTTAATCTTTCAGCAATAACACAGCAATGCAGGCAAAGCAAAGGAGCAATGAATGAGCCAAGATCACCTAATCAGTTTCATGGGGGATTTAATTCATTAATCTGCATTCCAAGTCCAGCACTCATTCTTGGAAGTTAAGTTATGTGATTTCCAGTTGAATCATCACCTTACAATATCCACAATGGAGATAGTTTTTTGGCAAGGGTGTGTGTGCGTGCTTATTCTAATTAGTCTGTTAAAGTCTCTGATTTGTGGTAACTCGGGTGTGGCTCTCCATTTGTTGATGAAGACCATCTCGGTGCATGGCATATATGGTGAATTGGGTTTATCCCTAAGAACACCCTTACACACCTGCCTCCATTCCTTTCAGGCACTATTTTAAAGTGGGTCCCACTTTGGCCTAGTGGTTAGGGAGCTGGACTCTTATCTGGGAATAACGGGTTCGATTCTGCCTTCCCCCACAAAGTCAGCTGGGTGGCCTTGGGCTAGTCACAGCTCTCTTCTGAGCTCTCACAGCCCCACCTACCTCACAGGGTGTTCTGTTATGGGGAGAAGAATAGAAAAGCTTTGTCAGCCCCTTTGAGTCCCCTTAAATGGATGAGAAAAGCAGGGTAGAAAAGCCAACTCTCCTTCTGATGATGATGATGAATTTGAAGATTCAAGGAAAAAGAAAATTAATGTGATCCTGAGCAATGCCTCAATTGTCATATGCGTACTAGCTGGCAACCAATTAGACAATGGTCCAAAAGCAGCGAGACCACATTTTAATAGCATTTGCCATTCGATTTGCATGCAGATTTCAGGACCAGGGTAAACGAAGCTGCAAGACTATGGTCACACCACAACAAATTACTCTGTTGTAGGATGCAAGAAGAACAGAGCAGTTTCGACAAGATCACACCCTTTATGATTTAATTCTCACTAGGGCCATCTTTCTTTGTCCACACGTTTCAGTTTCCCCAGCTTGTGTTTCCTTCCCACCCCCTCCCATCCTTCCCTTCATCTTCCCTCTGTGAATCACATTCTGGTGCAGAAGGAAGGCTCCAAGTAAGCACTAGCAAAGATCTCTCCGCCTCTGCTTGTCCCTCTTGGAAGAAAAGCCAGTGTTGGCTCTCTTCTTCCCTCTCTCAATCCATGGGAGTTCGAGGAGCCAACAATATCTTCTCTTTTGTGGAAACTGGATGTCACAGCTACCGGCAGAGAACATTATTCAATGCGTGACAGGGTGGGGCAGTGGACTGCATCCACCCCATACAGTGTGCCATTGCAGAGCAGAGCACACTGTCAGTGTTTAGTGCTCGTCTGCGGTGGCGGCGTGAACCAGCAAAAAAAACCCTGTGGACCAGTGGTTGGGGACCCCTGGCCTATCTACAGTAAAGGAATCACTCAGATACCTGCCTGGGCATTTAAAGGAGGTTCCAGCAGCCTTTGATCCTAAAGAGAACCCAGCATGAAGTTGACTGATCCCTGACAGGATCAAAGGACTAGGGTGGTGGGAAGTGGCCCAAGGATATTGGGCACATAAGGGCAAAAAGGGCACACACACCAAGCAGCTGAACATTTGAGCGCACTGACCCTTTATTCTTCATTGCTGCATTCACACCTAAGTTTTAATCCAGCCTCAGTCTGCCTTCAAAGTGGAAGCAAGGCTCAGCAAGGTGACTCACCATTTTCTTTCCATTTTATCTAGCCCAAAGGTGACACTTTCTCAGTTAGATAAAACCAAAAACAAGCAACCTGTCACTTTGCCAATTCATTCTCTCCACTCTGAATGTGGACTGAAGCTGGATTAACATGTTGGTGCGGTCACAGACTAACTGGGCTTGAATACAACTGCAGGCCTAACTTCTATCCCACCCCAATGGGCACAAGACCACAATGCACTATGAGAAAAAGCAAAGGCTGTGTGGATGGATAAGTGGTTGACTTTTCTACCCCTCTTTTCTCACCCATATAAGGGGACTGTCCAACGGCTGACAAACCTTCTGTTCTTCTCCCCACAGCAGAACACCCTATGAGGCAGGTGGGGCTGTGAGAGCTCAGAAGAGAGCTGTGACTAATCCAAGATCACCCAGATGGCTTCATGGAGGAGTGCGGAATCAAAACCAGTATTCCCAGATAAGAGTCCGGCTTCCTAACCACTAGACCAAAAGACCTAACTGGTTCTGTGCCAAAAGGCAAGCGTAGGCAACAGCTGTGTTAGGTTAAAAGACACTGGAACTTGCACACTGACTGAAAAGTCCAAGCTAGGCCTTGCTGGAAACAGTGTTCGTTTATTCACAGCTTTGATACCTTTGAGACAGCAAATCGTATTTTACAGCCCCATAAAAATAAAAATCACCTTCTCGGTTCTCCAGGACACTTCTAATCAACCTAACGGTGTTTTTGAAGTATCTCTCCCCTCCCTTCCACCACCTGCGTATCCTTCATGGACCGAGAACGACAGCAGTCTTTTGTTTTTGAAACGACACGAGAACGGCTTCTTCCTCTCTGGGATTCCTAAGGAAGAGCAGGAAGGATTTCCCTAATAAGAGTTCATTAACATCCCATTTATTGAACAACCTTTTGAGAGTTTTGCAATTTATGCAGGGGCTGCTTGTCCTTGATTTATACTAGGGTGACCTTGCTTGCAACTGTGGCAGACGCTCTGCCAACCACAAGCTCTTCCTGCCTGCATCAGTTCCCCTTCAATGCAGAATTGATGTCATTGCAAATTGTTTGGAACGTAGTAAATGCACTTTGCTGAATTACTGCCTTTCCTCTCTCCCCTCTGCTCAGATTCTGCAGTAACCAAACCTGAAGCACCGCAGGACGCAGGCAGGTGGCTTTGCAGGTTTGAATAAAGACACCATCATCCTAGACCTGTGATTATTGTATCTCTATATACAGTAAAAACTGTGTTAAACAGTGTTGCTGAGCAACAGTCTCCACCCAATGGACTTCAGAATTCACAGATAAGACACTGGTGTTTGCATTCTCCATTTTAGATTTGTAGGACAAAAGATTAATCAATAGGTCAACAGCTTATATCAGGTTTTTAGCAAAAATAAAGCTCATGTTGAAGGCACAGACTAATATCCTGCGGTAAAGAACATGCTGAACACGTTTCTGGTTTTTATGGCTGCTGCTGATTTTTTTTTTCATCATCATCATGTTTGTTTCTGCAAACCAGTATCTATCATAGTTCAAGCCTTGTTGGGGGTAAAGATGTGCACGAATATGGTGGTGGTTTTTTTTGCATTTGCATTGAATTGAATATCCAAATATTCGATTTGATTCAAATGTTTAGATTGGGAATGCAACAAAACCCGATCCAAATCGAATTAATTCGGATTTACTTGCTTGCATGTTAGATTTGAATCTGAAGATACAAACGTCGACAACATTTGTATGCGTTATACGTATCTGCATGTATTTGATACGCATCCCGTTTTATCCCGTATGCATCCCGTTTTCGTCCCGTACTATCAACACAAATGCATACAGAAACATATGAGATTCTTACAGATACGTATGTTTTGAATCATTTGAACAAATGTTTTGGAACATTCAAAATTTGTTCGAATGTTTAAATTAGAACGTGTAGATGTTCTATTTGAATTCAAATGTCCACATGTGATCGAATTTTGAATGTTTAGAACAGTGTTTCCCAAAGTATGGTACACGTACCCCCAGGGGTATGGGAAGAGTTTGGTGGGGGTAAGCTTGCACCGGAGTTTGGTGGGGATCACGTGGGAATATCCACTGCACCGTGCTCAGCAGCACCCACAGAACAAGGAAAGAAATAGGCGCGTATCACAGTTTTTACATGGGAACTGGGGCCATCGTACATCGTATTGCAACTCATTATAGTGGGAACTTCTGTGCTTCCTTCGCGCAGCTCGGGTTTGGCCATTTTTAAACTGCGGGAACATTAACAGTTGACGCTGAGCTGTGGAGCTGTTTAAATGCCGGAGAACTGCAGTGTTATCTAACGGTCTTGTGAGGCGTGACACGGCGTGAATATACTGCACTTCGTTACAGAGACAGGCGCCTGTTATCGTGCTTTAGTAAGTTCCACTGATTTTGATTATTTTTATAAAATACAATTTTTATCCCTAATGTTTTTTATGAGGGGTACTCAGCGTTACGAAAATTATAGAAGGGGTACATATATGTCAAAAGTTTGGGAAACACTGGTTTAGAACATTTGTGCTCTAATTGGGAGTATTCATGGCATTTAACTATAACATGTTAGCTACAAACTGTATACCAAAAGAAGAATGATGCTGTTGGAAAAGTGCTAAAAGTGAGATTTCTGGCTGGCTATGTGTGGCAAATCTGAAAAGAGCGGCATGACAGGCAAGATTTCTTTCTTTCTTTTACCTTTGGCCAATTTAGGATTGCACTGCATATTAATAGCTAAAACAGCAGGTTGTCTCAAGCTACATTTTAACAATGGTATTTTGCTTCAATTTAAACCCTGGCACCCGGCCCTTCACCACATGGTCCCAATTTAAGCCCTGGTAACCAGTACAATCATTTGAACTGCAGGCAACGGTGATATGAGGTTCAGAGTCACGCTCCCCAATCTGATGCCCGAGAATAACTGACAAAAAACAACCAGGACAAGTCTCAGTGTGTGATATGCATCAGAAAATAAAGGTCGCACATCCTGACATTACTAGGGATTGGGAACGAATATTCAGAACAAATGAAACTTGTACAAATTTGTCTGAATTGAATTCAAATTGAATGTTAACATGTTGACATTCGAAGCTTGACATCTGAATTTGAATTGAATGTTTCAATACATTCATATGAAGCTTTGTGATGGATTTGTATGGGATTCGTATCTAACATTTGTTATCGAATTCCTCAGGGTGCTGTCCTGTTAGGGAGGGAGGGAAGTAGTATTTTAAATTATGTTCTTATATTTTTATTTTATATATATGTAAGTTGTATCTAGTCCAGCATCCCATCGCACACACTAGCCCGCCAAATGTTCATGGGCGTCTCAAGCAGAGACAAGGACGAACCTTTGCCTGCTCTCAAATCCCGGCAAATGGCCTTAGAAGCGCCCTGCTTACACCCCCCACCCCCAGCCTGAAAGATGTACCTAGGCATTCATTCTAGTAGCCATTGATACATCTGTCATCCATAAATTTGTCTAACCCTACCTTAAAGCTATCTAGACTGGTAGCTGTCACCATCTCTTCCGGCAGCACATTGTTGCCTGCCTTGGGACCATGTGGGTGAAAGGTGGGATAGAAATACAAATTTTCTTGCATTCAATTCAATTCAATACAAATACAAATACAAATACAAATACAAATACAAATACAAATACAAATACAAATACAAATACAAATACAAATACAAATACAAATACAAATACAAATACAAATACAAATACAAATACAAATAATAATAATAATAATAATAATAATAATAATAATAATAATAATAATAATAATAATAATAATAATAATAATAATAATAATAATAATAATAATAATTCATGCACATCTTTAGGTATAAGTGTTATGAAAAAAAGACCGAATATTTCTAGGACCTTCTGTTCCTGAACTCTGGGAGCTTCAGCATCTCTTGATTTGGAAGAAACAGGGAGCAGAACCAACATCAAAAGCAAGTCATTCAGAAAATTCTCTAACTAAATTTTTCCTACAAGACTAGCCATTGACACACAGGCCCAGCAACAGTGGGATTTCCTGCTCTATCCTTAGTGCACTTTTTCTGATTCCTCAGTGCAGAAACAGGCATGACTGAAGCAGGAAAATGACCATGCCCCAAGAGGGGGCATTCCTTCTGCACAGCATCTAGAAGCAGCTTCTGTTAGACAACCACAAAGTGTAATTATTACCATACAGAATGCTAAAGGATGTGATTTCATAAACTGGGCACACCTATGGATGCTGGAGATATTAAAAGTGCAAGCAAATGATGGGCAGGAAATTCATTAAAAGAATCTGGGCATTGTTAAGCTCAAAGAATGTCTAGCAGGGCAGTACGTGAACTCTATTCTTACTTTATGTCATCACTGAAAAATGAAGCAGACCAAAGACCTTTGGCTTGTCCCAGTAAGGCATTTATGATTCTGAAAGACAGAGCTCTCCTGTAGGGTACATGTTCAAGGGCACTAGTAAGAGACAAACCGATGCATTTCAATGATTCATGATTAGTGGTAGGTCAAAGGTAAAGCATCTGTTTTGCATGTAGACATTCCCAGAATCAATTCTTGGCTTTTGTAAGTCACTTCCAAAAAGTCACCAACTTGCTTCACTTGTTTACAGAAATTTACTACCAGACAGTCACTGATCTATGGAATTCACCACCCAAAGTGATGGATGCAACAAGTCTAAAGGACTTTAAGAAAGGATTAGACGGATTCACAGAGGTCAGCTGCATCAGTGGCTATTAGAATGGATGCATAGGTGTTCCTTCTGGGTTAGAGAGATAGGCAGGATGTCCCTCAATGCTATTTGCAGGGAATGGAGAGCAAATGAAGGTTTTGCCTTGGTCTTCTGCTTGAAGCCCATAAGCTAATGGTGGCCCATTGTGTGAGACAGGATGCTGGACTAGATGAGCTGTGGCCTGATCCAGCAGGGCTCCTCTTACATTCCTAACCCCTAAATACAGAGGGCTAAACTACCCAAAAGCACTCCATAACTTCTTCCTGACCGCAAGGTTTACTTTCCCAAAAAATTTCTTAAAATGCTAAAAATGTGTATGAAGCATCTGAAGGCAGTTGTCCAGAGATATGGTTTTGAGGTACATCAACATGCAGATAACGCAGAGCTTTATCTGTGACCTTCATCAGACTGGGGGAAGGTGGAAGATGTCCTATACTGATACTTGGGTGTGGCAATAGGTGAGGATGAATAAAATGAAACTGATCACATCTAGATGCCACGTAATTATTCTGCTATATTTAGATATTCCAGAATAAAGCATGGGTATTCCAGAATATTCATGATACATTCCGGAAGATCCAAATATAGTAGAACAAAGTAACTGCATCTGAGTGCAGCCTTATGTAAATAAGATAGAAATACTGTTAAGCACGACTCTTCCATTCAGGTGAGTGAAACTGAACCTGTCTTCAATGAGGTTGTACATACTCGATGGATCAGGCTGACAGCTCGGAAATATCCATTGACCAAGCTTTGCCATTACAGATTCAAAACTTTGTGGTTTGGAGTGACTTTTACCAGTTGCCTTTTCTCCTGGGACATGGATCACCAGACCACTTCTACTCATGTTCTGGTAAATTCTCATTTAGCCAGCTGTTGGGTGATGCACAAAGTGATGCGCGCCATACCTTGTGCAAAATACACCATAACAGGCACTGGGAGTTTTGATCACATTATGGCAATGCTTTGACAACTTTCACTGGCCTTTCATCAAAAAGTGCTTATTTTGACCTTTTAAGTCCTAAATAGCTTAAGATCAGTGTGCCTGGAAAAAAAAAAGGTTCCAAGATCCTTCAAGTACCCTAAAACCTGCTACAGGAGCTTTGCTCTTTATGTCTCAGTCAGAGCAAACAAAGCAGGTGGCCACAAGCAAAGAGGCTTTCGCAGTGGCAGCACCAAGGTTGTGAAACAGCCCATCTAGAAAGGTCTACTCGGAGCACCATCTTTATGTTCAGATGCCAGGCTTATGTCTCTTCAGTCAACCAGGGTTTAAAGAAAATATACCTCAGTGCAAGGATTGCCTGTAGCTCAGTGGTAGAGCAAACTGCCTGGGAAACAGAGGGTTACCAAGTTGATACCCAGCCTCTCCTGAAAAAGTAGGCAACAGCAAACCACTTCTGTACCCCTGCCAAGAAAACTGCACAGCAGTGCCCATTGTTAGTCGATGAAGTCAAGCAGGAGATGGCCACGACTCAATGGTACACACAACAACAATACCTGAGTGTGTGTTTTGAATTGTTTAAAGCCTGCAGAGAGTCCCTTGGGGCATTAACCTCAGGGTGGCATTGTTAAAAAGGGCTTTAGACCTTTATTTTCAATCCAACACTTGAAACGGTGATTGAGCTGCAATCTGATGAACTATTAGCGTAACCAATAGTCTATTTTTTCCCATAATGCATAGTCAGTGTTGATCCCTAACCCAGTTTGGGACTGCAGAAGGAAGCAATGGATAAAAGACCCCTAACCCTCTTAATCTGGATTTGGCCTTTGTTGCCGACAATTCTGGTGGGAAACCAAGTTTGCCCTTAAGGGAGCTGTGGAAGACGTGTCACATGAAACCTGGCTCAGAGTGCTGCATTAAGGGGGGGGGGAGCTAAGCAGGAAGCCCCTCCTTTCTAACTTACAGAATGAATGGGAGCTTTAATTTTTCACTGAAGTTTTACTCTCTTTTTTCCTTTTTGGTCCATGTACAGGATTTAATTCATTCATACTTCTTCCTTGGTGCTCCATAACACTGTAGCTGCATAAACTCTCCAGAAATGCTATAATTAGAACATCATGCTTACTTAGCCACTTTACCATATGGGTTGCGGTTGGGGATAAGAGTCCCTCAGGGACCCTGATTCATTGCAATGAAACCCACACCGTCACCCTCCTTTTCCTCTTTCCAAATGAATCCATTGATTATATTTTAAGAGACCTGGAAAAGGGTCTTACTCATTCATTCACTCTGTATACACTAATACCGTAAGACTAGGCCTGGCTATGCCAGTCTCCCTCACTGCAATCCTACCTTATCCTTATCCTTTCAATGGTCTACTGTAACTCTGCTGTTCATTTGTTTTAAAGAATCAGCACAAAACAAGGGCCAAATATAGGAATCATGCCACAGCTGAAAAGGAGTTAGAGGGGGGAAACACGCACACGCACAAAAGTACATTTATGGTCTCACTGTGACAACGCACTAAGAGATCTAGAATTTCAGGCCTACTTTTGTAACCTGGCTTGTGGTAATTCCTGTGAATGTCCAACACTCCCATCTACTGGGAAAACATAGGCCTTGCAGTTACTGACTGAAGAAAACCTCTGGTTATAACATGTTTAAGGTTTATTTATTTATTTATTTGTAAATAAGGCTAAGGTCAAGGTCATTCACGTTTTTGTGCCACCTGATGTGTGCAATGGCCCCATCCAGACGGGGGAGAATATAGTGCCGTTATGATGCCACTATATCATAGTGGTGCCTCACATATCTGGGGCGACCCCACGACAGCCCTGTTTTTCCCCCTCTAAAAAGAAGAGTTGGTTTTTTTTACCCCGATTTTCTCACCCATTTAACGGGACTCAAAACAGCTGACAAAGCCAATTCTTCTCCCCATCCTGTGAGGTGGGTGGGGCTGTGAGAGCTCAGAAGAGAGCTGTAACTAGCCCAAGGTCACCCAGTTGGCTTTGTGGAGGAGGGCGGAATCAAACCCGGTATGCCCAGATAAGAATCCGGCTCCTTAACCACTAGACCAAACTGGCTTACTAAAGAACTAAATATTATTGCTGCAAAACCTAGAACCGGTCACAGGTTCTCCGGCAATAATGCTTTTTATGGGCAGACCCACCATCATAAGCTTCACCCACTGAACACACGTGGAGGCTGAAAGAGATGTCCACACATACCCAGGTGTGTATCTCAGTAAAAACACCTACAGACAATGCCAGCTAAGGTGCTGGCAGGCTAGCAAGGGATAAAGGCGGGAAATCAATATCCTACATTAACCCTTGCTAATGGAATATTTAGCTGCTCTCTGAGGGCAACCAATGTTTTAACAATGTCCTCACTGTGTTTGTGTCATGGGACCTTCCCATACTTTTTTCTCGGTTTAATGTGGATTTTCCTTTGCCACAAAAGAAATAAAACCTAATTTCCCATTTGCTTCTGGGGGATTGCTCATATGGTCTTCTGGAAAAAGCAGTTATCTGTGTAGCATTCAATTTGTGTTACAATCCTGACACGCAAGATCCTCACAGTCAATGAAACTGGAAAAGTCGTGCTACGAAGGGGCTGATTGATACCCAGCTAGATCAGCATGGGATATTGTGGAATGTCATGTATTGCCAAACCATAGCTATCACAGTAGTTACCATATTTACCATGACGTCAAGCTGATTAAAAGTGGCATATTGCAATTTGTAGTGTTAACAGATGGCAACCAAATAGTATGGGTAGTGAAACTGCACAGCCAGATCCAACAATGCTTCATTATTCACACGTGCATATAGATCCGCATAGGCACACAGGCACAGAAAGATCAATAGTTACACTTTGTGGGTACAGAATCCACTTTGATTCGTTCAGTGTCCACTGAATCACCAGAATGAAACAGTCTCATCCCATGCTGGTTCACTTCAGGATATACGTCCATATATAAAATCCCATTTCAATATAAGACAGCAAGAGAGCAGCAAAAAAAGAATCTTGCCTGCATATGTTAATTCCACAGAGGCAAGCAAAAAAATCAATACTCTGCCTTCAGAATGATGGCACCCTCCATCTGTCTAAAGAGCTTGCTTAATAGGCAACATAACAGTGGGATTCCCCCACCCTCCACGGTTTATTGCTGACTTCTGTGCTAGATGGTCCTCCAAAATGCCTTTTTGCCATACCTCTGACTTCCGGCTTTTCTAGAAGCTCTTACCTGTGAGGATGGAGACATTGTGGAAGCAGCTATCCAGCTTGCCTAGGAGAATAGAGAGAAAACTGTCCGCGGCGAGTCCATTCGCATCTCGTGTGCTTTGGTCGTATACAACGACATCTTGGTGCCCTTCTGCCTCAACCTGGAAGAGAAGTGCCAAAGGGGAGGCTGAGAAAGGATACAAATATTCAACTATACTACTGGGGTCGTTCTCAAACCAGGTAGGGCTGGAATGAAATTTTCCATCCAGAGGGACCACAGAGGCTCATTTAGAAAATGGCTTAAACAAAGAATCGGAGGAGAAGATGGGTTCACTGGAGCTGATCTGAAAAAGGTGTCATTAGGATCTCCAGAAAATGTAACTAATTTTGCTTTTATAAAATGAAAGCATACAGAACTTTTCTACTACATTCATGCTGCTCAGTGATGGCCAGGGACATATTATACAGGCAGTACCCATATGCACGTCATGTGATCATGAGCTGCATACAGATGACTTTTTCTGGAGTTCACGGGCAAACAGAAACTTTTACAGCACTAACAACTTTACAGGCAACATTTAAGTACAGCATTGGGGGTAGAAGTACTGAACTCCCAGCACACACACCCCCCAAGCCTGTTTTTGCCCATACCTCTGTTAATCCATATTTAGAAGATCTGGATCTTTGAAATCTGGTCCTCAATGAATCCGGTCCAAGAAGATCCACATCTTGGTGAGGGCTCCATACGTCTGCATGGGCTGTCTAGCACCCAATGGCAATGGGTGCTACGCATGGCTGCCGTGCGGACGCCATTGCACCCATCCTGAGGCTTAGATTAGGCCTGATTAGGCCCAAGCAGGAAGGTCCACCAATGGCATGGTGTGATTGGCCCATGTAGCTGTCAGTCTGGGGTAGCCTCCAGTAACAGTGAACGTGGCGGAGAGATGCAGCTTTGTAGCTGCCAACGTAGCTGCTATGAAGCTCAGCCTCAGCTTTGTAAACAGCTACAAAGGACGTGCAGTATCTCCCTTAAGCCCACCCCTGGGCCCCACTGCCCTAACAGACATGCAGACACGCACCCTCTGATCTAGTCTTCATGACAGAAGACCAGACTGAAGACACCTTTAAAGGGGTTTACTGTTTATCTGGATTTAAGGGCCCAAAGACCTCATTAAATCCAGATTCTGCTGGTAATTGTGGGGGTCCTAATGGGGTCCTTAAGGGGTCCTGTGTGTGGACAGCACATGATTGATCTGTACCTATCGAGTATCTATCGGGTTCCTAATGGGTTCTTCATTGCTCGTGCAAAAATAGCTGCATTTAGCAACTAAGGTGCATTCTGCCCTGCCCAAGAGCCCTTCAACTTATTCTAATTTGTGTGTATTACTACTGCTTCATCTGTGTCTTTGTTTCCCGGGAATGTATGTTCCAAATCTCTACTGAAGAGAAGCAAATTAAGGAAGCAGAGGAAATAAAAGGAACTACAGAAGAAAAGGAAACTGTTCAGGCTGTGGCTCAGTGATAGCTCAGCCTCGAAAGCAGAACGTTGCCAATTCAATCCTCAGCCTCTCCCCTGACGGAGGGAATGGCAAACCACTTCAGTATCTCCTGCCATAAAAACTGCACAGAGGTGTCCATGCAGTCAACCAGGAGTTAGCCATGGCTTGGTGGTATCCAAAAACAAAAGTAAAATATGAATTTAGTTTATCTATGGCGTTTATATCCTCCAAAGAAACCAAATCAGTGCACAGCACTCTCTTCCTCACCACTTTCTCCTCACAGCCATGCAAGGCAGGTTAGGTTAGGAGTGGGTGACTGGCCGAAGACCACACAATGAGCTTTGGTACCCAAGTGAGGATTCAATCTCAAGGACACGAAGTTTGTAGCTAGACACTCTGACCAATGTCCGGCTCTCGTGGTTAAAGTGCCAGATGCATACCTCAGAGCCACTGGGTTTGATTCTGCACTCCTCCATGAAGCCAGCTGGGTGACCTTGGGCTAGTCACAGCTTTCTGAGCTCTCACAGCCCTACCTACCTCAGAGGGTGTCCGTTGTGGGGAGAAGAACAGAAAGCTGTCAGCCGCTTAGAAGAGCTTAACTCGCAGGCTTGCACTAGCTAAACACACTATCACCTATCTCCGCATAATGATTCTGCTTCACATTCAGGATGCAACCGCTTTACATTTAGTATGCTGGATGTTGCATTCCCTCTGCACAAAACCACCTTTTTGGGTGTGGTGGGTTTTTTTTTAGTATTGATTTATGACTTCTCAGCACTACTGGCATGCAGTACAATTTTAAGGCACTGAGAATACTGGATTCTCCTCTTACCCAGTGATGGAAAGGCAGGATTTTTTAAAAGAGGAGACTTTTAGGCTTTGAGAGCAGAAGCAAAATCATAGGAAGGGATATTATAAATATCAAAAATACCCCCCCCCAAGACATAAAGGCTGCTTCAGATTTTAATATACAAGTAGTAGCAAGAGAAACACAAATAACCCATAAGTTTCAAATATCCTGCAAAGTATGAAAAGTAGAAATTTATACATTGCAACTGTGGGCCGACGCACTATTTACAGATCTGCAGAGAGCTTGCCCTTCTTCTTGGAGATCCACAACATGGCATCATATATTTTGTAGAGGAAGCAAGAACACCGGCATTCTCTGGCAGCAGCCATTTATAAAGTTCAAAGACCCACAATCTCTCCTTCTACAATAATCATACTCTGATACCAAGGCAACAGAAATGCATATTTGCCTATTTCTCTTTCATTTCACTGCTTCTGAACTTTCATTTCATTGCTTTTATATGGTTTTTTCTCCTTTTAACACACAAGGGGTTTTATTTTTGCTGGGCTTTATGGAATAAAAGTTCCTCTCTTTTTCTCTTTAAAATGGCAAACGAAGTCTCTCAGCATCATGGCGGAAGGGAAGCACGTCTTTTGAGCAAACCCAGAAAGAAGACATAGAGGCAATAAAGCGTTCGTTTACCTTTGAAAGCTAATCCTGGCCTTCATCAAAATGGCCAAATCCTTGGTTCAATAACAAGACTGCAGCTGAAGAAATATGTCTTCTCTCGTGCCCCATATTGGCATAAGCCGCGCTTTGCCATCTGGCTTTCAACCAGTTGTCCTCTCAATTTCACATCATCTCCCTAGGCCACAAAATCCTACAAGGGTGTAAGGGTTTGAAAGGGGATAAGTGTGGGCTAGGAGAGAAAAGATGACAGAAGGCAAAGAGGCCCCATGAAGGTGCATCACACAAGTATAGGACAGAAGACATGAAGCTTCCAGATTTTCACAAATGTCCCGTTTGATCTTCGAGCAGCCACAAAAGGGGTTTCCTAGGAGGACGACACTCTGTTGCATATCTAGGCAAAGGCATGAATAGAGGCAGAGAGGACGAGGCGCAGTCAGGAGCTGCCGTGCCTAATGAAAGGTTAATGCATTAAAGGCTGATAAAATCCTCACAGTGCCACGGCTCAGTGCTCCCACTGAATAGGCTGATGGGTGGCATACGCCGGCCTTCCGAGCTGGCGGCCTTCCGCCCTCTGGCGCAAAGAACATCTATCATTCGGCTGTCAGGGAAAGGCAGCTGTGGTGAAGCAGAGCCAGAGAGAGAGAGAATGAGTAGCCAGCCGATTGGGAAAAGGACTAAATAGCTCTTTCCATTACACTACATTACAGACAGCCTCTTAGCATAGCTTGGATCGCTTCATGAAAGATGTTGAAAACAGAGCCAGTTTTCAGCAGGCACCCTGTCAGAGCTATGAGGAACAACTTTGGCTTTCCCCACAGTCTTGGAAATTACTGCTGTTGAGGGCACCGTCTTGCTGAAGGCCCATGGTTCCCACTGCTTAATCTACAGTTCACGGAAGTTTCTGGGAGACCCAGAATTAGTATTAATCTCACGTTCATGGAGTGGGATAGATAACTGCTTTGGTGGTTTAAAAAGGTATGATGGACTCTGTGCTGATGCCTGAAGCTCAGGTGGAGGCCGTGGCCAAGAGTGCTTATTCCCAACTACAGCTGATGCGCCAACTGAAGACTTTTCTGGACAGAGATGACTTGGCCACAGTGGTCCATGCTCTGGTAGCCTCCAGACTAGACTATTGGAATGTGTTCTACATGGGGATGCCCTTGAAGATGGTTTGGAAGCTACAGCTAGTGCAGAATTCACCTGCTAGATTGCTGACCAGGCCCGCTGACCAGATGCACATCGCGCTGGTCTTAAAAGCGTTGCACTGGCTGCCGATTCCATACCGAGCCCAATTCAAGGTGTTAACTTTAACTTACAAGAAATATCTGAAGGAACGCCTACTCCCATATCGATCTGCCTGTACCTTAAGATCTGTAGAGGAGGTCCTTCTGACTGTCCCACTACCATCAGCAGCAAAAGGGATGGGCACTCGGGAGAGGGCCTTCTCAGTGATGGCCCCTAGGCTATGGAACAGTCTCCCTTTGAGGTGCATCTATCATTTTCATTGTACATGTTTAGGAAAGCAGTGAAGATGCACTTCTTTGCCCCAGCCCTTGGTTAAATGGGGACACACTTTTCCCTTCCCACTTGCAGAAGCTACTGGTTTAATACATACTGTTGTTGTTTTAATAACGTTTGATTTTAGATGTTTTTACCTGTCTGGATAGAAATGTAAGTAAGTAAATATTATAAATAAATAAAGGAAGGAAGGAAGGAAGGAAGGAAGGAAGGAAGGAAGGAAGGAAGGACTGTGGCTCTACGTTTCATTTGTTTCCTGAAAGGAACTTTGCGCCCTTTGAGGAAAAAAACAGACCACACAGATATTCTACAGCCAACAAATGCCTGGGCGTATAATTATTTTCTGAGCACACAATGTATCAATAAATTAAAGATATTTGGACTACCTATCTGGGATAGCTTGTTTTCTGTCTGTCTTCCAACTCTTGTGCTGAAACAATGCACAATAACGACTAGTGTGCGCGCATACACACACACACGCACGCACACACACACACCAGGCATTTTTGCATTTGGCTCCCATTTGGCTTCTGCTGCTCTAAATGCTTCCCAGAAGAGGCCTTCAGCCCCACTAACCAAAGACGTTTTCGCAGGGAAGGGAAGATTAAGACAGCTCCCGGCGCTTTCACCTTTCACACACAGACGCGCCAGAACGCGTGTAAACGCGTTCCGGCGCGTCTGTGTGCGAATGCTCAAAGCATCGTGAGCTGTCTTAGCCGGCAAAGGCCGGCCAGGGGCGCGGAGACAGCCGTGGAGGCAGATCGGCAATCAGCTGATTGTCAAACAGCTGATTGTCGAAGCCACGCCGGCGTCGGAGGCGAGCCCGCAGCTGTTAGGGAGACAGAAGCAGGCGCGAATGCTTCTCCTCCCGAACGCCTGCGGGCGGCTTGTCCGCGTTCGAACGCATGTAGAGCACTTTAAAGTGCTCTACATTTCGAACACGAGAAAGACAGCTGCGGACACGTCGGAGCGCAAGCCCCGCTCGGGCAATGCGTATGCCGTGTCCGCAGCTGTCTCCCACGCGTACCGTTCAGCCCCGTGCGAAAACGTCTCAAGAGAGGGGAGCAGTGTCACTTCCATCCCTGCCCCGAAGACCTTTGCCTGAAACTGGCAAAAGATGTGACAGCAGAAAAGGCCATGATTTTGCAGCACTTTTGCTCTCACCCCAGTGCCAGTCTTACTTTGTGAAACATGCGGTTTGGCCTTATGGCAGAATGATTCACTGGGTGCTAGCCTAATGCACATCACATGAATGAAACGCATCTTACAGGATGACACATTCATAGGCTGAGGATGCATTAATGCAGCTTCTAGGCATAAGCAAAGGATTTTTAAGCATCAAGCCTGCTGGCATTCATGTGAACCTGCATATGAGACCCAGGCATATGGCACATGCGCAACATGTTGAGGCTTTGAGGTTGTGACTGCTTTCCAGTTTCATTAATTTTTAACTTAAATTATCCTGTGCTTCTTTCTATCAAGGAATAAACATGGAATCCTTGCAGTTGACCCTTCTATATATCCTATCAGTATTCCTGACAGGTAGACACTTATAGATCACTACTGCAGTATGGAACAGCAATGCGACTGAACATCTCCATTCTGAGGATTCAGATCTGTGCACTCTTTCCATTGGAGGATGCAAGCAGGACTTCTGGTCATGTTCCTAGTCCCTTACCCTAACAGATTCCTCAGGCTATGCCTGTAAGAAAAGTGCCCAAAGTGTAAGTTGCTCTAGATCAGTACTGCCATCAGATGCTGACAGCACGTTCCTCTTACCTCATTAAAGGACCTGGGTTTGGGAGAAAGATGATACTAAGGAGAGGGGAGGAGCATGCAGCTGTGGAAAGAGGGTTTATCTGGCAACTCACTGGCAGCCTCTGAAGTTAGGAAACTGTCAGTGAACAGGGCTTTGAAGTGTTACAATAGCCAGCTGACCCTTCCTCCCTGCTCTAACACACCAGTCAACTCTGTTCACAAGTACAAAGCTTTTATGCAGACAAGGAATCACTGAAGCAAGACATCTACACTGGAAGCAGACATGTTCCACCACGGATCTCCAAAACCACAGTTCCCATCATCCCACCCTTGGGATGCTGTAGATCAGGGACATCAGGAAGGCTACATATAAACACAACTAACTGGAAGCTGGATGACACATTCACCCTAGCACAGACATTCTTAGAGCTTCGTGTGAAACGTGATTCTGCAGTCCTCAGAAGACTGTTCTTACCAAATACCCTCATACAAATACACTTTGGCCAGCTTACTCAGACATGCTGCAACTGGGGTAAGTTTTAACGACCAATTCCTCTTGATGATTCTATTCTCTACTGCGCCACACTAGAACCAGAGAACACTCTAGGAAGGCTGATGGGCAAGAGAGTTAGGACCAATAAGGAGAAGTATTGTTTTTCACCCAGAAGGTCATTGGTCTATGGAATTTACTACCAGAAGAGATGATGACAGCAACCAGCCTGGATAGCTTTAAGAGAGGATTAGATAAATTCATGGAGGGCAAGCATATCAATGGCTACTACAATGGATGCCTAGGTCCTGCCTCCAGGTTGGAGAGACACGCAGGATGCCTCTAAAGACATTTGTAAGGATTCTGGAGCAGGTGAAGGCTTTCCCTTTGTCTTCTGCTTGAGATGCCCATACGCAATTGGTGGGCCACAGTGTGAGACAGGATGCTGGACCAGATGGGCGGATGCCTGATCCAGCAGGGCTCCTCTAATGTTTTTATGTTATTTCCCCATGCTATTCCCCCTTATAATGTTGCCCTGTAGCAGGACCACATTTGTTGCTCCCAGAAGTCTCCCCCACAGGACCACAAGGTGTACCACAAGGTGCTGAAAGACTCATCCTGAGTGAGGGAAAACTAGCATATTTTCCCAAACATCTTGCCATATTGGCATTTATTATAAAATGTTTTAGATGTCTTGATATTTTGTAAATTGCGATTATAGATAGCTTCTGCATACATTTAAATAAATTTAGCTTTTTCAGTATGTTGGCAACTAATTTGAAGTAATTAAACCCTGAAATACAGGTTATCAGCTTTAAAGAACTATGTAAACAAACACTAACACCCCCCCAAGGACATGTCACTTAACTTTCAAGAGCATATAAGATATTAGATACGATGAAGGAATAATCAATCACTGAAAAAGAAAAAACCTAAGCTTTAAATGTTTTAAAAGTTCATGCAAGCTTTAAGAACGAACACCCCACACACTCTTCCCTGAACAGAGAAGTGTGTGCAAAACCAACCTGCAAATCCACAGAGAAAACAGATTCTGTTCCACGTTGTTTTGAGTTCACTGGACCTGTTTAACCATGCACAGTTGCCTGGCAACTTTCAACACATCCCTTGTTGATTGACTTGTGTCTGGCTGCCAGCATGAAACTTGAGGGATGCTATTGATGCTAATTTAGCCCTCAATTATTACTGTCAAAACAAACCACTATAAGAGAAGAGCAGAAATAAATGCCAGGCGTGTCATGCCTCACTAAATATTTCCAGTGCAAAGGGATGCTTGGTTTTGTCTGTGGCATCTAAAAGGCAAAATGAGGTAGGAGTTGAACAGGAGCAGAACTATGAGACATTACAAAATGGGGAAGAGTTTTTTTTTGCCCTTTAAGTCCAGTAAGCCATCATGGTGCCAGTTTGGACTCTGGGATCTTCAGAGACAAAGAGCATGGCTCTTTGACTCCCTTGGCTGCATCTCCGGAACACTATGCATTCACACACAAGGATGTCAACAAGAACTAGGCCTCGCCGGACAAGCATACCTCTGGTATATTTGAAAAATATATCAAAAGCCCCTCCATGATGGCCTCCCAGATGCACGTCCCTCCCACGCGACTGGGCCTGTTCTCTCTCCCTTCCTCTTCTCCAAATATGCACATATACATGGCTTACTTCCTAATACTTCTCCACTGCCATTAAACTGACTATGCAACCTTTCTCGGCCTTTCCAGAACAACTCTGTCTGCTGCTGTTAGGGCTGAGCTGGGTATGTGCCCAGTAAAAGTCCTAATTTTACAGAGAAAATTTAATTATTGGATTAAAATAAAACAGATGAATCCTAGGAGGTTCCCACGTTTATGTCTAGAAGAACAAGCACAGCGTCATTACAAATCATCATGGATTAGCGGACCTAAATAATGAATTGGCCAATATGGGTCTACCACTGCAATTTCTAAATGATTTAGGTCCTAGGGCCAAACAAGTCCTCAGACAACGTATGCATGATATATACTCTCAATTAGACCTAGCAAGCATAGCCAGGTCGACTGCCACAAAGTTTTTATCCACCCACAAAGGGAATACCAAGATGGAAAAATATCTGACTGTTCCGGTTCCACTACCTCTGAGAAGATGGTTTACAAGGGCCAGATTCGACCAACCTGACATCATGATGCAAACTGGCCGTTATTATAACATGCCAAGATGTGAAAAACTCTGTGTCTGGGGTGATCAATTGGTTGAAGATATGGAACATTTTCTTTTTGATTGCCCTGCTTATACTGAACTTCGACACAGGTTTTTCCACCCACTAGTATCTGTGTTCCAGTCTCCCAACAGAACTGAGCTTATGGCACTCCTTCTACAAGGACATGAAAGATCTATTATAGTAGGAGTTAGCCTCTTCATTTTAAAAGCTATTAAGAAAAGAACCCATTTCCTGAATGTAGAACCCTGACTGTATACAGGTGACTTCGGTTTTATTTGTTTTAACTGTATTGTACTTTGAAATGGTCACATGACTAGTCAAATAAATTTTCTACTACGAGTAGTACTATGCAAGAGTCCAAGAGACAACAAAAGAATCAATGCCATTTTATCATTTCCTCACTCAGTAATTAACACCCATTCCAAGTTTTGATTTAAAATCCCTGTTAGAACACGTGTGTCTTCTGTAATAAGGCAGCGGACGAGTATTGCTGGAAAACCAAATTGTTGTTCCGGGCATACAAGGCAACTGGCCATTCTTACATTCTTCGTGTGTCTTCCTTGTGCATCAAAAGCCAGTGTTGGGAAATTTAATATGAGGCCACCACACCAGCATCTCATGTTGTGCGTGAGCAGCAAGCCAGCCATTTATTCAAGTCATGGCGTCTGAGCACTTCCTGCAGAGCAAAGTAACCAGCCACAGTGACTGTCACCGATGCACAATGCTGCCACAGGTGGACCGATTCACTACCAGCAAAGGAAACAACAGCTTTGGAAGCAGAATTATCCCACAGTAGGATTTAGCGTTTCTTCCACATGGGGAGCTTTGTTTTGGGCATTACCGAAGGGTTGCTGAGCAACGGCAGACGGATGGGACACGGTTTATATCTTATTAAAGTTATAAGGTTTCAGGCAACAGAAATGCCAGACAAGCATTGGCAGAATGTAAGCAGACTGCACTGAACACACACGGCATTGCCTGGACAGAGCTCAGAGTTAAGGAATAGGGGAAAGGCTGTGGATGCTTCTAATGCATTCAGGATAAATGGGATCACCTTTTGTTTTAACTTTAAAGTGACAAATGACAGCTTGCAGGCTTCCCTGTTTAACAGCTCATGCCCTATTGCAGCGATGGCGAACCTTTTGAGCTCGGTGTGTCAAAATTCGCAAGAAAACCTAGCATAACTCAGGTGCTGTGTCACATCTAGAAATATCCATAATTTTGTGATATTTGTAGCTCTAGTAAAAAAGTTATATTTTTGATATATGTATTTTATTAAAAGCAAAAACAAGTAATTCTTTACATTAGTGACTTTTCTTGCTGAATTTCGTTTGCTAAATCTTCAATTGAAAGTTGGTATTTTGCACACTTCAAGAACAAGCAAGCACTACATGCCCAGGTGCCAGGGTGACCATGTGTGTCACCCAAAAGGGCTTGGCGTGTCACCTGTGACACGCATGTCATAGGTTGGCCATCGCTGCCTTATGGCATAGCATTCCCAAACTTCTTTGTTTGAATTGTGGATGGTTTCTAGCTTTCACTTGCTGGCCTCACACAACCTTTGTTTGCCCAGTCCTCTACTGTCCCAATTCTCACTTCCTATCCTTTCTAGCTCCTCTGAAGGTCTGTTTGTACCCTGAAACACCTCAGTACCAGCTCCTTTCTCTTTAAGAGCATATAAACTTCTCATGTAAGAAAGATAGTATGTTAAAAACACTTGTCAGCCTGATTCTGTCTACCTGGTAACTCTCAAGAGTGTGGAAGCAGAGTCAGCAGCAATGGACTGGTAGCCATACTTTTAAGGCCTCTTGACATGGGAGGGGGCATCTAAGTTCAAAAAAATGCAGAACAAATTTCCAAGTCTTAGGGTTTCAGGAGAACACTGGATAACCAATGTCAGTCATGGTGGATAGCAATGGGTGGAATAGAACTTGGAATCAAATGTGTTTCATTCTAAAGCTTCTATATGCCCCTGAAGAGCCACATGAGACCCTAACCCTAATCATCTATGGTTCAAAGAACAATGGCTTCATCACTAGAGACATCCACAAATGTTTTTTTGGAATCGAATACCCGGAAATCAGATTCGATTTGAATCTTTTAAATTCAAATTTAACAAGATTCAATTCATATTTACCAAATCTGCATCCATTTGTTCAAATTTTTTATTCAAATCTGCACATACAAAAGTCGACAACATTCATGTGTGCACGTAAGCAGCTTCCCCACATTTGTGCACATCACTACACATCCATACACGTCCGTATACATCCCGAAGTTATCCCGAATGCAACCCGTTTTCGTCCCGTATGGATTTGTACAAATGCGGGAAAGATGCGGATCTTCAAGTACACATCCTGTACAAACCCGTACACACACGAATATCCGGATAATTCAAACCAATAGATCCAAAGTTCAAAACTCGATTCAAATGTTTACATTCAAATTTCAGGATATTCTATTTGAGTTTGAATGTTGAAATTCAGCACATTCAATCGGATTTCGAATGCCTTCGAATATTCATGCACATCCCTATTCATCACTGCCCTTCTCTGATATAAGTTAGGTTTCTCTCAGGTTCTCATCAAGGGGCACCTTTTTACCCAGACCTCTCGACAGTGTGGCGTTCTTCCTCCACATAAGTGGGTTGTATTCAAGTTCATTTTTATCATTATTCTTATCTGCACTTTATTATTTGATAGATTTTAACCCATTTTTATCCACTTCTGGTTGCCAGCTAATTCTGCAACAGAGCTTACATAGTACCGTCCACACAAAGCAGGCAGCTTGCAGAAACACAGTACAGGCTGCACTGAGGGAGTATCACAGCCGGAGATACTTTGTGCAATCCTTTCACCCAGGTGAATGGTACTAGAGCTATCCATCAACCTTACACCTGTATGTGCATTCCCACCCACCTCCCCCAGCTTGCAAAATGAAAGCCTGCATTTTTGTTCAGAACGCACCATGCTGTTTAATAAATGCAAATAAAGGATAAACGCTCTCCCGAATAAATACAGAGAAATACTAAGGGATCCCTGGCTATCTCTTTACACAGTCACATACCAAGCACTTCAAAATCTGCCAGCAGTTAACTAGAAAGAAGGGCAAAGCGCCTGTCAGGAAGAATAATGGGGTAGGACTATTGTGCCTATGATGTCACCCCTTCCTGCCATCTGCTACTCAGCAGCAGCTCCACTTGCCTCTGCCCCCTCCTCCACCAGAAACAAAAAGACACCACATAATAACATGAGGGTGATTCACTCCATGCCTGCCTTCCACATGTCTGTCCTCCTCCCAGGAGAATGTGAAGACATATAGCAGGAAACAACGGAAGGCAGAAAACGCACATTATAAATGCAATTTTTCTCCCTAAAAAAAAAAGAAGAAAAATGGGAGTAACCCCACTATTAAGGGTGGCTGGCATAACATGATATATTCTGTGGATACCTCCCCCCTACCGCCCCGAGATAAAATCAGGTAGGTTTCCTCTCTCTGATCCAAAAAGATAAATCAAATGTATCAGAAGAAAACCTGAGATCTACAGCCCTGTAGAAGGAATATGGCACCATTATGGGAGCGCTATGTTGCGGTTGCCCCATGTATCTGAGGCTACCCTCAAAAAACCCACTAAAAACTATTGCTAGGAAACCCAGCGCTGGTCATGAGTTTCCCAACAATAGCACATTTACGGATTTTCTGGATGAAGCTGCCACAATCGCTCCGTCTGGTATGCGTGCGTGGAGGCCAAGACAGGTTTCCTGAATGTGCAGAGATGACAACAAGCACATCCAGGCATTCTGGACGCCTGAGTGTACATGTCAGTTAAATTGCAAAGACGATGCCAGCTGTGACGTTGTCTAGCTAGGAGGTGATAATTGCGAAGGGAAGATTTCACACCTTGCCTCCTGCAAGCAGGATATCTGGCCACTGTCTGGAAGTGGCCTATGTCTAAGGACAGAATTTGATGCTGGGTGCGGTAATTAATTGCCTGAAAATCTCTGCCTCTCCCCCACCCTAATCTTTTTATTTCAGTAGCCACTCCTCAAAAAACAATCCACCTTTAAAGGATCAATACAGCTACATAAAATCAAGCCACAGATAAAAAGCTGTCAGAAGTGAAAGATGGACACTATTTAAACTAGTAGTACTGTTGAGCCTAATTCTCCAAAATACTTATCAAACTGCCATGAGGCAGTTCGGTCTAGTGGTTAGGGAGCCAGACTCTTATCTGGGAATACTGGGTTTGATTCCCTCCCCATGAAGCCAGCTGGGTGACCCTGGGCTAGTCACAGCTCCCTTCTGAGCCCCTACAGCCCCACCTACCTCAAAGGGTGTTCTGTTGTGGGAAGAATAGGAAGCTTTGTCAGCCGCTTTGAGTCCCCTTAAATGGGTGAGAAAACCTTGTTCCCTTTGCAAATAGACCCGTTTTGTCTTTGTTTAACTATCTATGGGCAACAACATGATATCAGCACGACTCACTGATGACAGAAAATGCTACGTTGGCAGGCACCCCTTGCACAATCACACAAGAAGAAAGAATGGGTCAGAGTTTGCTGGCCTTACCCTTTCCAAAGTCCAAACAGTGGCCAAAAGGTGCGTCACCACAGCCTCCAACATGGGGGTCTTCAAAAAAAGCCCTACCAGTTATGTTTCCCCTACTACAAACACTACTGTATTATCTGATATTGTTTTGTTTTTAATATGCTGGATTTAAAATGTTGTGGTGGTTTTTATTGTTTCAGTATATATTGTTTGTTTCATACGGTATAGGCCGAGATAGAAATATTATTATTAAATTTAGCTACCAGGAGAGAATCTTTCACATGGTCTAAAGGAAAGGAACAACCAGCCCTTGTAGAGGGGAAGGACAGGCCCAAGGAATGGGGTCCACAAATAGTGTATTCTAAATCCTTCCTTCCCTTGTGCCATTCCAGGTACCTGAACTTTGCTCTAAAACACTTCTTCCATGGCCGGTCCCCCTATTACTTCTTCTAGCCATGTGATGCTCCTTTCCCCAAGCACACAGAGGTGTCAGGTAAAATTTTTGCAAAAGGTCCCATTTTTGCCAGAAAAAAGCAAGGCAACACTGGAGCATGTTGGGGGGGGGGGGCTTGGGCAACTTGCTTTTTGGCACCAAGACTCCATTGTCCTTATACAATGATTGACCCAAAAGGGTCACAGAAGTTGTTGTTCAGGAAAAAAAAACACCAACGTTTTCCAAAATCATTGAATCACACAGCATGTCTACAAAGGACCTCTGCTTGAATAAGTGGTGAGAACAAGTTCAATAAACATCACACATATACTATGTATCCAGGACTAATAGCAAGAGGGGGTAGCACACAATTACTTTTGGAAAGGGAAAGTCAGAGCTTCGTTGCTTCTTGCTTCTCCCCATGTCTTGCAAAGGTAGATTAAACTACCAAAACTCTGGAATGCATCCTTATTATTTCCACCCTGTTTCCAGATGATTCATTTATATTGCACCCCTGTTAAAACAGACATCTGGGGAACTGGGATTTGCACATCTTACTCATTTATTACATTTCGATAACCAGCCAATAACAAAAAGTTTTCAGGGTGGTTTACGTATTTTTAAAAATAAATCCAGTTGCAAAACCTACCTCTCCCTCCCTCAACTGAGCACATAAAAAAGCTGAAGACCATGTAGCATTGGGTGGTCCTTAGATTGGCTAAGCTTTTAGGGAATATTTTACATGCAGATATATGGGGTGCTCCTATACAAACTACACTGTAGTTATTAATGGTGCAATTCTCTACAGACATAAAGATGTGTTTAAAAGAGTATGAAAAAAGTGAAGTATCTTAAATCAAACAGATGAATACACTCATGGGTTTTTCTGGCAGCAACACATAAGTGAATTTGTCATAACTTTCTTCTAGGGACTGACCCTGTTCTCAGTGCAGAAAGGTACGTTACCACTGAGTACCAGTGGCATGTTTCAGTAAGCATGTGTTTAACATACAACTTTAGCCAGGGCTATGAGGTTCTTGCCTGGAGAACACACAGGCACTGAGATCACTCATAGTTGGTCGTAACTTTAATTACTTATTAGTTTGCCCTAAAGTTCGTCCCTTGCATGATTGAAAATGTAGGCTCTCTCTGGTAAGGGCATGAGAAACATATTCCTGACCATGGATTTGGTTATGTTTTAAGTAGCTGCTCCGATAAGGATGGGAAAGTATGCTGCTGTTGTGTCCAAGCTGATCCGACTTTATATCATAGCCAGCAAACGCATCATGCAAGATGTCTGCAACAGTCTGCTGGAGTGCTTCAATCGAGTACACGGCCCAGCCAAGGAAAATCTGGAGAGAGGTGCAATTTCAAAGGAACAGAGAGTTCTACGGATGAATCAAGGGTTACATGAAAGGAGCTGGGAAACATATTAGGCCTGTGGACCAGACATTCATGTGGTCTCATTGCAGGTGTAGGAACAGCAGCAAAGCACATCCAAGTAAAAGCTCTAGCTATGGCTGTTATTTTATTTTGGTGTAAAAGCCTTTGTATGAGCTACCTCGTCTTCCAGGATTGAATTATGTTGCGTAATAGGCTCATGTAAAGGTCAGCTTGATTGTCAGGCAGTGTCTAAGTTAAACTGGTTGCAGCGAGTCCTGAGGTAAATAAACACATTTGGAGGGACAGCCAGAGGATTAGGGACTTATCAGACGTGGCGAAAATGCCAAAATCCTGTCAGTATTTTGGTGTTGTTGGCAGATAGTTCTGGCACAACATTACTGGTGTACCAGCCGGATTTAAGGAAGTGTAGGACTTTCTTAAATATTCTCAGTGTGCCAGTGTCTGACAGGACTTATGCCAGTGTCTGAAATGACCTGCACCAGGACAGTACTGGGAGTTCATCTGGAAATACACTGACAGTGTGAAAACAAGAGAAGGAACTGGAACACGTCCTGGATGAATAATCCATCGCTGTGCAGGGAGAGGCTTCATGCAGGGAGACATCAACATTTTTAAAAGCTGGCATTTCCATGTGCCATCTGCAGGCACCCTGAGCCAGTATGGTCTTCTAGTTAGAGTGTTGGACTCTTATCTGGTAGTCTCCCAGTTTGATTCCGTACTCCTTCACAAAGCCAGCTGGGTCACCTTGGGCTAGTCACAGCTCTCTTTCTGAACTCCCACAGCCTTAACCACTTCACAGGGTAGCTGTTGTGAGAAGCAGAACAGAAGGTTTCTCAGCTGCTATGAGTATAAGGGTGAAAAAAGCAGGGCATAAAAACCAACTCCTCCTCCTTAGCTGACTGATCTTTAAGGAAAAGTAGATTGGATTTGAAGGCTCTTTCTGCACTGTACCTTATTCCAGATTATACCCCAGAATGGTGGCCTGTTGTCCACATGCTAGTGAAGACTATGGCGAGCCCCAGGAGGGCACTACAGCAGTCTGCACTAGCTCCTATTTCCATGATATAGGCTGTAATGGCCACGCTACCAGTTGGGTAGCAATTTTATATATATCTTGACTTTAAAATACTCTATATGAGAGAAAGCCAGACTGTTCCACGTTTAACAAACAATAAATAAGTTTATTGGTTACAGCTTTCTTAATAATAAACAGGTAAGTTCACTATGTCCATCACAGGTCAATTCACTCTTTTGACTGAACTGTCCCCAGCTTCCTCACTCAGCCCAAGAACTCCAATCCTAGTCAGATTAATGCCAGCAGCATAAGTAATGTATAACTATTTCAATTCTTTTATTTTCTAAACACCATATATTCATTAATGACTCAGGACTCTATTCCCCAGCTTCCCTCAGGACAGCTTAGAGCCCGTTTCCCTCCTGTTAACCACCCTCTCTGGTCAGTTAACCCCAGGCAGAGAACACTAACAATTCCCTCAGGCTCCCTTAAATACTAGCCTAGCCGGTGAGCTCCAACCTGATTGGTTGATGCTCCTCCAGGATTCTATTCCACCCTCTCTCCTGGAGAGCTGGAATAGCCCCTCCCTTTACCAACTTACCATTTCTAGATAATCCACTTTGATGACACTACTGGATGTATAGACAACCCATTTTCACCACACTTTGTAATTTTGCCAAAATAACTTAATTTTAGGGTGAGGGGTCCTCACGGGCACCACATAGGCTGTGTCCAGAAATGTGTTATAACACACAATTATGTCATGGCTATGCTGGGATTACCACGCACAGCTGTCATAATCCCAACATAGTCCTGCTATAAAGGAATGAAATTACTTATTCTGAGAAAATCCAGCCATCAATGTGGGCTTTCCTGGAACAGAACGACAACCTACCTGCCTGGAAACTCGGCAGGGTAATCTTTACGAAAGAAAATGGCCCCCTGCACATGTGCACAGCCAAATCTGAAACGAAGAGACCAGCTCGTGCACATTTCTGGGTATTTTGCGCCTATCTAAATGCCACGATGCACATGTCACATGAACATGGTAGCAATCACTTGTTCTATTCAACTGCCCAGTTCTCTGGGCAATAAGCAGTTGTTCTGGAGGTGTTTTGCTCCAAGATATGGCTAAAAAGCATGGTTTACTAGCACTATAATCCAGAATAAGGCCCTGTGTAGGAAGGGCCTCAGAGTCCTACCTGACTAGGATAAGAGAGGGAAATAAAATCTTATTGGATGTTTTTATAGATTCTTGTGGTGGAGAGGAATATAACATTACCACAAAGATGTTCAGCTAGAGAGGAAACTAATGAATAATGCCAGGGAACTTGAGGACAAAAAGAGCCAAATCAGGCTTAGAAAAGACACTGGACAGATGGAAAGTAAAGTCTATTAGCTTCTTAGGGACAGCCAGGCCGCGTCTTCACGGCATCGTTATCTCGAATTCAAAACGATTTGAGTCCTCACAGTTCAGATGGCAGTTCGGCTTAACACGCTTCTTCCGTGTTAAACCATGTTATACCGATTTGAAATAAATCCTGATTTCAACAGCTCTCACTCCGGAACGTGCCCTTGATACGTGTTTCATTTTTTACTGTGTGGACAGTATTGCTTTCCGGGATGAGATTCCGTGTCCAGGCTGTCCCGCCCCCAATCGCACTGTAACCAATGGCTTGTCCGTATTTGAGGCACGTCATGTTTAGGATTCCCTCCCCCAATAGCTCGCTTCCAAAGAGTGATTCCATTGAAAGAATCCAACAGCCACTACCTCCAAAGCTACACTGTAGCGATGTAGCTTATAACAATGTTGCAGTTTTGCGCAGTTCTGAACTTTAAAAAGGAAAGGAAAGGGGAGTCCCCGCGGAACTTTCCCAGCCCACTCTCCCCGCTCTCCGAGTTCCCTCCCGGCCCCCGGGGGAAGAGCGAGCGAGGAGCCCCCTTTGCCCTCCCCCGCGGTGGGCACGCTGAGCTCGCCCGCCTCTTGGCTCTCCTCCTTTTCCAGCGGCGGAGAAGCCCCAGGGCGAAGCTGCCCGCGCCGCAGCGCCAGGATGGATGGATGGATGGATGGATGGATGGATGGATGGATGGATGGCACGGCAGGCGCCGGAGCCGCCGGCGGGGGAGGCAGGGGCGGCCCGGGCTGCGAGTGCGCTCCGGCCAGCGGGGCAAAAGGCGCCGAGAACACGGCGGCGGCAGCAGAGGTGGAGTCAGGCAAAGCGGAGGCGGGCACTGAGGAGCCCCAGGGCGAAGCTGCCTGCACCGCAGCGCCAGGATGGATGGATGGATGGATGGATGGATGGATGGATGGATGGATGGATGGATGGATGGATGGATGGATGCTGCTGCTGCTGCTGGTGGGAAGGGGGAGGGGAGAGAACGGGAATCCCCGGCGGAGCATGGATGATGCAAAGTGGCGGCGGCTCTGCCACCGGGCAACGAGGAGTCCCAGGGAGAAGCCGCCCGCACCGCGCCAGGATGGATGGATGGATGGATGGATGCTGCTGCTGGGAAGGGAAAGGGAGGGGAGAGAAGGGGACGGATTGGGCAGGGGATCCCCGGCGGAGCATGGATGATGCAAAGGGAAGGGAGGGTGGGATCCTGGGAGGGAGGACCAATCACAGGGCACCATGACTGGCAATGGGCGGGAGCACAGGGCTATTGTGGGGATTACCAGGATTGATTCCGCGTTAAGGCTGCAATCGGAATGCCCTCGGAACCGGATAAATTTGCAAGTCGTGTAGACAGCTTTGTTCCGGGTCAGTTATTTCGAATTATTTAAATCGAAATAACACATGCCATGAAGACGCAGCCCTAGAAATTCTTCTGAATTTGGAAGAAAAACCTCTTTAGAAGTCAACAGGTATAAGATCAAAGGCAAAGGCATGTCAATAACTATATAAACCAAAATCTGAAACCAATAGTCAGCGCATGCAAAAAGGAATCCTCAATTTTGTGAGTGATTAGGCAGTTTACCTATATACTGTTCCCCAATTTATGTTATTACTTTACATTATCATCATTACAAAAATAATCATTTGAATTGGCCTCAGGTAATTTGAATTGGCCTCAGGTGATTTCTAATATAATTATTCTTTAGTTTTGAGTTACTTTACTTTAGTTTTCAGGCTCACCCCATATTAAAGTCTTTTAAAAAATATTAGTAATCAGAAAGGGATTATCCCAGATATATCTAAATTGTCACATGTATTCATGGCAACCCATATGTATTTGTGGCAATCTCAACACAGCCCCAGGATACAGGGTTGAAATCCCAGCATAACCTTGCTCTGGAATAATCAGCTCCCAACCCAGGTTTTCTGAAATAGTGATATCGCTCCTGTCTGAGCACTTGCTTCTGGAATATGTTTTTTTCCCCTGAAAATTGCCACCATCTAAGTTTGACAACTGGTACTTGTGCACTTCTGAGTACAGTATTTCACACTACTGGAATACCCAGAACTATGTACCACACCATCGCAGGAGCAAGGGCCTAGACAGATAAGGGTTCAGAAGTTCCCAGTGATTTTGCCCTGCAAGAGGCAAGTGCGGGATCTAAACAAGATCCTGCAATTTCCTCACACCATTTGGAGGGAGCCTAAGTTGAGTTTCAAGCCTGAGAGGAGATTACAGAGAAAGACTGGTGCAAGGGAAGAATAGAAGATACAAAGGGCTTACCTGAGGCCAATTCACACTTAGATCCATAGTCAATGATAGGGTAACATCTGGATTACGGGTGCATCTGCATTTGCAGGAGGCATTTCCAATCCAGAAACGTCTCCTGCCTTACCAGATGTTACCCTATTGTCAACTAGCGGTGGGACACAAAATCATGCACCCACACACATCCCAACCCTAACCAGAACCTTACCTATCACATCTAGCACTGCAACATGTACACCATTTCTAGTACTATGGTTACTAATCAAATGTCGAAAATTGCATTCGTGCATAGCCCTAGTTGCAATCTAGCAACAATCAGGTAAAGGCAGGCATGAGCAAGACAACACCCTCTGAGGGATTGTTCTGAGAAGTTGGCAGAGAAAAGGGGGAAAGCCCCCCCCCCCCCGAGTAGAAGGAGGACCCTGTGCCACGATCACATGAAGCAGCATTTACCTTAGGCTGAGATCAGCTGGTCTGCTTATAGCAAAAGGAATACACACACATGCCCCAAGGGCTGCATTCCTGGCACAGATGACCCATCACAGAGACACAGGAAGAACAGGAAAGCAAATATGCCAGATTCTGCACTTCAAGGACATCTTGGACAACGTTGATGAGATGAGCTTGTAACAGTTTAACATGATCAGCAATTCATGTCACCACTCCAGACAGGATGACAGACCATCAGACCAATCATCATCATGCATATAATATTGTACTTTCTCATTGCTAGTTATGAAAAAAATCTTAGTCCATCTTATTCAACATCTTCCACTAGTTTGGAGGATTTGGTAGGTTGCTACATGTTAACATCCAACTGCACCTTCATTCATTCATTCATTCATTCATTTATTCATTCAGCAGCTGCACAAATCGCTTTCAGACAAAAAATTGGGATCATGGCAGAGGATGGGGGAGGGGAAAATTTAACATACTCCGTATCAAAGCTCCAAGGTGATCAGGCTCCTTGCTTGGACTATTTGTAACCTATTTTGCAGCCAGAGGACCTAGAAATTGAATTTGCATTTTTTTTTCATTTACAGAAAAAAATAGTCAAGGTAAAGATCTCAAGGCACTGAACAACACAGCTATTATAAATCTATGATTAAGTGGCACATGCATAAGAATCATAAAACGCATACAAAGCGTTTAAGATGGTGGTGACAGAAACCAGTCTGGATAGTTTTAAGGAAGCATTAGATAAATTCATGGAGGACAGGTGTATCAATGGCTACTAGAAGGGACAGCTAGGTATAGCCTCCAGGTTGAAGAGACTGACAAGATGCCTCTAAAAGGCCATTTGCAGGGATTTGAGAGCAGGTGATGGTTTTGCCTTTGTCTCCTGCATGAGGATGCCCAGAAGCAACCAGTGGGTCACTATGTGAGACAGGACGGCGTACTGGATAGACCATGACCTGATCCACCAGGGCTCCTCTTACGCTCCTCAGATAAACAACAGGCAGCCCTGGGAATGCAAATCCTCTTGCGTTTGCAAAATACTAACCAGTGATTCTAGGCAAAAGAGGACCTCTTGAACTGAATTATCTTGCTAGCACTAGAGCAGCAAGGCACTCACATACCGTCCCTCCGCATGTTTCTCTGAGCAGCTACAAAGACAAGATGTCTCCACTATCCTTTGTTGCACTTTTTAAAAGCCTTTCAGATACCCAATTTGTCGTACTCTTCCTCCAAAACACACCTCAATAAAGCAGGCAGCAGGAAAAGAGTATGCCCCCCCCTCTTTTACTTTATTCAGGGAAGGATGATGTCACTGTTAGCCAATGGCAAGGAACAGTGTGCGCACACATGCAAAGGGAGAAGGATATCAGGGCTCCACAGATGGCTCCAGATGGGCCTAGCATTTGATTAATCACTTGAATTACCCTCCTGTGGTACAAAATAATAAAAAGGGGGGAGGGGAGGCAAGAACACGCACTAAAAAGCAATCCAGCTGCTGGGAACTACCCGCAGTTGGAGAGTGGATCTATGGGGAAAGGACAGATGCTGAAGTAATAGATGGGTCCCTGGATGGCTTGGGGTAAAAACAGCAGGAGATACTGTGAAAAAGGACAGGATCTGCACCACAAAGTTAAAACGTCACTTCTCCTCCTCAAGGTAGCATCCCGGGAGGCAAACAATATTGAAGATGGATCCAACAAGGACTCTCAAATAGTTACTGGTGTCTTTCAATGGCCTGGTGCACTGGTTGATGTGAAGATCTTAGCAGGTGAAGAGTTTCTTGACTTTCAGAGAAAGTATGAACAACTGGCTCCTTCTCTGCAAATCAAGCTGCTCATCATAGCAAAGGAGTGGGGGGGGGGGGGGCTATGAGGAGCCAACTGGGCTGGTAAGTAGGGGATGGCACCAAAAAGGAGTCCTAACCCCAACCCCACACAGGACAGAGCAGGATAGGGCACCAAAATTGCACCATAATCCGCTCTGTTTGTGGACCAAAGCAGCCCACGAGCCCTGACCAGCAATTTTGAATTATTTCTGCACCAGCATATCATGGGATAGCCTGTGTCAAGCAGAAACAGCCAAACTATCCAATACATACTAAACAATGAGAAATGCCAATCGGAACATTTCTTAAAATAACGTCTCCCTTTTCCCTTAACTTCTGTGCATAAAAGCACCAGCAACTTAAGGCTCCGTTTGATCAATGCCCCCTGGGTATTAAAGACCAGACCTCTGCTAATAGGGTCCATTGGTGTTAAAGCCACAAGAGTATAAGAAGTGTGAGCCAGTTTGGTCTAGTGGTTAGGGAGCCAGACTCTTATCTGGGAATACCGGGTTCGATTCCGCCCTCCCCCATGAAGCCAGCTGGGTGACCTTGGGCTAGTCTCAGCTCTCTTCTGAGCTCTCAACAGCCCCACCTACCCCACAGGGCGTTCTGTTGCGGAGAGAAGAACAGAAAGCTTTGTCAGCCGCCTTGAGCCGCCTTAAATGGGTGAGAAAAGAAAAGTAGAAAAGCCAACTCTTTTATTATTATTAATTATTATTATTATTAGTAGTATGACTTTAGATTCATAAAAGCAGACAAAGGAGAAAGATTATGAACCAGCAGTATGCTGGTAGCTGCATTTGAAATCCAATGGACTCACAGTTATGGCACAATTCTATCAGTCCTGGAAATCTATACCAGAGCAGTCCTAACTGCATACTAGAGGCCTAAGTGTGAATAGGCCTCAGGTATCAGTTTCTTATTCTGCTATATTTGAGTATTCCTCAATAAAGCATGGATATTCCAGAATGAAATAACCCAATGTAGCGGAATAAGTAACAGACATCTGGATGCAGCCTGTGTCAAGGAGTATGATCCTCACTCCATTTTTCAGTTTCATATATTGATCTCTAATCTCAGGGGGGGAAACCCAAGCGTGAATGAATGAATGAATCACCGCTATGGATCAAAAATGGATCAAGAATGCAAGGAGCCCACCACTGCTCCTCCCTGCCCTCTGCACACAATTTGCTCAGCCTGCAATTATTTTCACTGACATAAATCCAACTTCAAAGAATTATTCCTGTTAACCCTAGCTCCTGGATGATGGATGATACATCAGAAAACAAATTCAGAGAGACAGAGAGCAAGGATGGATGGATGACCAACTTGAGGATGCAATGCCAGTATAGAGGCACACACCAGAGCATTTTGGTTTGGGGTTTTTTTTCTTGTTATTTGCTGGAAGCAAAATTAATAGAAGTACCTGACAGCATTTAATACAGACCTACAGTAACTAGCAGTATACTTTCCCATGGCCAAGAGCCTTACCTTGTGTATCTCAAAACGAAGGCCAAATCTTCATTGCCATTTGTGGAATTCTTTAAGGAATACTAATGAATTATTTCAAAGGTGATAAGTAAGTGTTCAGTAGCCAACACAACATCAGCTGCCTTGGTATAGCCTTCTCTTTGAACATAAGTAGCCTCATAACATAAACAACCCCAGATACTGGTTGATGACAAGGACAGCAAATGGGAGGCAGGAAAAATTGACAATTTCCTAGTGAACTAAGTGGTTCCTTATGTTTTGTAGCAAGATGAATGCTACCTAATATATTCATCAATGGTCTGGAATTATTAGGTAACTGACTATGCAAGAAGCTGTAATTAATCACTCCCCAATGAAACAGAAACTGACAATAAGAGACGATGAAGGGATGATTTTTTTACAAGGAGTGATTAGGAGGCACTCCTAATTAGTAAAGCAAGTCTTATTTATCAAAAGCTATACTGGAGAGGCTTATGGTTCTGTATCTTAATAACTGTAGCCTGTTCCTGTTCTTTGCAAAGTTGGGGTTTTCATGGGGTATTTTTCCACTGTCACTAGAAGTACCCATTAATGGGTACTTAATGGCATTAATGGGTACTTCTAGTGACAGTGGAAAAACACCCATGGTGAACTTTAGTTGACTGAAATACATTGACAGTCTTGTCTCAGCCAGCCTAAAGCCAGCTTCTTTCTCATGGAAGCGTGTGTGGCACACGCACACACATACCGGCAGCTCTGAAAGGTTGGGACCACTGATTTGGCAGAATTGCTCCAAATGAGACTAATGCAATCCATTCATTCTCACAATCAAACAAGGGAAAGAGCATCAAAGTTGCAGAAAAGGGAAAAGAGATAAAAAGAGAAAATTGATAACAGGGTTTTTTTTAAAGTACAGCTCTAAAAGCTCTATCCCCCACCCCCCAAAAAGGTGTTACCTGTCTTAGTTAAAACTATACTTATGTGATCTCTATCTGGTTCCCATCTGCCCAATCCACTATTTTTGCCCAGAATTAGAACTAAACATTGTGTGCAATTTTAGGATTTTCTTTCAGGCTTGGTCCCCCCACCCCCTCATTCAGCTCTGAATGCTGCAGTCTGAAGGCACAGACTGTAGCTGGAACAGAAGGACTTCTGAAGTCTTCCCTCTTACCCTCCCCCCAGAGGATAAAAGCTTCTAGGGAGGGGCAAACATAGATAAAACAGCATTAGGACTCAGAAGCTCCCTTCTGGCAGTCCTGAAGTAGCTTGATTTTTGACAATACCATCTCCACAGGTGAGCTTCAAAAGAGAAGTCTAACAAAAACCAGCCTTATTCTGGATTATACCCCAAAATAGGGGCCTGCCGTCCACTTGATCATGCAGGCACCAAGCCAGACTTTACCATAGCCTGTGGACAACAGACCCCTATCCCAAGATATATTCCAGAATAAGCCCAAATGCAGAAAGGGCCAAGGACACAACCATACATCCATGCTTATCAGTTCATTTAGATTCCTGATTCCTACAATGTGAGATGCCCTTTTAAGGTAAGGATTTATGGCAGGAACACTTATGGATGACAAAAGGCGCCTGGTAAGTCACCAAAGGGCCAAGCCAAAGTACCTTTGCACTGGAGGCAGGCTGGATGAGTTCCGTGATGGATACCTTGTCCTGCTGAAGCCTCCTCTTGACAAGCTTGGAGCAGCAGATGTTGACAGAGCTGAGGACATGCCAGGAGTTGTACTCCACAAAGGAGCGGCTGTCAATGACCAACATGCCTTCGCCCCCACTCCTTAAGAGACTGGCCAGCTTCTTGGGATCCATCACTTTGCGTGGAAGTCTGTCCCCGGCCATGGCAGACTTGACCCTTCCGTAGCAAGTGGAAGAAGCCTGGGGCAGAAGAAGCCACCTCAGATCTCCCAGAGATGAAGGGATTGGGGGGGGGAGGGGGAAGCAGCTTGAAACAGCCAAATTTTGCCACGCGGCTAAGGGCCTGTATGGCAAACCATTGTGCCAAACCTGTTGGGAAGGAGAGAGAGAGAAAGAGAGAGGGGGGGAGAAAGAAAGGAAGAAAAAGTTGTCAAATGCTGCAGGTACACCAAACTTCCACTGTGTTATTTTGCTCTAGTTCACGTCTGACCAAAAAACAATGCAAAACACAGAATTGTAAGGAAAGCACAAAATTGGGCTAAAAGGTTTAACAGTTCAGCTACCCAGAGGAAAAGAAGGAGGTTCTTGTGGTTATACTTCTTGACATTCAGGCAGTTAAGGGCTTCTGTGAGGATAATGGGGAGGAGGAGGCTTTCAATGTCTATCCCACACCGTCACCTCAGTGGTCTTCAACCTTCATGCTAAGAACCTCACGTGAACCTAACACAAGGTGTTAATGTTAATGCCTGGTCATGACACCTCAGAAAGGTTATTGCAGAGATGGAAAAGGTGCAGAAGATGGTAACCAGGATGATCAAGGGGCTGAAACACCTTCCTTATGAAATCAGGTTTCAACGCCTAAGCCTCTTCAGTCTTGAAAGATGGCGTTTAAGGCGGGGATCCGATTGAAGAATATATATGAAATCACATGTGGTGTGGAAAAGGTTGATAGAGAAAAATATATTCTCTGTTGCACAACACAAGAACTAGCTTAACTATCAGTTAACACTGTCCCATGGTTAAGGACCACTGAGGGGACAGTGGGTCTTTCTGCACTTGGCCTTATTCTGGAATATATCCCGGAATAGGGACCTGCTATCTGCATGTTAGTGCAGACTATGGAAGGCCCCAGGTGAGGCCTCCTATAGTATGCATTAGCCTGTGGCCAGCAGACCGCTATCCCAGGATATATTCCAGAATAAGGCCAAGTGCAGAAAGGACCAGAGTGGGATAGACATCGAAAGCCTCCCCTGTCAGGATCAGAATTCACATCACTAGGCCCCAAGGCCACTCCATGCTGAAAAGAGCAGGTGTAGTGTAATCTGTTATTCTGTTTCCTGCTAGAATGTAGACACAATAATATTCTAACACTGCGAGAAATGGGTTTTGTTATGAGAACCAGGTCAACATGACACTAGGAACAGTTCTACCCTGGGACTGGTTCAAAGTATCCATGTGGTATGATGTGTTCTCTATATTCATGGGTATAATCTCCATTTTAGAAAAGCTTAGTTGAAAATGTAATGTTATGATGTGTAACAGTATGTTATTATTCAAGTTCTATATTCATTCATATATCTGATTTACTGTTTACATATATCCGTGCATTCCTATACTCAAGCAAGCTAATATCTTGTAGCATTTGCATTAAGGAATAAAGCCTTCTGTTTGAAATGTACTGAAGACTCTGTCTTTGCTGGGAACTTCAAACATGCCTATCTGCTGTATATGTGCTAGATGCCAACTCTGCTAAGCTGAAATACCGCAACATCCCCTTCCCCATTACCCTCAAGAAGTAATTCATGAACCTTTGCTACCTGTTCTGGCACACAAACTCACAGGGTTGCAAAACAGTTTTCAAGTAAAGCCAAGCTTCCTCTCAGAAATCCACTGTCTATCAGACACCATTGGGCTTAATGTCTCTCCAGCCATAGTCAAGGCAATGGAAGGAGAAGCTTTTCTGGATTCTGTTCCAGAAAAGGGGCTTCCCATATGCATGCTAGTGCAGACAACGGCAGCTCCTGGCAGGATCTGCTGTAGTCTGCACCAGCATGTGAATGGCAGGCACATTGGAAAACCGTGGTAACTGCGTCAACCACACCTGTTATCACAATGATTCGCATCTCATCAGTGGTTAGCATCTCCCCCATCTTCACTTTTGTTATGCGGGAAAGTTTTGAGAGCCCACCTTTCCCTCAATCTAGAGCAGCGGTTCTCACCCTTCCTAATGCTGCGACCCCTTAGTGGAGTTCTGCATGTTGTGGAGACCCCCAACCACAGGGGTAGAGCAGCTGGGAAGTGGGAGGGAAGGGCGGCTGCAGACTTGTCATGACCCCTCTGAAAGGGCAGTTCGACCCCCAAAGGGGTCCCGACCCCCAGGTTGAGAACCACTGATCTAGAGTGTTCTCACACAAACTGCACATGAACCCATGGAGATGGACAATGTTGAACCCAGAGGGCCTAGAGCAGTGGTTCTCAACCTGGGGGTCGGGACCCCTTTGGGGGTTGAACTACCCTTTCAGAGGGATTGCGACGAGTCTCCCACCGCCCTTTCCTCCCACCTCCCAGCTGCTCTGCCTCTGTGGTTGGGGGTCTCCACAACATGAGGAACTCCATTAAGGGGTCGCAGCATTAGGAAGGTTGAGAACCGCTGGCCTAGAGGATGGCTGTGTGGCATTAGCCCCACAAGGTGTGAAAAAGCCCTTAGAATAAGTCCCAATAAATTTGGAAGAACCCATGGGTCATCTCTAAGACAATCTTGTTGTAGATTAATTCACATGATAATTCTGCCTGATTGAACTGAATTGTAAGATCTGTGTTCATTTTGTTGTTGGGTACTCTTGAGTTGTGGCCAATTCCTGGTTGACTGCACGGGTATTCTATGTAGTTTTCTTGGCAGAGATACAGAAGCAGTTCGCCATGGCCTACTTCCAAGGAGAGCCTGAGGATCAAACTGGTGACCCTCTGCTTTCCGGGCAATTTGCTCTAGCACTGTGTTCATGTTCAATCCTTAATTCAGAGACCACACTATTTTGACTTTAGAAGAAGTACAGATACAATCACAAAAAATAGCTAGAAGCCAAAGTATGAAGAGAAACACGTTCTAATGAGATCTTTACCCATTATTTTATGTTTTACTCATATATTCTTTATATATATGTCTGAACAAAGACCTCAATTTCAGCAGTTTCTTTGCAATCTTCTCTGCTCAATATGGATAAGCTCAATATGGTCTGCCTTTCTCTGTCTCATGATCCACAATTAGACTCTGCGGCACTTTAGGAAAGATGTTTAGACCTGAAACAACCCTAATTAAGAATGGTCTGAGAGGGAAAGCAGAGCCTCCTGCTACCACTGTGACACATTTCATTATGTGTCTTCAGCTTTGCCAGAGATCCCCTGCTGTACCTGAGCTACAAAACTGAAGGTAATCAGAAAGGTTGCAAATTAATTGGATCCCTCCCTACTTTCCTGGTCTGCCTCAAGCCATCTCTTTCTCCACTGGGGGAGGGGGAACAAGGATGGCGTTTCTCCTTATTTTTCCAAATTCTAGTCTACTGTGAAGCAGATAGACAAAGACACGCTAATAAAGAGCCAGAGATAATGCTGACAAAGAAATTGTGAATGGGCATCAGAATGGGATGGAACAGTGACTCATGAATATCTCAAGAATAAGGGAGGGGGGGATTGCTTTTCCACTTGGTGAGCCAGTCTGGTCTAGTGGTTAAGGAGCTGAAGTCCTATCTGGTAATACAGGGTTCGATTCTGCCCTCCCCCATGAATTCAGCTGGGCGACCTTGGGCTAGTCACAGCTCTCTTCTGAGCTCTCACAGCCCCACCTACCTCACAGGGTGTTCTGTTGTGGGGAGAAGAATAGAACGCTTTGTCAGCCACTTTGATTCCCCTTAAAGGCATGAGAAAAGCAGGGTAGAAAAGCCAACTCTTCTTCTTCTTAGCACCCATCCTTTTCAAACTACAAGTCAAAAAATCACTGTACAAAGAAATCACTGGCTGCATCCAGGCAAGTGTTAAAATCTGCAATTATGGCGTGGTTATGTTGGGATCAACGCACATATGTGTGGCAACCCCAATACAGGGGTGAGATCCTGCTTTATCCTATTCTTGGGGGGGGGGACTCTTAACGCAGGTTTCTCAGAACAGCACGGTCCTTGCTGAAAAAAAAATGCACCCCTTGCACACATGCAGATGAAATTGCCACTGGGCATGTGCAAGGGCTAATGCACTCACCTATATCTTGTAACCGAAATGTACTCTCATTTGATAATAGTGACGTTGAAGATTTAATGTAGACCTGAAATGGCTTCAGTTTGCAAAGATCCCACTAGAACAGGTTGTTCAGTGCTTCAATCCAGACTTTCAATCCAGTCCTAGCTCATTTCTTGTCACCTATAGTCTGCACTGGCATTTGTGTGTGAAGAGGGAATTGGATTATCTCTGGGATTGAAAGTGGCTTTCCCTGGGGAAAGGACGCTCCTGTCCTTCACCCAGCTCTGCAGCCACTTTTTCATCCAAACTTGAGCCAAGGGACGGGAGAGAGGAACCCCGAAGAGAGAAGAACATTCACGCTTTGTTTCTGCCAGTTTCTCACCTTCATCACCACCACTCAACAAGCTTTTAAGTCCATTAGAGTCTTTTTCTTTGTGCAGGTGTAAAGCAGGAAAAAAATATATAGGAAATTCAGCAGTAGGGGTCCACTTAGCACTAAGCATGAATATTCTTAAGTATCTCATGGGAACTTTAAAAAATTTACTTTTTAGATTTTCTTGCCCACCTCTGTTGAGTCCAGCGCCCATGCGCCCAGGAGCAGCAAGGACCGGTGCCCACACACCCACTGGCAGCAGGGGGCAGTGTTCACTTGCCTGTTGGCAGCAGGGTCCAGCACCTGCTTGTCCATTGCTCATGACAAGTGACCATTCCCTCACCAACACACACTTGTCCAGCAACAGCAGAGGGCAGCGCCCCCTCACCCACTAGGAGCAGGCCTGGTTCCTTCAAGTGGTAGGAGCAGACACAAAATTGCTTTGCTCGAAGCAAGCCCAATGCCCACTCACCTGACAGTGACCGTTTACCCTCTTGCAGTGCAATCAGCCACCCATTCACCCAGCGGCAGCCAGCACTCGCTTACTTGCTCACTGGTGCCCGCTTGCCCTCACCACTGGCGAACCCCAGCACCCACTCACCTGCCAGGACCGGGGAAATACTATTTGCCTGCCAGTACTTTCTCACATGCCACTTCCCTTCATTGAATGAGAACATCTGAAGTACTTGGGTGGGAGATGCTGCTCACTCACCTTCCTCCTTTCCTCACCTTTGAGAATACTCAGCATCCTCCCATTCCACCTCAAACAAAGGAAGGAAGGAAGGGAGGGAGGGAGGGAGGAAGGGAGGAAGGAAGGAAGGAAGGAAGGAAGGAAGGAAGGAAGGAAGGAAGGAAGGAAGGAAGGAAGGAAGGAAGGAAGGAAGGAAAACAAAAGCCGAGAGGCAGAAGCAAGGAATAGCATACTGTGCCCTGGAAGAGGAATGGAATTTATGAATGTGCTGCCGGAAGAGGTGGTGACAGCTACCAGTCTAGATGGCTTTAAGGTAGGGTTAGACAGATTTATGGATGACAGATGTATCAACGGCTACTAGAATGAATGCCTAGGAGCATCTTTCAGGGCTGGGGGGGGGGGAGGGGAGGGGAACCAGGACACTTCTAAGGCCATTTGCTGAGATTCAAGAGCAGGAATAGGTTTGTTCTTGTCTCTGCTTGAGAGGCCCATGAGCATTTGGCAACGGGATCCTGGACTTGATGGGCTTTGGCCTGATCCAGCAGGGCTTCTCTTATGTTCTTATGACTGAGAGGAAGTGCATAACAGCTTGCTATGCCTTCTGTGTAGCTGTTTAATGAAATAAGAATACTCTCTTTCTTTTCAGTGCAAATGCAAGCTAAGGCCCCATCTACATGCAAAGAAAAATCCGTTAAAAAGCTTCTTTTGCTTCTGAGCGGCTGCGTCCCCAAAAGACTTATTTACTTCTCCACTGTCACTCTACTGTCACTCTATTGAAGTGGACTTTAAAAGTGCCATGCAAATCAGGAATAAGCGTCCGCATGAGGCTCAGGAAAATGCGTGTTTTTAACGCACCTTCCGTCCCCATAGGATCACTGTTTTCTTTGCGCGCATCTTTTTCTCCCTGCCCCTGATCTTCTTCATAGGGTGCCAGCGGGAATGGGGAGGGACTGCGCTCGGTGTGGCCACAACCAGGAAGACAATCCCTGACAAGTGCAAAGGAGAAACAGCGATCGGCTCTCTGTTCATCTCCCAGATCTCCCCCCCCCCCCCCGAAATGGCTTCTCGTGCTGGAGAACATTCACTCTCACCACTTTCCCTGTTATTGCTTTCAAAAATCCACCCTGTCCAGCGCACGATCACTCATTCACTCATCACTTTCCCTGTTATCGCTTTAAAATCCACCCCTAGCAATAATTCACCCATTTCACACCTCACAGCGATTGCAACAATGTTGCAATTCTGCGTGATTCTGGCTCTTTAGTTCTGAGCTTTAGAAAGTGAAGCTGCTTGTGTTTCTGCTGTGTGTGCAGGCGGCAATCCCCGCCCCTTTTGCCACGGAGCGTCCTCAAGGTAAATGTAGCGAGGAAAACCCGCGACTTACAGAAAGAGCGCTGGAAGAGTTGTTTAAAGTGCATGTATTTTGTCGCGCGATTTCCACATTTTGTAGCGCTGGAACCTCATTAAAAACCCTGGCTTGGGGGCGCTCAGAGGCAAAAGGAGAGTCTTGGCAGACTTTTTATTCCTTGGGGACAGCCTCAGCATCTGCATGCAGAGCTTTACTCCGGGCTTCCAGAGCCACAAAGGAGGAAAATCCGCAGCAGAAAAAACCCCCTTTAAACAAGACTACGGCTGAATCCCCAAAAGACTTATTAGCCCCTCTCGGATTCCTCTGCAGTCACTCTGTTATAGCTGACTTTAAAAGTCCCCTCCACTTCCAGAATAAGCGTCCCCCTGGCAGCCGCGATCTAAACGGACTTTCCGTCCCCGTGGTAGCAGTTTTCTCTTTCCAGGCATTCCCCCCCCCCCCGCCCCCTCTCTTGTTAAAAGGAAAAATCGCCGGATCTCCGTCTCTTGAAACTGCTTCCTGCCTCTAGCAAAGCATATGAGCGCTCATTCTTAGTCACTTTCATTCACTTTCAGCAGTTACTTTCACTTTGTTCTCTGTTAGAAAAGGCTGCAGGATCGGGAGCGCGATCCTTCGCTCATTCTCTTTTAAGGCTTCCCTTGAAAACAATGTTGCCATTCTGAGCAATTCTGGCTCTTTTTACAAAGGAAAGGAAGCGAACCTGCTGCATTTCTCAGATGTGTGAATGCTTTTTGGCTGTGTGTGCAGGCAAGCAATCCCCGCCCCTTTTGCCACGGAGCGTCCTCAAGGCAGATATAGCGAGCAAAACCCGCGAATCGCCGAAAGAGCGCTGAAACTCTTATTTAAAGTGCACGTATTTTATCGCGGGTGTCTCACTTTGCTAAGCTCCCTAAGCGCCTTGTAAAGCCCGGAATGGGGACGCTCAGAGGCAAAAGGAGTGTCCTGGCACACTTTAAATTCCATGGGGACAGGGCTTACCTCCGCACTTTGGGGAAGCCCCGGGTTTTCCTGGGAGCATGGAGACGTTTTCTCCACGTCTTCTCCCATATTCCACTGAATTTTTAGGCATTTTTTATCTCTGCAGAAGAATTGGCTGTCAGAATCAGCTGCCTGCATTCAGTTCTTTCAGGGGGCAAGCAGAGCTCCGAACTGTCACACTGTTTCACTTCGGAGGGGGAGAGAGATTTTGTGCTTGCTAACAGGGAAAGGTGATACTAATTATCATTATCATTACCACAGAGATTGTTTCTCAGCAAGCAAATCTCTCTCCCCCCCCCCCTCCTAATAATGCAGCCTCTGAAGTGAAACTAAGTTTCACTTGCAGGTCTGGTTTTGCACTAAGGGAGCCTGCTTTCAGTTTTCCTCGTAACTATGTTGCAAGCATTAGTTATGGAGAGAGCGGGCTGCTTTCAGTAACTGCTTTTAACTGTTGGCAGCCATAAGGGAAGATTTTGTGTTCTGGAAGTTCAATTGATGTTTTTGCCTTTCATCTCTGCAGCGGGTGGGGGATGGGAGTGGGGTGGGGAGAAAAAGATGCAGCTCACAAAAAGCAGTTTGCATGGAGACAGGAAAGTACGTTTTAAATCCGCGTTGCCCCAAACCACATGGGGATGCTTTATTTCAAATTACAACCTGTATTTTTAAAATCCGACACAAGAGGCAAGCAAAAGGAGACCATGGAGACACGCCCTAAACCTCTTTTTTAAAAACTGCCCAAAGATTCGCCAGTACAATGTAACCTCTCCTTAAGGGCAAGATTCTCTGGACCAAGAATTAGAATTACCCTTCAATTGCTGCTCAAGAGCTGTGTGCTATTAGCGGCTAAACCCCTGACGTGATCCTATGAGATCCTGGGTTCAGATCCCCATTGTGCCATGAAGGGTCTCTGTTAGGGAGGTGTACAAACATTTGTAACATTCAATATTCGTACAAATTCATATGAATTTGGACATTCATAAATAAATCAAATGTTACGAGATTCATACATTGACATTTGTATTTGTACAACCCGTTTAGTCCAGCATCCCATCTCACACAACAACACACCAATTGCTTCTGAGCCTTCTCAAGCAAAAAAAAAAGGCAAACCCTTCACCTGCTCTTGATGAAACCTGCAAATGGCCTTGAGAGGCATCCTGCCTGTCTCTCCACCCTAGTCATCCACTCCAGTAGCCATTGATACCCCTATCTTCCATGAAGCTCCAAGAAGATAACAGCCAACCGTTTTAAGTGTTTAGTAAATTTTCTGGTTTCTGGGATTATAAAAAGAAAAGGTGGTTCAGCTGCAAAACAGTGCGCCAATCATAGCAGTGCTGCTACTTCCATTAACTCCCCCCTCCAATTTTAAATTTTAAAATAGTCTAGAAAGATTCCTTTAAAAAAAATTAAAATCCCTGTTCTGTCTTGAACAATTTGTAATAGCAAAATGGCATCTTTTCAAGAGAACATTTCCTTTGATACTAAGACAACTGGTCTGGGAAGCCAGCAATGTTTTAAAATTTCAGTCTCAGGAAAATGGAAATATTAATGACCTGTTCTTGAGATGAGCAAGATTGGGAAATATCATGTGCACTGAAATTAAGGATGGAATGATTTCCAGTGTCTGGTCCCAACACAGGGAGGACCTCAGGCAACAAAGTTGAAAAGGATGCCAAGTCCTGCAACTAGGTTCACAGGACAAGAGGCACATTTACATGAAATGGTGCATCTTTTGGGATGCCAAATTGCCTCTGTATCACAAACCATGCGGGACTACATGCATAACCTATCAACAAAGAGGCACCAGTTCACGCAGTCAGATTTTATCTGTGAACCTAATAAAAGCCCAACATAGAAATGACTTTGTGAGAATAGAGTCACATAAACAGTGGTGTAAAATGTTTTATGAACTCACAGCAAAATGAAATAATTTAGTACCGTTATAGTGACAGCTGGTCACTAAATCTAAAAAAAGGGAGAAGGTTAACATGGATCCTAAATTAGTGTTTCAAGAACAAAGACATGCCCCCTTTAAAACCGCCATAATCTTCTTGAGTGCTCCTGAAGAATATTATCATAATCCTTTAATCCCACCTCTCTCTTGAATGACTGTAATGAGGAGCTGGGCACAGGGTTAACCTGAATGGAAATAATGAAAGAAGAATTGTTTGGCCACAGTTTGGGGGCAAGGCAGGCAGCTTAAGATGGCCATTAGGGCAACTACAGGCTGTCTGAGGACAGCCTGCCATGCCCATGGTAGAGCATGGGAAAAGAGAGGAGACAGATAGGTCAAGAGAGCATTAAGTTCTTTAAAAGCAATTACTGATGGCTGGAACTAGATATTGCAAACTCTGGAGGTATGTGGCAGTCACAAAGCATATGCAATGGCTTGCCAGTTATCTTGGAAGCATAGCACCCTCCACTCATTTTAGAAACCCCTTTTGCCAACATGCATTTTTGGACCCAAACATGTGGAAGTCCCCATGTGGGCAAAGGGCATGACTTCACCATGCCTAGCCTTCTCTTTTCATACAGGCAGCAGATAATGTAGGTTAACATTAACAATTATGGTTTTAATTTTTTTCTCACTTCCATACTCTTTTCTTCCAAAGTGTTCAAAGCAGAAAACATTATTCTTCGCACTCTTGGGTGTTTTTCCACTGTCACTAGAAGTACCCATTAAGTACCCATTAATGGCATTTTTGTACCCATTAATGGGTACTTAATGGGTATGTCTAGTGACAGTCGAAAAACAACCCTTGACATTTTATCCCCAAATTTATACATGCATTAGGTTACATTAAGAGGCAGTGACTAGCTCCGTGGTTCCACGATCAAGTGGGGATTTGAATCTTGAGGCCCCGTCCCCAAGCAAGCTGTTCGGCACCCTTTGGGCACTGGTTTGGCACGGATGGTGGCGTCCCCATGCAAAGTGTGCCAAACCCTGGTAAGGGGGGGCCGCGCCACCTCCTCTCTGCCCCCGCTCTCCTCATTGGCAGCCAGACTGTTGTCAGCCGCAGCCGGATTGTCGTCCGCCCACCCCTGTGCCACATCACCCCCTCCCTTAGAGGCACAGACAGCCAGGACTGGGGTGGGAGGCATGGAAACAAGCTTCATTCATAAAAATAACTACGGTTTCATTCATAAAATAAAGCTACATTCATAAAATAAAGCCTCATTCATAAAACACTGATGAAAGCTGCTAGCGGCATTAGGCGCTTCAACACTTTTGCGCACCTTCACTCCACCTGGGGACCGCGGGAATATTAAATTTGGCACCCTTCTGGCACTATTTGGGGGGATTTGGCACACTTTTCATGTGCCAAATTCCAAGCCCATGGGGATGCACAGCGCCAGTTGGGTGCTTGGGACCGTACCAAAAGTGCTTGGGGGTGGGGCCTGAATTGAAAGGTTGAAACAGGAAGAAAACCTCAAATAGCTTCCTACCAAGATCATGCAAAAAACTTTGGAATACAAACATCTCTAGCACTCTCACACCTGAAAAAGTGTCAGCTTGGGTCCTTTTTGCACTTAACTTCAGTCGGATATCATCTCACTGAAGTCCAGGGACGGTGACCGGGATTCATACTGTCATCACGACACTGCTCCCAACTTCCTTACCTTGAAGTGAAGATGCTCCAACCCAGACCATCAACACTGCTGTAACAAGTGTCATGGCTACTTCCAGCATGTTGCTATGACAACCACAGTGCACAACTGCACAGCCACAGCTCCCTTTCCCAGAGCAGTATTTGCACCAGAAGTGATGTGAACGCTGTATCTGGGGGGGCCTACCAGAACATACCAGACACTCCCAGCAAAGCTGTGGAGCAGTTTCTACTGCTCCGCAGCTACACAAGGACAGCCTTGCACATTCTGGGTCACTGCTGAATGGAGGCGGCACTGCAGCTTGCTTAGAGACTGATCCCAGGGGATGCACTTCCAGCCAACATTTGGTGTGGAATAATGGACCACAGGTCTAGAGTGACCCATGGCTAGAAAAGTCATAAAATAGCCCTGCCCCCAAGACAAGCTAAGCGTTGCAAGCATGGCCCAAACTGGCCCCTGTAATTGCTAAGCCTTGCTCAGCTGGATGTTTCGACCCCTTAAAGCTGCTTTCCTGGAACATCCACCCTTAAGTACTCTTCATGTAGGCACCACGCTTATGGCCCTTGATGAATGTGAATTTAACAGTTCTCAGCTGGGGACCTACACGCATACTGTTGTATATTCTCATATGGCACATTAATGTGTGAAGGTGCCTGATTCAACCAGGATCTCCCATGCCATAAAGAGCCCTTCTGTAGTCATCTGTAAACCTACCAAATCCTCACACAACCACCAAACATACACTCTGACAACTAATTGGGGGCTGGAGCTGTGAGGTGCAATCTTCACATTCTGGCAACATGTGAAGTACATGCTACCTTGGTACTCAACTGCTTTGAAACGCATCAAACTTGGTACTCAGTGCTTTCTGAGGCAAAAAAAAAATTGTCCTGCTACTCATTGTCTGTTTGGTACTCAACGTCCCTCATGACTCGCTACCCCATTCTGCCTCATGGGATTTCTCTAAACCATGACTTGGGGCAAGTCCACAACACCTCAGCAGTGGGTGAGCAGTACTAGGAAGAACAGGCCAGGTAGAAGGAACACCACAGAATACAAGTAACATTATAGAGTAGAAGCCAAGAAGCTTTCAATCTAGGCTTTGCCGTCTCTATGATGGCAATGCCCAACAGGCCAGAGAGAGAGGCAGCTGGATACATGGCAACTAAGGAGGAACTGCAATTTTCTTCCCACATTGGAGAAGAACATTAGGCCATGGACACTTCTCAGTGCAGATAAAGTAGCTTTTATTTTATTTACAGTAATCCAAGTATTTAATTTTTATGCTTCTTCCTCATGTACAGTAATAATATGCAACCCTATCCTTTTATATATTGCCTTAAAAATCTGCATTGTCTTTGGCTGGGAATGCATTCAATTGCTTTACATTATTTCTTGTTGGAAAATTTGTTTGGTACTCATTATTTTTGGTATTTATCATGCCTCTTGGAACCAATTAAGGACAAGTACCAAGGTACCACTGTAGTTCAAACCAATGAGCATTATCTTTTTCTCTGTTTGTTTGTTTACATTCCTATCCCGCCCCATACCCAAAGGTCTCTGGGTAGGTAACAGCAGATACTCTGCAGTGTATCTGCCTCTACAATACTCACTGAGGGGGGGGGACTGACCCAGCCAGTTCATGATAAACAGTATTGTGAACCGTCTGTAGCCACATCTTAGCGCTACAGGCCAGCCATGAAAGGGTAAACAGCAATAGTATGTGCAAGCCTTCAGAATAAAGCAACTACTGGACAAGGGCTGACAGAATGTAATTCTTGGTTCTGCCTTCAGTTTAATATCAGCCAGAAGGATTACCAAAGCAACTAGCTGTCAGCTTAGTACCTGAAATGCTGGCAGCACAGCTTAAGCTATGCAGCTATCTACACTTTTATTAAGATGTAAATTCTGGCGCTGCAGCTAAAATCCCCCAAACCCACCCTTTCTCCTTTCAAGCGCTTAACTTCCTAGAAAGCTGCACTCTACCACCCACTCACCGCCACATGAGGAATCCCTCCATCTTCACAGGAGCACTACTAAATTATTCGTATTTTTGTACTAGTGACAATCAAAGACACGAGTCCTATTAAGTTAGTACTTTGCGTTTCCACAGCAACCACATAAATGTCAGGTACCAGCTGTACCTCAAAAGTCCATGCAGACGTCAGCTTCTTGCTACTGCAAGAACAGCCTGGGTTCCTGGTTCTCTAGGCAGATGTTCACAGCTGAAACTTTTGATCGGAACTGATCAAATAACCAGTCAGAGAACCTTTTTGTTATTTGGGCTACCTTGTTTCCCCGAAAATAAAACCTACCCTGAAAATAAGCCTAGTGCGCCTTTAGGAACAAAAATTAGTATAAGACCCTGTCTTGTTTGGGGGGAACCACAAGAGGACACATCACAGACATCCTTTTTTGAGAGATGGACTTTTTCTCTTTTTTGACTGTATCCAGGTATCAGTTTGGTCTAGTGGTTAAAAAGCTGGACTCTTATCTGGGAATACCGGGTTTGATTCCACCCTCCTCCAAGAAACCAGCTGGGTGATCTTGGGCTAGTCACAGCTCTCTTCTGAGTTCTCACAGCTCCACCTACCTCACAGGGTGTTCCATTGTGAGGAGACTAGAAAGCTTTGTCAGTCCCCTTAAATGGGTGAGAAAAGTGGGGTAGAAAAGCCAACTCCTACTCCTTCTATATCTGAGTATTCCACAATAAAGCATGGATACTCCAGAATGAAATATGCCACTGTAGCAGAATAAGTACTAGACATCTGGATGTAGCCTATGTTATGGATTCTCACTCCATTTTTCAGTTTCATATACTGATCCCTAATCTCTAGTGAGCCAGTTTGGTCTCGTGGTTAAGGAGCTGGACTCTTATGTGGGAATACCGTGTTCGATTCTGCCCTCCCCCATGAAGCCAGCTGGGTGACCTTGGGCTAGTCACAGCTCTTTTCTGAGCTCTCACAGCCCTACCTACCTCACAGGGTGTTCTGTCATGGGGAGAAGAATGGAAAGCTTTGTCAGTTGCTTTAAGTCCCTTTAAATGGGTGAGAAAAGCAGGGTAGAAAATTGCTGCTGCTGCTGTTCAATTATCCACGCTGGGTACTGCCTCAAAAGACAATACGCTAAAACAACAAATCTAAGGCTTTGCTTCCAAATGGCTAGTTTTCTATGTACAGTTATGACTCTCACAAATACTGTTAAGCATATTTACATATTTACTCAATGTTTTGGCTTCAACATCTCATTGAGCCTCTTTTCCATACGAAGGAAGTCTACGTAACACATTCTTTGTGATTTTGCTGATTGGCAATGCACACACCTGGCAGTGGGCTTTTCTTGTGTTGCTACTCAAGGCATGGATCTAATACATGAGGTATGCCTGGAACCATCACTAGACATCTTTGGAGGCAGGCTAAAAGCACCCTTCTTTACCTAGACATTTGCGGAAGGGGAATTGTTCATTATCTTGTGAACCAATACCTTAGATCCTTGCCCATTTTTATTTTAATGACTTTCTGAATTGTATTCTACAGTAACTATGATCTGCCCTTGATTTCATTATCTTGTGAACCAATACCTTAGATCAGTGGTTCTCAACCTGTGGGTCGCGACCCCATTGGGGGTCGCGCACCCATTTCGGCGGGGTCGCCAAAGCCTGCGCAGGCCCCCCCGCGTCCCCCCGCCGCGCCACCGCTGCTTTGAGGGGAGATCGGCGGCGGCAGGCGGCAATGGCGGTGAAGGGCGCCGGACCCGCACCGACTGGTACCTCACTGC